>JAUMJM010000048.1:16177500-17377500 GCA_033558235.1 Neomorphus geoffroyi | reverse complement strand
AGCATTGATTATTCTTCAGATTGTACTGCTCTCTGGTGGGGCATGTGTGGAAAAACAGTCACTACAAATGAATAACAACAACCTGATCTGGCTGCTGACTTGCCTGCCTTTCTTCCTCTGGGGTCACAGTAATGAGTGCTGGAAAACATAATTTGTTCAATCTAGCTTCCCATAGAGACATTACTTGCAGGAGGGAGACCATCCTGGGCCCCACTCTCAACACTAAGGTGGAAGGGAAAGTGCCTTGCACTCTCCAAAGGCACATCTGCTGGTTTTGAATTTGAATACTTGCCTTGAAGATTCCCATAAGCATTGTCTACTTTATACAGATGAATATTTATTTACCTGCAAGCATACGATACAGTGTGTATATTCTGTCTGGCTTTGCCCTTGTCATACAAGACAAAAATGAGGAAAATAAAGATACAGTGTACAAGAATTTGTTAAGCCAATCTTTCATATTTCTGACAATATAGAAAATAAAACTGACATCTTTCTAGCCATCCAAAGTACTTTCACTGGCACTTCAAAGCTCCTGTGAAGCAGATTGAGTGGGTGCTGACTCTCACTTTCTGGCAGTGTTTCAAGACATCAGCTGTTGAGGATGTGAGGGCTGGAGCTTTTGAGGCACTGCAAAGGGGAGACTCAGTCAAAGCAGGGCACTGTGCAGAGGCAATTCCCTGCAAAATCAGCCTATTAGAGTGCACAGCACGATGAGGGAGAGAGAGCCAACACTCGTTGATGAACAATTTGTGAGCAAGGAGTTTGTAATACGAAGTGCATACTTTCTGTGCAGTTTCAGATAAGGGCACCCATTGTTTTGGATCTGGAGCATGTGTCCAGACAGTAGAAACATAACAAGTGCATTCACTGTCATGCAGCTGAATTAATTAAAAGGGATTTTTTTTTCCTTTGGAAGCTTGTTCATTTTGTAGAGCAGACTTTTCACAGGAGGCAGGTGAGAATTTGATTCTGTGGTGCTAGTATTTTAAATCATGATTTACACTGCAAAATGACAATAAAACAAGCATTACACCAAATGATTGCACTGAGTGAAAAGGTGATAAAGGAGGAAAGGCCTGAAAATTTATCAAAGTAAGAAGGATCCCTCAAGCAAAATGCTGAAGCTCCTACATAACCCATTTTTTTGTGAAAACAATGTTTGCCCTTCTGATTTGGAGTTTCTCTATGATGCCTGTTGTTTCAGTAGTCAACAATACTGTTAGGTGACTTAGCTGTTTGCATAAATTAGTCTTTCTTGGTTTGGATACATTTAAATGTATGAAAATCTTCAAAATTTGCAGATCTTTTGCTGGTATAAGGAGACCTGAGCTGCAAGTATCCCTGGAGCCCAATGTGAACTATTTCTTCTACTTAAGGGCTGTCAACTCATTTGGGACAAGTGAACAAAGTGAAGCAGCTCTCATCTCAACTAAAGGTAAATTACCATTTTCTGATGTCAAAACAATGGGATAGAGGGACAAAGCAGACAAAGATGGCATTTTCCTCTGGAAATCATAACTGAACTTTCCAATATAGAAGTGAGCAAGTTATTGAAATAAAAAGGACTGGATTTTACCTGCCTAAAATTAGCACAATCAAGGACTTCACTTGAAGTTTGTATATTTCTGTCAATGCAAAAACATTGAACTTTGTCAGGGATATGAAACATTCTGATTAAAGGTGCCATGACATTAAAAAACTCCCTCATAATTAACACTTTCTGGACTTTACATTTCAGGGATGAGGAAGCATGCAGAGCAGTTTTAAAACACAACGAACAATTTAAACTTTAAATTTTCCAGATAAATAATGTTAAATCAAGTATGGTTCTTCCAAACCAGCCTCAAAATTCAAATTTGCTATTTTGCAATAACAACTGATCAAAAATCTTTCAGCCTTCTTAAATACTGAAGGCTTCTTTATCACCCAGCTACATTTCTGAATTTTAGACTGCCATCCCAATCAGACACAGCTTGGAAGACTCCTTGCATTCGTATCCAATTTTATGTCACTCTGACCTGCCAGTGAACACAACTCAGTCCAGCTAAGATGGCACTAGTTATCACTTAACATTTTATGATTCTTCTTGTGTTAACATTGCCAGTCTCTCAGAAGTGGTGTATCTTTTTCATTAATTGCTCCAGGAACTCGATTTCGCCTGTTGAGTAACACAGCCCATCCTGCTTTGCAAATCTCTTCCAATCAAACAGTGATCTGCCTTCCTGAGAAAACCAAATTCACTGGGTGAGTAGCAGTATGATGAGCACACCCATCCTGTGAGGTTTAGGGTGGGTTCCTCCCTTTTGTTTTTGGTATAGGTAGCTTTCACATGCGCTAGCTAATCTTGTAGAACTGAATCATTTGAGTCATGCAATCCCTGGATTCTGTGTGATAAATCCCTCTTTCAAGCACTGCAATATCTCAGTAAAGCCAGCAGCAGCACTGATATAGGGGCTGGGAAGAGGTCAGTGTTGTATTGAGGAACCACCATTAAATAAAAGGCAGTGGTACCTACTGGGACTGCTGGGTTTACCTCAGCCCTTGGTCACTGCTTAACCCTTCAGAATACTTCAGTCTCGAAGACATTTGTTACTGCCCCAAGAAGTCCAGATTTGAGGGCTTATTTTTTAATATATTCTGGTTGGAAGTAATCTATCTTACATACTTTGCTACTGAGGGCAGTATTTGTAATATTTTCCAAAACATCTGTGGCTTTGGAGAACGAGGAAGTAATGTTCTGAACGCACACAAGATGTTTGTCACTGTGTCTACTTAAACAAGCCATACTTTCTAGTTTGAACAAGCCTTCTAAATTTGAGGTCCATTTTTTTGCTTCCAAAGTCACTTTTTCCAGCTTTTGCTGGCTTAATATAATTTTGTGTAATTTGCGTGGTTTTCACTCCTTAAAATGATTCTCAGTGCAAAGATGAAATGACTCTCAGTGACAATATTAAAATTTTTGATGAAATCCTGCAGTTGGAACACTAGAGTGCGATCCATTAGTAATTTTAGGTGTTGCTGCGTGATGTGATTGTAAGAAATATCACAATATGGTTGGTCTACCACCACACCCACTGTACTGTATGTCTCTTCCACAAACAGGTTTCCTTCAGTCCTGGGTGAACTGCTGCCTGCTCGGGGACATCATTACTGGGAAATTGTTGTATCTGCCTGCAGAAGCTACAGGATTGGGATTTGCTATGAGGCAATATCACAGAGCAGTGTTCTGGGGCTGAGTGATACCTCCTGGTGTATGCGGTGCTGTCCTACACAAACCAGGTGAATATGAGTCAGTCTATTTTCTTGGGAAGTTACTTGTCTTTCAAGTAAATACAGCCAGCCAGCTTTCAAAATCACAAGAGCAGAAAAGATCTGTCTGCTTGCTTTCTGCAGATTTGAGTAATAAGAAAAGGACAACTACAAAGGAGATTTATACCTTCTCATAATTAAATAGTCTTATAAAGCACCTTAAAAAGTGTAACTAATTTCAGACCAGTTTATAAGACTTCAGCCAACTGGTGAATAATTAAAAAATAATTCACCACCACTTTATTATTCCAGGCTCATATCTGAATTGCTTCACAAAATACCAGTATTATTTCCATAAATGTAGTCTTTTTAGAAGCTATTTCCATCTGCAGGAGACATCAAGCCTCCACAAGGAGTGCCTTCCCCTGCCTTGTCCTAACAGTGACAGGCACTGACCTGCCACTGCAGCCAGACTGCAGCCAGTGCCAGGCTGCTGGTTGGTTCGTAAGGCATAACGCTGTGTAAAGGTGCTCTCGATGTAACCAGTGTATGTTTATTGGTGTGAAATCATATAGATGGATGAATATAAGTAGCTAAATGAAACAACTGACATATAAAGGGTTTTGCCAAAGCAGCGCTCATGCTTAAATTCCCGTGAAGACATATGATAAGAAAGATGTAGATGAATACTGTCACAACAAGTCTGCTTTTATCCTGAGAACCCAAAGATGCCGAGTGAAAGGGATCATCAGGATGCCAAGTAGGGCTTTGATGTGATACCACATTAATTTTGCTTAGATACTGAGCAAAATGCTGTTGCCACATGATACGCTGCTGTATGCAGCCACCTGTTAACAGGTGGGAATTAAGCCGTTTGTTGTTTCTGGTAAATCACCATGAGGAGGCTCACTGTATTCTGGTTTCCATTTTCCCACAGCTTTCTTTACAGATTTCTTCACACCGGTGTGATGAGTGATGTCCATGTGACAGAATTCCCAATGAGAATCGGCATCCTGTTGGATTACAGTGGCGGCAGATTGTTGTTCTTCAATGCAGAGAGAGGACTTGTGCTGTTCACCATCAGGCACAAATTCACTGATGCTGCTCATCCAGCCTTTGCCTTGGAAAAGGCTGGAGTGCTTACTCTGCGCATGGGAATAGAGCTGCCAGAGTTTGCAAAGCACAGCTAATCCCCTGCTTCACACTCTCAGGAAGACTGACATTTACAGCATCAGGGGACAGAGAGGGGAAGAAGGGTGCCAGGGAGGGATATCTGGTCTTCACCAATGAATGCTACATACACAGCTCTCCCCCCACATCATCAGTAACTGCAGTTACTGCTCAGCCACATAATCACCGTGAGCCTGGAGAGAAAACCAGCTCCTTCAGATGGAGCATGCACCTAGTGATATGCACAGGAGTTCTTTAAGGGGATAAAATTTTTGTTAGATATGAGCATCGGGGGGGATGGAATTATACTTTCCCCATGAAAATAATGATAGTGCTAGCTGTATTTTTAAAGATGAGGATGAGCCTGTGTATGAAATAAACGCATTTCTCACTGCAATAAATGAAAGCCATCATGTCATGCTTTACCAGGACAGTCAAAGCCTAAATCCAAGATGATGCATTTGAAAAATGTGCAAGAATTTCAACAACTGAAACATTCTGCAGGTTAATCTATCTTGTGCTATTATTTGCCAACTCTTTAAATGCACAAATTAAGAAACCCTGGAAACACAGAAATATACACATTTGCAAAATGAGTGAGTCCCAGACTAGTGTTTGTATCAGTCATATAACATTTAAGTATGCAACACTTACCTAACCTGCTCACAGCAGACTAACAGACAGCGACCTGACCATGTCAGTACATCTCTGTGACTGTGAATAGCTACTCATGAAACACAGGTATGAGGAAACTTGATAGTAGTGGTAAAAGTCTTCCCCTACGTTTTTCATCCTCATTTTGAAGGTGGAAAGAATGTTGCCACCTTGGACCTCAGAGAACAGCAAGAGAGCCAGCCACTTTCTTGCAAATTGCCCTTAATGCTTAAGTGCTTTTTACCTTTACACTAAGAGGTTTGGTGCTCCTAATTTCGGGCTTGTGGATATTTTCCTGCATCTGCTCTTCTCTCTCCAGTCATCCACACTAAGCACCAGCATCAGAGCAGTGAGGTGCAGTGTTTCAGGGTCACCGAAACAGGCAGACTAAAAATGGTTGTTGTCAGCAGAGGACTAGGGTGCTAATTTCTCCCCTTGGCTTTTTCAAATAATTTTTCCAAACTCCTCACACATTGGTGGTACAACTATCTTCTCACCTACTCCAGGGGCTAAAAGCACAAATGCCAGTAGTGCCAAACTCAAGTGAACGCTGGGGAAAAAGTAATCATAAGGCAGGCAGGCAATGTTTTTTATGCTGTGCCTGCTCTTGGGATTTCTGCCAAAGGTGACTGTGCTGCTGGACTTATTTCTCAGCTCAGCTGAAGAGCTGTACTCCCTGAAGTAAAGCAGATTTCAGGAGTCTAACAGAGAGGGTTTGCCTCTGAAGAGAGGACTTAAATGAGTTACAGGGAAGCTTCTGCACTTTATGCTCAGAGGAGCTGCTCTCTGCTGCTGTTTTATTTATGATTTAACATTATCAAGGCATGCACTTGGTGCCTTAGCCTGCTGGGTGATTGGTGTCCAAGAGAAGCTACGCTCCACACTGTCATAGCAGGCTTGGGTGAGATGGTTGAGAGAAGATAAACAAGATCCTATGACCATTTATTTTAAGCCAGAGCTTGTTTTGTCATTTCAATTACAGCACCAGTTCTGAGTTCCTGCAGGGGAGAGAGGGAGATGAAAAAGCAGGGTAATGCCCTGTTGGGGCAAGCAAGTGTTTTATAGATGTGTGGAGGAAGGTGAGGAAAAGGTCCAGGATTAACTAGGAAAAAAAGACAGAGAGGGTGTTGTGGGTACCGTTACCATGAATGCAGAGGAAGAGGAGGCAGAAGGCATGCTGGAAACTCACAGAGAGCAGATGGCCAAAAACTAAAAGGCAGGTCAGTGATGTCGTAAGGGTGTGTATCTCAGGTTCCTGCAGCCAGTGAGCATGCTGGAGATTTGACTGTCTCCGGAGCTTAAAGTGGTGCTTTGAACTAAACCTGAAATATGCCAGCGCTGGGGTGATTGTCATCATCACGGTCCCTGTCATCCCAAATGTAGGATTGCTTCATGTACATCAAGGGTTGTATTGCCAAGGTTACAGCAAGTGAGAAGGAGAGAAAAATGACATGAAATTGTTTATCTTGCTTTTCACTGAAGTCAAGAAGCAATTGCCTTGTTGAAGGCAACTGCATATTAGTAAATACTGATTTTAATATGAGAAGCATAAGCCTTGTCTGTTGCCATGCATTATTACTCAGGTACTACTGCAACATTTGAGCTTGGCAAAATGTTTTTATTAGTGGCATCTCATTCTTAGAAACACATGATTAATTTTGTAGAACTGCCTGATTCCATTTTCTCGGTAATTTTTGTATAAGGTTCAACTTCCATATTGGATAGTATCAAAAGTGTATTTACTCTTTATGTGAAAACTGGATAGATTATTTTAAAGTGAAAATGATACTCAAAGAGCCTAACCAGTATTAATTTAAATGTCTAAATCTGGTCTGTGTTAAGCTATGTCGGATGAAGAAAGTGTAGAGAGAATGTCCTGTTCAGAGAGATGGAATGAGGTGCACAGTACCCAAAAACCAATTATGAAGTGCACAGTACACAAAACCCAATATATACAGTTAAGATTCAATATATAGAGAAAATTCATACCAGTGAGGAAAGCTGATCATGAAAGTCACAATTAAATCTGCTAGAACTTACAGTACATCAGTACAAACTCTCCTGCCCTTGGAAAGCCTAGAGGTACATCTACTGCAACCTTTTTCTTTCCTGATGGGTATGAAGTTGCACCAAGTTCAAGAATTCACTTTCCAGAAGGTAACAGTCCCTAGACGCTTGAATGTACAGTGCAGAATGTGACTTTGCCTTCAGCTGAACAGAGCTTTTGAGGCTTGTTGCATCCATTTTTTTCCTGGCCACCATAGTTAGTAATCATACGCTAGAAGAGTAAGCCAAAAAACCCTCCTAGTCACTGTATTTTAATAGGGCTTAATGATCTTAGCGTTTAGAAAAATCTCTAAATCAGCATGACTTGTTTTTCAGCAAAAGATGTTAGTTAGCTTGGCTGATAGTGACAGTTTTTGTGCAAATGCTGAGAGGATTGTATGGTATGTGTACATGGTCTGGTCATCATTGCATGCTTAGAACTACTTGGAATACGTTTGAAGAGTTACGCAAAGAAATGTAAAAGGCTTCACCAGTAATTTGGGATTTATTTTCATCCTAAAAATACAAAAACATTGCATTAAAAGGAATGATTATTTTTTTTTCACTTCAGCAGGTTTTAAATTAGTCCTGTAAACCTTGTGTACTGAGATGAAAATATAGTCCTGACTGTAAGAAGGATATACTGTCTACATAGTGCTGAACTGGAATATTGCTAGTGTCAGCAGTATTGATCCAAACGCCTCACTTAGATTTTTCTGATCCAGAGAGAGAGTTTAATGTTTCCATGCGACATCAGGCGGAGGAACTTGGCAATGCATATGCAAACTGAAGTGCATGCATGTAGACACAACCTTGCTTTTGCCTTAGCTCATTTTAAAAAGGGAAATACACTGAAATTTGATTGTTGGTACTGAAAATTGGTGATATCTTGTTTTAGAAATAGGCATACTAAAACATCTCCACAGCTCTTGTAGAACTTAGTTACAGATGGCAACTAAGCCTGCTGTAATACGTAGAACTCAGTATGGCACAGTACCAGTAAATCTTTTCTAAATCCATAGTACTGTGATATTGTCTGTGATAGACATGTGAAATATGATTTCTAGTAGCACTGCAAGGTTTTGAATAGGTATGTAAAGATGGACTTGAAATAGTATGAAATTACGATCTTTTTAATCACCCTCATTTTGGGATAATAAATAGGACCTCTGCCATGTTTTGGTTTAAATTGGAATTGAAAAATCATGTTCCGTGGTGCAATCACGATTATATTACTGTCATTTTGCTGACGTATTTACTAACTGTAAAGCAGCTTACTATACACAGGCAATCACACCACCAGCAAAGAACTGAGAGCATCTTTCCATTTCTAGCCCCATAGTGTGGAAGGGAGATATTGAAATAGAAAAGTACTTTCATTTTTCATGCTAAGTTTGTCCAGTTTTCTACCATAGTGGAAAGTAACATTTGCTGACCAGAGACGACTCCACAGTCCAGATCTTACAAGAGTGCAGACTTGAAGGAAATGGAGCAAATGTCTACCCTAGACTCACAAGTGCACCTTTTCAAATGTAGTTCCACTCTGGAAAACGTCTGTACAGAAACGACACCTTCCTTTTCAGGATTTGTATTGTAGAGACACTGTTTCTAACTCATGCTCTTCTCAACCTTGAAGAAACAGTGCTGCAAGCAGTGTTGGAAGTCACCCATAGCTTGTCATATACCATTAATGACCTACTTAGCTGAATTTCGACCTGTCAGACTCTTACCGTGCTTCTGAGTAGTGAGGAATGGAAAGCTGGACCCCAGCCACAACAGGAAGAAAAGAGAACTGGATTCTAACTGAGCCGGCAAGAAGCCAGAGTGGCTTTTAATGCTGTGATTGGCAAAAAGAGACTTTTATCTGAGGGTCCCTGGACACAGCCCAACCTTCTGAGGTTGTAAAAATCTGTCTTGCATCGCTTCGTGAGCCTGGCTCAGAAGTCATAGTGCATATGTTGTCTCACAATTCTTATTTTCATATTGTCCACAAAGAAAATTATATTATGAAATGAAACTAATAGAGATTGTTTTGCCTAATGCTGTAATTGTGTTTTAGAAACTTGTTAAAAAAACATAGAAAATTAATTGAAAATTATGTTTTTATAATGAAGCACTGCTCTCAGGAAAAAATCTAACAAATACAAATAAAACCTGCATACTCTCTAACAAGGAAGGGAGCTTTACATGCCACTCCAACACATCCATTGCTTTTGGTTCCCACACTGGCTACCAGTATTGGTCTCTTTATCTGTGAAGGATTTTTTTTTGTCTGAAATACATATTTAGAGAAATATTATGTACAAGGTGTGCGGTTAGTGGTGTAAAAAAACATTAAATCACTGTTACTACTTAGGAAGTAAACTGCATCACTATTTGATATACCAAGTCAGGGCTCTCCTTCAAAAGAAAGATTCATAACCTGCCCAGGTACAGAAAGGGCATTACTCTCTAGACTGTAAAAGCAGATTTTGTAAACGAAACCAGAAAATTTCTTGAAAACAAACAAACAAAAACACACCCAAAAACCCCCATCATGTCACTGAGCACAAGTTAAAAATTGAATTGTTTTGCTGAGGGCCATATACTTCCATTATATGCTTCTCCAGAAGAAATGGATGCTACATTCTGTGATTGCGAAGCAGGGATACTCAGCTTTGCTGCATGTTGCACACATTTCATAAGTTCAGTGCAGCCTAAATAGGCTGGCCTTGCTAATCACAGAGTAAAAAAATCAGACAATTCATTGAAGCGTGAGATTCCTGGGACAGGTGTGTATCAATGGTGCAAAAACACCATCAGCTTTTCCTACAGTTATTCCTCCATGGATGCTGCCTGGAAATACCCACAGAAGAGGCATGGCAGTTACAGTGCGTCTGAACAGTATTTCCGCTGCAAGAAACATTGATATTGGAAAGGGCTTACTTTGGGACTTAATTTTATAGCTGAGGTTCGTCTTCTTCTTCAGTTAACAGGATAAAGGTGGGAAAAGTTTACTGCGGGAACTCCTCTTCCCTGGTCCACTGTAAGGAAGTATTTGTTTTTCTGCTGTTCAGAGCTTGCTTTCCAACTGCTTTGTAGAGTATTGCTCATCTTTAGAAAAAAAAAACAAAAACCACTACCAGGAAGTCTGCTATCAACGAAACGACTTACAGGAAACTCCATACAGTTATACAGAGCTCCATTTTGTTGTCAGTTTTATATGGCTGTTTTTCAAACAAGACTAGAAATAACTTAAGATCTTCACTCTAGTGAAACTCTGCCCTTAATTAATATAGCTCTGATCTTGAGTTAAACAGGTTGGCTTTAACTATCCAAGCTTAAAATCATTATCTGCCTTTTACAGATAAATATCTGTGTTTTAAGGTGGTACACAGCCTCTGCTCATATACCATCTTGAAACAGCAAGGCAGCTCTGTTGTCTGCCATGTAGTGCTTACAGAAAACATCGAACTAATGGGTTAAAGAAAAAGGCATTGTGGCTGTAACCCTCCAGAGAATGCTAACAGAACAGCAAATCCATGACCTGCACCACCCAAGGGCAGAGAGCAGGATTTTAGCATAGGGAAGTGTTATTGGAGATATTAAAGAGCTATATCTCAACAAAGATGTGAATGCTGAATTTTACTGCACGAAGAAAGGAACACGTATGTAAGAGGGATGTGCTGGATGTTAGGACCAGGAGCTTATTTTTGCCAACCCATAACAGACATGTAACAGGACTTTTAACGCCTCTTTTTGACATACAGTTAATCTCACTGTATATGAACCCAACGGATTGCATACATATGTGTTGGAAAAGTAAACATTATGTCAGGCTCATGGCACTGAAATCAATCCAAAGCAGCAGTTCCCACACTACAGCTTGGCGTATTCTAGTTCCTTGGATACTCCCCACAGTTGAAAGCTGTGGAACAGCCATCCTCAATTCATTGGTAGCTTCAGCTGAGGCTTCCAGTTTGTTTTGTAGATGAAGAATAAAACTACTGCGAAGATGCTAACAGTGAGAAGAAAGACAGATGCTGCCAGCAATCCCAGCTTCCTCAGGACTGCCGCCAAGGGGGGCACTGAAAAAGACAATAATGCTGGAGGGCATTTGCACTTTCTTAGCCCCGCAGAGGTGCAGTAGAGTGAACTGATAAATTACTTCCCTCAGTCCCTGGCTTATACATCTATGGGAACAAAAAACCAGGAATGACAGAATGGCAAGTTTCAAATCAGGTGGCAGAAAGAGTACAGAACGTGCTGGCATGCAAAGAAGCTAGTCTGCAGAAAGCAGCTCCTACCTGCAGCTGGAAACAGTAGTGAAGTGTGACGTACACTCGACTTACAGCAATTTCACAGCTATATATCTCTTGCAGTAATTCTGAAGTAATGCAGTTATTGTTCTGCAAGTCTCACTGAAATTTGCACAGTCCACCTTTAATAAGTAGGCACCTTTTTAAAAATTAAATACTGCTTCATAAGAGAGTTCTTAACTTGTGTTCAACAAGCACTCTGTTATCCCTTCAGTGAGCTTCCCCATTTTTTCCAAGGCAGGGAAGGTGCTTGTGCCATGAATACAGCCCAGCTCTGGTATGGCATCATAGTATACAATATGTCATCCATCCTGAATGATGCCTGCTTGGCTAGTGAAGACTTTGATTGGCTCAACAGTGTGGTAAGCATACTAACAATCACCCAATAGCTTCTCTGACCCTACCGACCTTTCACAGATTACCCAGTACATGATTTCTTTTTACTGTTAAAATATTTATATTCTTCTTGCAGTGTCCTCCCACCCACAAGAACTACATGTAAGCCAAGTAACCACCATAGCATCACATTTTCTCTCTCATTTCTCCTGCAGCCAGTAGTGGCAGCACTGATTTCTGATTTTTGAAGTGTCTTAATTCAGTGACAGCAGTAATGTGAGAAGTGCTCTCACTTTCTCCTACTTAGTCCACAGAGTCAAAGTATGCATGTGTGGGAGAAAATCATGTAAGAATGCTTTCACAAGAAGGACCGACAAATTTTTAAAACAGTGTTTTTTCTGCTATCACTCCTGGAATAACCCTGGTGACCCCAGTGATTATTTGGGTAGTTTTATGCCAAAACAACAGTTCTTGTAACTGAGGTTGAGTATTTAATTTTCAGAAAAATAAGCTGTGTGCACTTCCAGGGAGAAGAGCAGAAGACAGGGTAACCAATTCGATCCCCATAATTCCAAGGTACTCACTCAAACAAGATGGATATATCAGTATATCTTTCGTTACATGTGGTGCTTTGGAAAATAGTGCAATTTCCTCTTGAACCCCGAAGATCTACCAATCCAAAAGCTCTGTCACCTGAATCACAGAATCATAGACTGACATTGGAAAGAAACTCTGGAGGTCATCTTGGGCAACCTCTCTGCTCAAGCAGGGCCTGGTTGACAGTGTCTAGGTGGCTTTTGAGTATCTCCAAGGATTAGTTCTCTGAGCAACCTGCACCATCGCTCCATCACCCTCAAGCTAAAAAAGTGTTTCCTTTGTTTCCTGCCTCCCAGCCACAGCCACCACGTTTGGGGCTAGTGGAGCTGGGCTGCTGTTGTAGGGAACTGCTGGAGGAAAGCTCTGAGGACTGCAACTGAAGGATTGCAGGGGCCATTTGAACGTGAAAGAGCTGTCAGGAGGCCCCAGCAGGGACAGGGCTGTCAGCATGGCCACCGTCTGTGCACCTGGCCTTCACAGGACTTCAGAAAAGTTGACCTAGCAGATGCTCAAGAGACTTAGACAACTCCGACCCAGTGGTTGGAAGCAGGAGCTAGGAAGTCTGGAAAACATTCCCTGCAATGATTTGTGCTTTGGGTTTTGAAACAAACAGACCCCAAAATCTTCTGGAACTTTATCGGATCTCCACCAGAACAGCCAGCCATAGTTACAGCATCAGAAGGTTTTAGTGGAGAACAAATCCATCTGTTGGGTTGGCCTGGTGCTGCTGTGCTGTCTGCCAGGCAGAGGCGTTGGAGCACTCTGGACCTGTGCTGCTACATGGCTCTTGATGGCTACCCACAGGTTCCCTTCTTGCAGCTGCAGGCTCATTGTTGACGGATTGTAGGTGCAGGTGGTCGAGCTGCTGTGGGGGTCTGCTGTGCACCCTTCCAGCTGCCTGTGGCTCTCTGCTGGCAGGCAGATGAGCTGACCACATGCTCCTGGTGGTCACCGTCCATCCTCACCATGCACAGCACACAGTCAAAAGGGGTGGCCCACTGCTGAACACAGCTGAAGCAGAAGGAATGGAAGCATCCGTTGACATAGGCTGGATTGTTGATCTCACCTAGGCAGATGGAGCACGAATTGTCTGCTGCTGCCTCCCATTGCCCTGGTGGGTGATGGCGATCGTGGCAGAGCCACTCTGCTCCAGAGTGTCCTCATCAGCCAACACCATGCCCTGCCAAGAGAGGAGAGGCCCTTCAGAACTTTCCTGGTGCTAGGAGCAGGACTGGCAGAAGTGCTCACCAAACCACTTCCCATCATTTATCAACAGCCTTGGTTAATTCGGGAGGTCCCAGTTGACTTGAGGTTAGCAAGTGTGATGAACATCTACAAGAACAACCAGAAGGAGGATCTGGGAAACTACAGGCCTGCAACCTTGACCTTGGTGCTGGGGATGGTTATGGAGCAGATCACATTGAGTGCCATCACACGGTGTGTACAGGACAAACAAGTGATCAGGCACAGTCAGCATGGCTTTAGGAAAGGCAGATCCTGATTGACTTTGTGGATGAGGGAAAGAGTGTGGATGTTATCTAACTAGACTTTAGTGAAGTCTTTGACACCATTTCCCACAGCTTTCTCCTGGAAAAGCTGGCTGCTCACGGCTTGGACAGGTATACTCTTCACTGGGTGAAACACTGGCTGGGTGACTGGGCCCAAAGAGTTGTGGTGAATGGAGCCAAACCAAGTGGGTGGCTGGTCACAAGTGGTGTTCCCCAGGGCTCAGTGTTGGGGCCAGTTCTGTTTAATATCTTTATCAAGGAACTGGACAAGGGGATCAAGAAAGTTTGCAGAAGACACCAAGCTGGGCAGGAGGATTGATCTGCTTGCAGAAATCAAGGCTCTGCAGAGGAATCTGAACAGGCTGGATCAATGGACCAAGGAAATTGTATGAGATTCAACAAGGCTAAACGTCAGGTCTTGCACTTGGGCCACAACAATCCCATGCAATGCTACAGGCTTGGGGAAGTGTGGCTAGACAGCTGTGCTGTGGAAAAGGACCAGAGTTGTTGGTCAACAGCCAGCTGAGCAGGAGCCAGCAGTGTGGCCAAGAAAACCAACAGTTTTCTGGCTTGTATCAGAAATACTGTAAGCAGTAGAAATAGGGAAGAGATCATCCCCCGTACTCAGTGCTGGTGAGGCGCACTTCAAACACTGTGTTTAGTTTTGGGCCTCTCAGTAAAGAAAGCCTTCAAGATGCTGGAGCGTGTGCAGAGAAGGACAACGAAGCTGATGAAAGGTCCGGAGCACAAGCCTCAGGAGAAGAGGTTGAGGGAGCTGGGGTTGTTTAGTCTGGAGAACAGGAAGTCAAGGGGAGACCATATCACTCTCTACAACTATCTGAAAGGAGGTTGTCGCAACAGGAGTGTTGGTTTCCTTTCCCAAGTAACAAGTGATTGGACAATGGGACAAGCCCTCAGTTTTCACCTGGGGAGGTTTACATTGGAAATTAGGAAAAATTTTTTCACCGAAAGGGTTGTCCCACACTGGAACAGCCTGTCTGGGGAGGTGGTTGTGTCACCATCCCTGGAGGTATTTAAAAGACACATAGATGTGGTGCTTAGGGACATGGTTTATTGGTGGACTTGGCAGTTTTAGGCGTACAGTTGGATTGCTGGTCTTAAGGGTTTTTTCCAACCCAAATGGTTCTATGAGTCTATGAAAAGCAAAGAAAGCCTCAGAAAGCATTGGGAGAGGGGAGGCAAGGGCCTCCCAGAAGGTCTCCTTGCAGGTTGACAAGTTGCATCAGAAGTAGCCCCATGGGATGGCCAGCCCCAAGGTCTGTCCCCACCCCACCTGCCTGCCCCCCTCGGCTCCCCGATGGGGACATTGCCCATAGTCCAAACCCCTTCAGCCCTTTATTCGCTCCCCCCGACAAACAGCATGACTCTAGCTAGCACTGGGTACCTGAAGGCAGCAGTCAGGGAAGGTGGAGGAACTGGCAGGGAGTCTTCAGTGCTGCCCACAGTTGTGGCACAGCTGCCATGCAAGATCCACCGTACCCCTTCCAGCCAAGATTCTGCACACAGGCAGTCTTCCAGGTGAAGGCCTACAGTCCTGATGGATGACCATGACCCCCAGGCCCTCTTTGTATAGCTGCTTTCCAGTCAGTTAACCCCCAGCATATACTGGTGCTTGTTCATCACCAGGAGCAGGACTTTGCAGTTGCCCTTGTTGAACTGGATGATGTTCCCTTCAGCCCATTTCACTAGCCCATCAGGGTCCCTCTGGATGGCAACCTCACCTCTGATGTTTCAGCCACTCCTCACAGCTTTGTGTCATCAGCAGACTTGCTGAAGGTACACTTTGCTTCATCATCCAATTTCTTAATAAAGATGTTGAGCAATATTGAACCCACTATTGAGCCCTGGGGTACACTGTTAGTTATCAGCTTCCAACAAGACTTCATACCGTTGATCCTCATGTTGAAGCCACCTGCCCAATCTCTCAACAAAAGCCTCCTCTCTAACCCCTTAAAAAAATTTAAGCTGCTGCAGTAAAATTAGCACTATATAATGGAAACTTTTCATGTAATCACATCTCAGTGGGATGTTTGAGCTTCACCATGACATTCTAGCGAGGCAGATCCCCAAGATTTTGTGGAGGCCTAATGCCCACATAGTTACTGCTTAGCAACCAAGAACTTCAGGAGACAGTAAATCCTTTGCAACTTGGGATAGGGTTGCTGTGACTTCAAACCAGGAAGGAAGAGGAGAGCTGAAACTGTAAAGTGAATGGCTCTCAGCATGTTCACATGCAATAAGATACTGGTGGCTTTTTTCCTCACACCATTTTCTCTGTCACTATCCGAACCAAGCACAGCTCAGAGCCAGCCACTACTTTGCAGACTTCCCCAGAACCCAAGCTGTTCTTAAAGTCTGTATTCTTTTATACAATTCAATGAAATGTATTCATTTCCTCAGTCCAGGTATCATTAGCCCAGCCTTGAGACACACTGGCCATGCACCTAGTAGGAAGCCGGGGCAGGCTGAGGCTCAATGCTTGCCTGGTGTAGCAGGGATCTGTCCCTTCACCTGTAACATCACCACAGGAGACCAGTTCCATAAGGTGCAGTACCTACTAATCTTTTTCCAAAGCTCTAGAAGTAGCCTGGCAGAGACACAAATGAAAGAAAGGAGCAATTCCTGAGCCAGGCTGGGAGCATGGTTATTTTCCAGTGAGTAACGAGCGTGTTCAGACACAATCAGTTCAAAGCATGCTCCAGCTGTAGGGTCACTGGCAAAGAGATGTTTGTCCTGCATTCTCAATGTTGCCTGAGGTTGAACTCTTACTGGTACTTTGTACCTCTTCTGCTCTTTATCTTTTCCTCTTATTTTATCTTTCCATACCATGAAAAAAAAGACACCATATACAAAGAGAAGACAAAATTAAAAACGTACTTCTCAGCTGTGTTTCAAATGTCCTCTGTGTTAAAAACTGATGCTAACATGTCTGGTAGCATCATAGCTAACTTATCTCACACTTCTCAGTTTTCTGTCATTTTCATTATGCTTTAATAGGTCCATTTTGTTGTGTGATTTACTTTGCTCTGCCACTTCTTAGGGTTCTTTCAGTAACTATTAAGAAATTGTCTTGGCTTTCCTTCTATAAATATTAAGGCAGTCTTAGCCAGCATCTTATATGGTCTCTGTGGCAATATTTCAGATCTATTTTTAGGCCCACCGTCTTGAAGTCTGGTGTGCAGAATTCATCATCACTTTGCTCCAGGAGGTTCTCTTGTCCAATAAGATTTTAAACTCCATAACCTCTCCAACAAGCAATCTGGTACTTGATGTTCCTTGTGGCGCCAGAATTTTTCCTTGTGCCAAATGTAAATGTTCCTTGCTATGACATAAGTGGTAACCTTTCTCACAAGTGACATGAAGAAAGATCTATTTTCTTCCTGTTTGCAGATACTTTTTTACAAACTTCTCTTTCCTTAAATCCAGTTTTTATTCTATTTTCTCAGAATGTCTCTTTTCCACATCTCTGAACAGCTACTTTTCCTTCTCTGGATGCTCTCCAATTGGCCTGCTCTTTTTTGTGTTTGTTTTTTTTTTCCTGACATCTACTACCTAATACGAGAAATGGAGATCATCTAGTCAAGAAGAGGATTTTTTTCTGTATGTCTTACTTACATACTCCCATAAAATATTTGCCTTTTGTTCAATAACGCAATGCTCTTCAACATGATCCAGTGAAACATACAGAGCCATTCCTGAAATACTGCTGCAAAACAAACTGTTCCCACTGTATGCCTGTGTAACTGTATTTCCTTAACCTGAGTTTAGAGTATTTCTTCTTGCCCTTCAGAATTTTTATCATTTTCTTTTTTTTT
The DNA here is from genome assembly GCA_033558235.1 of Neomorphus geoffroyi. Lineage (NCBI taxonomy): Eukaryota > Metazoa > Chordata > Aves > Cuculiformes > Neomorphidae > Neomorphus > Neomorphus geoffroyi. The sequence continues at coordinate 17,359,803 of JAUMJM010000048.1, read as the reverse complement.
AGGGTCATTTTGGGCTCTTCTTCTGTCTTCTAACAGCCTTGTGCCACTATGACTATCCTCAGACTTTTGTGTAGGTTCCTGTTCCAACAACAAAATGTTTGAAGTTGCTATGGGATAGCAGTGGGCTCACAATAACTCTCCTGGCTTCCACTTTTTTACTTCTTACAGTAATCTTTATTCCATCTAGGTATTTTGGAGATGAGAAACATGTGTTATCCAATAAATAATTTATAAATAATAGGTTTGGTTCAAGAATCTGTTTTACTGCTGTTTCTGGTCACCTGTTGTCCATAAGGGGGCAATATACAGCAAGAGGAACAGAACTGTTGAACTGCACAGCGTGTTGTCAGGTCCCAAGATTAGGTGTGTCTTTGCCTTCCCACTGGAGTGTCTGTGTTCTTCTTCACCTGAGAAAGAATATGAAAGATCCCAACCAGCTCCTATGTGACTTTGCTGTTCTTGGACCATCTTGATCCTTCACATAAAATAAAAAAAGCCTTGTGGTCAGGTGCCACCAATACCCAATAGCTGGGATTAGCCAGAAGATGATGTTCCAGCCATATCCTATTTCCTTTACCTGTGCTGCAGTCTTGCAGTGGTACATAGCACTGCACAGCCAATACTACTCTTCTGTATGCAGCAACCAGGCTGTCTGCCCGCACTAGACATAGCTTGTCATTTCTTTTTATTTTTTTTTGTGGTGCAAAAGCAGTGGTGTAGTCCTGTGTGGCCTGTGTGCACTTGCAAAATTAATTTACACTGTTCTCTGTCAGAAGGCAGCAGGAATCAGTCCTTGTTCTGAAAAGAATCTTATATGTGATATGCAAAAAAAGACACTGTGTGATCATTCCAGAAGGAAAATCATGCAGAGGAGAACCCAACAGTCTCACTCTCTTCGAGGCAGATCCTTCTCACTGCCTTCTAGGCAGACAGAAGGATCCGAGGAATAAGTTAGTACCCAGATCCACTTAGTTCTGGGCAAGTGACTGCGACTAGAGACCAGGAATTCCACCTGTTAAGCAAGAGTTTAATAGGTTTTGGTTGGTTCTGGCTGCTGTCATTTGAAATCCCACTCTGAACAAATTGTACTATTTAAGTATTTTGGTGGTATGGTAATGTTTCTGAATGCATGCCAGGAACAGTAGCCAAAAATACCTTCACTACGCTAATGACTAAAATCGTTAGCTTCTGCAGAGGCCAGCTTCCCAATATCATTCAAATACCAGGCAATCTGAGTCAGTTCTGATCATCTCTTTGGGAAAAGAGGTTCACACCTTTGCTAAAAAATAGCAGAAGAGCAAAGTGATCTCACAATTACTCTGCCATTCCATGTGGCTGGGGATCTTGTGGGGCATGGCACATCTTTCCAGGCTTGGGATGGGTTATCCTGCAGTTAAATCTTTTATGTCCCAATGCTACAGGTCTCCATGATGATGTCTTTTCCCCTCTGCTCAGCCTAAACCTATTTTTCTTTTACGTCCCTCTTCCTTTCCAGGCAGCAGCAGCCACTACCAGTGGAGAACCGATTTATTTCTTCATTTGACTTACTCTCTTACTCCACTTGTCATTAAATGCCTCAGAAAATCCAGGCTATACTCCATACTGACAGAATTTGTGCCCTTGGGAACAGATGGTGGATTCATATTTGTGCTGCCTAGCCTGGACCTTTAGCCCCAGTAAAATTTTATGCAGGTAGTTGCTTCTTAGATGACTTCACATTTACTACACACATGTCCCTGCCCTCCGCCAGGATCTGAGACACTGGGGCTCAGGAGATCTCTGTGTGGGATTGTGTGAACTGCTGCCATCACACTGCCTCTGCTATGGCTGCAACAAGCCAAAGCAGAATGAGCACTAAAGGATCATGTCCAAAGGTACATCCTTAAACTCCAAGTGTATGCAGTCTCCCTAACTGGCTGCACAACTCCTCACTTCAACATACTCTCTGACTTTTAATATAAAATACATCTTTAAATTTAGAACTAGCAAGAAAACTAAGAAAACAGAAGAGAGAGATAAAGTGATTTAAAATTCTAAAACTGACAAGTTTTTTCTCTTATGAAGTTGATATGCAGAACAGATGGTTCTCCAAAGAAAAAATTCAGGCAGAAGAAAGGAGCCTAGAATGAGTCTGTACCATGCTCCCACTGCACTGGAACTATGAGCAGCTGAAAGGCTAATGCAGTTGATTATTCTGTTGAATGCAAATGTCCACCCCTTAGTGGTTCTGTCTGCAGAGAAAACAGCTCCTTTTTTCAATTCAGAATTCCTTCCTTTCATTTTCTTTCTGAATAACCAGTGTGCAACAAAATCACATTATGCAGTGCCGGAACGCACTGTCAGTTGGAAACCTTAACTGGTCTTGTTATGCTACATTTTTATGAGTAGTCTATTTTTACAAGATCTAGACAATGTCTTTGTAATTAAGTTTGTAATGAGATTGTTCCTTGAGTAAAGTAGTGAAGAGGAAAAGGCAAATAATAAGATCTCTTCTTTTCTTGACCCTAAAATATATTGTATTTCCAACCCTCCAGACATTTGCTTAGCCAGGTCAGTGTGCTTGTAAACAGCTGAATTGTTCTTCTCCAGGGATTGCTCTATAAAACTCATATGTTGTTAACTGAAACCTTAACCTCTTAAATAAAAACCCCATTGAAATAGGTTTGACTTGTAAGAAATTATTCACAGTATCACAGTATCACAGTATCGTAAGGTTGGAAAAGACCTTTGAGATCATCGAGTCCAACCTATGACCCTACACCTACTCCTACTTGTCAACTACACCATGGCACTAAGTGCCTCATCCAAATTCCCTTTGAACACCTCCAGGGACGGTGACTCGACCACCTCCCTAGGCAGCGCGTTCCAATGAACAATTACCCTCTCAGTGAAGAATTTCTTCCTAATGTCAATCCTAAACCTCCCCTGGCGAAGCTTGAGACCGTGTCCTCTCGTTCTGTCTCTGGTCGCCTGAGAGGAGTCCAACTCCTGCCTCACTACAACCTCCCTTTAGGTAGTTGTAGAGAGCAATAAGGTCTCCCCTGAGCCTCCTCTTCTCCAGGCTAAACAACCCCAGCTCCCTCAGTTGCTCCTCACAGGGCCTGTGCTCCAGCCCCTTCACCATCCTCGTCGCTCTCCTCTGGACACACTCCAGCATCTCAACATCCTTCTTAAACTGAGGGGCCCAGAACTGGACACAGTACTCAAGGTGCGACCTGACCAGTGCCGAGTATAAGGGGTTGATAACCTCTCTAGTCCTGCTGGCCACACTGTTCCTGATGCAGGCCAAGATACCATTGGCCTTCTTTGCCACTTGAGCGCACTGCTGGCTCATGTTGAGTTTTCTGTCCACCAGCACTCCCAAGTCCCTTTCCGCCTGACTGCTCTCCAGCCACTCTGCACCCAGTCTGTAGCTCTGCATGGGGTTGTTGTGTCCGAAGTGCAGAACACCTGGCCCTTGGACTTGTTAAACCTCATGCTGTTGGAGTTGGCCCATCTCTCCAGGCTGTCAAGGTCCCTCTGTAGGGCCCTCCTACCTTCTAGCAGATCGACATTTCCTCCCAGCTTGGTGTCATCTGCGAACTTGCTGATGAAGGACTCGATCCCCTCATCCAGATCATCAATAAAGATATTAAACAGGACCGGGCCCAGCACCGAACCCTGGGGGACGCCACTAGTGACCGGCCGCCAGCTGGATGGGACACCATTCACTACCACCCTTTGGGCTCGGCCATCCAACCAATTCCTAATCCATCACAGAACATTCCCGTCCATGCCACGGGCTGCCAGCTTGTCCAGGAGTCTACTATGGGAGACAGTGTCAAAGGCCTTGCTGAAGTCCAGGTACACCACATCCACAGCCTTCCTCTCATCCCCACGGTCACACGGTCGTAAAAAGAAATCAGGTAGGTCAGGCAGGACCTGCCTCTCCTAAAACCATGCTGGCTGGCCAGATCTCTCCCTCATTCTGCAGGTGCCGCATGATTGCACCCAGGATTATCCGTTCCATAGTTTTGCCTGGAACCGAGGTCAGGCCAACAGGTCTGTAGTTACCTGGATTGTCCCTATGGCCCTTCTTGTGGATGAGTGTCACGTTGGCCAACTTCCAGTCTTCTGGGACCTCTCCAGTGAGCCAGGACTGCTGATAAATGATGGAAAGCGGCTTAGCAACTACTTCAAAACTTATTCAACTACTTCAAAAATCCTAATATTTCTCTTTCCACCTCTCTACAATGCACAAGTGATAACTGAAGGACCAGTAGTTTCTTCAGCTCTCTGCCAACATTTTCTTGAAGTCAGTGTATTACTTGCCTCCGTGGGCAGCACAAAATTCGTCAAAACCACAAACCACCTTGTCTTCTTTTTCTTTTGTATTCACAGCTCTCTTTAGCTGCTTTCTAAGCACCTGGGAATTGCTTTTGAAGTGGAAGCTAAGCAAGTGGTTCTCCTGTGATACATTTTTGTGACAACTGACCGGGTTATTAGCAAATTATGCTGGCTTGGTCTCTCACCATTTTTCAGTGGCAGGCTGTGACAGTGTATCTGCAAGGAGACTTCCTTCTAGAACTAACATTCAAAGTCCATTTCAAATTGAACTGGTTAAAAACTTAACATTTACCAGATGGCAAAAGGAGAATATTTTGAGGCATTTCCTCCTAATAAGAGTTTGGACCCTCCATCTCACAAATCAAAGGATGCTTCCTCAAAGCAAATGTTTTCTGTTCTAGCCTTGGTATTGTTTTATACTCTCCCTTCAATTCATTTCATTGGCACTACTGTAATTACAGGCCAGCCATGGACATTTGTTTGACTGAGGCAAAGCACAGAGAGTGAAGCACAAGAGTCTTGTTGAATTTTCAAGAAGTACTTTTCCTGGATGATCATCCTGTTCTGTAAGCTTAAAAACTCAGGGAAATAATACAGCTCTGTTTTTCTAATTGTTTCGGAGCCACAGATTATAGTAATTTTAAAGGGGAACCAAACAACAAGTTCATTCCAATCTCATTACAAACAAGGGAAAGACCTTACAGTTTCATCTAGAGGGGCATCTGCAGCCATTACAGAAATAGCCCTTGAGTTTAATAGACTAGCTCCTGGTTTATCCCCTTGTCAGCAGCAGACAGCATATGATCACATATCCAATGTAGTGGGAACAACAGGCAGTACAATAATACTAACCTATGAAAAAGAATTAGGAAGGATCCTATTAACAAGATCCTTTCCCCAGATGCAGAAGTAGATGAATCTGGCTTTTCTGAAGAATAGCTCCTGGATGTTCTGTGGTCTTCATCCTTTAGCTGCTCCAAGCACATGTCTTATAAAGGGATTTTGTGCAGGTAAAGAAATATTCAGACTACTTCAAAACACTATCACAAAAAGTGTCTGCATACTAAGAAAGTTTCCATCCTGTATATATATTTATTGCTGTTAATGCTTTGTGATACTTCTGCATGAGGAAAGACCATTTTTGTAACCAGAGCTGAATAAAAATAATGCTTGAATGTGAAAGATATTTGCTGCTTTTTAGAACACTTTGATTTCTGGAAACAGACCACCTGCTGCGTAGGACCCTTAAGTCTCCAGCTAATAATCTCCTCTCCACTTGGGCTAATTTTAGCTATTGCAACTTGAAACTTGTAATGGTTTCAGCCACCTACTGCCTTAACACAACTTTTCCAGCCCCTCTCTAGCATTCTGCCTGTTCATATATCTGGAGTTTATAAATAGTTTTATTTGGAAAATGGTCACTGGAGATGGAGGTGGAGAGACAGAAATCATCTGAGAGTAAATAGATTGTTAATTCCCTTTTGAGCACTGAGCTGCTGATTCACTCCCAATCAGTTCCCACACAGCCTGGGCTGAGTCAGTCCAGAGGGTGTTGAATAGTCAAGAGCAAAGACGAATCAGAGGATAATGTTCTCCGAAGACCAAAACAGAAAAGTGATTCAGAAGAGGGAACTAAAAGAAGAAAAACACATACTAGAGGGGGAGCAGGAGGGAGGGGGGGGGATCAAAAGGGAGATAAAAATAGATAAGCAACACCTATACTGCCACAACTGTGTAGGAAAAAAAGGTATTCAGGTATCTTAGAAAAGAAACAGAGGTGAATGAAAGGAAAGCAGTAGATGGAAGAGGAGAAAAGACATCAAAAACCAAAAATAGTATTGGAATGAAATCATCAGAAGAGAGCTAAAAAGGAAAAGGGATGTAGGCAGAAGATGGTCTCAAAGTAGGGACATGTTTCCAGGTGTGTCTCAGCCTAGGCACTCATTTCCCATCCACGCAAACATATACATAAAAGTTTGCATCTACAGATGTCATACCATACATATCCATGAGGAAGAAATAGCTGAAGTGGAGCCCTACAGTCAAGGACTTTCCATCCTTTACAGAGCAAAGAGTATGAGATAGGAGAAAAATAAAGTTTGTATGAGAAATGGGCACTCCAGACATAGGTGAACATGTTGGGAAGCACAGAGTAAAGCCAGATCCTCCTTTGAGTTTGTTGTCCTAGATCTGGATGCTCTGAACCAACCTGTGGGACATTTCTGCAATGTTTTGTCACTCTACCACTTCAAAATAGTGCCCTAAGCCGCCTCAGTCCTCATGCTGCAGTTCTCTTAGATACTTGGGCTCAGGACAGAGACTTGGACAACTGGAGAATGTCTTGTCTCATGTCTTGTGCAGAAGCCTTACCTCCTTGCACTTTGTTTATCCAAAAAGCAAGAAGCTACTACGGTGCTGCACCACCCACAGCAGTGAGCTCTCTGCTTGTGTTCAGCACTGCTGTGTACTTCTTCTGCCACAGTAATATAGGCTCCGATTTCCTTCTTTAAATCTTCTTATTTCAAAATAGATTGTATATATTTAACCTGTGCTAGTTTAAGGAGGCCATAAGGAAGACTTGTCAACAACTAGACAAAAGGGGATTGTTAGCAAGAGAGTATATTAACTTGTATCTGGCAAATTGACTACAGAGTAATGGTTATGACTTAGGCACCAATTAGTGGTATTGTTCCCAAAGCTTGAGGACAAGCACTTAGAGATATTCCTGGATTCATTGCTACTTTCTTTATAGAGCGATATGGATGTTGCAAGGCCCACCTGATCAAGATGCCTAAGTCAGAAGTGTGTTTGCATGATTGTATGTGTGGGATGAGTGGAGAGAGGTGGCAGCTGAGGTGATTCAGCTTTCAGCTGGGCCAGCTTGTCCTCTGCATGTTCACCCCAGTTCCTGTGGCAAGTTTTTCTGTGCCACCAACACACAGTGGCACTGTGGGCACTGCACCTGCCCTCATACAACCTGTGTTTCTGCAGCATGCTGTTCAGTGCAGGGAGCTACAATCAGGAAGAAAGAACTGTGGGTTGGGTGAGGAGATCCTTGTGATTACAGCTTGAGTACTCATATAATGGTACAGTTGAAAAAAAAAAAATGGCCTTTGATGAGAATTTTTGGGTTTGGTTGTCCTGCAAAACCAGAGGGTTCTTGGAGATACAGGAATAAAAGCTGAACTGATGTGGCTGAGGTAAGACGTTTTTCCACTGAAATGTCATCGTCAGTGGTATTTCTGGAGGTCAAGTATGGAGCAAAGTGTTGAAATTGCATTGTTTGACAGACACAAGGAGACCATCAGCAGTTCCCCCACTTCTACGTGGTGCAGGCTCTGAAGAACTGTGTGAAGATCTTCTCACATTCAAGACCACCTCCCATCACCTCGGGGCTGGAGGACTTTTCTGAGGTGGAAGATGTCAGAGATGCACTGTGCTACCATTAAGTCCATCCACCTGTGGGTTACTAATAGATAGATTGCTAACCCAACTGATGGAGGTTGTCAGTGTGTTGACTATACTCCTCTCATTTCAGCAGCACTGGGAATCGTGGTGGAAGAAGCATAGAAATGTCAGAAGCATGACAAGGGGCCACACTCTAGGGGTCTGAAAGGCACAGGCATCTGCGACCACTTATTCTCCATGGAGAGCAGCGCTGTGCTTGAGTGCGTTCAGGGGCTTCACAGCCCAGCAAGGGGGCATCACATAACAAACTCAGTGGTCCTCTATATCATGTTTTGCTGGTTAAGTGGATAAAACACTGCCCACAGATTTAAAGGGACAAGGAAGCTTTATCTACTTCCTTTTCTGAAAATATGTGAGACAATGAAGGGTGCTTTCCCCAATGAAGAGTAACACAGCGGAAATCAGCTTTGATCTTAGTCATCCCATTTTTACCTCTTGGTAAGAACATCTGCTAGGTCGCAAATTCTTCGGTGGCTCCAAGGTCAAATTCCCCTATGACAAAAATATCAAAGTGAAGAAATAGAGCAAACAACACAGACGTGGTGAAGATGAAGAGCTGGATAAGAGTTGTAACTTTTTTTCCTCAAACAGATACACATTTCACTGTTGTAAGAAAAGCATGTTTAAAATGAGTTATTCGGTTCAAAATACATTATTCTGCTCTCATGAGGATTTCTGTCAAGTTCAAGGCTTTTAAATCATTGAATTTACTGTACTTCATTAATCTGGTAACTTTTAGTAGGTCACTGATTGGTACAATAAAGGACAGCTGCAAGAAATGGCAGTGCTATAAAAGCAGGCAATAAAACTCTCTGATACAGCAAATGTTACCTATCTTTAAAAGTCTGCTATTGCATTTAGAATGAAATTTGCCAGGATGAATCACTTCAGAGAGAAGATGAAATCTTTTGTCTCTTCTTTTCTAAAAAAAAAAGAAAGAAACCATTAATGCTTGCTTCAGCTGTTTTTCACAAGTAGAAGACATATGCAAGGCGGTACCATTGTTCTCAACTCTGAATTGCTGTCTGCATCCTTGCATTTCAGAGATGGATATGGGCAGGCTGCTGGTGTGGTAGTACAGAAACCCTACGGGCAATCATGGTGCCTTTGTCAGGGCTGACCAGACCGCAGACCCTGCTGTAGACGGTGGTAAAAACAGGTGGGTCAGCATGAAAGCACTTGGCTGAGTCTGGTATTAACCAGAGTCATGATTGCTCCGTAGGCACTGATCAGATCTGCTTGTCTTCTTCACAGGCTGGAGTATACTCTGCTCATCCCCAGACAGAGTTCTCTGAAGAGTACCCACTTCTTACCTTCCTGTGCTACAGGCTTAGGGCACTCATTGCTCAGCTTGCTGCGATACACGGGTGGCTCAGAGACACAATGGTAGTGCAAGGGGCTCCAAGTAGATATGACGCCTCGGCACATCTCTTCTTCCACCGTTATACTGTGTGCTTTGCACTACTACCTAACACGCTGCTCTAGGACCAGCAGCAATTTTCTTTACTGCTCTCCCCACAAGGCTATTCTGGATTGACTTACCATTAAGTCACAACGAGGTAGTGGCAACAGAAATAGAAATGGAAGTATCTTTACCTTCTGAAGAGCTGCAACAGTAGGAGACATGTCAGCCTGAACTTTTCTTTGCTTCAGAGTGATTTTGGTTTTATAAGTACTACACTGAGCATGACATGCTTTATAATTTACACGCTTGAATACATGACTAAGTTCAGAGGACTGTTGCCATAATTGGAGTTAAGACTGTGTTTAAGTGTGTTGCTTAATCAATGACCGCAAGGTAAAGCAGAAACATTGATTCATTATATAATAAGAATTACTACCACCTTAACACACTAATAAACTGCTAATGGGTTTCTGCTTATTTGCACTGATAGGATTTAAGAAAAAAAAAGTATACTTGCAAAACAAATTGGGATCCTTATGAAGCAGAAATGAGGGGACTTGCCTTAACTCATTATGTTTGACTAGAAAAATTATGTTTGTTTTTACTCATGGTTTAATTAATTGTGTCCAGGTTAGGTGGAAAGTTTTTATATCGGCTAGTTCCTTAACATCTGAAGAAAATTTTGAAAGGAAGTTTTTTCAACATCTCACTCTTCAATGGCATGTTTCTGGTCTGTGTGTATGCTTGACAGATGTGGACCTGGAACCTTACTGGGGTTTTCTTTTAAAAAAATATTAAGAAGGACTAATAATATGTGGGGCTTTCTTGTTCTGCCCAGAAGGCAAAAAGATTTTGTTTGTTGAAAGCATTAATTTTCTGTTCAAAATGGGATGTCTCAAGACTTGGGGGAGTGCAGGTACCAAGAGTAATTTAAGAAAGCTGCACCTTAACATGAAAACAAGTAAAAATCCCAAAAGACTGAGCAGAAAAAAGGCACTTCTTATGGAAGAAGAAAGAAGGAGTGAAGTGAGAAGTAAAGGTACTATCAAGTTAACATTGATAGTTATTAATTGATAACATTGATAAGGTATTGAGATAATGCCTTGTCTTCCATTAGCAGCCTATATCGAGAAAAGGCCAAGTTCAAACCTGTTATCCACAAGTATCTGGCTTGGCATATGTTATAATTCTGTTCTGCTGGTTGAAGTTCCTTATGCAAGGAGTATGTCTTAAGACCTAAGATAATGCTTCGTATCACTCTGTAAAATAGAAGATTGGCCTCTAGGAATTTGGGTCCACTATGTGCAGGATGTTTGACCATCTGGAAACACAGTCAGAGAAAAGAGATACTTCTTACCACATCAATATGTTGGATACCCAAGTCTGGGTACTTCAGTTACCCGGTGACTCATTGAACTTAAGAAGTCAGCTACAGTTTTATGGGAATAGTTGAAGGAGAAATATTTTCCTTTTTTTTATTGACTGGGTTAAAATCTTAGGATATTAGAAAATTCAGAAGAGCAGAATAAATGCTAACAGAGATCTGGGCTAAGCCTCCAAGTGAGAACAGTGCGTGCTGTGGGGATCAGGTCCTGACTGGAGCACCACGACATTTGAAAAACCTCAGCATAACTGAATACCTTCAGACAATACTCTCAGATAGGGATTGCATCTGCAGCTAGAGTGCCTCAGAATTTGAATAACCTTCCTTTTCCAAATGCTGAGCTCTCCCCAAGCTGTTGTGCATAATGAATCAGAGCATATCAATTAAATTGCTGATGTACCCGCCTTCCTAGGGCCACCGACTCAAGCGCTAACACAATGAAGAAGCAAACTGCTCCTCTCTTTGAACACAAGAAGTCCTTTATGAAAAGGTCTATTTCACGAAGTTGTTATTCTGGAGAAACAGTTTGGGGAGAAGGGGAGTTAACACTCTCTGTTGTACTTATTTGTTTATTTGTTGCTCTTCAGCTTAAATCACACTAACACCACTCTTTTTTTTCACTTGAGTATTGCCCAGACTGGGCTCTTAACACCCTGCTTTTCTCATTTAATTGGGAAAAGTTTCTAACTGGAATACCTTCCAAGGACAGACACTTGACACTGGTGTTATTTCTAGCAAAGAATTCTGCTTAGTGGCACAGCGGCAAATGAGAACATCAGCCACTCAGGGCTTTTGTTTGTTTCCCATTCCTGGCAGTGCTGTAGATCTTGGTGGTTCTTGGTGCTCTCTGTTCCTCAGATGCTAGCTGTCCAGCTTGCCTCAACCCCAAGAGAGGCAGAACAGCTACTTTCATGAATTCAGCTCCAGCTATGAGTGCTGGGCCACTAAACTGGAGATTTTATAGCAGTTACATTTGATTAAGGGAGAAGGTCCTCATGCCATGTCAGCCAGGGCTCACTCATAGTTTCACTTTTATTGAGCGTAACATACACCAGTCGGTGGAGCCAGAGGCCACTCGGAGGCTGTTCCTCTGAGAAGATCCTGTTCTAGTCACACAATTGATGAGCACTGCCATCTTTCTGTGCTGTTTTCCTTTCCAGTGGGACTGAGGATGTTGGGAATGGAAAGCACTCTGAGAAATATGTGTGGCTTTGGAACAGTTTCTTCTTGTAGTGTTTTAACAGAGTTCCAGCTCTCCCACAAAGATAAGCCAGCTACCCCATAGCAGCCTGGATCAGATTCTAATCCTGCCACATCATCAGTCTAAACAGGGAGAAAACAGCCTTTATTGGATTGGCTAAGCTTTCAATTAAAATAGATGGAATGCTAAAACATTAAAAATGCTTTAGCAGTGAAGTGAGAATAGGATAAAAATGAATGGTTTTAGAAACCCGTACTGAGAGAGAAAAAAGAACTCTTAAAGGAACCCAAGAGCATAATACGTCATATCTACCAGGGAGAAAAATAAGCACTAGGAAAGGAAAACATGTTATTATGATGATAAAAAGAACTATGTTAGAGTGATTGTCTGCAGACTCCAACATCAAAATTAGACTAAATAATTTCTTTTCCCAGAACTGCGAAAGAGTTCTTTCCTCCACATGAATAATGTGTTTACCAAGTATTTTCTTATGCTTTTCATTACTGAGCCATTGCAGAAAAGAGCTCCATTTCTTTTCTTGGAAGCCAGTACTTGCCAAAGTAACACCTGAGGCTGCCCATGAGCATCAGTCTGGAGGTCTGTACATTAGTGGAGAATTCTGATGTTCATAGTCTGGTAATGCTCACAGGCTTACAGAAAGCTACAAAGCATTTCTTCTTCACATGTGTTCCCAAATAACTGACCTTCATAATGTACAGGTCGATGTGAACTGGGAATTCGTGCTGGGAAGTAAAGGTCTATCCTCTATAGCAGTATGGGAATGTAGCAGCCTCAAACAGCTCTCTCAATATAGTTTGTAGTTTTGGAGTAGTCAAAAGAGAACTTTCAAATGAAAACACTTAAATAACTAGTTTTAGAGACCACTGTATATCCCCTGCCTAGTAGAGCAGTCTTTGAAGTCTAGATATAAATAACCTGGATGGCTATACTATATTTGATATGACTGGATAATCATTTGCATATGCATGCAGCACAATGTGTGGAAAGCTCTTGCTTTTGGAAAACAATTTGAATGCATCAGTGCTTCTGTATGACATACCAAGCAATGTAAAACTGAGCCCCAGAACACAAAGGCAGAGGAACAAATGTGCTTGAACACCATTATCTCTCAATGTGGTCACATGGGAAGACATGCTGGAGACTCTGCAGGAAATGAACAAGGAGAAACTGCCTGATGGCAGGTTGATGAGGAAGTGACAGTGTCATAATTAGCATACTTAGCCCAAAACGGCTAGTTTTCACTTGTGAGCACTCTAACTCACTCCTTGTATTGCTGTTGTATAGGATTAGACTGCCTCAGTGTCCTTGCTAAAACCTAGAACTACTCATCTTTCTGCCACTCTGTTCTAGCAAAGATTTGCAAGCAACAGGGCTTCTCTGAGTATGGGTTTCACCTTGCACACGTGGAGTATGGGAAGATTCCTCACTTCTCTGTTTACTTCTGCAAAAATGCATCGCTTTGTGAGATGTACTTCTTTTTTTTTGTTAATTTCTTTCTTGGCTCTCATTTGTGCCAAGAAATGTGCTCTCCTGCTGCAAAGCCCCTTCTGCCTTGGATCCTGCTGTGGTTTGCCCTTACCCTGTAGCATTCACCTGAGCCAAGCAAAAGAGGGAATAAAGGAATGGGATCACGCAGACTTTCTCAGCCAAGCCAGCTTTTAGCTGTTACCCATCTGCTTGATCTAAGGGGTTTTTGTGGGGGTTTGAACTCCATTTCACTGTCCATGATAGGAAAATAACTCGGCCATAATTTTCAGCTAAGGGGAAAAGAGACTTTCAGTACCCATCTTCAAACAACCAACAATAAGCATCTAGCTGGATCATCTCTTGCTTCTGACACCAGCCTAAGGGAGCCAAAATGTTCAAAATTATGATCTGCTCTTCACCTCTTCTTCTTCTCTGTGTCATGGCCAGCAGGTATTGTAGTCTGCTGGGAAGCTCTGAGCACAAGCAGGGAAAACCTGAGCCTGAAAACCAGAAGTTTCTGCAAACATTTGTACCAAAAGTTCACCAGACCAGACTCACATTACCTAGGACTTGTATTAGAGTTGAGCACACCTGGAAGTGTTAGGATCAGCATCTTGTATTTGTTGTCCATTTAGGACAGGCACAAATGTATTTGGTGTCTACTTTTCAAACTTTTTTATTCCGCTGTTTGAGGGCATTTTGACCAAGTGTTTCTCTTTAGGAATGTCAGCAAACTCAAGCTCTGTGCCATCTCTTAGTTTGCTCCCCGCAGCAATGTTCCCTTCCCTCCACAACCAACAGCTTGCTAGTTCGAATTAGCTCCTTTGCCCTTTGAGTCTTTGCCATGTTGCATCCCATCTTGTCATACACCTTAAAAATTCAATATGCTAGAGTCCTGGTTGTCTCTATACCCCACAGAAGATATAAACATAGGAGATACCAATGACTTGGATTTATACTACATCAGAGAAAGAAGATGAGAAAGTACTGGAAAAAAAGATATGTCTGGGCAAATAGAGAAGGAGGGAGTAATTCTACACCTAAAAGATAAATAAGTTTTTTTCTTCTGTAGCAACTGGTCTCAATTTTCATTGAGGTAGTTTGAGCTGATTTTTAAGGGGAAATGAAAGGACTGAGAACCAGGAAATTTTCAAGAATTCAGATTTGATAGATCTGCAGAAGATATCAGAAAGATAAGCAAAAATGAACTTTTTTTTTGCACTTAACATATTCTATAAATAGCTTCTGTACTAGACTTGAGAAAAGGTCAGAGTAGTCAGGAGACTCTACTAAAAAGAAGATGCAGGAATGCCTCAGGAGGTCACATTCTACCTTCTTACTCTTAATGGATGCTTGAAAATGCTAGATTTCATCACACTTTTACAGCTGAAATTTAACTGTGGCAGGCTGGCAGCAAAAAAAAGCATGTCCCACAAAAAACTGTGCCAAAAAGATCACCAGTGAGAATTCCAGATACTACAAGAGTATAGAAAAATATGTATCACCTCTCAGGCTTAAAGTAAAAGAAATTGCAGTATTATATCTGGATATTCTCTCAGATCCCTAGGCTTTATTTATAGGCACCTAGTGGAAAAACTAGAAGATTACCAAGACTGTGGTCTGGAATTTGCTGAGGAGTTTAACCATAGTATGTCCCGCTTCTTGACAATGACTGCAGATGTCTGATATCAACAATGGAATTCTATTGCAAACCACAGGTGCAGTTAATTCTGCTCTGTTTGTTACCATTTGTCATGAGTCTTTACATTGCGGATGATAGAATATCTGCTGTTTTTACAAACTACCACTAGAGATTCAGCTCCTGTTGTAGCACATAAATATTATTGACGTTAAACTATTTTAACCCAAATGCTGTTCTGAGTCACGAAGATGAGAAGTGACACACGTAATGACATGTAAACTCACAGTAACCCAAGGATAATGATTATTTTGGACATTTGTTATTGCTTCCACATCTTTTGGGCAAGATAGTCCTTGGGAAGGTTGTCTGAACACCATTTTGTGAGTTTCTCTGAGTCTGGCCTTCAGTCCTTGAGAGATGTCTCATTCAGAAGAACCTGAACCTAGATCAAGGCTCTAGAAACTGTCACACCCCATGGGCTCGCAGCCAAGACAGGAAAAAACCCAAAGGGTTCTGGTGCAGAGCAAGGGTCTGAATCAGATGAAGTGTCGGTATCTGTGGGTTGTACACTCTGTGGCAAAGGTGAAAGCACAAAGACCAGAGGCTGGCATTTGTCTGCTTTTGTATCACCATCTGCCTCAAACAGAGCCCTGCTCCATGACCAGGGCATTTGAGTGCCCTCGGCAATAGCAGTACAGCTGCTTGCTCTAAGTGGTCGCTTGATGATATTTGTGAAGGCAATGAGCAGTCTTTAATAGGAACTGCTATTTTAAAATTGTGTAATGGTTCTCATGAATCATCAGCTTTGTCTATCACTGAGATTTAATTATGTGGCACTCAGGGGGATTTTCACCACTTTTTTTCTCTTATCTATCAAATTCTGAAGGTGTTTCATTATAGTCTCTGAAAGCCTTCTCAAAATCTTCCTTGCACCAAGGCCACAGTAGTCTTGATAAACTTTGCTCAGTTGTGTTTAGAACCAGGTGAAAATTCATTCTGTTCTTATTAGACCCTGTGCTCCTGGCAAATACCAGGGATTTTTATTCCACAGAATTTTTCAAAGGTCTCAGTGGATTCTTTCAAATTCAGGTGACACTGATCTTCTGGCATCAAAAAAATATTATCTCATCCACCCAGAAATAACCAGTAGTTCTTGAGCCCAATGATATCGCTTAAGTTCCAGTACCCAAGACTCTAGTACTTAATTATTCACAGAAATTCAAAGAGCACTAAGAGCAGGTGATTTGTAGGTCCTGAGGGGAGAACAATTAGAGTTGTCAGAGCTTTCAGCAGAGCAAGGTGTTGGACCAGATGAGCTCCTGACATCTTTTCTAGTTTATACCATTTGCTGATGCTAGTGTTGCTGTGAACAGGCAGATGAACTCTCATCTTGCAACTCCTATGTGAGAACTCAGACCGGCTAGCTCTGGCTACTCTGAAGTGGGAGGGTTTTGAGAGAAGGTATTTCTTCAGAAAATTCTTCCTTAGCTCTCGTATTGCATATTCAGCTGTGTTGCAGCTAGGTATGTTCCCAGTGGCAGCTCTTAACCAGTGACACCTAGTACTTTTTGATAATCCAGGTTTTCATCAAAATTTGTTTAAGGCTAGGTAGGTCACACTCTGCCATCCAACAGTTAAAAATTACCTTCCCTGAATAATTTTAAGTTTGATGTCTCTCTTCCCCATATGTGCTTTAAGCTGGGCTACCTATGGTAGGATGGGTTTTTCCCCTAAGGCTGAGTAGTGCACTGTCCTGATCTTTACAGCCATAGCTACTGAGGTGGCCCTGGAGTGCTGCCTGGTATAAAAGGATTGTTCTGGTGAACAAGACAGAGTCTCTGAATTGTTGATTTTCTTCTTTTAATATGGATGTGCATTGGTCTCTCCAGCAGCTCATTTACTTGTAGGTTAGAAGAAAATACTGTGAGAGAAATGTAGCTTCTTAGTCTATCCAGCTCCCATCTATTCAGGCTACAAGGTTCTTGTGACGTGTGTGTCATGAAGACACTGAGAATCTAGGCTTCCTTTGCAAGTATCTTACAGGTTGCTGTATGCTCCCCAGATATCCTTTGCATAAGCTTTGGTGCCTGATAACCAGCTGAACAATTCACTCTGGGCTTCCACTCATCTCTGCATAACATGTATTGCACCCATCAACACCAAGACTGCCAATGTCTGCTGCAGTGGCTGTGAGCTTGGGAATTATATGAAACACAGCTTGCAGGATGTGGTCAGAAGAAATCCTTACAGGTTCTTCTTTCAAGAAACTGTCAGAAATCATGTTAGTCGCAATATTCCTCTGTAAGCATATTGCACTGGGGACTGCACCAGGCCTGACACATTTTTATCAGTGAGATTCCAAGTTTGACCCAGTTTGGATGTGCTCTTCCCTTCACATATCCCTATGAAGAATAAGACCAGTAGCTGGCTTTTCTGGATGATGTGTGTTTCTTTCACAGAATTCCAGTGCAGTGGACGCTATTTAGTCTTCTAACTGCGTGAATTTGAATTTGAAAGTTTCCCTTAACTAAATGTTACACATATAGAATCAAAGAATAGGATCATAGAATCAGAAGGTTGGAAGAGACCTCTGAGATCATCGAGTCCAACCGTGCCTGTCTTCCTATTAACCATGTCCCTAAGAAACTCATCTACCATTCTTTTAAACACCTCCAGGGATGGCAACTCCACCACCTCCCTGGGCAGCCTGTTCCAATGCCTGACCACTCTTTCAGTGAAAAAATTCTTCCTAAGAGATCCAGCCCTTCTTGATGTTAGAGAACTGCACTCCTTTGGAGAGCGCCTGAAGCATTTATGACACATTGATATTTGTACATGAGGGAGATTCATGTCAAATGGGCAATATAAGGGCTCTATTCTGTTTTGATGCTCCTGGTTAAATCTGTACAGACTTTATACAAACTTTTGCTGCTTGTCAAGGGTTTTGAGTCATCTTAGGTGAATTATCTGCCCCTCAAGCTACTGAAGAAAGTGACCCCAACCCATTCCAGTCATGGGCTGAGATTAATCTTTCGGAAAGTTTCACAGTTTCCTGTTATTATCCAGCTGGCATAAGCTTTGCTTTGAATACAACGAAAGTATTGCAGATACCGAGTTATAGATGGCACTTCTCCTGAAGAGTTCTGCAATTCAGCTGTGATTTTGGGAATGATGTTCCTCTCATAGGCTCTTTGTCCTAGCTGCCTCTGCCTTGCTCTCAGATTCAGAGCACTTGCTCTGCATGCATCTCAGTGCTAACTAAGACAAGCAGATCCCAAACTGAGCTCTCTCCTTTACTGGTACTTGCCTGCTTCAGACTGTCTGCCTCACAATTAGCAAAGACATTTCTGTTTATTTTTTTGAAGTATGGGCACTTTTCCCATTTCTTTATAACACATTTTTTTTATAACACACATTTCTTTATAAACACACTTTCTCTGTGTGTTTTTACCTTCCAGCTAGCAATGAGACATATCAAGCGTAAAGCTTGACTTCTGACATTTTATTTATTTTCACTTCATTCAGAAGTCATTTCCATTAACTACTGGAAGAGAACTCTATGGTTTTGAATCTTTTCTCTGTTATTGCAGTAACCTATACCATTCCGTCCCCTGTCCCACCCCTCCACACTCTGGGGCTGACTTTTCCCCCTAGCTATTTGGTTTGGCACTTCAGGCAATAACGTTTCAGGCCCAGCATTCTTTCCAGGTCAGGAACAGCAGGGAGTTTTCCTTCTGACTGCTTCTGACAATTTCCTACAAGGTGAAAGGAGAAGTAGCTTGTGCTCTGAGCTCCCAAATGGGAATTGATTTACATGTTTGCAGGTACAGATCTAGAAAGCCATTTGACTAATGACATTTACAAAGCACAGATATCCTTCTCTTTTAACCCACCTTCTCTCATCCTTCTCAAGCAGCAGATAATCAAAATGTCTTGCAGGTGGGACCTGTATCCCACAGCCTCTGGGTAAATTATGTTGACAATTATTATGTTTTGAGATCTGATATTGAGAAAGACGAATACCCATTAACAAAGCTTCAGGGATGGGGTCCTTTGGGTGAAGTTCCCAGCATTATTTACTGTCTATTTAGGAAATTACTGTAAGAAGACTAAGCACAAGATCTTGTGAAAGGGTAGTGAGATTTCATTCTACAAATCTATGTGTAAGTTTTTTTACCTGCTAACATTCTCACACACATATATTCCAAAGCATCAAGACATATAGGCAAATTTTGGATATTTGTGCGGCTATGTTGTCTTGTTGGGAGAGCTGGAAGAAGAACTGCACATGCACCACGATGTACTTTCGCTGTCATCCTCCTGGCTTTATCAGAGCACAGTTTCTCTGGTCTTGGTGTAAACAACATATTCCTCTTTGTTTACTAGCTTTATGATTAAAGTCCTGTCTTGGGTTAGCACGGGCCACTTTTTTAACTTTTGCCTTGTTTTTCTCATTCTTTCACATGCATATTTCCAATTTATCTTAGCATTGTAACATTTCCGATACAAATCTCTGCACCTGCCAGTAGGTATCAGCATAGCTTAGGATAGAGATTTTCAAAAGATACCATATGGCAGGTTTTCTAACTAATTTTAGTTCCATGTCACACCCTAACGCCAATACAACCCCACTCTGGGTATCTCACTAGTATTTGTTTTCACAAAACCCTGAGTAGTATTTTATATTCTTTAGGAAGCCATACATTCCTGATATTTGTGGAATGTGCTAGGCCTGGAGGAGCATGGTCTTTTCAAAGAAAAAGAAATAAAAAATCATTTCAAGGAGTGTGAAAGACACACTTCAGGTTGGTTCATTTGCTATGTACATCCAGAATTGGCTTCTGTGCTAAAGCTTCAGCCAGGATATGAAGCAGTCATGACTGCCTTTGAGATGAGATCTGCCTGGGCTGAGAGCAACAAAACTGATTCCACATACATAAGCAAACAGTCCCTTGAGGGTCAGGCACATTGTGCCATCTGCTGTCTCCACCCCAGCAGAGGCATGCAGATCATTTTCAGCAAAGAAATGCTGGAGTGGTACAGCAAGTAATACTTTCAATCTGTTAGCAAAGCTTTCTTCATTCTTTAAGAATATTCATCCTTTTGGTCTCCTGCCTTAATCTTTTGGGAATCATCACCAGGCCTGTCTTTATTTAAAAACTCCTTCTGTTTCTGCTGGTATGTGTGTAGAAGCATATTTCTTGAACACAGAGCTCAAAAGATCTCATTGATAAGCTGCTGAGCTTCCAGAGAGTGTCATGATGAAGTCCTTGAGAGACATATGCTCCAAAGACCTTAAATGAAAGAGGCTCATTTTCTTTAATTATGAATAAAGGTTACAGAAAAAGGACTCTGACATTAAGTAGAGTGTAAATATATAAAATACATACAGAAAAAAATTCTAGCAGTGTAGTTATTCTATGATTGTGTATAAAAACATATTATCTTTATTAGCTGTAAAAACAAAATTAGAATCGTCTGCAGGATTTTACAACAATTCATTTAATTTCCTGTTTTCTGAGTTATTTGACTTCTAGAGCAAGATTGTTAAAGGGGGATGGGGGGAAAAGCATCAAGTGCTTTTCTTTGAAGATGGCACAGGAAGCTTGGGAAACTTAACTTTCAAAGATTAGCCAGTTCAGAAGAGGAATATATTTTACCAAGTCCATGTATGTTCCAAGTAGTAAACTTACTCTCAACAGAGCTGTGGCGACCAGCAGCCTCCATCTGTTTTTAAAAAAGGAAGAAATAATGTTCTTCCCATATGTTGAGGGCCAGCAAAAAAGGGATCTGTAAAACGGTTGTGTAACGGTGTCAGAAAATAGGCACCTGCCACCTTTAACGTATGAAAATAGTTGAGGTTTTCTCCCCCTCACTGCCTCCCAGTCCCACCTCCACCCAAATTTAAAGACCAGGTCTTCACTCATGAGCTCTTCCTCATCAAAGCATTGCAACTGTTTTCCTTCCCACACCCCAAACCTAGAGCCAATAACTTCCCTGTCAGGGAAATACAAGTATGTTTTTGCAGAGTAGTGAAGCCATCATGTCAAGTTTGCCCACAGAAACCTCGGTAAGGGTTTAGCTCTCAGTGTATAGGCCTTCAGAAGTTCTGCCCTGTCCTAGTGGAGTCCCTAGGCCTGTATAGACTGCCGTCTCTCTCCCGTTACTGGACTCCAGTTAATATGCCTTCCTTTGGCCTCTGGAGTGGCTCAAAAAGGAGACAATGAAAATGTAGCAGCGTAAACAGGCCGTGTGTAAGTGCTAATCCTGATGAGGGCTCTGGAAACATTCACATGGATTCCTCTTAAAGTCTTGATGCAGCAGAGAGAAATAGTGGTGTCCATAATGCGTGTGTGTTTATGCATGCATCACTTGCTCCCAGGGCCCCGTAACGCAATCTTGTCATCCTTCCAAGTGTTAGGAGGCAAGAGCATTAGCACGATCTCACAAATGCAATTTAACGCCCCTCCAGCTCCTGAACAATTTCAGCAACCACCTCCTCTAAGCAAAGTAATCTTTCAGGGGCTAAGACCGGAAATTAGCCAATGTTACCACCGCTTGGGATGTTGGGGGACTGCCCTAACTTCCATATTCAACCAACACCAAACTCCTGGCTCAGAACACACCCCTCTGCACAGACTTCCTCTTTGCTCCTGGGGAAGAAAAGCAGTCAAGGATGAGGAATTCTCCTAGGAGAAAAGCTTTTATCTAACCTCAAAGGCAAGATCTTCAGAGAGCGAAGGATTAATAAGCTCATTAGCACACAAGCTGTGTGCTGCTGCAGACAATAGCAGTACTTGATTTCAGGCACTGAAACCTTTTGATTCCTCTCTTATTTGTAGGCCAGATCCCTTGAGCTATCTACTTCCAGGACCAAGCCTTAATTGAATGGTTGAAATGTAGGTCTACTGCATGCAGATGAACTGTAGTTTCAGAAAAGCTGGCCCAGGGAAGATATAAATGTCTCTGTGCTGGAAACTCAGAAAAGATGTTTCGACCATACAGTCTGACCTTGTCTAAAACTGAGGCCCAAGAAGCATATTGAATTCATTTCATCTTGCATTGGAACAGGCCAGTTGGAAAACCAGCCCTCTGCATTTTGCAGTTTTCACGGAGGTAGAACCCCCACAATATTGCAAAGAGGTACCAAAACCTAAACATTCTCCCTACTACAAATATAGTGCCATATTTCTGGTTGAGTTTACCACACCTCAACATCTGGCTAATGAATCTGCCTATATCATTCTTTGCCAGAATCATGAAACCGAACAACCTATTTCTGTGCCCTTTCAAGTATTATTATACTGTCATCAAGAACATCCAAACCCCTCTTTTTCATTCACTCCACAGATTTTAGCTCCAGCAGTCCTTTACTAGAGGCATTTTTCAGCCTGTTAACCAATCCTAGCTCTGCTCTAACAGCCTCTAGTTCACCAGCATCCTGCTTGAACTGCTCGCATCAGGAAACAGCTGAGCACCGAAGGATTTGCACTGACATCAAAGACAGACATGTGGGAACTCCTTTGCCACTGGATGCAGGCCCATTGTCATGTCCTCCATTAGCCCTTGTGGCCCCCTTGTCACAGAGGTAGCCCAGGGTTATCTAAGTATCACCTGGCATGACCCCATGTCCTCCTTCAAACCGCTGGAACAAGTGCTCTTATTCTGCAGACCTGATTTGCAGCCTTCAATGGCTGATTTGCCATTTAGCGGTATTCAAATGTACTCTGCTTGCTTACCCCACACAGTCAGCCTGTCTGGGTTTCACATGGTTATATCTTTATTTTGCACTCCTTTGCATTTGGGGGTATTTTTACCATCTGTGCTGCTAGAAGGCGGTGTGATAGAATATAAAAAGAGTATTAGTTATTCAGTCCAGGAACAGCTGGGAGGGTGACTACCCTTCATCTTCTTCCCTCCCTCTCACAGCTGCTGCCATTTCGGCTGGGTGTAAGCACTGCTACGAAAGAGAACAGTGCATAGTAATGCAGTTGGAGAAGAGGGTGCTTTGCTTTACAGTGAATGTGGACACAAGCATGCAGGATCTGCTTCAGAGCCTCTCCTCACTGCTCACCCCCATGCAATCCATGGCAGTGCATGGAGGCAGGGATGGCCACCTTACACAGTATCACAGTATCACAGTATCATAAGGCTGGAAAAGACCTTTGAGGTCATTGAGTCCAACCTATGACCCAACACCTACACCTACTCCTACTCGTCAACTACACCATGTCACTAAGAGCTTCATTCAATGTCTCCTTAAACACCTCCAGGGACGGTGACTCCACCACCTCCCCCGGCAGCGCATTCCAATGGCCAATCACCCTCTCAGTGAAGAACTTCTTCCTAATGTCAAGTCTAAACCTCCCCTGGCGAAGCTAGAGACCGTGTCCTTTTGTTCTGTCGCCGGTCGCGTGAGAGAAGAGACCAACTCCTGCCTGACTATAACCTCCTTTCAGGTAGTTGTAGAGAGCAATAAGGTCTCCCCTGAGCCTCCTCTTCTCCAGGCTAAACAACCCCAGCTCCCTCAGTCGCTCCTCACAGGGCTTGTGCCCCAGCCCCTTCACCATCCTCGTCGCTCTCCTCTGGACACACTCCAGCATCTCAACATCCTTCTTAAACTGAGGGCCCCAGAACTGGACACAGCACTCAAGGTGCAGCCTGACCAGTGCCGAGTATAAGGGGATGACGACTTCTCTAGCCCTGTTGGCCACACTGTTCCTGATGCAGGCCAAGATACCATTGGCCTTCTTTGCCACTTGAGCGCACTGCTGGCTCATGTTGAGTTTCCTGTCCACCAGCACTCCCAAGTTCCTTTCCGCCTGACCGCTCTCCAGCCTCTCTGTCCCCAGCCTGTAGCTCTGCATGGGGTTGTTGTGTCCGAAGTGTAGAACACCTGGCCCTTGGACTTGTTAAACCTCATGCTGTTGGAATCAGTCCATCTCTCCAGGCTGTCAAGGTCCCTCTGTAGGGCCCTCCTACCTTCTAGCAGATCGACATTTCCTCCCAGCTTGGTGTCATCTGCGAACTTGCTGATGAAGCACTCAATCCCCTCATCCAGATCATCAATGAAGATATTAAACAGGACCGGGCCCAACACACATCCCTGGGGAACACCACTAGTGACCGGCTGCCAATTGGATGAGACACCGTTCACTATCACTCTCTGTGCTCGGCCACCCAACCAATTCCTAATCCATCACAGAACATTCACGTCCAAGCCACAGGCTGCCAGCTTCTCCAGGAGTCTGCTGAGCGAGACACCGATGAAGCATTTGAATATCCGCTGCAGGTGCATAGGAACATATTTCAAGCTAGCTAAGTGGTTAGGCACAGCATCTAACCATGTGGGCTCACCAGTGTCACACTCATCCAGGGCTCTTTAGTAAGCCCTAGAGTGCCATGTCTGCTGTGCTATCGGCATCCAAGCCTATTTCTGCACTGGCATAGCCTCAGTTGTAGGTTATATACTCACAAAGGTGGTTCTGGATTCAGTAATGCTTTATTTTTTAAGGCATTAAACACCTTGCAAGGTTAGATTCTGTAAAGTATACCTTAGTGTATCTTCTCTTTTGCCTTTTGACTACCAAAGGAATTAATTAGTATCAACATGAGTATAAGAACTGCAGAAAGCAGAATGAGCTATATGAACTTTCTCGAGTCTGTTCTGGTCCCAGAGAGTCCTCATCAGAATTCATCCAAATGTCATCCTTGGTTTGCTTCTTTCAGAAACCTACTATTCCTGTGTGTTTAAAATGATCCTGTGGATCTGCTGTTCATCTGAGCTAATTAAAGCCTGTAGACTGACAAGCACACTTTGCTCCTTTTTCTATCAACGAAAGCTGGAGAGGATTATGTGCAAAGATGTGTGGTAGATCTTGGGGTTATACTATGACAACTATATTTCTAATAAAAAGGATAGATCTGAGCTGGAACTGTTTATTGAAAAACTGATTTTGAGTGTTGGTTTTTATTTTGATGTTTCAATAATACCATATTAATTTTAATTCTAGGAAGAGAGGAGGAGGGATATGTTATATTCTCATATTTTAAAATAATTTCACTCTTATTAATATCAATTAATATTGAGTGGGTTAATATTATAATTTGGTTTATTAACTCTTTCAAATAGTTTTGGCCAGCTCTTGACAGAACTTTTTTTATTAAAATCTCTGGGGGTAATACTTGAAGAACACTCTCCAGGAATTTATTATATCTCTGCCTTTTAAATCTCCAGTGGTTAACTAACTGAATCTATGGTTTTGAAAACTCACTTTTTATTCTATTAAGTAAATAAAACAATGAAGAAATCTAGTCTGGAAGGTGTTGCTGTATGCCTTATTCTCATTTTTTATTGGTGTCACTACCTTCATAGCATATTAAAGACTGCTAAAGTTTGAATGGAAATAGCTGTAAAGCTGTTTTAACATGCAAACCCAGAATGTTGCAAAGTCACATTTCTGTTGGGAGTTAAGAAAACTGTTCTTTAGTTTTCCCTGTGTTTATGTATTGGTTCATCTGTGATCCTCTATTGTTAGCTAAAATTGCTCAGTTGGCTGCAAGCCCTTTTGAAAATGTAAGTGCTGTTCACTGATTGGAGTATGGGTCAGCAAAGGCTGTTCCCATAGTACATATTAACACCCTATTGGAATGAAACATCTATGTAATATATTGAATATATGGACAGATGGGTAAGGCAGACAAATAAATTAATTGGGTAGAGATCCCAACCCAGCTGACATATGTTGAATCAATATTAAAACAGCTATGTTAAACCACAAGACTTTTACACTGTGTATGTTGACAAGAGTTACTGGGTGCAGAATGAAAGCAACCTTTTTCCAAAGAAAGTTAATGAGGCAGTTTTTTCAATTCTAATCTCAGTAAGCCAAAGACACTGGTATCCCAAAATGTACAACATTTGCTATTTAAGAACATACAGTACTGTTGTACGTTTGCCAGGTTATCTTGTAAATCCAGAGTGAACAGGTTTTAAACACTGGATGAAGGGAGGCTAACACTACGAAAATTCTATTACTCCTAGCACTGAGAGTAACTGCTGTAAATGGCACAGCTCTTCCCCCTCCCTTGGCTGGATGGCACGGAAGTAGTGGTGTTGAAAGAGGTATCCCAAGACAGTTTGGGGTGCTTGGCATCATCTGTTAGAAAGATATGCATTGCCAGGCAATGACTCTGACACCATACAAGCTCTTACTTGTTTTGGGTTGTACCTCATTTTAGTTTAGAAACTCCTGCCGCTGCAATATTATTCATGGCAATAGTGCCCTGAGCATCTCCTAGACTGCAGTCCTAGGCACATAATGCTAGGCATTATACAAGGTTGTAGCAGATTACAGTCCCTGGGACTGATGGCCCCCTCCTATTGTGCACAAAGGGAACATTCTCTCTGATGCCAGTAGGAACTGTAGCATACCTCCCCATATCAACTGATACTTCGTTTTGGTAGTACTGCTCTCAGGCACTAAAGCATTGCCTGGGACTCAATTTCAGTAAGTTAGACAAAAGCTATGACAAGAAATAACGGAATCAGTGGCCATGCTAAGGCAAAATAACCCTCTTGGAGGCAGGAGAAGAAGTAGGTATCTGAAGATAAGTTTAAACCATTACTGGTACTTCTGCATTGACTTCATAAGCCTGTGGAGGGAGGGGAGTGTCCATCAGCAAAGACTCAGACTCTGAATATTACATTTTTCTAAGGAGAAAAGCAAAAAAACCAAAAAACACTAGGAAGCCATGGGTCTTAAGGATAAGTTTTCTGGACTTGGGGATGCACAAACAAAATTCTTTATCCATCATCTCAGCCACACAGTCCCAACACTGTTATTCTTCCTCCCCTTTCCTCTTCTTCATGAATGCAAACCAGATTTAAAAGCAGGCACACATTGCGATTTGGGTACTTTGCAAACATCTGGTGATGATCAGAGGCCTCTGTGTCAGTTAATCCAGCTCACAGCTGGATTAATTCTAAGAAAAATAAATATCTTATATGGCTACTGGACTGTTGAACCCCTGAGGACCTGGGCAGGAGCAAGGAAGGTTCTTATTAAATTGACTCCTGTGTTATGAGCTGGCTATGCCTTACGAAAGGGACGGGCATCCTGAGCCTTCCGTCCTGGCTGAGTGAGACTGCTGGAAGTATCTTGGTCTAGGGTTAAGCTGTCGAGCAGGTGCCACATCAGAGGGTACTTGGGGGTCTGGATATCGCTCCTCTTGCACACTGTAGCATCACTCTAATCCTCTATGTCCACTTGTGTGCAGAGCCGGGAAGTAGGTCTGAATCTTGAAAAGTAAAAGGGAGATCAGCTCACTGTATGAAGGACAACCATCTCCAAAAGGAGAAGTGGGTTTCTGAGACCTGTTTTGCAGAGCCAAGCCTGGAGTGAATGATTGTGAAGATGAAGCTGTGAGAGCTAACTTGTATAGCTGCAATTTTTGAGACTATTCTTTGCATTAAACATCTTGGAGCAGAAGAACTGATTGGGTTGGAGGAAGATAGGATCTCTGCAGTTGGTAGTTATCAATATTAACTGCTGTTTCAATGTTGCCTTAATACTACTACAACAGGGGGCTGTCACCAGCTTCTCACACTTTGGGAAATGCTGGGATCCTACAGGATTACTTAGGTCTGTTTTTGTTCTCTGCTATAGAGAGGCTCTTGAAAGGTCTTGCTTAGTTTACAATGTCAACTTTAGCCCTTTTATCATTTCCAAGGAAGAAGCTCAGAGCTGCTGCAGGTGATGTAAAACCTGCACCTGACAAGCACTGAGTATTTTGTGGAACTGCTATAAACTTTGGCCAAGTGGCATATTTTGGTCTTCATGTAGTCAAGAAACCATGCCAAGAGGAAATTCTAGCTGAAAAGGCGTGAACTCCTATTTTCAAGGCATCTTGATCTTGTGACAACACTCTCATGCTGGTTTTTAGCCTATTTCATAGTGGGGCAACTCTTGAGATACAGTGCTGTCAAATGAAGTAGAGCATACAGAGCCAGTGAGAAATCCAACTATAACGGAGTAGCATACAGCCCAGTGTAGGCGACATTGTACACAGGTATAGGTTTGTGTCTTCTTATTTCAGTATCTTCTGAACTGTGGGGTCATGGAGCAGATGGCTAGCTCAAGGGGTGATAATTCTTAAATGCTGAGGTTGATAGAAAAGTTTCTCATATAGCTATGTTGATTGTGGAGGCTCTTTGTGACTTGCAAACTCTAAAATCTCATGTTTCTCACCATCTCTTTTAATTTAGTTTTCTATGGAGGGTTTTAACAATGTGAGAAGCAATTAGAAGTAAATATGGAGGTTTTCTCCATCTGCACTTATTTTAAATCCACAGCTGATCAAGCTCAGCACACTGAATTTGCCATAGGTTTTATTCTCTGCTGCATACAGTACTACTGTTTTAAAGCCCTACAGAGAAGGTTTACAGGAGGAGGCAGTGAAATTGCCATAGCACTGATTCCCAGACCCCCCACAATGTCCTGCAGTGCTATGAACAGCAGTTCATACCCTGCTGTTTCCAGACCGTTTTCTGGCAATGGAGGCAGAGCATCTCTGCTGCAGGAGTATCTCTGGATTGGGGATGAGGGAATGTGCTGGGTAGAGGAAGGTGGCTGCTTTGGGGTATTGCAGTTGCAGCAGGGCAGCACAAGACACCATCCCATTTTCCTTTGCTGGTGAAGGTACTCAGTGTCTCCACAGTTTATAAACTCTCTGCAATAGTGTTGAAAGTGACCCTGAACTGGAAAAAAAGAGTATTTTCCTTTCCTTAGTTCAGCGTCCCATAAAATTAACCAGACTGGAAAGACAGGGTTGTCCTAATGAATAGTAATCTATATTTCTGTCAGAGAAAGGCTGAGTGCTTATAATGCAAAACATGCACTTAAGATCACCTTATAAAAACACTTTGATTGTCTTTTGAGTTAGTGTTAACTTTCCAAAATTTTGAAAACTGCTGGTGTTTGAGAAGTTTGTGGTTCTTGCCTGCAGCAGGGACACAGCTGAGTTGCTTTGTTTATGAAGAAACAAAGGGTGTGTTTGATAGAAAATTCTGAGCATTTATACAACAATCAGTCCTGCTCAGGTGGTACATCTGCTTTTTCAGAGACTATCAGAAATGCAGTCATAACAGTAATATTTTGCCCCCAGAACCACTTAAAAAAGGAAAAAAATACAACCCCAAAGCTGGTCACTGTCTCCACCTGGAGGGAAAAGCCTAACTGACATAACCAGTTCATCCCATAGCATGAACCCCAATGCTGTCCATAGAATGGGGCAGTCTGCTGGAAACAGGAGAGCCTCCAGAATCCCTCTGTGGAGATTTCCCCAGCAGCATGAAGAAGATACTAGCTAGGCAACAGGGAAATCAAAATATTTGCCACAAGTCCCTATTTCTACGGCACTGTCAGCTTCCATTGTGGTGTTAAGTATTCTTTTTTCTTGACTAGGTAACATAAGCATAAGAAAAACACCCTTCATTTTAATAACAAGTGTAACTTTGAATTGCTCTGACATACCTCTGGTTTCCAAAGGACTGCAGTAGTACTATAGTTTCTGTGTTCCTCAAGAAGTTGTGTTTCCACTTGATGATAATAGTGTCTTTGTTGCACTTTTTCTTCTTTCTTTTGAGTCTATAGGCTGAAGTTACCTCTAAATCACACCAGTGGTCTTTATCTTTTCCCACCAAAGCACAGGTAGCCTCCAGTTTGAGTCCATGGTGCTGCAAGCATGGGCCAAGAATGTGAACTGCTTGCTGATGCTGTGGACCAAAAATCCCCACAAAAAGGGTGGGACATTAGATCCATGGACTGAACACTAGGAAGAATTTCTTCACTGAAAGGGTGGTCAGGGATTGGAACAGGCTGCCCAGGGAGGTGGTGGAGTCGCCATCTCTGGAGGTGTTTAAAAGACGGGTAGATGAGTTCCTTAGGGACAGGGTTTAGTAGGGAGTCAGGTACAGTTGGACTCAATGATCTCAGAGGTCTCTTCCAACCTTATGATGCTATGATGCTATGATTCTAGGTGTGAAATGTTCATTTGCCACCAGGACAGATTTCTCAGTCTGCATGGAAAGGGGTCCTGTTTGATCTCCCAGCAGGGGATAATGGAGATCCCTGCCCAGTTGTTCAGAACAGCAATTATGGAAGAGAATCGAGTGAATTAAAAAGTGCCTAATTCCTCAATCTGACAACCCCTGAAAGTCATCTTCCTGCAAGTCACAGCATCACCCAAGCCTCTCAATACCACAGGGGTGTCCAGACCGTGCAGCAGAGCCCTGCAGCAAATGGTGTGCATTCGGGGCATGGACCAGCAAAGTTCAGTAGACAGCTTTGTCTGTGCTTGGGTGAACTGTCGCATTTCTAGAAATAGCTCAGAAAAAGATTAATCTTTAATCTGATTGTCAGGAAGACATACCGGAGAAGACACAACATGTTGCAGTGACGTTTGTGCACTCTCTGAGGGCTCTCATCAGCAGTCATGGGGAAGGCAGTGCTCTGAGGAGGAGCCTGAGCACTGCCCTTGTGGGTTTTGTTGGGGTTTTTTATCCCCTATGCTATCTAGGTGGTGATCTTTCTTTTCCACTTGGTTGGAGTGAACATTAATAGAAGCAGGTAGGCAAACTGAGAAGTCTACAGAGCAGAGTACAGACAGGTTAGTGCGGAGATCGACACACAGACTCCGATGCAGAATCGAAGACCTTTTATTGTCAGAAGGCTGTATTTTTATATTCTTCAGAGTTCTATCACGCGCTGGATGATTTTACATGATGGGATACACACAGCTGTCCACACGCCTAAGTTACACTTACGATTGGTTACTTACACACGATCACGCACTGCTGCAAGAAGCAAGTTTAACATTCTTTTGCTAGATAACTTGCTCTTTATCTTACACTTCTTTGCAAACAATTCTATTTCTTCACCACCTAATCCCTCATATCTCACTGTTCAAGGCCCTTCAAGAATACCATGCTGCTCGTTATTATAAAATGTCTCCAACAATTCCCCCTTTTTTGTTTTCAATCTGCACCAACACAGCTCCACTCATGGCGCCATCAATCATCCTCTGCACACATCACACCACACACATCAAGACACATCAAAACACATATAAAACCCATTAAACACAACAAAACTAACATTAAAAGGCGTATCATCTAAGATTCTAAACCATTAAACCATCTTCCAAGAATATTTCACTTATTATACCATATGTGTTGTTTGCTTGCTTCTATGATCGTGGTGACAGGTGAAGTTTATTGTAGTTATATTTAGTGTTAGTATTAGTGTTAGTAAGGTTAGTAGGGCCTAAACTGCAGGACTCTTCCCTTATATAAAATGGAACAATCTCCGACATGTTTGTCGTTGTACAATTACACCACTTACTACTATTTCTATATATCCTCAAAGATGAATTTACATTTTTTACACAAGATTGATTTGTCCCACTACAATTAAACATTACACAGCCATGATGTTGGAAGAACACTTTCTGTAGCGACGTCAACATGGGCCACTGGTCTGTAGGCAGGCCATTCAGGCAAGTAGAAAACAGTTTTTCCAGGGATGCATATTGAGTCCTGTCCCGTCGTGTTGGCTAGGATGATCTACACGTTTATTTTCTGCTGCGCGACCATCAAAAATGCTGCAGCTGTTGCCTGAGTTAGGTTGAAGACCCAGGCTGTGGTAAATCAGTTGAGTTGTTTGTTACTGCAGGCTTTACCCATTTTGCAGGTATCCACGTAGGCCCAGAACCTGTAATGACACAAGCATACCCTCGCCCCCACGTTACTAACTGAAATGGACCATCCCATTTGCCCTCTTTGTTTTTTATTAACACCATGAGCTTTTCATCAAACGCTAGCATTCCTGTTGACATGGTTTGCGTGTGCTTCACAATTGGTGGTACTGTATCTTATCCTGCTAAGCGCAAGAAATTCAATACATATTGTACTTTCATCAATCGATTTGCTGGTGATTCCCCAGACTCCCCCTGTTTTTGTCTTTGTAAATATTGTTTTATCCCTAGATGTGTTCGTTCAGTAATATCTTGTCCTGTTGGGGCGTGTGGTACTCAGGGTCATTTGTGTCCTGGTGCGATTCTGGCTTGCGCTGCGTTTCCAGTTTCCCTGATTTTGCCCAATAGGGTTACCATATTTATCAAGTTGAGATCGATATTGATTGACATACTGTCGACTTCTACGACAACGTGGGCAAATTCCTGGCATTTGATTTCCCAGGCACCTCTTTCTTCGATGTCCTTGCAAATTCTTATTACAGTGATAGCTTAAGTGACCTTGTTGCCCACAGTTATAACACCGTTTTGCCCCGAAAGGTCTCATTGCTGTTGCGAAGGTGTCTGCTAATACAGTCACGTGTTGTTCCATCGTGCCTACACGATTTGCTGCCTCTACCATCTCTACCAGGGTTGCATTACGAGGTAAAGATATTAATACCTTTTTACAATCTGGATTCGCATTTTCTAGGGCTAGTTTTAGTAATAATGACTCTCTGGCTTCCGGATGCTCAATTTGCTTTTCTATCGCACTCCGCAGTTTGTCTATAAAAAGCATATAGGGCTCGTTGTTTCCCTGCCGAATAGATGTGAAAGAGACTGGCTGTTTTCCCACTTCGGGTAAAGTTAAAAGTGCTCTGAGTGCCATTCTTCCCGTTTCTCTTAAAATATCTGGCAACAGCCTCGATTGTGCCTGTGGGTCGGCAAACGGACCTGCCCCCGTGTAATGATCTGTTCCTACCCCATATAACGGGTGTCCTTGTGGGCGTCCTAAGTTTTCCACTGCCTTCACTTCTGCAAATTCCATGAACTTATCTCTCTATAACAATTTTT
Organism: Neomorphus geoffroyi; assembly: GCA_033558235.1. Lineage (NCBI taxonomy): Eukaryota > Metazoa > Chordata > Aves > Cuculiformes > Neomorphidae > Neomorphus > Neomorphus geoffroyi. The sequence continues at coordinate 17,327,024 of JAUMJM010000048.1, read as the reverse complement.
GTGTGGGGGTTAAAATCATTGATGCTAACTGCTGACAATCATACGGAGTAACCAATTGTCCACATAATACATTTTCCAACAATGTTTGTGAAAAGGGAGAATGCAATCCATCCTGCATAACAGCTTTCCTGACTTCCTTTACTAACTGCCAATCAAAGGCTTGATATTGTGGTGGTTGATTCGGTTGTAGAATAACTGGAAATGCTAAATCCATCTTTTCTCCTTCCTTAAGTGCATCTAATTTTATCTTTGTCCATCTGTTCCTAATATTGTCCCCTTCATTATCACCTAAGGTTTTAGCCTTTTGTCTTTTTTCTTCGTTACTGCTGCTGTCACTATCACTTCCAGTTTTGCACTGAGTACGTTTAACTCTTTTTTTCTTTGATTTCTTAGAACTTTTATACGACATCGTAGTAGCACATTCAGATTGCTGCTCGGACAAGGACCGATCTTTTTCCTCGTCACTCACATCTGTCTGAGTACCCTCTGAGATAAAACCTTCTTTTGAAGGTGCTAATGCCTTGTCATAAATTACCCCTGACAAACGCTTTTCGGGGGGGGTATAGCCGTTCAAGAGGCTACTCTGTGTGGGTTGGGCTGCTTGTTTTTCAGCCTGTAAATCTTTTAAAGTCTCATAAATCAATCGCCACGTTGTTAGAATTCGCATAGCATTTACATCTCTTTTTGAAGCCTTTTCAAAAAGCAAATCTCCTGCTTTTCTCCAAGTTGAGATATCAAAAACATACGGAGATTCCACAGGCATTCCATTATTTTTAAGCCAGGCTAATAATAACTCTAGAGCTTGATTTTTGTATTTAATTCCTCTTTTCTTTAGCATATGCTTTATCATCTTAACTTCTTCTTTCTCTGACACTGACACCTTAATTCCCATCGCGTTTCTCGGCTGCTCACCTGATTCCTTTGTAGCAGGTGATTGAAGCCCCGGGGTCTTTTGTCCTGCTCAGGTCCACTAGCTGGGACGATCGTTTAGCTGAGATGCCTCCCCAGACGCAGCCTTTCTTGTAGGTGTGCTTTATCGATCCCAGGATCTCCTTGTCCTGATTCTTCGGTCTTCTTCGGATCACGTCGGACTTCTTTGGATCACGTCAGGCTTCTTCGGATCACGTCGGGGTCACCATTTGCGGAGATCGACACACAGACTCTGATGCAGAATCGAAGACCTTTTATTGTCAGAAGGCTGTATTTTTATAGTCTTCAGAGTTCTATCACGCGCTGGATGATTTTACATGATGGGATACACAGAGCTGTCCACACGCCTAAGTTACACTTACGATTGGTTACTTACACACGATCACGCACTGCTGCAAGAAGCAAGTTTAACATTCTTTTGCTAGATAACTTGCTCTTTATCTTACACTTCTTTGCAAACAATTCTATTTCTTCACCACCTAATCCCTCATATCTCACTGTTTGAGGCCCTTTAAGAATACCATGCTGCTCGTTATTATAAAATGTCTCCAACAGGTTAGAACCACTATGTTTATCTTCCTTTGATGAGCTCTATTGTGCAAACATATGTGAAACCAGTGAAATTTAGCTGCCAGTTTGTGCGAGCTTGTCCTGCTGGTTTTGAAATCCTGTGAGGCAGGAGGACTGACCACATTCTGGAGGAACAGCCATGCAAACAGGAGGCTTGGTCTTACGGAGGTGTGCTGGTGTGCAGTGGCTGAGTGGCCTGGATCTGCAGCCAGTATGTCACATCCTGGGATGCAGTAATTTGCACAAGCCAAGCCTATAATTAAGCAGTGAGCACTGTTCATCCTGCCAGTCATTTAACCGTATCTCAGCTTTCCACTGTACATGGTGTGTGTCTTCTGGCTCTCAGCCACACTGAGAGGTTGATATAGCGTTTCAAGGGCTGTGAATACCAGTTGTGTGTGCCACCATGGGTGTCATTTAGATGTCTCCACTCTCAGCAGGAGATCATAATCAGAACAGAGAGAAGATGAAGATGAGATAATATCTAGGATGCAACAGTATCTAAAATCTTGCATTAGGAAGGATCTTAGCTGTGTGCTCAGCACTGCCCCACATGGTTAGCAAGCTGGACAAAGACATTCCGACCCAGAAGTTTCACTGTGTGAGAGTCCCGCAGTAATCATGAAGCCACTGTACGAGCCTTGTATGATCACACGTATGTTCAGCATTTCATTGTGAGGAAAGCCCAGGTTCATCTTGGTCTCTGTGGTTTCCAGGGAGCAGTGTGATGATCGTTATGTCAAAGAATGTCCAAGGTTGCCTGCTGGCTGAGCCTGCTGGTTTTTTGGGTGAGAGGCACACTTTGAAATAGTTCTGCAATGGGCTCACTCTCATCCCGCAGAGCTATTCCACCAAAAGGAGAAGCTCAGTGTTTACTAAGCACCAGAGCCCAGCTGACTGAGGAGCTCTGCACTGGCTTTTGCCCAGCATGTTTCATGTGAGTCCAGCTATGTCCGCCACATGCAGACTTCCTCAGACCGTGCTGCCCCCAAGGCACTGCCTCTAACTAGCCTCTCTCCAGACTGGGAACTGCTGGAGTTTCGAACCATTTCAGCTGGGCTGCATCTGTGCAAGGTAGTAATACTTACTTATGTCTATAGCAACCATCCCATCACTTGTCACCTCTGCAAATGAATGAGGACAGTGTTTGGATGAGAGCCGTCCAAGGACAAATTACACGCTGCAACTTGTGGTGGCGCTGGCTGACTAAGCAAAGTCTGCTTTGAAAGAGTGTGATGGGAGTATGCTACAAATGATGCTGTCTTTGACACAAGGCATAAAAGAGAAGTCCTTGCTACTTAGTGCTGCTTCCATTTCAGAACTGCCTTTCTGTCTGTAGGAGTGAGCATCTAGTAAAGACTTTGCATCAGGATATTTCTTGGATTTATTGGCTGTATTCCAAATCAAGTAGTTACCATCTACCTCTGCAAACTTTCCATGCTATTTCAGATGGCTACAGAATGATTTTTCATTCTGTGTTCAAATCTGATTTAAATAGTTACTTCAGACACTTGAATGATTTCTTATTTCACACCCCCAGTGGCAGGTGAAAGGATGTTATGTAGCACATACTTGCATCTACTTCAGTGGAAGTGATTACCATCACTACTGGGGTTGTAACACCAAATAAATCCATGCTGAAGGCAGCAAGCCAGCAAAACTGGAAAATACTTCATTGTAAAACATAGCATAGGGCTTATAGTTTCCTATTCAATATACTAGCAGCTCATGACAGAAATCCATAGTAACTCCAACACATTATTAATAGTAAATGTTTAGTTCTTGAAAAGGTTATTCATGCTTATGTGAACCATAGGAAATGTGATCGCTCTTCACTGAAAACAAGCCAATTAAATACACAACTTAGTCTCTGCAACAGTGCCCAAACCCATTCTATATGCTTGCAATTTTCTCACACCATGAGAGGACAATCTTCTCCTCAGCTACTCAAGTTTCCTCATTTCACCAAGTAAACTTTTTTATTCTCTTATAGTCCAGTTGTTGAAATTAATTTGCTACCCTCTGCTCAAAGCTCTGTTTATCCTTTTTCTCCCACTTTTCAGAACTGTCATGGTTATCAGCTCAGCAAGGTGCAATGTAGATTCTTGAGATCTGATGTCATCTTTCTTGGCATATGTTACACCCTCAAATAAGCTGTTGTGCTGAATAATGTACCATATGTATATTTCCCAGGTCCTTCCAACATTTTGAAGACTTATCAGTGCTCTGATTGTGTGCCACTTAAACCAGGATTGTTGCTCTTGTTATACAGAGCTTTCCAGTCTGGTGTTACCAACTGAAATAAAGTCCTTGGCTCACCCTTTTTTTTCTCTGCAACATACTGCTCTGATGATCAAACCCTGAAAAGGTTCTGGGAAAAGCCTGCTCTGATGATCTTTCAAAGAAAGGAATTGTGCTTACTTATATGTGCTTACTTATATATGCCTGCTTGGCTTGTAACACTTACGGTGCTGCTTTGGGTATGGTTTTTGCTTACATGAGGTTTATGTGCTGGTAGGTTGGGAAGTGAAGGAGAAAGAAATGCAGCAGTGAATTTCAAACCTCCATAGGAAACTCAACAGGAAGAAATCAACAACCAAAATAGACTTCCCATAAGGGTTCAAATGGTAAGCTAGGAGATTCTACTCTCCAAAGAGGTTGTAGAGCCACTTCCTTGGAGGTTTCTTGTGACACAGACCAGTTCAACTTAGCAACAGTGCTACTCCGAGTGGGGATGGACAAGAAATCTTCAGCAGACCCTTCCAGCCAACACTGTGGTAGTGTTGTGTGCCCGAGTCTGACCACCCTGGCCTAGGAAGCTGCAGACCATGACCTCAAGTCCCAGAGAAGAAGAAAAGAGAGTGACTCAGAGTGGTCTGAGCAGGCAGGGTGGTACCACAGTGCTCTTGCTCCAGCTACAGGCCATGCCTGGGCCCTGGGCTGCCTTGAAATGACCTTGCAGGAAATGGTCCCCACCTGGTGACAAGGGAAATGACAGCCACTCCTCCCAAATGCCCATTTCTCCCTCTCCCAGAGGCTTGAGCACCCTGTTACGACTTGTCTCCCTGCAGCCAGCCTTGAGTGGGGCTGCCTTGACCCCTGCACAGGGTGCTTCCCACCATCTGTGGGCAAATCTAGGCACTAAGGCAACAGTTATGTTATTGCTTACCCCAAGCTAGACACACATCTGAGCGCTGGACACCTTTTCTGCCTTCTTAAAGAGCTGTATAGCAAGTAGACCCAGAATGCTGCTATGGTGCAAGGAGCTGCAAGAGGTACTACAGCACACCAAATGCCTGCTCAGATGGAGCCTTTCATTTTGAACTGATGAGGTCTCTAAAACATCCCATTTTCAGAGAAATTTCTGTAATGTCTTTTCTTGGAGGAATACAACAATGAGTGCACATAAAGTACTGCTTTCCAAGTGTTATTCAGGAACACAAGCATCAGCTCTAATGAGCCACCTTCATTTTTCAGCTTTTAAGCTTTTGCATGCATGTTACTGGCACCGTGTTTAAACAGTTAAAATTTAAGAACTTCGAAGCCATTAAAAGAAACTGGAGTCTGATCACCATTGTGGTATCTGGTTTACAGTTAGAAAAACATCCTGTTTTTCCTGGATCCTATTTACGCACTGGGAAAACAGTAGGAACAGATGGTTTACTATCCAAGTTTTACAAGTGTTTCAGACAGGAATGTGCACCCTGCATGCTGCAAATGTTTGTAGAGGTTAAGCATAATCAGCTCCTGCTAGTCCCTGCCAACTGCATTAACTGAGTTAGTAGTGAGCATGGGGAAAATGGCTAAGGAAGTACCGTTTTATGAACATATTACATTATTCTACACAGTATTTAAGATCACAGCTAAAGAGCTGACATGGATAAAAGAGTTTGATGTCTAGAGCAGAGACTTTAATTTCCATGTTAGGTTATTTACCAATACCAGTGACTGGCAAAATAAATCTTTCATTTCATTTCACCCTGCAGATGGGAAAGGCCCCTACAACAGCTGCTGCTGAAAGGTACTCTATCTAGAGTGGGTGTTTTGTTAACACCAATCTACTAGCACAGAGAGAAACATAATGGGAAGTTTGGGGGTTTTGTTGCATAGTGGTTCTTTGGGGCAACTGAAGAGCTACCTTTCTTGCTTTTGGCCTACTGTAGTTACATTTTACACATTGCTTTTTTCTCAGGAAGACAATGTGAGAGAGATGTTGGTCAAGATCTACAATGCCTGAATTGATAAAGAAACCTAGGGTCCCTCATCTTTAACTACATCTGAAGTGCAAGCCAACAGAGTGGCCTGTCTTTGTTCTATGACTTCTACGTGTATTTGATTTCTAGGTGCATTTTTCAAGTTCAGCAAGAGCTGTGCATCAGCAGACATGAAGGGTCAGTAGACTGTGCAATCTAATAGTTTTCTTTCTTTCTCTGCAAAGAGAAAGATCCAATGAGTCGCACATTCTTCCTTGCAGATAAATATTTTCATAGCTTCCTCTTGACACCTGAAAATGTGAAGGAGCTTCATTATGCTGTTAAAATCAGCATAATGACTCATTTAATAGCCCAGACAAATCTGCCCAGAAACCACTACGACTCATGAAATATAAGGTATAGGTTCTATTTCATTAGTCTGTAGGAATATTGAACTGGAGGAAAATATTTCATGTAAAAAAGTGCCACTAGCTAAGAGCATCTGTGATGCAAATGGAGTTTTAATTTTGGAATTTGGAGAAAAGTGGTGTCAATGGGCTCTAGGCTGCAAACAGGCTCCATTACACAAATTTTTACTGTGTTTTTTAAACTAAGCTACAAGTGCTAATGACTATAAAATGTCTGTTAGATCATATACCAGTTGCTTATGGAGTTAGTCATCCAGTAGAATAAAGTCTTTCTTCTGAATTGGTACTGAAACACTATGATGCTCTGGTTTTCTTTTAGGACACAAAGCCTAGGTACTGATCGCATGGCCTCATCTACATACAATAGATCTTTGTTTAATAAGTATTGAATTTTAATATGACTGAGAACTTGACTTTTGGAATATGAACAGAGTCAAAGTGCATTTACTGCTCATGTTGTGACAGCTAGCATTTCATTTCCTGGGAAAATCTGCAGTCATTCTGCTCAATGCTTGCCAAGAACTGGGACTAGTTGTTGTGACAAGACATCATCAGGTTTGGCACTTCCACAGCAACTGAAGTTCTGGTCTTCTTTCCAAATCCTTAAATACTTTAAAATAGCTTCTCGAAAAAACTCACTGCTGTGCCTCACACACTTGACTTCTCAGAAAGACAGTAGCAACTATCTTCAGTTTTTGATGAAGGAAGAGGTTTGGAAAACAAGGAAAATAAAATTCACTCAGGCTTTAGTACAACCGATGCTATTCAAAAAAATTCAAAGGGCTAGTATTAAATCATTATGAAGGAACAAGATAAACACTTCTATCAAGAAATAATTCATTTGTTTCTCTGTCTGAACCATTTCATCAAAAGCTGCAGGTAATTCTAACCATTAAATGTTTCGGAGTAAAAAAATTGTTTAGAATATCTACCCAACTGCGCTTTTGACGAATCAACCAAAATTCCAAATCTCTTCTCAGGTATTCTGAGGACCTTGTCTTGTGGCAAAGGAGTTGAAAAAGAATATGCTTTTATCATGAGGTGCTATAGCACATCTTGGAAAATCAGGCAGTCAGATCATCATGGAATCATAGACTGATCTGGTTGGAAAAGACCTCTGAGATCATTGAGTCTAACCATGCCTGTCTCCTTACTAAACCATGTCCCTAAGAAACTCATCTACCCGTCTTCTAAACACCTCCACGAATGGTGATTCCACCACCTCCCTGGGCAGTCCCTTCCAATGCCTGACCAACCTTTCAGTGAAGAAATTCTTCTTAATGTCTAGTCTAAACCTCCTGTGGTGCAACTTGTGGCTGTTACCTCTTGTCCTGCCGGTTGTCACTTGCAAGAAGACACCAGCATCCACCTCGCCACAACCTCCTTTCAGGGAGTTGTAGACAGTGATGAGGTCTCCCCTCAGCCTCCTTTCCTTCAAGCTAAACAACCCTAATACACTCTGTTGCTCCTCGTAGGGCTTATACTGCAGCCCCCTCACCAGCCTTGTTGCCCTTCTCTGGACGCACTCAATGCCCTTCTTGTAGTGAGGGTCCCAAAACTGAACACAAGACTTGAGGTGCGGCCTCACCAGTGCTGAGTACAGGGGCACAATCACCTCCCTGCTCCTGCTGGCCACGCTGTTTCTGATACAGGCCAAGATGACATTGGCCCTCTTGGCCACCTGGGCACACTGTTGGCTCATGTGCAGCTGGCTGTCAACAAACACCCCCAGGTTCTTCTCCGCCAGGCAGCTCTCCAGCCACTCTTCCCCAAGCCTGTAGCGCTGCATGGGGTTGTTGTGACCCAAATGGAGGACTCTGCACTTGGCCTTGTTGAACCTCATCCCGTTGGTCTCAGCCCATCGATCCAGCCTGTCCAGATCCCTCTGCAGAGCCTCCCTTTCTTCAAGCAGATCCACACTTCCACCCAACTTGGTGTGATCTGCAAACTTGCTAAGTGTGCACTCGATCCCTTCATCCAGATCATTGATAAAGATATTGAACTGGACTGGACCCAGCACTGAACCTCGGGGAACACTGCTCATGATTGGATTTAATTCCATTTACCAGCAATCTTTGGGCCTGGCCATCCAGCTAATTTTTAATCCAGCAGAGGGTGTGCCTGTCCAGGCCAATGGCAGCCAGTTTCTGAAGCAGAATGCTGTGAGAAACAGTGTCAAAGGCTTTACCGAAGTGCAGGTACAACACATCCACAGCATCTCCCTTGTCCATTAAATGGGTAACCTTGTCAGAGAAGGAGATCAGATTGGTCTGGCAGGACCTACTTTTCATAAACCCATGTTGCCTGGGTGTCATCGCCCGATTGTCCCATGCATGCTGTATGATAGCACTCCAGAAAATCTGCTCCATGACCTTCCCTGGCACTGACGTCAGACTGACAGGCCTGTAGTTCCCCGGATCCTCCCTCTGACCCTTCTTGTAAATGAGTGTTACATTTGCCAGTCTCCAGTCAAGCGGCACTTCCCCAATCAGCCAGGACTGCTGGTAGATGAGGGAAAGGGTTTGGCGAGGCCCTCTGCCAGCTCCCTTAATATCCTTGGGTGGATCCCATCTGGCCCCATAGACTTGTGTATGTCTAATTGGCCAAGCACATCTCTAACCAAGTCCTTCTGAATCATTGCAGCTTCATTCTCACAGTCTTCTGGCTCAGGGGGCTGAGTATCCCCAGAACATCTCACCTTACTATTAAAGAATAAGGCAAAGAGGGCATTAAGTACCTCTGCTTTTTCCTCTTCCCCTGTCACTACTCTCCCTCCTGCATCCAGTAGAGAAGGGAGATTCTCCTTGATCCTCCTGTTGTTGTTAATATACTTGAAGAGACATTTTTTATTGTCTTTCACCAAACTGGCTAGTTGGAGTTCTAGTTGGGTTTTAGCCTTTCCAATTTTGTCTCTACATGATCTCACCTAACCCTTGTAGTCCTTCTGGGATGCCTGCCCCCTCTTCCAAAGCTCATAAACTTTCCTTTTCTTCCTGAGATCTGTATAAAGCTCCCTACTCAGCCAAGCTGGTTTTCTTCCCCACCAACTCGCTTTATGGCACACGGGGATGGCCTGCTCTTGTGCTACCAGGATTTCCTTCTTGAGGGGCATCCAGACCTCTTGTGCTCCTTCATTATTTCTTCCCAATGAACTTCATCAAGCAGCCTCCTAAACAGTTCAAAGTCTGCTTTCTGGAATTCCAGGGTGGCAGTTCTGCTGACCCCACTCCTTACTCCTGCTGGAACTGAGAATTCTATCATCTCATGATTGTTGTGCCCCAAAGCATCCTCCAACAGTCACCTCTCCTCCAAGGCCTTCTCTGTTCACAAACAGCAGATCCAGCGGGGCACCTTCTCTAGTCGGTTCACTCACCAGCTGTGTTAGGAAGCTGTCTTCCATACACTCAATAGACCTCCTAGACCGTTTTCTTTCTGCTGTATTATACTTCCAGCAGACATCTGGAAGGTTGAAATCCCCCACAAGAATGACAGCTAGTGACCGGGAGACTTCTCCCAGTTGCTTGTAGAAGAGCCCATCAGTTTCCTCGTCCTGGCTGGGCAGCCGATAACAGACTCCCACCGCTGTATCTGGTTTACTGCGCTTTCCTCTGATTTTAACCTATAAGCACTCAACCCTATCACTAGTATTATTAGATTACAGACTGCTCTGACTCTAAGTGATGAATGTTTTATCAGGTCCTCATGCAGGATCCTTTCTTTGTATTTGTGGACATGCTGCTTTCTGCTCCAAGCCTTTCTTTGATGCTAGGCTCCCAGTGAGACAGCCATCTTCTGCCCTCATTTTGTAACTTCTGGAGTAATACTGTGAGCTGTAAAACAACTTCTTTGCTTTCACCATTGGTGGATGGATAAAGTGATCCCATCAGCAGCTATGCCCTCCAAAGACACCTTGGAAGTCAGTCACCAGCAGTCATGCAGCTGCATATCAACCTGGAATTTAACCTCTGGAAAATCTTGTCATATTTCATAGCCTACAGCTTTGTGGCTGAGATAGACATAACTAAGCACTAAAGATTCTTGGTTTTCTTGCTTCACTGTAGAAGAGGGTTAGTGATGAGATACTAAAACACAACTAGAAAGAATGCAGATAAGTCCTAAGTGCATATCATTTTGTAAGGATACTATTAAAAGCTGCAGGTCTAAGAAATAATATTTGTCCCTTTTAAACTTTCCTGAAGTTTTGTGCCTGACCAGTGACATCAGAAATCACGTCACTTTGTTCTGAGAGCTAAACAAGAGAAGAACATCCATTTCTTTGCAAAAATATTTAGTTCACTATATCCTCATCCATATAGTAAAGAACAGCCTATGAAAATATCCCATTCTCCTTCCAGAAAGCAACAGCCCACCAGGCACCTTACTGTGAGGTACCTGAACTTACCAGTAACTTCTTACAGAATTCAACTGCCAAGTAATTGGGAAGGTCCTAGAAAAGGATGAAGAGCAGAGGAGCACAAGCAGTACAACTGCTTATGCCAGGTCAAGCTGTCCTAACTATTCAGTGTTGATGTTTGACACGTGACAGCACTGGAGACTTCTGTAGAAGTGCACCAAGAAAAAACTAGTTTTATAAAAACATACGGGAAGAGAAAGTGGGGACAAGTTAATATATCTGTCATCAGATGTAGTCCAAAGAAACTAGTAGGCAAATTAAATGCATCTATATCAATTTAAGATTACTCGATATCAATTCTTTCCAGGGTGTGTCACCTTCATGTGCTGAATTACCTAAATTTTTAGGAATTATCTCAAACTAAAACCCATGGAGACATCTGGCAAACCTACAACTGAAGGAATTGTTACTAAAATTGAAAACACCCAAGAAACTTATTAAAACCTCAGACACTGAGCTGATTGAAAGAGAATGCAAAGAATATAGCTATGTGTCAGAATATCGCTATTGTTAAGAATATTGTTATTGCTAAGAACTAGCAGCTAATTGCTTAATGAAAATCAGATGGTTTGCATCCTGTGGGTAACTTCCAGGAGCACAGTCTCTGTTATTTCATTTCATTTCATTTCATTTCATTTCATTTCATTTCATTCAAATGTTTTCCGGATGAAATGTGGTCTGGTTTTGTTCAGTACCATCTCTCTTGTGGTAATACAGAATTTGAATAATGCTTTAACAGAACAGCAGATGCAGGAAAACTACGCACACTCTAAGGTTGTTGAAAATGCTTCATATAGCCTGAAAATTCAGAGACTAGATATCATTCTGATACTGTTTCTTTCTCTAGGTGTACATCTCACGGTACAAGAAACAAGACACTTGCCTGTTACCAGTGGACAATTTTCTTGCTCAAATGGTGAACAAAGTACTTCTCAAAACTGATTTTTCTTTCATGTCAGGCTTTGCCAGGCACTAGAAACCAATAGGAATTCAAGAATTTTGGGTGTCAGAACTGTGAGTTAGAAACTTGAGAATGCAAAACATCATAGTCTTACGCGGATGCAGGCAGGGCTTTTCTACAAACGCATGCCCTTAGTGTGAAGGAGGTAAGGAAACTTTCCATTAATCTGCCAGATAAAACCACAAATTCATACTCTGCAAAGGTTTTCCAGACTGCAGATCACTTTAAAAACTTGGCATGTGCTTTAACTCAGCTCTGGAAACCAACCCCTTATATTTCTCAGGAACACCCACTTCTCCTGCAACTAGATGAGTCAGCCAGCATTCAGGAGCCTCCTTTCAGGAATGTGGCCCACTCAGGAACCAGCAAAGAAGCACTGGCAATAGTCAGTGCAGATGACTGACACCATCTTGATAAAAGGCAAAACACAGTGGACAAATACTCGTAAGAAAGTCTACACTGACCATTAAACAAAAGGCCTTAAAATTGCCATGGTCTCTTCTTCAGCAGTTTTCCTGTATGAACTATACAGGTTAGAAATATACAGGCTTCTGTGTCCGCTTATCTGCCACTGATATCCCAGTTTCTATCATTTAAGCTGTGTGTCAGGCTTAGTTCAGAGTCAGGGCTTGTAATGGCTATGGGTGAATTTCCAATGCTCAAAAACAATAGGAGAAATGTGGGTAATGTTCTGTTCTTCCCACTTCTTTCACTGGAGAACTGTAACCCCAACTGACCTTGCTCTCCTTAGACCCTTTGGTGGTATTCGATGTCTCTGGACAGGGCCACAAACAGCACAGAGTCTTTGGATACTGCTCTCAAGACGTGCCTGTTGCTAGAGGAGGTATCTAGCAGGTACTGTGCCTCCCACAATACATTCTTCAGGAAAAACGAAGTAAGCATCCTGCTTGCTTTAATCCTTCTGAGCATGTCACTCCGTTGCTATGCTCTCCACACTGGGTGCTGCCAATTGCCAACACCATTTCAACACTTAGTCTTCCGTCTGTGAAGACAGCTGCCTGGCTCAGCTAAAATAAGTAGACCAGATAAACAGAATAATCCTTACGAGCCGCTAAAGAAGTAGATAAAAAGGATGGGAAACTGCTTTCTTACCCCATGGAAGTCAGGGAGATTTCAGAGGTTTTCATAACCTGTACTGAGGAAGCAGGACCTTTCAAGGATTTTTGTGAAAAATAAGGTATCTCTGCCCACTGCAGAAAAGCTGCTTATCCACAGAGACAGACACTAGAGCTGCGGAGCAGCTAAAATAAGTTCTCTCTTTCCTTAATTCAGAGCAAAGAGCTGAAATCCCTCTGCTACATAATCCCAGAGTATCAGCTATTCCAGGAAAATTTATGCGTATTCCATATCCACAAGTTCACTTCTCCCTTCTCGAAATTCCTGTCCAACATAATAAATTTTTTTGTAGAATATACAGGTTTCAAAAAATCTGCATTTTCCAACAATGACAGTTTTGTCACAACACGTGTCACTGGCTGTGGATTCGCTGTACTGCAGTCCTTCCTCCTTCCCATGGCTGCTACTGAGCAGTGGAATGTGCTGCTGTAGGAATTTCTAAAAGTGGCTCTCACTACAATCACAAGTAAGAGCAAAACTCCCTGGGAAATCCTGACCTGAACATGTGCAGCCCAGTTTAACCAAATATCAGCCTTGCCTTTTAACAGTGAAAATAAAAGCTTTCTCCTTTCCCTTCACCATCAGACTCTTCAATGCTATGGCATTAAAGTACAAATTAAATATAAGTTGAAATAACTGACTGCGTGAATGTAAAAAGACTGTAGAAAGATTTAAAATAAAAACAACTAAAATGCATAGGGAAATGCAAATTAGCCATATTTGTTTGAAGTAATTACCTAAATAGGTGATAATTGCAAGTGCTAAAACACTGTTAAAACACAGGTAGTAATAACACCTATGCAGAAGTTAACAGAGAGGAATGTATTGAAGGTATGAGGGCAGACACAGGGACACTGTTTGCAGCACAAGCAGGACAACAGCCTGTTCCTCAAAAAGCAAAAGACCTGTGTGACCATTAATATCACTTGCACAATTGCTGTTGTGCCAACAGTGCATCAGCTGGCAGCAGCTGATGGATGATCATTCACTGCAGCAAATGAGAATGCAAGTGAAGCTGGACTCTCACCTCCATCACTTGAAGGCTGCTTTGCGTTAAAGAAGTCATGGCTTTGCAGAGACTGGCAATTCTTTGTGTGCACTCTCCCTCTTTCACCTCTGGGCTCTTGGAAATGAAAAACGTGAGGTGTTTGTATGAATTGGCAGGCTGCCCAGCCACTCTTGTCAAAATGGCTTGGCAAATTTGAGCTGAACATCGGATGCTTACACAGTGATTGCTTCTACTTAATGAACCCACTTGATACCCAAGCTATGCAGTTTCTCTGCACTCTTGGTCTAACTGAAGGACCAGGAACATTCCATATTTTTATAATAGCAAATCACTAGCAGACACCACATGTATCACTTCACTTTTGTAAAAATTTGGAACATTGACGTTCACGATGAAAAACAACCCATGTGGTTTTAATGAGGGAATGAGCAAAAGGGAGCTGAACAGCGCTGAGGAACAACCCTCTGCCACAGGCTGATTTACAAGATCTCACTTGCTCTGGAACTACAGTTGTCTGATCATTGCTTCCCAATCCCAGCTTAGCTTTTAGTGAAACTCAGTATATCTGGCTCATTTGGGTTTGCACTGAGGCAGACTGGCCGAGCACGTTACAAAAATCAGTTGTATTTTTTTTTTTTTACTTTATTTTTCAAAACCTGCAGCAAGTCACTGGAGTTTCCCCACCTTTTGCTCATAAGAGCAGTATGACACAGCTAGTGGAGTCTTTCACAGTCCAAGTCCTGTGACACTGATACATCTCTCAAACAGCTCAGTGAGGGTGAAAGCAGATACCCCCAATGACTCTCCCTTGCTAACCTTTTCTTTCCTTCTCCTTCCCAGCTTCTCATTCCAAACTGAACTGATTTCACTTGGGATCATTCCTGGGAGCTTTGCTCCATGCAGAAACAGTGAATCAGTGTGGTACAGGGAGTGCTGGACCTCCTTCTTCCCTTTTTTGCTTTAACACATCCTTGAGGTGGGGAAAAACTCATCTGCCTTCTGGGTAGCTACTCCTGATAGAGACCTGTGCTCCAGATTAGGCTGCCTCTGGCCTTCCTGATGATGGGCAGGTCTCCTAGTGCAAGATCAGTATAGTGGGGCTTGACTTCTGCCCTGCTGCCCAGACCAGGACATAAGATACTACAAGAGCCCTACATCATTATCATCCCTGCATGGCTGGTTCTCGTCTAGATGTGGAATGGCAGTGCTGCCCAGAGGCCTACATGCCACACATCACATGGCATATGCCTGGAAAGTGGCTGATCCAGAGGAACAGCTTCTCACCCAGAAACCTGCCTGTGCTTAACTATCTCTCACCTCCCCCAGCAGGGACTAACGCTCCCAAGTTCTGCAGGCAAACTGTCTCATGGGTGACCCCTCACCTGCCTCAGGGGCAAAAGGCTTAATGAGCTGAAGCTGCTTAAAACTGCTGCCCAACAGGCACACACCCGGCAGCTCCTGACAACATAGGCCAGAGCATGTCTGGTGGCTAAACGTCTGGACCAACCCAGTGGAGGAGAGTGGCTTTTCCACAGGAACAGTTAGGGCTCAATGAGGACAGTGGTCAGATGCCGAGTGGAAAACTCCGGACTGTGTGCTTTGGTATTTAACCAGCTCAGCCCTTTGTGTGGCTCTTTAATACCACCTGCTGCAGTGGACAGCCTGATCCTGCATCAGTGCTAGATCAAGTGCATCAAAATCAATCACCTCGCTGGCACTGGTTGGAGCCCAGCGGGATTATGGAGCATTTTGCTGAATCCAAATAACCATAAACGACAGACTAAAATAATTAGTGAAACTGGCCATTTTCAATGTGAAAACAGTATATTTCTTATTCAATGTCTTGTTAGTCAATGCAGTCTTTATGTATATTGGATTGGACAACTTGTTGCCAAAAGCACGGACCAGTGAGATCTGTGCTACAAGCATAGTTTGTCAGGCTAACATAAAAAGCTGGTCTGCATTCTGTATGAAAAAAAAAAACCAACCACACCACACCATGAATGGTTCCTGCTGCAATGCCAAGAATAATACCAAGCAAGAAAGGAAATCTACCCAAGCAAGCCTGGAAACCATTTTAACCAGCAATCAAATACAACTGAGTGTTTTTCTTAATAGAGTCCTAAGCTGCATTAGCAAGAGTGATAAGACTTCACCGAGGTGTAAGTGTATAAAAAAGCCTAACCTAACAATATTTTCAGAGTGTGGGAAAAACATTTTTAAACCTACCTTGGAAATATTAAATAGACCATATTTGTAGCAATTCATTCCTAACATTTTTTCACCTAATTTCTTCCAGAATAAATGTATTTCTGCAAGCAGCTGACAGAAAGACAAAGAACAGCTCTAAAGATGTATATACAGATGCTTTCACCTCAAGATTGCCTGGGAGCAGAGGTGTTGAATTTGCAATCTGCTGGAGCCGTCTACCCCACTTACAATTGGCAGCCTTCTTCACCAGGGAAAGTGTGGCAGGCTGGAGGAGTTGTTCTGGAGGTAATAACCTGCTTCCAGAAACCACCTTCCAGCGAGATGGTGGGGAGGACTACAGCCAGTTGCCCTGGGAGCAGTAAGACAACAGAAATCCAGGGGTATACCCTGCATTACATGTTACAGGCATGTGTGAACCAAACACAGGCAGAGCACAGAAACAACCACAAAAAGAATCACAGAATCATAGCATGGTTTGGGCTGGAAAGATCCTTAAAGACCATCTAGTTCCCACACTCCTGCCATGGGCAGGGACACCTCCCACTAG
Organism: Neomorphus geoffroyi; assembly: GCA_033558235.1. Taxonomy (NCBI): domain Eukaryota; kingdom Metazoa; phylum Chordata; class Aves; order Cuculiformes; family Neomorphidae; genus Neomorphus; species Neomorphus geoffroyi. Next base: position 17,310,624 of record JAUMJM010000048.1, on the reverse strand, counting down.
ACCAGGCTTCTCAAGGCCCCATATCTTATCCATTGATAAGAATGAATTTATTTCCGTTACCTCACAATCTGGGGCAAGTCTGAAATGCAGACACCTCAGACCTTAGTCCTGGCTCACAATCCAGGGCAACTCCAAACCACCACCCAGGCAGCAGAAATTGAAGTGGGAATACAAGCACCACAGAGTTTGGTGTTTGCTAGAAAAAGCGTGTGTAGCCTGCCACTTTGCCAGTATTTAGTAGGGGACAGCAGTTTTCCACTGTGCTTTCATCTTTTTCACGGCAGGGCTGGAATTTCAAGCATGTTTTCTAGGACAGCCCAGAGTTTCACAGGCCTATGTTACCTGAACACAAAAGGTTCTGCTTGTTAAGCTCCCAAGACTAGGCAGTGATTAGCATGACTTATATGTTTTTCTACATCCCAGTTGCAATGTCATTTGAGTGTGTTTATAGGTCCTCTTCTGTTACATTTCCACAAGGCATGTGCAGAAAAAAAAAAATCAGTATTTTGAGGCTGCAGAGCTGCAGCACTCAGCACAGTCAGGAGCTCTGCAGAGGAAGCAGACTGCATACAATGTTTTCATGGCTCTACCATCACTGCTTGGCCATAAGGGCTGAAACCCTGTGTTGTGGACAACCTGCAATCTCAGGCAGCATAGGAAAAGCCAATCAGCATGGCAGGCTTTGACTCTATAGCTGAGGTAGGTAGTTAAGGCTTCCTTTACATTCAGCACACGCACATTTTCAGGACTCAATTCACTTGGCTATTGTAGGCATCTGCTTTAAGGGGATGAATCGCACTTAGATCCCACCTTTCTCCACTAGCCAGAGAAGGAGCAGATAGCTACTCAAACTGATCCCATCCTGGACATGACTAATTGCCCAGCTTCAAAACTTGTGCACACAAAACATGCCCATAAACTAATGGGCAAGCCCAAGTTGCAGGGCCAGAGATTACACTTTCCACATAAAGGAGAGGTCTTGAATTTACCTTGGATGAGAAGTGAAAAAAGGAAGTGCATGGCTGTGCCATCTCACCGGTTATCTCCATCTCACTGCAAGCAATGTCTGCTGCAATCTCTAGCCCTGTTGACCTCTACCATCCAGTGAATGAAGTTACTCAGGCACTGGTTTGTCAAAATTCTGCTTCCACACAGGGCAAGGCTCATAATTAGTATGATTAGAACATCTGTATTTCCCCAACACCCCCTTCGCAAAAGCAGTTGTATTGAAAGAAAGCATTGATACTGAAGAGCTGTAATTAAGATTTAAAATCTGACCTCATGGATACACTAAATGCTTCTGATTTCTTGTTCTAGCAGTCACCAGCTTTTATTTCTTTTTTTCCTTTTTTTTTTTCCACAGACAAGATAAACCTTTTTTTCAAGGCAATTTGTTCAAAAAGCTGACATAATTCCCATAAAAAAGACTACCAAAACTCCACTAAAAATCCAAAACTTTAATTTTGGAACAATGACCTTTGTACAAAGAGATTCTAAAGATTGAGTGTACATATTCACAAAAGCAACAAACTAAGGCATATTCTCCACAGCCACGTTTATAAATCAAAGACTTTGAAAAGCTATTTGACTTGGCCTCATTTAAACTTTGTCAAGACACAGGCAATAAAAATTTTAAACATTTGACTGATTTTTATATGTAGTAGACTGTTGCTTCATACAATTATGAGTACAAGCTAGATTAATTCCCAATCACTGAAACAAATACTCTAGTAAGAGCATGAAGCTTAAACATTATTTTAAAGTGCTCATTAGAAACCCAACATTTCATTTATAGTTAAGAAATGTTAAAGATATTACATTCCTTACATCGAGTCTTAAAGTACAGTATGTACACAATCTACAGTTTTGTCTTTATAAATAGGAAATAACTTATCTATGTATCTCAAATGTGACTAGCAGTTGAAAGGAAGTTGAAAGACTATTTCAATTTGGCCAGAAGAAAAAAAAAGAACATTCTTCCTATACGTACAGCTATCGGAATTGTGTACCCCAAGCACTGCCATTTTGGCCAATCTCCTTGACTCTCTCTTTACACCCACTCATGAAGCATCTGCCAGTACGTTTCCAGCAGAGAATTAAACCATCTCTCTTGTAACAAAATTGGCTGGGTCTCTAGAACTGGCAAGGCTGCCGCTAAGAGAAAACATAATGAGACCTAAGACCCATAATTAAACATAAGAAATATGCACTGCAATGTATTACAGTTTGCAGACATAAAAGAACTCTGAACTAGCCTGTCAAACAATAAAAACTCGACATTTTTTATTTTCATATTTGAATGCACTCTAGTGCTTATAAAAAAAAAAAAAGACAAAACTAATTCAAAGGCATCTGTGACAAATGTAAAAGCTTACATCAGCTTTCTTATAAAGCCCTAAACAGTTCCTTCCAATTGACAGTCGCAGCATGTTTGTAGTTATGTCCCTTGTCCTGACAGGAACCTACCAAGCCCCTTCATCTCACTACTAGTCCCTGTGATTTTGACTTAACAGTTCTGCAGCAGGTGGTATTATCCTGCACACAGGTTAAGCCCATTTCACACAGGACTAATACCAAGTACCTGTGAAATGCTGGTATCGTACATTGTTGTACCACCTACAGGACACACACTTTTCCACAATCCCCCTTAAACTAAAACATGACAAGCTTTCAAAAACACAAGCAACCTTAAAATGCAAGACCCATAAGTGCTCACAGAAGGGCAATAAAAAAATATTTAACTTCCTCTCATTGCTTTTCATTTCTCAGCTGCCAAGAAGGGTGACATTTAATTTTTTCCCCAGTTTTCTCACAATTTTGCAACAGGACTTTGTAATTTTCAGAAAGATACAAGAGTGTACGCACTCACATACAGTAACTTGATTAGAGTAAAATCAAAATCCACAAAGTAAAATAACATAGAACATTCCACAAGTGGAATTATAACTTTTGGTCAACATTTCTGCTAGGCAGGTAAAATATAGTAAAAATATGCTGTACAAAATCACTATAACATCTGCAGGAGTAAGCCTTTTGTTTGTTTTAGTCTCAGCTTAGTGCGTGGTCATCCTGAACTATGCAATTTCTTAAAAGAATAAGTAGACAGGAGATCATAAAGCCACATTTCTTCCCTACTTGTGCCCATTAGCAGATTCTTCCCTTGCAAAACAACATTCATGTGAAAAAAAATGTACTGTGGTACTCAGAAGAGTTGAAGACAAACGCATGTGTATGGGCCACAAAAGCTGTCAAGGTGATAAACGATTCAATGGACTGCTTTCTTCTCCACCTGCAGCAAGCTTGAGCGTTGTCAGCTTTCGAGGGGGATGCTGAGGACTCTTACGAAGGTTGTCGTCCATCTGCAGAGAAATAATGAGAGCCGGATCTGGCAAACAGTAGAATATAGATTATACGATTAGTCTGTTTGTCAGGGCTGCCACCATTAATGCTGGTTTGGGGTATTTTTTACCCTATCATTTCAATATCAGCCAAAACTGATGCCTTGTTTCCTTTCCACTCCAAAATATATGCTTGCCTTAAAGCTGCTGTTGATTCTATTACCATATGCTGCATCAAAACCAGGACAAATATGTATGCTTCTGCACAAATATTTTGTCAAGATTACTCAAGAAAGCAAGATCGCTACCTTCTTGTAAGAGGTCAAGTTTCAATTCCATACAATAGCCAAATGCTGCTAGAAAGCAGATCAAAAGTCAAACATCAATGGATGTTTTTCCATGTTCAGCACTTTGCAAGAACAAATATTTTTCAAACTAGAAATATACTAAGAGGTGCTGGGTGAATTAAGATTAGTTACAGATTTCAAAAAGTATTTAACAAAGAACTTGTGATAAGACCTTTTTAAATACAGATTAAAATTAATCTGAATATAAAGATTTTATATTTTCATAGAAAAACACCAAGGCCCTATGTATAATGTGGTATCAAAGAGTCTAGTTACTGCAGAATAACCAGAATTACAGAAGATTGAAGAGGAGATATCTTCAGTGGTTGTCTAGTCCATCCCATTTCCTCAAGGCAGGATCAACTTAACCTAAATCATGCCTGAGAAATGTCTGTGTAACTCATTCTTTAAAACTTCCACACTTCAATACCACAAAGAGGAGATACAGTCAATACCTAATGCTACATAAGGTAATCATAGTTAATGATCTATTTCATACACCAATCTTTTTCAGGAAGAAAGGCCTTCTATCCTTCTAGTTAAAGTGCTCTGCCTGCATCAGCAGGCTAATTCTTCACAAGTATTTTTGACCCAAGTTATGTAGCTTTTGATAGGTGCTGAGTGACAGCCTTAGAAACAAAGACTATCAAGCAATAAAAGCTAGATGTAGAACAAGCAGGAGAAGAAGTGACTGTAGGTTACTGACTAGAGCATTCAGCTGGGAGCAAAAGAGCTGATTATCAGTCTCAACCTGCAGGACCATTTCTGAGTTTTGATCAATACATGTCCTTCCTTCTTTGCTGCAAGGTACACTTCTGGAAAGAAAGTTTGGTAGTATGTGCACTTGCAAGACAATATTCTTTTGATTGTAATAAAAATATGTTTTAAGTACAAGGCTTCATTAATCCTTTCAAATGACATCGTATTCTTCCTGCCTCGCTACACAAAGTAACTCACTAGGAAAGAAGAAATTAAAATAAAACGTCCATGGTACAGTTGCAGTTGCCATGCAAGAATATCTGTGAACAAGTAACCATAACAAAGCAGGAAAATTAGAGACTGAAGCAAAAGTAACCTTTTCAATCAAGTTGGATTCCTTATTTACAAGCTGTGTCAGTTTCTGCAGATTAGCATCTGCTGTATCCTGTCCAGCCGGAGAATGGCCTGGAGAGTGAAGGCAGAAACATGAAGAGTATAAAGGTATTTAAAAAAACCGTTAATATCCTTAAAAAATAAACTCACACTGGAGAGAAAGTGCATGCAGTACTTTTATCCTAAGAAGAATTTAAGTGGAAAAGCCATTCCATGTGAGAAGAAAAGAACTACAAAGCATGAGCCAGGTGCATTTTGCTAATTCTTGTCAGAGTCTAAAACTGAGTATTAACCTTTGCTTTTAATTTTCAATCCTTTCTGCACAACTTCTGGTTTATCTACTTCATTTCCCCACAGAAGCTCTAGCACAAACTACATGAAACCTAACTCTACCTTGGTTCACAGATGGAATCCTGGATTGTGAATCAAAATAAGACTATAGATGCCAAAAGGAAAAGAAACACACCTTACCTGAGACAGTTAACCTGAAGTAGCAAGTTAAAATATCATCACAGAGTCGACACAAATTAGGAAGCTGTTTCAAATGGTCTTGTAACTGTACTCTGGGGAAGCACACTTTATAAATTGGTGCAAGGAAACCAAACACAAAGGCATCCAAGGTGGTAGGCCTGGAAAGAGTGACAAAACACCAAAGTGACCAAGGCAAGTCATTAAGTTCTCTACAATGTTGCTGTATTCTGTATATGTTAAACACAACTCAGGACAGAGCGAAGTCAGCTCTAGATGGTATTCCATCTTCTCATATCAATGTGGTGAATGCTTTGTACAGGTTATCTGCTGATTTCAGCACCTCTGGAGACACACTGGCAAGCTGGAGCAGTAACTTCACCACTAAAATCCAATGCTGTCAAGAGCACTGATGAACAAGCCACTCTAAAACACATTTCTGGCATGACAGAAGCCAAGCTGTATGCCAGGGGGCCATGATCCTCTTTCATGAAGTGGTCCGACTTCAGTGGCAAAAGGAATAGATCACCCTTTTTAGGACCTGTTGGTGTTTCCTTGTTGGCAATATCTGTGCACATACCACAGGAAGCGAAATGTTCCCGGACATAAACCCTCCTCCCACAAAGGCATTGGTAACACCTGAGGCCTAAAGCACGTTTTTCTACATAAAGTCACAGGTGGTGGTGACATTCAGTATCTACAACGCTATCTGCGTTCACTAACTCATCAAGCACCCCACATTTTCTTAGAAGCGGTGGGAAGCATCTGCCTCTCAGTGGAAAAACGCATTGGAGTCACTGCATTGTCTTAGTCCAAAGATCTCATTTGTACCTCATTTTCTCATTCAGATTTATGTGAAAAGCAGAGCATGAGACAGGAAACTACTGTGCAGCACTTTTAACATTCTGGCAGGTTAAAAAATAAAAAAATAAGTGTTCACAGAGTCATGTGGTACCTGTTTTATTAGTCATTAAAAAAAAAAAAAAAAAAAAATCACACTCACATATCTCCAAAGAAAAACTGAGATGTTCCCAATCTCTTCGACAGGAGATTTAGGCACTCCTTGGCATCTCTGTATATCTGATGAGACACAAGACTGTTTAAGAGCCCTAGGAGTAGTCGGGCTAATATGCACAGCATCATTCATCATTTGACAGTGTGCTGGACTGTTTCAGTTCTTGTCTTCAACAGCACTAACATAAAAATTTTTTACTAAACAGCACATACCTGTGCTTCCACTTCAGTCAGACTGTATAGGGGAGGCCCTCCCTTGGTCAGCATGATCCTGTTCAGTGCTTCCCTGGACATCTTTCCAGGCAGATACAAACTCAGTGGGAAGGCAATCCTTGATGCAAACCATGGCTTTGTCACACTGCAGTAATTTTCAGCCTCAATCCAGAAAGTGTGCAGCTGTATCAACATAAGGAAAAATATGACTGGAATTTGAGTAAGAATAGCAGACGTCTCTTAGAAGTTCCATGTGCAACATCTCTGTCAGAGAACCATCAGAATTTATTGTCATTTAAGGTAATCAGACTCCATAAAGGATTATACTAATACTTTGCATGTAGAAGTATATAATTAAGGCAACAGCTACCTTCCACCTGAAGAAAAACAAGAAAGGTATTACAGAGACCTATACACACACGCATAAAATCACCCCCACACTCATGTTTATGTATGTTCATAAACATACACGCACACTGTACACAGAAAATTACCAAAAAAGTTGCAGCAGTACAGAATCAGGTTTGAACTTTCCAGATTATTGTTTTTTATTTTACATAAATCTTTAAAGATATTACGAAATGGTGAGTGAAAAAACTTGTGGATCAGCTGAAGAGACTAGGCCTATGGCATCACATTTTTTTCCTGTATAAACTGGAGCCAAAGTAATTCAAGAGATTCAGTGCCTGGGGATTTTTATAGCCCCAACGTACTTAGACTAAACTGGTAAGGGTATACAGCCATCTGTTATTTAGAACTGAAAAAATGAAACTACTGAAGGGTACTTTAGTTTCCTCAAAAGTTCTAACTTAACAGTTCAAAAAGCTTCCACAGCTGTGCACCCTGCATCAGACACATCCTACTCAAAGCCTTTTCAAAAGAATCAAATGAAACAAAAAAACAGCCACCATAGGCTGTTTTAGGGATACCGTTTCCCAAAGAGCATCTAAAAGAAAAAACATTCAGATGTACCCTTTTAAAATGTCCTCCATAAGTTCATTATTACTATTTCACACCCTACAAACACAAAGTTGTTTCTTTTTCCAAAGTTGCTACGCAGTACTTCCAAAAATCACACTACAAAGCAAATACATCCTAGCCAGGACTACGGATGAGACACTTTAAAGTCTCTCACATCGGGGACCTCTTGTAGCATTTTACGATTATAAAGTATTTCTCAACACTTACCAGAGCAGGAAGCAGTTTCTCTTCAAGTAGTGCAATATATGCCAGTGTATCAGCTCCTTGTTTCGCAGACAACTGATAATCAGCATTATATTTCTATGAATTAAAAAAAATACCAACTATTACAAATAGTGTTACACAGAGATTTCCAAAAAGATAATCAATGCAACCCAAAGTTGCTTCAAATTTAACAGCTATCAAGTGAGCAAACATAACATTTTCGGGGACAGAAAATATGCGCTTACTAGAATTTCCTTACTTCTTCAGGCCAGCTATGTCAAATTTCCTTACATCTCCCTTTTCCTCTTTCCCATTCTTAGATTTTTGGGCACTCTTATTCCCAAAATAACCCTTGTGTTTCTTTCCTATTGCTTTCCAAGCAACTGTCCAGGGATACAAAGGCGATTTTTTTCAGTACTTGGGCATGTAGAAAATCTCTGGCAAGCGCCATCTTTATTTCTGAAGAAGCATCTGGCACTTAAGCCGGTGTAAGCATAAAAAAGGCAAGCATTCCCTTCTTCTGCTTTTAATTACCATTCTAAAAGTTAGAAATTGGATGCTAACAATATAAGGGAGCAAATGCACAACTAAATTAACACAGCGCTGACTGAGCTTTTAATTTTGACATTCGATCCTTTTCAAGGTACATTAAAAGAGCTGACAATTTTTTAGGGGAGAGGGGAAATTTGCCTAGTTAATTTAGAAACAAAGAGTCAGTGCTGACCCTTAGATATCTGAAAACCAAGCATAATACTGTTATACTTTAACTCAAAGACGCTTTTTTCCCCCATCATTAAGGAACCTTTTGAATTTTAAAACAGTTGTCTAAAAATCCTATCTCAAATGCGCAGTTTTCAGATTCGGTTTTTCTCCCCCCAGAGATTTAAAGTTTCACTAACACAGCATTCATCAGACAATCTTCTTGACTAGGCAGGAATTGAATTTCTAACATAAAAGTAGAATAGTGGGCTGGAGGACCATCTTAGAAATAAAAAGATGATGCCATGCTTTATTAGACAGCTTTATACTTTGCAAAAAGAAGAAATTGCATAGCTTTATTCTTTGTGAATAAAACATTAAGAGACCTGAAAAAGGCAAGCAAGACTTGACCACGCAATAACATGATGTGCATCAAGGTGTAAGATCTTTTACCCTACAAGATGCAGATCTTTTACCCTACAAGATGTAGAAAAACTATGTAGATTGAAAATAATGTATGTATTATCCTTCAAAAAAAAAGAAAACAAGGCAACAACTAGCCATCGAAGCAGATAAAACTGCGCTTCCCAAACTGTAATATCCTAGGCCTGCAAAGCCATAATGGCAAGTGCTACAATTAAGAGCAGGGTGCTCAGTGAGAAACTGCTCAATTAAGGCCAGTTTGTTGTTCTTTTCAATAATCAGTTTTTTCATGCCTATTTTTAAATCTCTCATCTAACTAACAATCAAAATCTCAATCAGCAATCTGTTATCCACCATTTCAAAATTTTCATGCACGTATGAAAACCAGGAAAGCACTAGGTCTGAACTGAGTTCCAAGTTTTCAGCAGCCTGTACCAATGTATACAAGGCACACACAGAACCACTACAAGGCAGAGAAGTGTTTTGAAAGAGGCTTACTTGCTTTCTTAAGAAGTTTAGTATTTTTGCTGGTTGAGAAATAATAATGTCTTCTGATATCAGGGCTGGTACATCTGCTAGAAGGCATAAATAATAACAGTCAACAATTCAAATGTATGAGGTCTAACACAAATAGAAAGCAATCAGTCACTTCATCTGCTTTCCTCTTCTCTATAGCATGTTCTGATCTTCCTAAACTGTACGCATAACTAAGCTTTGCATACCAGGGGAGTTCCACCAAGGTCACAAACACATTTAGTTATTGTGTCCTTCACTAACAACAATACATAAAAAAGTGCCCACCACAACTCAGACTGAAGCCAATGTCTTCTGCTAGATACATGATACTATGAGAACCAAGCTACTTGTCTGGATTTCAGATGTTCAACTTCAGACAAAGATTCCAGCCCAGTCCAACCGCCCTCTCAAGTCATTCACCTCTGGGCTTCCTTCCTTTTTCTCCTGTTTTTCCCTGTTCTTCCCCTCTAAATCCATTTTAACCATCTATTTTCTCTAGCTTAACTACAACCACTGCATAGCCAAGAACTATTCTGGAACCAATTACCTCTCTTCTGCCAGTAGCCTACTTGTCAGGCTTTCTTCATCAGACTGCAGGACTGAAGTCTGTAGGGTGTAAAATCGCTGTAGCAGGGGTTATCTTATAGCATGTTTGCAACATAACCACTACAATGAGCCTAACATGTCTGTGCTGCTAAATATTACCAGCAACACTTATTATTTGTATTTGTTTTTTTCTTACAAATTTAATGTATTTTAGCTATGAAGAAAGCCATTGAACTTTTGGCAAGTACACCCAGCTTGGTCTTGGTATCTTCTGCTAATAGAAAACAATACGCTGAAAAGCAAGAGTCCAAGTTGCCCCTTCTGCATGGTAACAGTAACAACCAAACCAAGGATATGGTTAAGTGCAAATAACAGAGTACTTTGACCATGCAGTGATTTTACCTCTCTGGAATACACCAAGACAATAACTTAAATGCTGAGCACACAGATAAGCAATGAATAGAATAATCTAACACAAAGAAGTCCTCTCTGATACCTTATCTCCAACTTCGCTGGCAACCAGGTTGGCAACCACATTTTCTAACCCAACCTCTCTAATTGAACACAGCTGGTGCACAATCATACCAGCTGGTGCAAGTTATAGTCCTTGAGACTCACATTCCACTTCCAACTGCAACAGCCCATTAAATTATGTATAATTAAAGAACACTATTTCCATACACGAGACTTATAAATATGCAAAGTGCAAACAGCTTAAAAATTTGCTTGCACTATAATGCCAATTTAGACTACCTGACAAAAACAAGCATGTACTTCGCACTACTGCTTTGTTGACTGTCTGCTGCTTTGCGTATATACATTTTAATACGGTGTTCTTTGAGGCACTTCGTGGCTTTCATTATTTTATCCCACAAATTCAGCACACTTAGATCCTGTGCAGTCATTTACTGATGCATCATGGAGGCAGGTAGCTCTCACGATGGCAGGTCATGCTCGTAAACAAAAAAACAAACCAAATTCAGCAATAACACAGAAACTGGAACCCGCATAAGAACATGGCCATGATTAAAATAATTAAAACCGCAAAGACTGTACCTTTTGGAGCTCTCCAGGGGTTATTTATAGTATTCACTGTCAGGGGAGCACCAGAAAACTTGGCGTAAGCCTGCAATAAAGATTGCGGGGGAAAAAATATCTGGTCACTATGTATAAGAGAAGTGGAAGACCGCACTTCCTAAGTTCTAAAGAGCTTCGGGCACCGAAGGGCGACTGAGACTGAACGCGCCTCCAGGCTGTCAGTGCCCCCACGCGCTTCTGGGAGACGCAGCCCGCTGAAGCTGAGGCCAGGAGTCCGGGCGGGGTTCGGTGCCCTCGGGCAGAGCTGGGCTCCGCGGGGCCGGGCACAGTGCTCCCGGGACTAGACTCCGCGGGGCAGAGCTGGGCTCCGCGGGGCCGGGCACAGTGCTCCCGGGGCTAGACTCCGCGGGGCAGAGCTCGGCTCCCCGGGGCAGGGCTGGGCCCTCTTGGGGTAGGGCTCGACTCCGCGGGGCAGGGCCGCAGCAGCCCAAGCGCCGGGCGGCTCCCGCGGGGCAGTCTCCGTACCAGGCCCCGCCGCGTCCCAAGCGCCGCCCGATCGGGCCGTCAGCGGCGGGGCCCCCACTTGCCGTAGGGCGAGGAGGGCAGGCGCGCCCTGCGGCGGCGCCGTCTCGCCCGGAGGGAAGCGCCCCACAGGCAGCAGTGGCAGGAAGGCCCCGGGGCGCCGTCTGTCCGTCCGCCGTCCGTTCCTCCCGCCCTCCCTCGCGGGACAGGCGGCAGCCGCCGGGCGTTACCATGACGGTGAGAGACTCCGGGTGCAGAGAGGGCAGCCCCCAGTCGCCTCCCCAGCAGCTCAGCTCCATGGGAGCCGCCATCTTGTCGGAACCGCGCTGCTGCCCCCGCGTGGCGGCGCGCGAGCGCCCCCGGCCGCGCCGCGGGCGGAGACGGAGCAGGGGAGCGGCGGGGGTCGCCGGTCGCTCCGCGTTAGGGTTCCCGGCCGCTGCGAGGGAGCGGGGACAGCGGCCCCCAATCCCTTGCTCCGCGAGGCAACACGGCCACGCCCTAGTGACACCGAAAATGCTGGCAAATAAAGTCTCCAAGACTCGTTTTGGAGTTTTAGATAAGCAGCATCCTCTATTTCAGCCCTGGATGCGGGAGGGGGTGATTTCCATCAACCACGCGTAATGACACGAGTGCTGGGACAGAATGTGTGTCCCACTTGCATGCAGAACCTCGTGAAACAGGGCGGCTGCCACAGCGCTGAACCCTCGCCCTCCGGCTCGGTTACTGCACACGAATCATAGAATCATGGACTCGCTTGATGGGAAAAGGCATTTGCAATCATGGAGTCAAACTGTACCTGTCCGCTCCTAAACCAGATCCCTGAGCACCTCATTTGCCCATCTTTTAAAACCCTCCAGGGATGGTGGCTCAGCCACCTTCCTGAGCAGCCTGTTCCAATGCTTTATAATGGTTTTAGTGAAGAAATTTTTCCTGATGTCCAATGTGAACCCTCCCTAGCCCAACTTGAGGCCATTCCCTCTTGTCCTATCGCCTGTCACTTGGAAGAACAGACCAACACCCACGTTCCTTTCAGGGAATTGTAGACAACTGTGGCTTTCCACATGAGCAAACAATGTGGCTTCCAATCAAACGTAAGGAGCAGGCATCAGCAATTTGGTTTTACAAATAAGGAACTCTGATCATATGGTACCAGTTTTGGCCAGGTTATAATGGTAGCCCATTCAGGGTGGTTTTTTACTGTGGACCTTTAAAGGCATCAAGTTGTCAGCTGTTTCATTCCAGCATTTGCACAGGCATGCCACAGCACATCTAAGTATTAAGTCAAGTAAAATGTTTCCATCCTTCCCACGCACGGAAAAAAATATCATACACCGACTTAAAAAAGCCCCTAGGCTGACCACCCTTATTCATGGCTTCTGTGCATGAAGAGATGAGAGCAAGGGCAAAGCATTGCCCTTGCTCCCTTCCACAGATCCATGGTTTCAGATCCACAAGAAATTTGTTGCAGAAAATGTCATGATAAAAATCTATGACACAGATCCAAGATCATTCTTCTCCAGTTTATAAGAAACATGTATCCGCTTTTTCCCACAGAAAACCGGATCACTAGCAATGTTAACATTAGCAAATATGTTTGTTTTTTTTTTTAATGGCTACACTACATTTCTCACTGTAAAGAGGTACTCAGGGTACATATTCTTAAGGACACTTCTCTTTTCCTCCTGCAGGGACCAGCTAACTTCTAGTCAGTCTGTCCAAGTACTTTACTTTGGCCTGCTCAAGGTGTGACTGCCTCACTGAGGTGTGCAAGATCTGGAGGCAAGGGTGGCTTCTAGCAGCTGTGATCCAGAACATCTGTTTCTATATGGGGATGAGCCAGCTTGTGGCTCATCTTAAGGCATGCTGCAAGAAGGCTTAGGAAGTAACAGGAGAGTAAACTTTATTTGCATTGCCTTAGGGCCCAATTAATCTCTGTGCTGTTGTGGAGTCCAGAGCAAAGATGAAAAAAAAGGCAATGTGCATCTTCCCTCCCCCATCCAAAAGCTCTTCAGGAGCTTTTTCCTCTCAGTTGCCTAAGAGGAATTCCTATTAGCATAAATGAAAAGTTCATAGGTGCATTGACAATGGATATACGCCTTGACTTGAAAAAGTCAGGCTTCAATTTGTGTTTCTGAAAAAGCAAAACTTCAGAACCCTATGTTTGAAACCTTATGTTCATCAAAATTTTAATGAAGACGTGGCAGGATCAAACCCGTAAGTGTTGACATAAGTATGGAAGGATGTGGTTTAGAGCTGATATTTCACTTCTCCTAAGACTTTTATATCTTAATTGCCCATGAATCCTGATTTTTAATAATCCATGTAATTCCATAAAAACACCAAGTATCCTAAAGCATATTAAGAGCAAAATATGAAAGCTGAATTAAGCAGCAGGGATTTCTTTCTCCTTCCCCTTCACATTACTTGGAATTCAAACAAGTCATGGACAATTCTGTAAAGCAAAATATATAATGTTAGCAGTTTCTCTGTATTCTGTATGCTTAGAATTTTATTGGTTCATGTTAAGCAAGCAGGACAAATATTTTAACAGTTAAGGTTTACTTCCAGCTCTTATGTAAAAATTAGTCATTTATTCCTGTAAGAAACTTCCTTACAAAATGTTACTGGCTTAATGAAACCTTCTTGAAAAGACATCACGTTTTGATTCTTATCCAAAATATTAACCTCCAGTAAGTTCAGCTGGAGTTTGTACTTCAGAGAATGCACAAGAGTGAAAAAGGCAACAGCTAGTATTCCATTGTTTTTATTGAAAATGACGATTAGAAGGTCAAATGGTCCCTTTCCAGACAGCAGATAAACATTACACTTTGTGAAAATCCTTCAAATAAGGTTGTGCTTGAGCACAAAATCCCCTTCAGTTTGTAACATACTCCAATAATAAAACCTAGCACAGAAATGGTAACTGGAAAAATTGTAGTGACCTTTATGTGTATTGGCTAAGTTCATCTAAACACGGACTTAATCTTCTGTTTAGGCACATTGTGAACTGGTTCCTTTCTGTTGTGTCGTATTGTGCATCATGCTCTGTTTGCCAAATACTACTTCTGTGTGCATTCTTGGTGAATGTGCTTGAAGAAAAACCAGATGTAGACCAAGAAGAGAATATGACCTTTACAAATCTAACACTAATAAGTATATAATGCTACAAAGATCCTCCTCCCATAGGGCTGATCAGCATCAGAGCAAAAGACCCCACTTTACTTAAATCAGAAGTGAAAAATGGTAAATTAAAATTATTTAATAAATATTTTTGACAGAGAAAGGAATTTTTCAAGAAAAAAAATGTATATGGTTCAATAAACTCAAATAAATTACATAATGAAGTGTTGCAAATAAGTAACAATGTTTCCTTAGATAGGTGAAAGCAAAACTTTACTACCATTTTACCACCTGTTTTTTGTCTGCTATAGTTACTGAATAATATGGAAATGATGATTTTGCAGACTGTCATGATGGTTATGTGTCAGGCATTTAGGTCTGTGTTTTCAAAGAATGCTCTTTGATGATGAAGGACTTCTTAACAGATAGTAGACCAACATCAGTGCTGCTTTAGGTTCACATATTAGCCTCCGCAGCATCTGTGCTGTCTCTGTCCTTTATGAGCTCAGATGAGTTCTGGACAGAGACTTCTTCATAGGGAGCTTGTGGCACTGAATATGTCATTCCTTCTTCCTTTTTTGGGTCCACGTCCTTGCCTCCTATTCTACCCTCTTTCAGCCTCTCCCTTTCTCTCTGCTCCACAGCACTCTGTACCTGCTGCTCTGTATTTCTCACTCCACTGTGCCAGCCCGCTTGAGATCACCACGTCATCCTGTCACTTCCACTGCAAGGGCAAGGATGGTTGTAGTGAAGCTGAGGCATTTTTTGCTGTGTGGAGACATATACAGAAGAGCAGTGGCGTGGAGGGGAGGAACAGCATTGTGCTGGAACACACTGGATATGAATGAACATCTTCCAGCCTGGCAAATAGACAGAGGAAGAAATGAGCAGCTAAAAGAGTGAGTCAACACTTTTACACAAATAAGCTAAGAAGTAGAGTGTGCTATAGGATATACAACGCATAGGAAGGTCAACTACAGGGCATGTGAATACAGGCCAGCTGAAGGTATTTGAAAATCCCACTGTGCCTGTGTTGGAGAGGAGCCCACGCTCATGCTCTGCAGTGGTGGAGCTGCTGGGGCAGACACTTTGCAGCACATTCCAAAAGCGTGCTGTGTCTTGCCTCGCACACAATGAGCCCCCCAAGGACTATTCTCTGCGGTGCTCGTTAGCTGTATATGCCGAGCCTGATGTGATTGAACGTTCATCAACACAACTTTTCTCGCTTAACATAAAATTTGCCGTCCTATTGATGTCATTCTTTTTATGATGTAAATAATATCAGACAGCTCCAGCTATTCCAGCTGCGTACTGGGTAGCAAGCTGTGAGGGGGCAAGCCGTGGCTTTCTGGGCTTCTCCCAACATGACAGCGGGTTGGCTGCAGGGCTGAGGCACGCAGAGAGGCACAGGACAAGGAGGGGAATGCAGCAGGTTGAGAAGCCCACCACTTGCTGTTAGTTCCTAAATGGGAGAAGCACCTTCTGCTGCCATGGTGTCCTGTGGGAGACTCCTTTTTCAAGCAGAAAGCCCAGGACTGGAACAGGGGAGCACTGCCTCAGGGATGGTTTCACAGGGGCATGGCAAAAACTAGCTGCACAGCTGTTCAGCCCTATCAGGGCTTGCTCGCTTGCTGCTTTGCTTTCCTAAGTCAGCAACACCAAGTCTGGTATTTTCTGGAATAGAGGAGAAACAATGGGATAATGACATCCTGGAGGCACACACAATACTGACAATTGTTGTAGTTGAAAGCAGAAGGTTTGGTTAAGTCATCAGGTTTAGGCGTTTGTTAAGACAAGCAACCTTCTTTCAGTAGCCTCAATCCAGGCAGTTTGAGCTTTTCCAATGCTCCTGAGCTTTCTAAATGAATCGAGGAGCAGCTAATAACGTTTCTCGCTTTGCCAGTCAGAGTATTTCAGAAACAGTTTGCCCCCTTTTGCAATCTGCAGGACCCCTTTTAGTGACAGTCTTCAGTTAGGAAAAGTGGATGGGACAAATTCCTACCAAGACGAAGGCCGCACACTGGAGCATCCCCATCTGTTTTGAATTCAATGCCGCTGAACACATTTAAGTTTCCAGGGCTCCTCAAAGGGCAGACGCCAGCTATAGGATCCTGACAGGATCCTGAAGAAGCTGGTGAAGGGGCTGGAGAACAAGTCTTATAAGGATCAGCGGGGAGAACTGGGGCTGTTTACCTTAGAGAAGAGGAGGCTGGGGGAGACCACATCACTGTCTACAGCTCCCTGAAAGGAGGCTGTAGCGAGGTAGGTGTTGGTCTCTTTTCTCAAGTGACAGGACAAAAGGGAATGGCCTCAGGTTGTCCAAGGGGAGGTTCAGATTGGACATCAGGAAAAACATTCTTCATTGAAAAGGTTGTCAGACTGCCCAGGGAGGTGCTGGAGTCCCCATTCCTGGAGGTGTTTAAAAGACGGGCAGGTGAAGTGCTCAGGGATCTGGTTCAGTAGTGGACACGCAGGGCTTGATGGTCTCCAAGGTCTTTTCCAACCAGGCGATTCTATGAGTCCATGTCCCGTGTCTGCCCATGTCCCGCGCCCTCCGACGCCAGCGGCTCCCGGCTCGGGCCCCACCGCGGCCCCCGCCGTCCAGTCCCGCCCCCGGGGGCCGAGGGAGCCGCGGCCAATGGCCTGCCTCCCACCGCCGTTCCTCCCCGGGCGCGGGGCCGCCCCGTTAAACGGCGGGTGCGGGCGCGGAGCGGCGCGCCGTCCTCGCCGCCTGCCCGGCCGCGGCCGCCATGGGGAGCGCGCGCGGCGCCGCGCTGCTGCTGCTGCCGCTCGCCCTGCAGCTCTGCCCGGGCCGCGCCGCGCCCCGAGGTAAGGAGCGCGCGCCCACCGCGCCGCCGGCGGGGCTGCGTCCCCTCCCTCAGCGTCCGGGGGGGCGGCGCAGTCACCGTCCCTGCAGGTGTTTAAAACACGGGTGGATGAGGTGCTCGGGGATCCGTGTTAGCAGTGGGCAGGTACGGCTGGACTCAAGGATCTCAAGGATCTCTTCCAGCCCAAAACTGGCTCTGGGTTTGCAGCGTCGCGTACCTCCCGCTGGCGGGGAAGGGCGGCGGGCAGGTCGCCAGCCCCGCAGGTGCGCGGGGAGAAGCGCCAGAGCCGCGGGCAGCGCCCGTACAGCCGCGCCGCGCCTGGAGCCGAACCGGAGGCGGTCGCCGTGCGGCCGCTCCATCAGCCGCCCCCCTGCAAGCAGCAACACGTGGTGTGGTCTGTAGCGGGGTGGCAGGTGCGCTGTGCACACCTCCCTGACAGGAGGCTGTGGCGAGGCGGCTGCTGGTCTCTTCTCCCAGGTGACAGGACGAGAGGACACGGCCTCAAGTTGCACCAGGGGAGGCTCAGATTAGACATCAGGAAAAACGTCTTCATCGATAGGGCTGTCAGGCACTGGCACAGCTGCCCAGGGAGGTGGTTGAGTGCCCATCGCTGGAGGTGTTTAAAAGATGAGTGGATCTGGTTTGGTACTGGATAGGTACGGTACAGTTGGACCCAATGATCTCCAAGGTCTTTTTCAACCAAGCAATTCTATGATTCTGTGGTCTCTGAGGAGCGCTTCCTCAGCTGCAAGTGTTCACAAACAAGAAGTAAATTGCTGAGCTGTGAAGACTTGTCGGGAAAACTCTACTTCTTAAAGTGTGTAGGAAGACAGGTACCTTCTACATCCAGTGTTACTCTAGCAATGTTAAGCATGTAGTAAGTCAGGAGTTGCTTTATTTCAGAGCATGCATAAAATGAGTGGCATAAAATGAGTGGTACTGCTCTCCAGCAGCAGCTTGGGACAGAAACCAGCACAGCTACAGAGCACAGCAGTTACTGTTAGTCCAGGATTCTTGAAGCCTTTTAACCCTCTTTAATACTGAAAATGCCAGCAAATAAACTCTTCAAGACTCGTTTTGGGATTTTAGAAAGCAGCATCCTTTATTTCAGTGCTGGGCACATGAGGAAATGATTTCCATCAGTCATGCACAACGAGACAAGAGCTGGTTACATGCATATGTATAAATTCTCCCAGCAATCTCATGCATATTCTACTACTTCCCAAGGACTAATCTTTATTATGAACTTCACAACAGCCAAGTCTCTGCTCATTAGAGCTTTGAAGCTAGGTCTATGTCCAGCCTTGCACTCTTCAGATAAGTCAGGTATTGTCTGGAAGTAGCACTATTTAAAAAAGACATACAATATGTCTAATTTTCAAAACTACTGCCACTTAGGTATCGCTTAACTGAAGTTATTTAGAAAACCACTTCTACAGAAAACCATAATTAAGTCAAAATATTCCACTCTCTGCAATAACAGCCACTTCTTGTATCATCTCCATCGTCTTGCAAAATTATGTTTGACATTTTAATCAGTTATTCCTTAGTTAAGTGAAGCGGTTCTAAAAGACAACCAGTCGAATTAATTTAGCTGCATTTCCAAAAGTCTTTATTAAAGGCCTTCTTGATGTGAAAACATTTCAGAAAATTGCCATATTTGAGAATCAGGACTTTGCCATATTTTAGAAAAAAAAATAGAGGCAGATTTGTAGCTTGTCAGGAGCAATGGCAAGTGAAAGACCCCACTCTCAACATGTGAAATTTTCACCTTCTTGCTGTCAGTCAGAAATCATTGCAGTGGGGTTAGAGTGTTGCTCCACATGCCTAAGACTTGGTTAATTATCTTGAAAAGTGCTGAACAGCAGTGGAGCATTGTTTACATTTGTGATTATTATTGTTAACTGCAACCTGGAGAAGAACCTTGGAGGGTTCTGCTATTTGACATACCAGCAGAATTAAGAGAAAGGAAGGATCTTTTTATTTTGAGCTCTATCCTCTACTGTGCACTAATTTAATTCTTCCATGCCCCCTCCTCTTAGGGCTTCTGATCTTGTCTTTTAAGCTCCCCTCTGAAAAGCTGGGCTTGTTGGATTTGGGGTGATCTCCAAAGAGTGGTTTGCCACTGTCTCAAGGTGTAGCTGATCCCTGATCAGAATTTTCATAGGAGGGTGGTCAACTGCTTTCTAAACCCACAGAAAGCAAGCATGGGAGTCTCATATGTTGAGATTCTTCTATAAACGAGATCTGAAATCCTTGTGGATCTTTTTTTCTTGTTCTTTCCAAACAAGCAATTGTCTCTGTAAGGTCTAAGAGCTGTGTCTTTCTGTGAACTCTACTAAGAACATAAAATGAGTTTTCATAACCCCACTACTCTTCTGATAGCTGCTCTTTGCTGTATATGAAATACTCTTAGCATGTGTGTAATTTGCGCTGAATGATGGATCTGGTCTTGTACTGCAACTACTTGCTGGTCAATGAAGAGATCCCAAGAAAGGGTTTGGTAACATGGTACAGAAGGATTTGGTTGAGGCAATGTACTTTATAGAACACACCTACCAAGACAACTGAGCATTAATTTAAATATGCAAGTTGCAAAAATTTAAATATATGTTTTCCATAAAGTTAGACAGGCATTTGCTGGTGTTTATTCATTACTTTTAAAGTATTTTTCCTGTATTTTTAAATATTTGACTCTAGCAGAGATTAATTAATATCACAGGAATTAATATAAAACCAGCCAGTACACCTAGAAGACTGGACAAATTTTATAGCTCAATGGTTTCATAAGGTAATAGGAAACAACACTTCATTTTTCTTTTTTTGGAAATTATATTAATGTCTAGGTGGATGGGTGCTCTGGAATGAGCAATGGAAGCCACACAAACCTAGGTTCTAATGTGAGGGAAAAGGGTTTCCCACATGGCTGTGGCTGGGCCTGTATGCCCATGTGATTGTCCTCTGAGTGCTCTTCGGTCTCCTCCTTGTGGCATGTTGAAACACTAGATAGGTAGGATGGCCCTATCACCTTAGTGGATGATGTCGCCTTTGAGGTGGTCCTGGATAGAAAAGATACATCTGCAAAAGTCCATTGCTTTTTGGCGAGAGAAGCTAAACTTAGTGGTAAGACCATTGTCTTGAATCAAGCGAGATAAGGCTTAATGTGCACTGTCATGTGCCTTTGTTGTCTGCCTTCAGTTAGGACTCTTCTGTGGTGACAGCTCTGGCAGTATTGTGCTGGTGTTGAGAAAAATATGGTCCAGCTATGGTAAGCCTGTGGAGTGGCAGTGGTATACAATGGCTAATTATGCCCTTACAGTTGAATAACGCTTGCGTGTAGTCATTTATCAGACTTTATTGCAAGGATAAAATATGTATACTGCTTTAATAGCAATGAGATGAAAGAAGAGATTATCAAGAAACTTTGTGGAATAGTTTATTGCAGGGGTGTCAGACTCATGGCTCCCACCCTTCTCCTGCTCCAGCAGTGTAATGCGTGTTGCACACGCTGCACACATGACTGATGCACTGGTAGGAGTTTAGGGGCAAAGAACTTGGCGCTGCCGCTGGGTAGAAACGAGGTGCTGAGCCAGATAAAACAAGGTGGAGGGTTGGATTTGGCCCACGGGCCATGAGTTTGACACTCCTAGTTTATTGAAGTTGGAGATGTTGTGGATTTAGGAACACTGAGGAAACTCCTAATTTGTTGTTCCAGTGTCATGAGGGGTTACGCATGAGTATAATGTTAGACTCTTTGGCTATGGGTTGGGCAAAAATTAAATGAAAAATTTGAACCAGCTTTCACTGTGCCTTCAGGGTTTATTTGTTTTTTGTTTTGGTTTGGTTTTTTTTTGTCAGGCCTGTCTCTCTTTATTTTCGGTGCCAGAAAGGAAGGATGCGTCTTATTTATGTAATATATCTTCTGAGAAGTCAGTCAAGTGAGAAGAAGGTTGTAAACATCATGCTGCTTACCTGGGTTTTTTAGCATTTTAATTAGGGCTCTGCAAATGCCATCAAAATGGTTCTTTGCGTAAGTACACTGGAAATCTGGCTGAAAATTTTGATATTGGATCCTCAGTATAATTGAAATGTGAACACAAACCTCTGCATATATGGAAGCAGAAATAGGTTTAAAAGCTTTCTGTTTATGTGCATTCTCAGAATAGAAGAGTTTTAGAGATCTGCCCCAAAGTATTTGAATACTTCAGTTTGTAGACTAGATATTTCTGTGTTAATAACTTATCAATGAGCAGGAACATCTTTCACAAAATCAGGTTGCTTAAGATGTGCCTGCTACTATCAGGAGGGTTGAACTAGATGATCTTCATATAGTTAATTTTTGTTTTCATATTATTTATTTTAGCTAGGACAGCTTGGGTTCATTTTAAAGTATTCATATGGAAATAGCAAAGAATGTAGTTTCCAGTGGGTGGCTTCAGACTACATTCTTCTTTGGTCATTATTGTATGATGATGTTGAAATTTGGTTACTTTTTTGCTTACTTTTCAGTTTTTGATCTTCTTCCATATTCCAACAAGAGAATAGTAACAAACTTCTTGCAACAAGCACCTGGGGATCCTATGCTGAATGAAGTGTACTTGCTGTCAACATTCAAGCTGCAGCCAAAGAGCACAGCCACTGTATTTGGCCTGTATTCACCAGCTGATAACAGCAAGTATTTTGAATTTACAGTAATGGGACGAATGAATAAAGGTGAGTCCTTTGGAGTATGTCAGGGAAAACCAGTGCTGGAGCCATAGTTATTGGTGTGTCACAGATGGATGTTGGAAACTGCGTGATTAACCTTTGTGCTTGAGTCATTCTTGTTTTATGCTGTCACCACTTAGTACCACCCCCACCATCCCCCAAGATAAAATTGTTGGTTGCTACCCCCTCACTCCCTTTCTCTTTCCCTTCTCCTCTCTGGATGCTGCTTTCTCCTGGCCAGGGGAAGTTGACCTGACAGCTGCTGTTTCCACTTTGACATGGCACTTGCTCTGAGTATTACAGAGAAGGAGGAAAAAACCCAGAGTAACGGAGTACAGAGAAAGGATTTGATTGTTTTGGTTTTTTTTTCCTTTTTCTTATTTTCT
The DNA here is from genome assembly GCA_033558235.1 of Neomorphus geoffroyi. Classification (NCBI taxonomy): domain Eukaryota; kingdom Metazoa; phylum Chordata; class Aves; order Cuculiformes; family Neomorphidae; genus Neomorphus; species Neomorphus geoffroyi. The sequence continues at coordinate 17,288,182 of JAUMJM010000048.1, read as the reverse complement.
TTTCCCCCTTGGGACAATCACTGGTTCTTATTACTGAGGAATGTGAAGGACACACGCACAAGCTGCCTCATGCATATGAAAGGCAGGTTCTTGTTCTGCTGACCCTGGAGGTTAGATGTGACTGTGCAGGACAAACATTCCTAGCACTTACAGGATCTTTTGGGTGAATTAAAGTGTTTGTTCTCCATTTACTGAGGAGTCAGAGTAGGAACTTAAGCAAATTTTTAGAAATGGAGGGTTTTCATCACTCCCTAGACCAAATCTAGGGTATATAGATATAAAGCAAATTTAGGTTCAGTGAAAAAATTTCAAATTATGTAAATTATTGTTGCTCCATTGACTTCACCACTGCTATGATAATTTGCTGCTGCAAATGTTGTAATCAGTCAGCTGAGTCCAATATACTGAGAAACTCTACTCAGAAATTTCAGTTTCTACATAAGAAAATTATTCTGTATACTGAAAAAACCCACACTTTTCATTTGGAAAATATAGGGGAATGAGTTAGATAAAACATTGGTAGCTTTATCAGTTCTGCCAAAATCCTTCTGAGGTCAAGGAATAAGAACTTCTTTTGCGCTGTGTGTGTTGGGCGTGGGTAAGGTGTTGTCACATAGCCTCATCGTGTCATACAGTTCCTAACACTGACTTACCTAATTGCTGGATAAATAGTAGATCACACATTCTGTCTCTCACACACAGGCTAGCTAGTAATTACATGTGTAAATGTTATACACATATAAGGGGTTGCATGTGTATACACACAAATAGGTCTATATACATACAGCTTTGAACATATCAAACTCTTCTCTTGAGTTTCAAGAATATCTATGTGCCCTGATGGTTACTGATAAGCTTTAGCTAACAGACCTAAGAGTCTCTGGTGTATTACATGTCTTCTTTTGATATTATGCTCAATATGTTAATGTTGTATTTGAGAAGTGTCTGTGACGATAGGCAGCATGAAGAAACTTGTCCTGTCAGTGACCAGTGTTAAGTAGTTGAGGGACATCTGTAACCTACCTATTGTAAAGGACTGATCAAACAGAGGGAAGCTTTTCACAGTAAGGCTGTTTCATGGAGGTCTCTTTGCGTCCTTATTACTTTAGTGCACCTTGTTGAAGGTGTATTAGCAGTGTGAGGAGTAGGCAGTGTTTTCACGTGTGGTTTCTCTTGAAGTGTCAAGTGTCCCATATGGCTACTTTATACAGTAAGTTAAACCACATCCAGGAGATCATGACGTGAGCTGAAACAATGGAGTGTGGAGGCTGTTAGCAGTCCTCTGAAGACTGGAGTTCATCACTTCAGTGGTGAGCCTACACTGGCATCTAGGCAAAATGCGGGGTCTAAATATCTGCAGTTTTGGAAGAGTGCATACGTGCATAGTGCTTCCTCTGAATGGCATTTCCACTTATGCAACCAAATCTGATATAAGTAGCCCAAAGCAGGCCTTAGATATACTTTAAAGTGTCACGTTTGGGAGCTGTATTCAAAATTGTTGCTCATATTCTGTTTTGGGTTTTTTTTGTCTACCTGATAACAAAATGTTCATAACACCCACATGTTTTTAAAGCTCAGATCTGAATTACTGCCTAATTTGTTTTGGTTAGACCAATGTAATTTTCAGAGGCGAATATCATCCATGGATTTCTTATCCTTTTTGAACAATTCCTTTATGGAACAAACAGTAGTAAGTGCCTAGAAGTGATGTAACTTTACAGTTCTGTGAAGCAGTTCCTATTTGCTGGCAGTGTAAGTGGCTTCATTGAAGAACTTTCTTAAACAGTATGAGTGAGCTACTTACTTTCGTGAATGCTAGTATAGAATATCCTAGCAGCACATGCTTAATGCAGGGGCTTGAATGAGTTAAATCTTACAGAGGAGGAGGCTGCGGTCCAGCAAAATCTCCCTTCAAAAGCTTACTCTGGTTTACCAGATGGATATTTGGCTTTGACTGAGGAAGGAATGCTTGATCCTCCTTCCAACCCAGACTGCTCCTTGTCCTGAGACTATTCTGGCAGGGTCCATTCCATTCTGGGCCCTGCCACCATCTCCTGTTTCTTTGGTTACTCTGAATGCAGGGCCCAGATCCAAAGACCTTGCTTTCATATGATCAGGTGTGCATAATATTCACATAAGTAAAATGCCTGCAACATACTCTGTCTTGCCAGATCTTTGAGCTTGCGAAGAAATGCTACCTTTTAGCAAGTTACTGGTGACCTCATGCACCTTTGCGGAAATCTCAGCTCTGGCAGTGTTTTGACATAGACATCAGGGAAAACATTCCTGGATACTGATCAGGGCTGCTGAGACTTCAGCACTAGCATAGACTTTAAAGAGACGTATCCTGCCCTGTTCATGCTGGTATAAACCTGGATTCTTTTAATCATTAGACCAAACAATTAGAAAAATAGTAGGGAACATGTACCCAGTAACTCAGAAGGTCACCGTCAGAAATATCATAGCATCAGAAAGGGCACGTTAGTAGTGGAGAGCTGGGAAGGTTATTTGTTAAATTAGTAGAAATGGGATGAGTTTAGTAGATGTTATTAGCTATAAAGCTAATAAGAATTTTTCTCTCCACTATATCCACAATATTTAATTGATCTCATGTTAATATAGGTGTTTCTTGAAGGTCAGGGTATTCGTGAGCTCTCAGTTGATGCAACAGCAACAGCCCTCTCTGAACCTCAGATAGTCACAAGAATAACTCTTAACTGTTCAGGTGCCTGGCATCTGTGGAACTTGACTCCTCACATAACTGTTACCTTAAGGAAGTAAGGGACATGCAGGCTGGTGATCAGTGGGAGCTTTGAAGCAAGGTCTGTCTGATACTGTAGAGTAGTTGTACACTGTCTGGATGCACAAAGCTTGTTGCCTTTGCAGATATGCATTCGGAGAGCCAGGGAGAGATTTTGTGGAAAGAACTAGCTAGCTGGTCTAAGAGATTTAGCTTGCAGATCCTAGCTTACTGATCCAATTTCCTTAGGAAAGCGACATTTTTTTGATATTACGCAGTGTTTAAGAGTTTTTGTTTGTCTGCTGTTGGCTTTTTTTGATAGCACATTTTACTTCATGAAAGGAGAATTTGTTGTGTAAATTGTCAAGTAGGTCATTCACTAGTGTCTTACAAAAGAGTTGAGAGGGAGCTTAACCTTCCTGCATTCTGATTTGGTTTTACTTCCTGTTTGTTACAGAGAAATACAGGTTATTGGCTTGTAGTTATTGGCTTCTTCCTTTGATTTCTTTAGTGTTGCATTTGGGTACATTGCCAGATGGCTTCACTCAATGCAATATGCACATGAAACTGATCTTTTTCTAGTTGTACATTTCTCCTGCAGAGTATTTCTATCAGATACACACTTACCTAAGTGCTGACTGAAGGCCATCTGCTTTACCTTTACCGCTTGTATTTTAGCATGTTATGCCCTGTAAGGTGATGTTAGTTAAGCCAGTTAGAAAGGACAGTGGAAAATGCTGTGCAGGCAACACTGCTTTTCAAATGGGGAATCATACAAGCGTACTGGTAATGCTGCTCAGAGAGTCTATGTCCCAGTTATTATTACCATTTATATCTGCATATGGGATGCATTTACAAAAGCTAACATATGAAAATATCAGAGCAACTGCAGGTTTCCACAAGATCTCCTTGATCAGTCTTGGGTTATCTGCTGCTCTCTAATAGTCCTTCTGTGTATTTTGTACCAGTGGTTCTGCGCTATCTGAAGAGTGATGGGAGGCTGAACTCAGTGATCTTTAGCAACATCCAGCTGGCTGATGGGAAACCCCATGCTGTCATCTTGTGGCTGAGTGGCCTGCATCAGGGATCAAGCACAATAGAGCTGTATATGGACTGCCTGCAAGTAGGTGCTGTTCAGGACCTGCCAAAAGCATTTTCAGAGCTGTCTCAGAGATCAGCGGCAGTAGAGTTGCGCACGTTTCAGGAGAGGCCACAGGTGAGCAGAAAAACTGGGGGCAGGCTGAGTACTTAGAGGGATCACCAGGGATCCTCTGGATCACTCAGTGCAGGCCTCAGCCCTCACAGCAGCCAAACTCTGTACAATGGTGCTTCAGTAATACTTGAGTATTAACTTGTCAATGGAACAGGTGAAACCTTGGATTCATTGAACCTGGTACAAGTGATGCTATTAATTTGAAACACTATTTTAGCTTATTTAGAAAAAATACTGCTTGTCTCACCTGTCTAGGTGTTTCTTGGGGACTGGACTTTTTGCAAGGGGTTAGCTGAAGCTGTTTATCAGCTTCTTACGTCTATTCAGTATAAACAATGCTTGGCTGTGGATGTGGCTTTCCTCTTCATGATAAGCCACATGAACTAAAAAGACAAAAGAACTTATAACTTATGTTATGCAGGAGTCCAACCCATATCTGTTTGACTGCGATAGCTTTTCTTTCTCTGTCTGCCATCCAGGGGTTGGCATAGCTTCCCTGTCATCTCTGTATCAGCAGTCCAAGGTAAACAGTACCTTTCACAGCATCTTCCGTCATCACTGATGCAAAATGTACATTAGAAGGTGCATTCTGCCCCCAAGGTTGCCCTCTTGCTTCGTTTCCTCACAGACGTGAACATAAGCCTATTTATATGGAGAATCACTTAAGGTGGCAATGTTCCTGACAATCAGTATAAAGGTGTTTGGCTGGGGGGTGCGGGGAAAGACTGCTTTAGATTCAGTTCAACAGAAAAAACACTTCTATATACTGCGGACAGAAAAATATGTGAATTTCCTGGTATGTGAAATCGTATACATTTGAATAGTAAAAAAAGTTCAAAATAAAACCACAGCTATGTGAAAATGTGCAAGGCAAAGATTAGGGATTTTATTACAGTTCAGATGGTGAAGGGTAGTCCTGAACAGTGTAGGAGCACTGCATGCTTAGGAAATGGACAATGTCTCTAAAAAATCAGCTTACTTTGTCTGATATTTCACATTTTTTCCATTGTTGTATCAGAACTGTGAGCTCTTTTTTTTTTTCTTTTTTTGAGTCTAGGATACGCTAGATGAGCTAAAGCTGGTAACTGGAGGAACACTTGCTGAAGTGGGGAACCTGCAGGATTGTTTTCTTCAACAAATTGAACCCATTCCTCAGTATACTGGTAAGGCCAGCAACCAGGAGTTGAAATCATTTGTAGGATACCAAAGCAAAGAAGCTGATGTGGTGAATGTCAAAAATGTGGAGATGCACTATAGAGAAATAATAACAATTGTTTGACTGAATTACAGCCATGATGATTTCCTTTAAGTGCTTTAGAAATAGCTTAGTTTGGAGAGAAAACAATCACTGTTGCTGGTGATAACACTGTGAGTTGTTGTCTTAGTGAAGGAGGAATTTGCAATGATTAAAAGAGGCTTCTTAACTTCATTTTTAAGGCAAACTTTTGTAATCATGATCTGTTTGTGTCAGGATAATATTTCAAGTATTCAAACTGCAGACAATTGCAAACAGGAAGTAGTCCTAAATGTGATATGCTGCTACAGGCTTTATGGAAACAGGTAGATGGATGAAGCAGCAAGACCTATCAGTGGACTTATCTACATAGCCAGCATTCATCTTTTGTTGATCATTCTGTGATTCTGTGATCACTGGAGTGTCCCAAAGAGGGAAGGAGCAAGGCACGAAGAGGGATTCAGGAGACTGCAGAGCATATTCGTACTGTGGCTACTGAGCCTGTGTGTCCAAATGGGAAAAGCCATTGCAAGGCAGCCACTAGCCCTGCTTCAAGTTAGCAAGGCTTTTGTCACCTGCTGGCCTGGAAGTCTGTTCCAAAACCAATTCTTTTTGTGCCTATGCTGAGCATTGTGGAAACGGCAGTGGGAACAGAGAGGAAAGAAAGGAGCTGAGGCTACTGAGATTCCTACATGTCCCCAGGGTTTGGATGCAATCCTCTGTGATGGGTGTTGTTGCTCTAACCTCTTGATACAGCAAACCTGGGCTAGACTGCCCCATTGGTACCCCTTCCTAATCCATGTCGATCTGCCTTTCTGCTGTGGATGTGAGGGAGAAGAATGTGTTCATACTGTATGTGCAGTATGTTAGTATGTGAAAACCATGGGGGGAAAAAGTGAATTCAAGATTTGAAACAGGATCCATGAAAAGTTTTCTGTCTCACTCCCTTTCCTGTCCCCCCTGCCAGACCCAACCCTGCAGCACTGCTATTTTTTATTTGAATAGAGACAAGATACACAATTTTTATAAGAGAGCATCCTGAATGTAGGCATCAGTGGTATACAGTGAGAACATAAACTGGTTTGCCTTTTAGATATGTAAATCTTCAATTGCACATGCTTGTTTTATTACTCTTAACACATATACACTTGGGCAAAAAATATAGAGTTTATCATCAAAGATTTTTCTTTTTCCCTAAATCAACAGGCATTTGCACATAGAAGGGAAAAGTAATTCAGTGTTTCCTCCTGGAAAAACTCACAGCTCTTTGAGCAAGGTTTACAGATTGCAAACTTGCAGCTTTTTTATTTGTAACTTTTTGCTCATTAGTCAACAGCACAAATGGTAGTAACACAGAGAGATAGTCTCTCCCTCGCCAAGCCTCTTAAATTCAGTGGATTAGTATCATATTAATAACAATAAAAAACCCCTCACATTAATTTATTCAAAGTTGACATAGTGAAGTCCACTGAAGGAAAATGTACAAATGTTCCAATATCAATATTAACTCAGCTGCATTGCACTTTGTGTGTACTTCATGATACCCTTTTACAGGAGCAATATGTCAAATAACCACAATTTTGCATTTAGCCAGAAGAAAACCTGAAATGCAAATGCTTAGCTGTATAGAGGTGTGACCTGTGTATCTTGGTAACAGCACGTGCTTTCGTATTAATTGGAAATTCTTTGGGAGAGCTTTGGACCTGGATTGATGGATTTGACTGTGTGCCTGGTCATTACTCATTGCTGTGACAGCAGCATTCCCTCTGCGTTCAGGCTCTGAGACTGAGATACCTAAGCAGAGTAGATAAGACTATGATGATCAGACAGAGGCTGAACATATATATTTGGACCTACATGTGTAGTTAGGAAAATGCAGTACAAGATGCACTGGGTTTGGTAGACAAGATTAGTGTGCTGCATGTGATCATCACAAAATCATTTGGATCAGAAGGGATCTTTGGAAGTCGTCTAGTTCATGTAAGGTACTTGAACTTGACATAATGTAAAAAAAAATCTATGTTGCACAAGACCAAGGGTTTTTTTTGACCTAGATACTGTTAGAGACAGTATGCCAATATAGACCCAAGGGCAGGAGTGTAGTTAGAGAGTAGAGCTATAATGTGGTTTTCCATGAATGCTTTCCTATCTCTGGTAGTCACGGTGTATATACATCTCCTTCCATGAATCTATCTAGTCAGCTTTGAACACATGATCAAGAATGTCTCCTGGCAAGAAATCCATCACATCCGAGGAGATATCCCTTTCTTTTTACTTTGAACCTGCCTCTTCATAGTTCCATATGTGCAATTCCTACATGCAGCTTCTTTGCTGAAGGATTATAGGCTGTCAGGAAACTGTTCTCTTGTCAGCCATCAACCATACCTTAATATGATGGGATCTCTTGCCAAGTAACCACAGTCTCTCTGAATGACACTTCAGGACTCTGACTTTGCCATGTGGGGGCTGAGTTCTTACCACTAATCACCAGTCATTCTGATGTAGGTGGGACCTACTGTAGGACTTGGCTTTAAATGGAAGAGGAAAAAAATCAGCTATGGAAGTCATCTGTTTCTGCTCTGCTATCTAAATTTGCAGACAGGACGTGTAGTTCACAGCACTATAACCTGTTTAGTCCACCTTAAAATTTAACAGTCTGCAAAAGTTAACTGTACAGACTAGATCTGGTTTTGATTTAGATGCTAGCCAACAAACAGCATCTGAAATCTTGAGAATTTGTTTCCAGATCTGAATCAATAATGCCTAAACCATTCTTTGTTTAAAAAAAAAAAAAACCCAAACAAAACAAGAACAGACTCCAGCATCTGTCCTGACAGCTTGCATGCCAAGTTATTCTGTGGGATTCTGAGATACCCAAGTCCTAGTACCTTCCATGTAGATAAAAATAAGACAAGGTTGGGACTAGAGCAGAGGCAGGTTCTGGAACAGGTGGTTCCTGAGTCTTTAAATTTGTTCAGTGTTTTGATGAGAAAATCTGAAATGAAGAAAACATAGTATGTGAGGAGCTGGACGATTCCCACTTGAAAGTTTGGAAACAGTTGGACATGCTTTGAAGTTCAAAAAAAATTGAGGTAAACATTAAGAAAAGCTTTCAGTACTCACAAAAGTAACACATGAATAAACCTCCCTAAAGCCATTGGGCATAATATCTAAATATCCTGCCTGCGCAGAACATAAAAGAGCATGTATTTCTGAAAGCTCTTTTGACATATAAAGAGAAGTAACAACAAATGGCTGCTAAAGAGACCAGCAAAATCAAGAGTGAGCTACAAAAAACCTGCTACTATGCTAAACGTACTTCTCTACTTCTCTGTCACTGGGTCAAAACTAATGGTTCATTTAACAGATAAGTCTTGTGAAGATCTTGGGTTTATTCTGATACTTCCCTGTGGCTCTTTACAGATAAAACTTCTCATCTTGTCTTTGAGGTCTTTTAATTTGTTACTTGGTATTGAGAATCAGCTTTGGTGTGAGTTCCTAGCACGTTGAGTAGCTGTTTTGTAAGTCCATTCAAACTTTGCACCCCTGAGAAGAAAATGCAGCCATGAAACTTGTGTACAGTGTGATGAGCCGCCTTTTGGAAGAAAAGCCAAATGACTGTCACAGATATTAAAAGTTTGTCAGAGCAGGCACTCTTGATGTGTGGTTGGACCTGTACAGTGAGTTTGCTCAGAAAGCTGGTTAACTTCACTTTGAAAAGTGTGCAGGAGTTGATTGAAGTGACATGGAATAATACACTTATGTAGGGTGATTTCCGATTGTATGCACAGGTACTTCATGCCCTTGCATTGCCTTCCTGTCCCAAATGGGTTATCACAAAAACCCAGTCTCAAAATTCTAAGGTTTCATTTAGGGTTGCTGGTCTCAGGCCTGGTGGGAGGCAAACAAGTAACATTGGTGGCATGAGTCACCAGTGTTGTTTGATCTTACTATAGAGCCTTGACACTGAAGTAATGGTAGAAAAATCACAGACTGGTTTTTTTTGCTGTAGAGAGATTTCTGCTTTGCCTGTTTCTGTAGGACACAGTGGAGTTCATCTTCCAGAAAAGCTTTGAGTTTATGCGGATCACTATGAAAACTGGAGCTAGGTACTAATTCTACAAGGCTTAAGTGACAGTAACGTCTGTTCTACTTGACTCTTCATGGTGTTTCTCAGAAATTATCATGACGAAGGAAAATTATGTGCATTGTGCATGCTTTTTCATTGTTGTTTCCCTGCAGGTGATTTTAATAGGCAGCTGATGGGTCAGATGATGCAGATGAACCAAATACTGGCAGATGTGAAAGACCTTCTCAGACAACAGGTAGTATATAAAGGTTTCAGTGTGAAATATCTCAAGCTTGCCACTTTTGTTATAGTCCAGGCAGAATTCACATAAGCAATAAAAGGCTGGGTAGAGTGGAAAAGAAATAGCAGTATAGGTCGTGGTACTGTCATGGTACCCTCTGCTTGCTATAAAGGGTCACTGAATGTGGGAGTGTAGAGTACTTGTTTATCCAGATCCAGAAAACCTTGTGTCTTAAGTAGAGAGAAACTAGAGTAGCCATCCTGACCCATTATTACACAAGAGGCAGGTCTGTTGCACAAAATTGTAATTGCATTTGTTCCACTTGCTGGTGGGTGTCAGAACTGGAATTGCTGTGGTGGTACATGCCTTTAGGTAAGCATGTCATTCCCAAAAGTTCTGTTGATGAATGCTGATCTGAAGTACAACTATTATTACTGTCCTTAATTTTATGGAGTACAAAGAGATATTTCAAGATAGAGTACCTATGTTGGATGGTTTGAGTAGCACCTTGGGGAAATATGATATTGGGTTCTTCGGGCAACCAGGTGCAAATTGGAGCTGCCTGTATCCAAATAATGTTTGTTTTCTGTATCCTTAAGGTCAAAGAAACAACTTTTCTGAGAAATACCATAGCTGAGTGCCAAGCATGTGGTAAGTATTTCTCTTACTGCCTGGAAAAGACAACCAGATGAGATGTACGGTCATTTTAAAACTGGTAGTGATTGCATCAGCTTTATGTGTCCAAAGGTCTGGGTGTATTTGACACAAATTTAAAATAGATTTTCCTTAGATAAAAATCTTTTTTTCCCTAAACCTGGCAATTTTCTCTTGGGCGATAAAACCCCACTAAACCAAGCAGTACTGCTCACCTTGTACTGCCAGTCCTCAATCTACCACGTGTTCCTGGGGAGAGAGACGTTGCCTTTCAGGTGTCTCATTAACAATCCTAGTAGAAAGACAAGAGAGGAATCATGTTCTGCTCTAGCTGGTATTGTCAGTCTCAGGAAGATCCTATGCAGTCCATCTGAAAATCACTTGATTCTGAGTAGGAATTCAATGATTAACAACAGTAAGATGCAAAAGGTTGTCTTTTCAATAAATGGCCAAATGCCACTGCATGGGCCTGCTGTAAGTGACAATCAAGACTCAGTATAAAAAACAAAATACTTCTTCACTGGATCAGGCAAAAGGCCTCAAACTCATCAAGCATCTTAGCTGATTTCTTCTCTGAGTCTGTCAGCTTCATCGAAACTTAAGTTGAGTTCTAACCATGTTAACCTTTATGTATAAGTGCCAAAGAAAAAGGTCTCAAAGTCCTATATGCAACAGTACCTGCCAGAGCCTCAGAAAACCTTGCTTTTCCCCAGGACACCTCTGGACACCCAAGCCAGTGTACTTGTGTTACCTACTGTGTGTTCATAGGCTGCCAGCTGCTGCTTCTTTATTCCTTTGATTTGTAGGCTGTGAGATATGCTTTTGCAAAACCATGGTGTTGTTTTTCTTTTGAAGTAGTAGTGTTGATGATTTAGCCAGGGAAATGCTTTGTAGCATCACGCTTGAGTCTCTGGGGCCGTCTGAGGTCACTGACTGTCAGAGTTTCCACCTCTGGCCAGCAGCAGATCTCTGCTGGGACAAGCATGGCAGGAGAGCTCCCATGTGTAGGAGGGCCAGAAGAAGCATGTGGACCCAACAAAATAGCCTTTATTTCTCCTGTGTGGGGACACAGCAAGCTGCTGGGCCATTCCCAGCATGAAGTCTCTTCAGCCACAGCACAGCTGGTAGCAGCACAGTGCAGAAACATGAAGACCCTGCTGTGCAGCATCTTCACGATCTCTTCAGAGCACTTGCCAGCTGAAAACCGTGATAGATGTCTCTTTCAATCACTGAAACTGTTGTTCTTTCTGCATTAAAGGTTTGGGAACTGTGAATTTTCCAACTCAGCTTCCTAGGCGCAGTAAACCTAAATGCGAAGTTAATTCCTGCTTCAGGGGAGTCAGGTGCATGGAGACAGCAGAGGGATTTCAGTGCGGCCCCTGCCCTGAAGGGCTCACAGGAAATGGAGTTACCTGCTCGGATATTGATGAGGTAAAATAGTAACTTTCACTGAATTAAAAAAAAGGGGGGGGAAAAAAGCGCTAAAATCCAACTGTTTCATATGTATCAACGGGTTGCTGATGCTTGCTGTCTTAGCATTTGCTGCCTGCTTGCACAGTGAATATTAATTCCGGTTTGATTCTACTTCCCTATTTTGCTGTTGCTGCAACTTTATGGAGATTATATGTATGAAAACTTGAAATATCCTGGAGAGTTAGAACTTAAAGGATTTTAATGTTTGGAAAAAAACCCACAATCAAACCAACCAAAACAAGCTTTTGATATAATTTCTTCTATTCCACAAGAAGATGCAGTAGCTTCTGTTACAGGCAGAACTGCAGAAGCACTTTTTGTCAGTATGGGCTTTGTTTCTTTAAACTGTAGTGCTCCTGAACCAGACTTGGAGATTGAAGTCTTTTTTGCAACCCAAACTGGAGCCATGTTTTCAGCCTTACCTTAAAGGCTATGAAAAAAAATAAACATTTATTGTTATTTTTCCTTTTACTTCTTTGTGGTTGTGTTGAAAGCTGGTAATGTTGACAATTTTTTTCTTGTGCTATGTGTCAGAAATTTAGAGCTTGCTTGTGTTGAGGACTGAGTAAATATATTTACAATGTATTTCTGATTAAATAAAAACTGTGTGTTAATTGGAATGTGACACTTACTCAGAACACAAACAAGAAAACCACTTGCAGCTTCACTGTATTTTTTTCTGTGTGATGATTTTTGCCATTACTCTTTAGTGATTTTTGTGGAAAAGCACCAGGATGTAGTAGACCAGGAAACAGGGAGAATTAAGTCATTAACTGTACCTGTGGATCACACAGTGCTACCGATGTACCTGCCTCATGATGCAAACCAGCAAAAGCAATTCCTTTTTTCTCCTTCCTAGCAAACAGGACATGTGCTTTGGCTGCTCTTTCGGGTTAGTCCCTCCTGTAGGCCATCAGCAGAGGCAATGTGCCTAACTGATATCTCTCTACAAAAAACACTGGAGAGAGAAAGTAGGCTGAGTGTGGCAGTTTCCTGAATTGTAGGCGATGTCTTTTGTTTTAGCACATGTGATATGGACTGTGTCTGCTGCAACAGAGGTGAAGATCTGAAATGTAAATGCAAGAGGTGGTGGTGAGAGTTGTGGTGCTAGTTTCATGCCACAGGCAACCATAGTGAGAGAGATTCAAGTCAGCCTAGGTGAAGCCTACCAGTATGGACAGGTTTCACCTCCTGAGTCGTGCCCAGACCGAGGCAGAGCATGACAGTAATCTCCTCCCTGCCATTTTTAGGGTTGGAGAAACTCTAGCCATGACAGCAGTGGTGGAAAAACAAGCCAAGACTGGCTTGTAGTGGCCTGACATTAACGTGGTTTTCTGTGAGCAGTCAGGCTCTGCCACTGGAGATTAACATGCCTTCATGTTCCTGCCACCACTCCACGTGGCAGACCTGATCTGTTAGAAACAGCAAGGAAATTTTACCGAAACTGTGTCTTAGAGATACAGTCTTTAGCTTATATGGTCTATGTGGACACTGCTACCAGAATGCCACCTAGTCTGGTGGTTTTTTTCACCAGTAAAAATCTCCTTTAACAGCTGGATTTTCACGTATAGTTGCACAGAGAGAAAAAGGAGATAATAAATGGGAACAGCTTTTCATTGTCTAATAAGAGGGGATGTGTCATAGTATTTGTTTCCCTCAGTTAGCTGAGACTAAAAAGGAAAGTAATTCTTTTTTTTGAAAGCTCTTTAGGTATTTCTTCTGAGAGAACACCTTTCTACTTGATAAATTATTTCTCTACTTCCTAATAACTGGCATTTAAAAATAAGTTCTTGTATAAATTCTGATAGAGACAAATCTAGAAGCTTCCTCACTAAAAGATGTCATAATCTTTTCTGAGGCTGTTAGTGTTTCTGCAATATGCTCCCTTAGTCATTACCCGTTTTAAGACATATTTTCATGTAATCATGCCCTGTATCTTGGGAGCTGCAGCTCTGTTCTATGGACGGTGTAATTTGAGTGCCCTCTGCTGCCTGTAGTAAAATAGCCACAGCAAATAAGGAGCACAAAATGTCTGTCCTAGGTTTTACATTTTCCTTACAGTATTTGTGTACTTACTTAAAACAAAACTCTCGTCAAACGCTCTTTGATATTATACATTTCTTTTTTTGCTGCCTTGTGTGTAAGTTTGGCTACCAGTTGTACATTTATTGTAAGTGAATGTCTTTTGGTTTATTCTCCCTCTGTCTTGCGGATGTTTTTATTTTAGCAATGGAGGGGGGGGAAAAGGTGTATTTTAAAAACTCTCTTATATTTCTTTCTGATATTTCTTTTTTATTGTTGTCTTTGAGCCATATGCAGCGTGATGGCTTGTTGATGTTTTTGTACTCTTACAAATATTACCTAGGGGCTAGAACTGATGTTAGAGAGGCAGCAATGAGGGATGTGGTTCCCAAACTGGCAACCACAAGGCCAGTGAAATGGTTCACAGCTATCCTGTAAAGCTGTGTCAGGCAATGAAGCGAACGGTGTGTTAAGACCAAGGTTGGTGCTTTGGGCATGTATCATTTTGAGAGAAAAGCTGAGAGTTTTCTGTAGGCCTCTGGTCTAGAAAGTTGCCAGTGCCGCATCTGCTCATCTGGCTTGTGTTTGTGTTACTTCTGGCTATATGATTTCCCCAAATATAAATGAGAGACAATGCTACTGCCACTTCTGTTTGTACAAAACACAGCAGGAGGACCTTTCGGTGGGATGGAGTTACGCAGCTTTCATGATATTGTGGTCTGAACCTTTCCAGGGGGCTCTCCATCCCCAAGGGACCTGAACTTGCCCAGCAAATGGCAAAATTGGGGATTAGAGTTTAGGGAATTGACTATAGGCTATAATGGAAAATTGCAAATATTACTTAAATTACAGAAATAGCTGAAGACCTACTGGGGTTAGGAACACCTGCATAGACTGCTTCCTCTGTATGCCAGCTCTCAACAGGTGACATGCACATAGCATGTCTTTGAGTGAGAGATCTGTGCACGTAGTCAAGAGTCTGGATGTTACTGAAGCATGAATGTGTGCTCGGTTGATTTTTTTCTTTGCAGTGTCGTTACAACCCTTGCTTCCCTGGAGTACGATGTGTGAACACTGCTCCAGGTTTCAGATGCGAGACCTGTCCCCCAGGATATACAGGACAAACTGTGCAGGGAGTAGGAGTCAGCTATGCAAAGAGCAATAAGCAGGTGAGTGGCAGCATCCCTGCAGTAACCACTGTTACAAGATACTGGTTTGTTGTATTTGTATTTCAGTCATTCCATAATTGCCTTCTGCAGTTAGGCAGAGCACAGAATGTTTCAATTAGAAGATCTGAGTTGTGTTTCCTTGGTTTTAATGGGAGTATTAAAAGTCTAATACTTGGGACTGGTGTGGAGACAAGAAAAAATTTCTATCTCTGTAGGTGTCTCTGATAAATTTTAAAGGAGGCTCTGCTGATTTCTGTACCGTGGCTTTGAACTAGGAAGAATATGACAGAAAAGGCTTGTTTTACTGTCATTTTTTACATGTCAATGTAGCAGCCTACAAGGGGAACATTGTTCTTGTCTGAAGTCCTGTGGTGAAGCTATCCTATGGTTGAGATTTTCTGATGGCAGTGTGTTTTCAGGGTCTATTTGTATCTGGAGATCTATTGGAAAATTAGCCTATGGCTGTGTCTGTGCCATTCTGAGAGCAGTTTCAAGAGAGGGTATGACTCTTGTCTAGACTTAAACTTTGATGGCTTTTCTTCAGACTTGGATCTCATATTGAAGTTGGTTTTATTACATGTTGATATGCTTTATTGCTAGGTCTGCTTAGATATTGATGAATGTCAGAACGGTGGACTTGGACTTTGTGTTCCAAATTCCCATTGTATAAACACTTTGGTAAGCACCTTTTCATTTATGGCTTTAAAAAATTGATTGTTTTAAAAGTCCATGAGGCTATGATTGGATTTGTGGCTCCCATTGAAGAGCTGAATAATATAATTCGTTTGTTGGCTTCATCTAAACCAAAGAATGCGTTCCTCTTTCCTGACTAACAATAAAAAATTCAATACTTGATTTGTCATTAACATGTCCATCTGAGCCATATCCTTATCAATTTCCCTGAGGAATCGCAGGAACTCTTTTTCTCCATAACAAGAGCGGCATTAAAATTATCCTACAGATGTAACAGTGGTCCTTTTTACAGCAGGTATCCTTGAGTCTACTATGAGTGTTCAAACTGTTGTGCTTTCCTTGTGAATAACCTTGTTTTTCTAGGGCTACTTTCACTGTTAAATGTTTCTCTCTTTTTGTTGTGTGGGTTTTTTTTCAAATACCTAGAACACTTCTGTCACATATTGTATCTAATTGCATGACTAGACATGACTAGACCACTTCAAGAGCCATCCGGCTCTGTTTACAGAGGGCAGCAAGTGGCACTGCAGGATTTTTACTCCTTTTTCCCTTCAGAAATAGTTTGGTCTAGAAGTACTGCCTTAAAGGCTATTTTAGTGCATTCCAGAGCTTGATATGGGACAGAGTATACTGAGCAAATTCAGCAGACTGCAGAAGGTATTACCCTGGTGTCCATTAGGAGGAAGAGGGTGGGCTGGTACGTTTAATATAGGCTTTACCATTTACATGGCCCAGTGATTATTTTACTTTTGTCATCTCTATATCTTCAGCCTGAAAGTATGCAGACAGCTGAGAGTCAAAATTTGGAATGAAGCTAGGAACAGAAGACAAAAATAGTGCTCAGTTGTGTAGTAAATGTAACTCCATATCATGACGGACTCGGGACAATGCTGACAGTTCCTCCGGGAGGTTTTGTATGAGGAGTGAAGTTGTGTGAAGCACCTCAGCTTCAGAAAGGGATGGGTGCAGAAGTTTATCAGAGATCTGCCTCTTTGTGTTCCTTGACACATCAAAAATAATTACTCTCTGTAAGAAAAACATTGTTTTCAATTAACTTTTATGTCTGCAAGTATGTGAGATAGAGATGAAAGGCACATTAGACACCTTATCAGCAGTTATCCACTTATATCTCATATAGTGATTGCCCCAGCACAAACTGAAATTCCTTAGCTTAGCTCTTTTGGGTTTGTTTACACAAGAGTGGTGTGAATATAAAAAATATATATTTTATATATATATACATATATATAAAGTATATATATTTTATATATATTTTATATATATATATAATGCATCTAGGTAAACCACTGCAAAGTTACGTGGATATTCTTATTGCAGTGTAAATGAGGTTGACTGCCTTCAACTCATGAATTGTTTTCTGAAGAACAAGGTTTAGCTCAAATTGGCTTAAAAACATTTAAATGAAAAAACAATAAAATATGGCAAAGACATGATGCATTTTCTTGTTTCTCTTTGATTGAAAGTTGTGCCCAGTTGAGTATAGATAAACGGATGGCTCCGCTTAACTCTGAAGTAAGAGCATCCAATCTGATTAAGCCAGCACTGCTTAGAATTTTACAAAAAGTTTTGGCCACCTGGAAGCAGTTCAGATAATGCAGGCAGGGACAAGGCATCATGAAGAAGCTTCTTCTGCTGCATGACTTTTCTGTCGTTTAACAAAAGCCTTGTCTAAACAGGCAAGAGTTGAACGTGTTTTTCAGCATGCACTGTGGAAGCCAAACCTGAATTGCACATAGAAAATACAGTTTCTTCACGGTGCAAGAGACCTTGATCGCTGGAAAACTACACTTGCACAGCATAAGCAGTGTGACATGAATCTCACTCACATCCTTGCTTTAAAAGAAAAAGGAGTCCTGTTAAAAGGCTGTTGAGTAACTTCTTGTTCTTACAGGGGTCGTACCACTGTGGCCAGTGCAAACCAGGATATATAGGAGACCAAACCAGGGGATGCCAGGCTGAGAGGAGCTGCAGAAGTCGAGCCCTCAATCCATGCAGTGTCCATGCCCGTTGTATTGAGGAGAGGCGAGGGGAGGTGATATGTATTGTAAGTTCCTAAATTCATGCATTTGTAAAGTGAGAAATAGGCTCCAACTGTGAAAGCCTTCGTGGTCTTTTTATACAGTTGTGTGTCTTAACCAGATTATGGTACACTGACCCAGACCAGCTACAAAAATAACTGAGCTGAGTCTGTTTTGCGATTGTCTTCTTCTTGACACAAGTCTGTAAGGCAGCCATACTCATGTACCATATTTACTGTGTCTGTGTAATTAGATCTTTGGGGAATGGCTTTTATAGACTTTTCATAGTCTCTTCAGATCATGTGGTCAAATGTCACTCCACAGAAGACATCACAAGGGCAAATTCTTCTCCTGGAGCTCAGCTACATCTGTGAGGAGGGATCCTTCCACACAGCCAATGTGCCTGTATTTGCTTTCTGAGAAAGATGGTAATTTTTTGAGTGAGACCACAGATTCTAGGCAGAGGTAGGCTTTACTTTTCTTTCCAACCCTGGCAGCAGAGGAGCACCAGTTAGCATATGAGTTATCATTGTCAGAGCCTAAATAGATTATATTACTGAGTTTTTCCAACTTGCAAGGGGAAGGAAGAGATTAATTGTGTGTCCTAAATTTGAAGACAGAGCATGCTTTTACTGGCACTTGCTTTGGTCTAATTTTTAAGTATATCTGTTTCAACGAAGATAAGTCTAGGATATTTTAAGTTCATGCTGTAATGGGAGGATGCCCAGATACTTACATTAGGCAAGTTCTCATCTTAATGGGAGGCCAGAGTTTGACATGCAGTTCTATGCATGTGTCTTCAGTTACAGCACAAATTAGGCATTGGTTTGAAACAGTAACAGTTTAACTGTCTAGGAGAAACTTGTGGGCAGATGCACTTGCTTTGCTGATGCCAACTTAGTTAACCATCAGCACAGGTTTGTCTTAAAACTTTCTCTAGTTTCAGATGTATTCTTGAGATACTGAACAATACAATAATTATATTTAACCATGGACCCCTTGCTGAGGTGCTCGGTGCATATTTTGCCTACATCTTCTCTTTTATTTTTCTCTACCTGAAGGTGAGGAACCAAAACCAATTCCTGAGTAGTGTTTAAAAGAAATCTTGGTCCCATTGAAATAATTAGGTGTTGCAGGCACGTATTCCATTTAACATCAGATGTTAGCTCTTCCTAGCTGTGCCTAGATATAGACAACTTGAAACAAAAATTTTCTTTCCACATTGAGAGATGTTGAGCTGTACCTCGTTGGACTTAAGTGTCTGTCCGTGCCTTCTGCGTGTTAGTGTTTTCAAAACTGATGCGAGGTTTCCCTTTTAAATATCGCTACAGTGACTCATTAACCTTTTGGTAGTACTGCCATGGTGTTTTATTGATAGTGTGGCATTGGCTGGGCCGGTGACGGTTATATTTGTGGAAAAGATGTTGACATTGATGGCTACCCTAATGAAGAACTGTTATGTTCTGCTGAAAACTGCAGAAAGGTAAGAAATTTGGAATTTCTTAATCCTATAATAATTCAGAGCATGAAGGGGTGAAGAGGAAGAGTGGAAGAAACATTAGATGAATTCATCTTTTTTCAAGTTATTGAAATCTTGTTGATATATTTATTTTGATTAATTGATTAATTAACACAATAATAGAAAAAGTCATTAAAATTATGTAGGTGTTCAGTTTGCCCACAGAACATGAGACACATCTTATCCTTTGTCTAGGACAATTGCAGATTTGTCCCAAACTCTGGCCAAGAAGATGCCGATGGTGATGGGATTGGAGATGCCTGTGATGATGATGCAGATGGAGATGGCATTCCCAATGAGCAGGTGCTGTATGTAGATCAGGGTGCAGGGGTCTGTTCAAACAGAAGGCACATTACTGCGATAGGCAGTGATTTTGAAATCTGGCTTACTATACTATTTGCCAGAGATTATACCATACCCATCACTGTCACCAGCTCTCTAAATCCTGTCTTTTTCTTTTATATAATTCTCACTATTATAGGACCTAAAAAACCCAGGCTGTCTCTCCCAGCCTTAAATCCTAACAGTGTATGCTCCACTATTACATTTTAGCATTGAATTGTAGAGCTTTTTGTGTGGAGAACTTCTGTACTTCCATCATGCTGTCCCCTAGTGTGGCTTTCAGGAACATTACTTGCTCTTTTTAAAGAACAGGTTAACCTGAAATCACATTCCATGAGAGATCCAAACCCCACATAAATTAATGAGTGTCTTGCCAATAATTTGGAAAAACTTTGAATGATGTTTTCAAGAAGAAGAAGGTTTTCATGTGGATACACTACTGCAGAATGTATCAGAGAATAAATTCAGTCTGTAAAAGCTGTTTTATGTTTACCCCCTATCCTCACATGTCCACTGTGTTCTACATTAAGATCTTTCTGTGGTATTGCTTAATGAAATTCCAACAAAGACATGAGGAACACTCTTACCCAGTGTACAAATGTCCATTTGGAGCTAGGGCAGACTAGCAATCACAGCCAGCCTGCCTCATGCCGTTTTGCCACAGAGGCCAACACTAAACTCTGGTAGCTTGAAGAAACTGATATTGTTAATGTTCTGTAAGTAACGATGTTAAATCTTCCTTCAATTTTAAGTCTTTATGCAGGTGCAGCACCTTCACAATCAATTAACTTCTATGTTATTGCTAAGCTCTGTTCTGCCTCTGTATGTGTAAAAGGATGAGGTCATGGGTGTGGTAGATGGGAGGGGAAAGTTTACACCACTTTGCCTGTCTGTGTCCTAATGGTCTTAGAGAGTGAATGGCAGCTTGGTGGAAAAAAAAATAAATAAGATAAAATAAAATAAGACTTGTACCTTTTGCATCAAAAAGTCTTATTTTTCCAAGTGCTGCAGCTTTGGTTTGAATCTCTACCAGAAGGGGGCGACCACCTTCCACCGAGAGAGCATCTACAAACCATGTCAGGGACTCTGAACTGCAGCTTTTGAGAAGGATCATGCAAGGAAGCCAGGCACCAAATCAGGTTACTCACCGTGAACACATCCAGACTGAGAATCAGAAGTCAAAGTTCTAAATAAAGCCTTATTATACTGGGGGTTTATAGTTAGGGTTCCTGTGGTGTGGTTCACAGCAGGGCTTTGAGGGAGCCAGTGAAATCTGATCCAGAGCTAATATTCACATAAAATATCAGAGTGCTCACAGTAATCGTTTTTTTTGGAGTAGAAATAAATATAAAAGCTATATATATCCTCTGGAGTAGAAATAAAACATTTGGGAGACAGTTCATGTCTGATTTGTATCTGTGTCTTCCAGGATAACTGTGTCTTGGCTCCCAATGTTAACCAGAGAAATGGCGATCAAGATATCTTTGGAGATGCTTGTGACAACTGCCGCAATGTCCTCAATAATGACCAGAGGGACACAGATGGTGATGGGAAAGGAGATGCTTGTGATGATGACATGGATGGAGATGGTTGGTAATTCTTTACTTCCAGCTTCTCTGACATTCTTGAACCTTGCCCAGAACATGTCTTATGTTAGGAGATTTCCTGTCACCATCTGCTAAGTGTCACATTTTTTTTCCTTCGTGAAACCTGTGTTTGGAAACCTTTTCATGTAGATTAATTTCTGTCTCATAGCCTCCATGAGAAGTACTGAACAGTGTAACAGATAAACCAAGCCATGTTACATATATAAGTTGAGGTTGTTGGTCATTCAGTAATGCCTTAAAGGTGCAAACATGTCTCGGAGCCTCCAGCTGCCACGTGTTCCAGATGCCCAAGAGCTACATAATATTTTTATTGCTGTAGGAGGCTTGAAGTGAAAAAAACCCAGCCCTTCAAATGTAATTACAAAGGTAAAACATGCCATCCTGTAAGCTGCAATACAGGGAACAGGGTAGAATGGATTGTGTGTAATTAATGATGTGCAAGTGATGGGGTTGAAAGCAGTTCTTTAGCAGTATGATTCTAACGTCTATTAAATGAATAGATACACACATAAGAAGGATTTGCTGTGCACGTAATGCCATTGCAAGATTAAGTAGTTGCTGAAAAGGAATGGTGTCTTTACTGTTCATGATGTTTATGTTGTCTAATAACAAATACATATTTTTTTTTTTAACTAACATCCAATCTACTTTTTGCTAGGTATTAAGAACCTTTTAGATAATTGTCAGAGGATCCCCAACCAGGACCAGGAGGACCAGGATAATGACGGTGTTGGTGATGCCTGTGACAGCTGCCCTACAGTCAGCAACCCAAACCAGGTTAGCAAGCAGAAGTAAAAAAATACATTCATTTAGGGAGAAGGACTGCTGAGGTCCAAGAAGATACAAGAGAATGAGGCAGCCCATGCAGCCACAGTGTTTATCTTTTAACAGTAGGTATTCCAGAAAGTTTTACGGACCTTCAGACTCCCCTGACGTGGGCAAGTGGAGTCATCAGATGTATTCTGATTAGCTTGGGATGTTGTTAGCACCTCTGCCCTGCCAGTGTCTTCTACTGTCGTGCTCTGAAATGTGGATGTGCTGCAGTGCTATAGAGCCTAATGCCAGACTCCACACAATATAATTTAGTTACACTTGGCATTTCTTTAATTAGGACAAAATCCTGGTGTCCTTATTTAGCAGAACTTTCTCACCTACTCCTAGGTGAGAAGTCAGTGAGACTTTTCATATGTTTTGAATATTGATCCCCTTGTGACTAACCAAAAATGCTGGAAACTTTAGAGAAACATAGTATTTCTTACAGCTGCTTAAGAAATCAACCTTGGTTAGAAATCGGGGATATATATTTCCAATAGTAGCAAAGGAATCTCGCTTGAACTACTCATATTGCTTGAACAGCTCCAGTCCAGTTTAATCCTGTTTATTCGTTGTCTGTTGTTTTTTTCTTCAATAAAACAGATTTTTTTGTTAGATGGATGATGCAAACAAGAAAATATGTTTTCTAGAACAAATGTTTTTCCATCGTTTTGTTTTAGTTGTATTTGATTTGGTAGTGTTTGGTTTAATACTGTTGTTTTAATAGATGCTCTCAGCAGCTGACACGGGAATTTTCTGTTTCTTTTTGCAGTCGGATGTTGACAATGACTTGGTTGGAGATTCCTGTGATACCAATCAGGACAGGTATGCTGTGTTGTGGCTTGTAACAGCAGCAGGGAAGTGGATGAGGCTAGTCTTGAGCTGAAGCATGCCCCTGATTCCTTGAGAGCTATAATCCTTGATTTAATTCCAATACCTCTTCAAAGAGATGTTATTTCAAAAACAGTATTATGATTGTGTTGGTTCAGTTTCCTGTATCTGTATGCAGCCCTTCACCTTTAGCCCCGTGCTTACACAGGCTTCCTGTGACTTCCTGTGGAAGTTGCATTCAGAGCAGTACCCTGGCTGTAAAATCCAGAGCTTCTTAATGAGGCATAATGTCTTTTTTCTCTCTTTATTTTTCATTCCTTTTTTCTTTCTTTTTTTCTTTAGCAGAAATTTCACATATAAGGGCTGTATGTTTTTGTGTAAGGACCTAGTGTTTTAGAAGTAGAATTTTATTATCACCTTTAAAACATTTGCTGATAAACCCCTTGGCTTTAGCAGCGCGAGAGTGGCAAGGCTCCTTTTTGCCTTTTACATGCCCTGAGCATTCAGGGGAGCACAGCACAAGACAAAATGCAAATGTCTGGCTGGAAGCAGCTTCTGCATAACCAGCTTTGGGGATGGCAGTTCCTCCCATGTGCTCCTCACTTAAACCAAGAGGAAAGGGAAGTGATAAATCCTGTGCTGGCACAGCATTTCACCATCTGCAAGGTCTCACCCCAGGGACATTGATGGGTGCTGCTGTCTGGGGCGATAAGTGCAGGGAGCCCAGTTACTGCCTCTGCAGGGAGCATTCCTAGTCTTGGGCCAGTAGTTGCCAAGATCCCTAGCTGTGAGCTGTTTAACTTTTAAGTAGATCTGCCCTTTTTTTTTCTTAATTTAAAAAAGAACACATTTTCTTTTTTTCCTCAAACCTAACTAGTGTGTATGAAGCATTTTCTGGTAAAAATGCTGTAGCTGCCTGAGGTTATCCTTGCAATAGATACACCTACACGATCCTTGTTACATTTTATCTCAAGAATATGTAACACGAGTTAATCTGACCTAAGTTAAAGTATTAAGGAGGGAGAGATCCGTGGGAATATGCATAGCTGTAAGCTGCAGCTCTGCCTTAATTTGGCTGCATGTCACTTCTGCTCTGCCTGTGCATGGCAAAAAGCTGCTGAGGGGAAGCATGCCTGCTTGTCGCTAGAAACCATTTTGTTTATGGTGTGTGTACAAAACACACCTGACTTTGGGCCATTTTTTTTTTGCACAGATGTACTTAACTGTTGGCATGGAGAAACAAGGCAGCCACTCCATAAGTTCCCAAACTCTTTTCTGTAACCTGTGTCTCCATTCCTGGTGACTCTTCCCTGTAACCAGCTGATGCAGAACATGGGCTGGAGGGGTGCTTGGGAGCTACAGACTTTCTCCTTGCTTTCCTACTGCACAGCTCCCCTGCAGGACCATAATATAACAAAACCTGCTAAGCAGGAGGGTGAAAGTGATGCTTGTTTTTAAACAGGTCCGATTTCAGGTGCTCATGCAGATTTTCCTATACATTTTCTTTCACACTTACACTTGCACATTGATGAACTCCCAGACATTTGTGGACAACGCGTGTTGAGCTCTTCCTATTTCCTGAGTACCTTTTGATTGGTGACACAGCACTTGTTAGATGTACATTACACACTCTTTAGGAGTCGAAGTCATTTAGGATCTTGGGTTCTGGTGTCTTTTCCCACTCACGTAAGGCTTCTTTTTCTTCTCCTTATCTGCGTATTTTCATCACTCCAACCTTAGTCTTCATCTTCCTGTCACCTTATCATACAGTCCGTTTGTTCCATGTCTCCTTGCTGTGCTGATGTTCCACCACCTAAGCAACACGAGGTCATGGTGACCTGCTGGTCTGTTTCCAGCTCCAGGAGTGCCTCCAGAGTATTTCCCACTCAGGTACCCATGACATCCCCCATGCAGAGGCAGGAACTGATGCTGACATGCTATTTCTTTTTGTCTCTGTGCCTGCAGTGATGGCGATGGGCACCAGGACAGCACAGATAACTGCCCCACCGTCATTAACAGCTCCCAGCTGGACACAGATAAGGACGGCTTGGGTGATGAGTGTGACGAGGACGATGATAATGATGGCATTCCTGACCTCTTGCCCCCAGGCCCTGACAACTGCAGGCTGGTCCCCAACCCAGGGCAAGAAGATGATAACGGTAAGATGGGCCTTCAGGAGCCATATTGCGGCTTGGGCACTGCATTCTTTCCCATGTGCACCAGGATCCAACTCAGTCACCATGTGTGCCTACACTCATCCTAGGAGAGACCCCAACACAGAGGGGCGTTCTGGCCAAGGCAGAGGTCCTCAGGTCACCTCCTCGGGCACTGCAGCCATTGAAGCTGAAACTCCACCTACTTCTTGGGCACTCTGATGCAGTGGCTTGGCCAGATGTGGCTACTTGCTGCACCATAAGTCAGCTTCAATTTCTCTGATGCATGTAGGTGATGGAGTCGGGGATATCTGCGAGTCTGATTTTGACCAGGATACAGTGATTGATAGGATTGATGTGTGCCCTGAGAATGCAGAGATCACCCTGACAGACTTCAGGGCCTATCAGACAGTGGTGCTGGACCCAGAGGGAGATGCACAGATTGATCCCAACTGGGTGGTTCTGAACCAGGTAAAAATATATCTGCTCTTTCTTACCTATCTGAGAAAGATAATTTGAAAACCACAGTAAAACTGTTTGTAATTGCTGGACCTCTGGCAAACAAGTGAAAAGTGAAAGCTGTTGGTTGGTTGACTGTTTTACAGGACTTAAAATGAAGAAACTTTCTTTTAGTGTATGATGTGTTGAAGCTTGATGATCCTAATTATGTACAATAATTATAGGCTGGCCAGCTTGTTGTGGGTGGATTTCACTGTTGCCATGAAGGCAAATACAAGACTTCTGTGTAGTCTTATTTAAATATCACTGTAGTGAACAGTTTTATTAAACATTCCCATAATTTGAAAGCCTCACGTGCTGTAGAGCAGAGCATTTACTCCTAGATGAGTCCAATAACTGTTTTTTACACTAAAGAATTTTAGCCTTCAAGAGGTTAGTGTGTTCTGGGTCACAAGGAATGGGCAATTTATGCCCATTGAGAAAGTCTCTGGCAAGCCAGCTGAGATGTGTAATTTTTGCTTTACCTAGTCGTAGTTGTCAGTTTAGTCCTGCATGTTCAAACTGTAGGAGCTAAGCCTAGGAAAAGCTCTCTTTGCCACTGTCATCTCATGCCCCACCTGGCGAGTCCCATATCCAGTTCTGGACAAGTTCAGCGATTTCCAGAAGAAAATTAAGGTAGGGAAAGAAAGTATCAGAGTACCAATGTGGCCAATTTTGTAATCAGAAAAGAAAAATCCTTCCTGACTTGGGGCACGTGAGCAGCTGAAGCATTAGTATTTGATTATAGTTCTCATTTTAATTCAGATCTGCAAGTGCTACAGATATATTGTGAACAAAGGGAGGAGATGGACAAAGTGGGTGATAGAGGGAGGCCAGAAGAGGCTGCCAGGCTCAGCCAACGCAGCTCATCACAGACACTAACCCTGAATTTGCTCTTACAGGGCATGGAAATTGTGCAGACTATGAACAGTGATCCTGGCCTTGCTGTTGGTACGTAGACTCTTCCGAGATTCAAGTTTTACAGCAGAAAACTTAAAGCATGTGAATGCATTTTCTGCAGACTTGTTTTTAACCTGCATGTGTTCTCAGGTTACACAGCTTTTAACGGTGTTGACTTTGAGGGCACTTTCCATGTGAACACGGTGACAGATGACGACTATGCTGGCTTTATTTTTGGTTATCAAGACAGCTCTAGCTTTTATGTGGTAATGTGGAAACAGACTGAACAGACGTACTGGCAAGCAACTCCCTTCAGAGCTGTAGCAGAGCCTGGCATTCAACTAAAGGTACTGGTCTTGGCTCCTGGCTGGGGACTCAGTGGTCACCACAGTGTGGCTGTGCCATCCTGCCATGTGTGGCCACGCCACTCCGCCATCTGGCTACCAGGGGCTAAGCCGTCCTGCTGTGTGTTGTCCAAGCCATCACACTGTACATTGGCCATGCTGCCCAACTGCTGTTCTGTCGCTGCAACAGGAGTCACAACTGCTAAGTCAGGAGGCTGCCACACTGCCCCCTTAATAGTACCAATTTTTAAAAACTCCAGTCTTGCTCCTGCTCATCAGTTGGAGTGTTTAGTTTCTGGCCTCATCGCGCTCTGACTGTAATTGGTCAAATTGTCTCCTTCTTGGTCCAAGTTGCTTTTACATGCAAGCAGTGGCTGTGGTTTTGCAAGAGGAGCTGGGGGCTTGTGAGCAGCAGGGAGGGTGCTATTGCAGACCTGGTACCCACTACAGAAACTTAGAGGTCCTGAAAGTGACATTTCTCTGTGGCCAGCATTGGAAAATTGTATTTCTGCAGGCTGTGAAATCCAAAACAGGCCCTGGTGAACACCTCCGCAACTCCCTCTGGCACACGGGAGACACCACTGATCAGGTTAGGTTGCTGTGGAAGGACCCCCGAAACGTAGGGTGGAAAGACAAAGTCTCCTACCGCTGGTTCTTGCAGCACAGACCCCAGATCGGTTATATCAGGTAAGAAAGGAAAGGGTAGATGAAGTGAGTACAGATATGTCTGCCTAATTTTTTTTTTCCTCAACACTCAATTCAGATGATAATCTGAGAATTTAAAACATGTCTGGGCTTTGTACTGATGAAGCCTTATAACAGGTTAGACCTTTTAAATTCAGACTGCAGTTCTTTTCCTGGGAAAGACAATTCCAAGCTAAGCCTGTTTGTTAGAAGTTTTCTACCATCTGGCTGTTTTAACTTTTCTCTACTCTAATAAATAATTTTCTAGCTTTAATACCTGGTTTTCTAAGCTACTAATGGCTACTGATCTGAAAACACTGCGTTTCAAAATTTCTTGATTTTGATGTCTTAGAATATTCTTGTTGGAATTTTGAGAGCTCATTTACATATTCTGGGATAACAGAATTACTAGAAGTTGTCCACTTAAAGACTGTGATCCTAACCAAGATCAGTAATTATTCTGATGTGACAGATCTGAGATTACACAGCATATATTCAGAAAGTTTGTCAGAGTTCTGTAATGCATGTTACCTATTCTTATTTTGTTATTTAAAAAAAAATACTAAAAAAATTTCACTATTCAGGCAGAAACCTTTCAGTCTGCGACATACAGATCAGCAGGAACTATACGTGTAGATCAACGTTGATATTAAAAAGCAAAAAATAAACTTCTCTGGCTTCACCAGCACAGGTTTTGCAACCTTATGATAAAACAGAAATAGAAGTTCGTTTTTCTTCAAAAAATCTCTACCCTGAAGTTGAGATGCAGTAACTTGATGGTGTAGTTATTCCACTTTTTTGGTGCAGAGCATCATCTTCAGTGGTATTTGGAGTCACCGTATTTGACTTTATGCTAAAATGGATTAAGAACATTTATACTGTCAATTACTGTGTCCTAGCCACAGGGCAGTACTGAATAGATTTTGCGTGGCAACTTTTCTTTAGACCAAATTGTTTGCCAAGCTGCTTCATGAGCAAACATCTGCTTATGATTGCAGTCTCTCTAGCCAGGGTAATTAATGTGCCCTGTAACTGCAAAAGGTAGCAAAATCAGCATCATAAAATCCTTCCAAAACCGAAGGCCGCCAGGTCTAAAGCAAACCTCTGCCAGCTCCCTGTCCACATCTCAGTGTGGTCTGTTCAGGCCAGATGCCACAGACCATAATGTGTCTAGCAAAGGTTTTCTGAGGCTTAAAGGGAGCCTAGGAAAAGCTCACTTGAGCCAGCCTCTCCCACGGAAATCTGGAAGACAAGTTCCTATTCATTGTACAGATACTTTTAAACTGCATCAGCAAATCAGAAAATAAACTCAGGAAAATAACAGGAATTGGTGTATTTTTCTTATATAATGAAAAGACACAGGAACTTTCCTTCCTTTCACCACTTGCTATTTTCTTGCACGTCAGACCAGCAGTGTCCTCTCCAAAATAGGACCCTCCAGGCTCATCATCCTCCGAGTTGTTTACCCGTACCCCAGAGGCTGAGGACTTGGTGTAGATAGCGCTGCTACAGCTCAGGCGGCTCCAGCGTGGTCCCTCTCAAAGCCTCAGTACAGACCACATGCTGGGGAGCTGGCAGGGTGTGGCTTTTCCCAGAGCTGTTTGGGAATTTGCCGATGGGTTTCCTAACAAGCAGATGCCAGATCATCAAAACTGTTCCTGGATTTAATCATATTCACATTTTTGAAGAAATCTCACAGTAAAGTTTAAGATTCCAAATGGTTTGTTTGAAACTTTGCCTATTAAAAAAAAAGTTTAGTTTCAAACTGTATGAGACAATACCCATCTGGCCTTCTTCAACCGATCTGATCTGGTTCTGCCTTTCCCCTGTAGCCATTGACTGTGGAAATTGACCAGACTTAAAGCTCTCAGCCTGACTGGCTACAGGCAAAAACATTCCAAAGCTTTTGTAGGATGTGTTAAAACCCAACAACAACCTAAACACCCTCCCAGCCCAGCTCTTGCCAGAGTGCAGCATTGCTGCAGTGGCCAGCCTGCAGACGAGCAATCCTAACTGCTTTTTCTGCCCTGGGCTAGATGGGAGGATACCATGTCCAAGGCTAGAGTCACCATGGATAATTAAATTACTTTAAATGTTGCAGCCCTGGAAAAGACCTAACACCGCTTCTGTTTGCTTTCATTAAGGGCAAGATTTTATGAAGGCTCTGACCTAGTGGCAGACTCTGGTGTAACTATAGACACCACAATGCGTGGAGGACGGCTTGGAGTTTTCTGCTTCTCTCAGGAAAACATTATTTGGTCCAACCTGAAATATCGCTGCAATGGTAATATTGCTCTCATGTCATTTCTGTTAACAACTAGCAGGTGACCATGAAGAACCAGTAGTGTAGCTGTTGGATTAATCCATTTTGCATCATTTCCTTTGCTTTTCATTTACAAGTTATTCACAGCTGTGAAATGCCTCCCCTGACACCAGCAGCACACTGCAGCCCAGCCAGATTGGGAACTAACACCTCACAAACGCTTCTCCCACAGCAGTCACTCTGTGCAGAGATCGTGCCAGCTAAGTAGTATAGCTGTCATCAGAGAATTAGAAATGCTACTTTAAACCAGCTAACCCTGAGAGTTTTGCGTGCACAATGCACTTAGGTCACCATGTACGTAGGGTGCCTCAGGCTCTGAATATAAGGTGAAATAAATCTGGAGAGCCAGTGGGATCAGTCACCAGTGTCACTTATGAACTTGCTGGTTTCTCCTGTCTGTGGGAGGACAAAATTCATAACATGCCCTTTCTCCCATGGAGGGATCCTTCTCAGACTCTGTTGGAGTGTGCTGTCTCACTCCTCTTGGGATAAGAGCCTTGCAGCTTGGCCCTCATCTCCCACCTCATGGAATAACTCAAACCTTGACCACTTAAACAGGAGCTGATCATACCATGGCATTTCTGCCTTGGCAGCAGTTCAACTAGCTTGAAGTGGGATTTGAAGGGCTGCGCCGCCTCCTCTCAGTATCAGCCCCTTCCTGACAAAGGCAGCCTCTGGGAAATAAGTTACGTGTCAAGTTGGAATCTTTGACTGCTTTCTGTGAATACAAGAAGCCCAGCCCACGTCTTCAGTGTACACAGCCACTGCACAGGCAGACCCTGGCTCTAGGGCTTGTTCTGGTGATGAACCCTGGTTCTCAGACAGTTGATACACCTAGGCTGGTACTTACGGGCCACGGGGAACTTCTAGACAGTGCTGCTTACAATTAAAAATTACTTGGTAAGAGTCTCAAACATGATGTGGCTTCCCAGAAAGCTTGTTTCAAAGCTGACACCGAAGTAGCAGATGCTTTCCTGGCAGTGAGCAGGCAGTGGCACTGTTGCAGATGCTGCAAGTCAAGGAAACCCAATCTCTGGAATCCCCAGCAAGCCCGAACATGTCAGACAAAGTTCCTATATTTGCAGGAAAAACTTCAAAAGAATTTTTGAGCTTCAAAGAAGGAAGTGATCAACGAAGAGCAAAGCACCTACCTATTTTCTGCTCTATACTGTGTATTTATATAGTTACATCCTTTTCTGAGTTTAGATTTATCTGTCCTGCGTCAGAGAGCAAAGAGTGAAGCTGAGATCATGCAGTTGAGCTTCATCGCTGTAGCCTCATCTTTGGCTGCAACTTTAGCTCCACGGTGAGCTCTGTGGCTCTCCAGATAAAATGTTCTGGGATCTGGCAAAGGAACTCTGCAAACTCAGTGCTTTGAACAGAACTGTAGTTACGACCTTGACCCATCTCCAGCTCTCTTTGCCAAATCTGAAGTTTTTCTTCTGGCTGCTATTGTTCCTTCGTTTAGTGTTTCTGTCCCTTCTTGAGGCGTGGGAGACCCTCACAGGGAAGATGAATTAGGATACATGAAAGACACTGATGCTACAAATGTGTCTGAGATGCAGAGCAAGACAACCACTCCTTTTACCTTTCTGGTCAGTGTTTATTAAATAAAAATGTAAGAGTGGAAGCCACACTGTTTTTGGGTAATGTAATTTGAATACTGACAGTACTCCATTATGGGCCGGCACTGTGGCATTCACTGCCTTGTTAGCCTGTCTGTGCTTTTCAGTGGTGTACACCTAGAACTGAAAACAATCCCTGTTCATTCTTAATGTGTAAACACAAGAGGAGGCATGTTAACCAAAAAAAAGCGTAGGTGGGTAATTCAATAATTTAAGTATTCCTTTATTTTCTCAGAGGAGACTAAACTTCTGTATATTTTTCTGTTTTCAGACACCATCCCAGAGGACTTTCAAGAATTTCAAGCTCAGCAATTTGGAGTTGGGGATATTTAACAAGCAAAGGCAAGCTAACATTGCTATTGCAAACAATAAAGCAATATATTTTAAATCCTTATATGATTGTTGTTGTAAGAGTGCACTCCGCAGCTTGTTCTTATTGATGTAACTATGTCAGACTTTTTTTTTTGTATAAAAGTGAAAATAAAAAGGAGACAAAATAGACTGGGGCTTTGCTTGTTTTGAAATTCGCCCTAAAACCTAGGGAGCAGCATCTAAAGGAATGACACCTGCTTAAAAAAATTCTCAGGAAAAGTTTGAATCTAGTGCCATTTTGGATTCAGTATTAAAAAGGGCGGGGAAGAAAGTGTAGTTTTGTCTATCTGGAATGTGTCAGAAAAAAACCCAGGTTGCATCCAGGCATGAAGTGGCTGGGAGATCTCTGGCCGAGACAAGGGCCTCTTGGTATTTTTCCAGTCATGATAAGAAAAAGCTTTATCTCCTTTAGAGCAGTTTAACTGCTTTGGAGACTCTGTTACCTTTGGCAGACCTCCCCCAAGAACTGTGTTTGACATCCCTGCTCTGCCACTCCCAGAAATCTATAAGCAACTTCTTCACATCCTGTGAAAGGAAAAAAGCTCAGTGCAGGGCAGTGTAGTTTTGTAGTCACATCTTACAACCTGCATGTGACTGAAACAAAAAAAAGACATATGGAGATAAATTCAGAAACACCTACACAGAGAAATCCTAAAACTTCCACATACACACTGCTGTCTCCAGTCAGACCTGAGCTCTCGCTGCCAGTACTGCAATCTTACGAAAAGGAGTCATCAAGTTAAAACCACAAAACACTGAATTAAGCACTAGTAACCATAAGGAAAGGACTGGAATACTGCAATTCAGAGCACAGAGAGGTGTTGGATACCATGTACATTTCTACTGTATCCTTTTTTCAAAATGGAACTAGGAAAGGAAGGGAGGACAAGCTCCGAGAACAGATGAAGAGAAAGATACCGGACCCTATAAGATAATTACTTTAAAAAGGACAATGGGAAACAGAACTTCAGCCTGGGGGAAGGAAGAGGGAGGAAATACACAGAAGGGGACTAGACTAAGTGGTTTTAAAAGTCAGAAGTAGCCCTGAGAAAATGATCAGCCATGGCTGTTTCACAGCACAAGAATGCGGAGGAAATGCTGAGTTAAATTACCAGGTGTGAGTATCAAACAAAAAAAAGACACTTCCCGGTCTCAGTACAATAAAAGTACCCTTAAGGTTTATGGTGCTACCAAAGGCTTTGGCTACAGGAAGTTTTGACCACGAGGCTTGTCCACCACTGTCAGTGCTTCTGGGAGCAGCATCCCAGAGTCCCAAAGCAAAGAGCACTATGCAGGAGCATTGCCCTGGTGTGGTGCTTCATTATGAAGGGTCATCCACTTTCCAGTCCTCTTTTCCCCTTGGCTTCACCAAACCAAACTTCACTCACCAGGTTTTCAACAGAGGATTGAAAGTCTAGTTATTCTGGAACAACACAGAGGGCATTGTCAAATTGTGCTTAAAAGATGAGAACACCCATCTTTTTGTCGCTGAACATAGGCTGTAACTGCAGTATCGTTCTTTTATGAATGAGAACACAGGCCATTAAGCAAATTTACAACTTCCTTATTATACATTTGTGTTTCATTGGATGGAGCCCCTTCTCTAGGCAGAAATTCTGCCTGGTTTGGGAGGAATCAGGGCAGAAGGCAGCTACTTGGACTGTGCTCACACACGCCGTGGCTGCACCACTGCCAGGGTACACCTGGCCTGCCACGCATACATTCTGCACAAGTGGTCTCCTCACAGTGGATGCAACAGGCCTGGCCCACAGACCCCCGACCTGCCTGCAGCCCATGCTGGTCAGAGCATGACAGCACACATCAGCTCCATCAGAAAACATGACCACAGCCAGCTTCCAAACCCTTGCCAGTCTCCCAAACTCAGCCCAGTACTCCCGCCTGCAGCTAGAGCCTCTCTGCCCGCTATGGTGGCTGGGAGGGAGCACCTCGGCTGTTTTCCGCACCAGTTTGCCACCTTCAAGCTTACCCACTTCCAGGCTCACTTCCAGTCTACACCACAGCCATTGGAAGATGAGCTGGAGCTGGAAGATGAGATACACACCCTGGCCCTTGTGCTACCAAAAGTGTTGCATGAAGCTGTGCATGAAACCTCTTCTGACAGAAAACGTACCAGCTTGCTCAACAGGCAGCCACAGCAACCAGCCACAGCTCACACAGCCAGAACCCTTCCTTTGTTTCAGAAGGTGCTGTTGGGACCTTACAACAGGATGCTAGAGCTCACTCTCGGCTGTGTTGACACACCAACTGCCAGGTATCATGCAAGTTCAGGAACAGCTAAGTTTGGCTGCTGCAGAGAAAGCTTTGCCCCAGGGTCACAGTCTGGGCTTAGGAAAACTCCTGCCCCTCATGTTTCCATCAGAGACTGTACAGTCCCTGCGTGTAAGTGTTCAAACAAGCTCCTCTAGCACCACCACCTCTTTCTGGACTATTGTGCAACAGAGACATAGCTCCATGTGTGGCCTCTGGCAAGCAAATGGGCTGCAATCCCACATCTTTAAAACCGAGCTTGTAGTTCTCACACCCCCACCACCTATGCAGGGCTGTGCTCAGCTGGGGCAGCAGCTGCAACTAATTTGGAGTTCATAGTCCTGGGGCTCCTGTACACCCCGGGTCTAACATCTCAACAAAGGTTAACTCTTTCCTTTTCTTTTCTCTACACCATGACAAACACATTCCAAACGCTTGTGTCCACTGAAATAGAATAAAATATTCAGGTGGAAGGGACCTATAACTATCATCCAGTCCCACTCCTGGTCACTTCAGGGCTGACCAAAGGCCAAAGCACTGTTATCA
Source organism: Neomorphus geoffroyi (assembly GCA_033558235.1). Classification (NCBI taxonomy): domain Eukaryota; kingdom Metazoa; phylum Chordata; class Aves; order Cuculiformes; family Neomorphidae; genus Neomorphus; species Neomorphus geoffroyi. The sequence continues at coordinate 17,253,810 of JAUMJM010000048.1, read as the reverse complement.
AGGGCATTGTCAAAATGCCTCTTCAACACTGACAGGCTTGGGGCATCGACCACCTACCTCTCTAGGAAGCTTGTTCCAAGGTCTCACCCTCCTCTCATTAAACAAATGCTTCTCTGCCTCCAGTCCAAACCTCCCCTGGCACAGCTTTGAACCATTCCCATGTGTTGTATCACTGGATAGGAGGGAGAAGAGACCAGCACATCCCCCTCCACATCCCCTCCTCAGGAAACTGTCCACCTCCTTCTCTCCAAACCAGACCAACCCTGAGTCCTCAGCTGCTCCTCACAGGACATGCCTTCCATCCTTCCACCAAAGCTGGTTGCTTTCTCTTGGACACATTCAAAGACTTTCACATCCTGCTTAAATTGTGGGGCCCAGAACTGCACACAGTGCTCAGAGCGAGGCCACACTAGCACTTAATACAGCAAGATAATCACCTCTCTTGACCATCTGGCAGTGCTGTGTTTGATGCATCTCAGGATGCAGCTTGTCCTCTTGGCAGCCAGGGCACTGCTGACTGGTATTGAGCGTGCTGCCAGCCAGCACCCCCAGATCCCTCTCTGCAGGGATGACCTCCAGCCACTCTTCTCACAGTCTATACTTGTGTCCAGCATTACTCCATCCTAGGAGCAGAATCTGGCATTTAGACTTGTTAATTTCATCCTATTAATCACAGCCCAATGCCGGAATCTATCTAGATCCCCCTGCAAGGCCTCTTGTCCCTCAAGACAGTCAGCAACACCTCCCAATTTGGTATGATCAGCAAGCTTGCTAATGCTGCATTCAACCCCTGCATCCAGATCATGCATGAATACATTGAACAGAACCAGCCCTAGAACTGAGCCCTGAGGACCACTGGGAGACCTTTTGCCAGACAGATGCAGCCCCATTCACACAATCCTATGAGCTCTGGCCTTCAGCCAGTTCTTCACCCAGCACACCATGAACGTACTCATCTCTTGGTTTGAAACAACCAGGATGCTGCAGAGTGGGTGAAGGCAGGAATGCGCAGACTGGCAGGAGGCTGCTGAGCGAAGGTGTTCGGCTCTCACAGCCCCTTAGCAGCATGCAGGAACTGCTCCCCACCTTGCATCTCCACCAGAACAGACAGCCTCCAGCTACACGTGCACGCACAGATCTGCACTGAGAACAGAAGCTGCCATCCGGTCCTTTGAAACTGTCAGCAATTTATTACCACGAGGAACACGTGTGCTGGTGAGGGTCTGGTCAGCTCTATGGCACAGGTGCAACCAGTCCTGGCACGCAAGCTGCTGCCAGCACAGGCTCAAACAGGACTCCACAACAACCTGAACATGGATGGTGAGAAGCAAGCAACCAGGGCCCACAGAGACACAGCACTTTCCCTATTCTGGATGCGGGTGTTAAATTTAGCAGCTGCCTACTCCACTATCTGGGCAAATGAGGGGAAAAAAAAAGTCAAGTCAGAGATCCTGGTTTCAAACAACTGCATCGGCTTCATTGCTATACTTGGCCTGGAAAATATTTTGTTTGTGCTGTCAGAGGCATCTGACACATTTCAAGAGAGCTGGGTTGTACAGAGCAGATGCCACAGATGACTCTTTGCAACCTGCCATCTTTGAAGATCATGCTTCAGAGGAGTACAAAATAATACAGCCAGCGAAGCCATGTAATGCACAGGCTAACTTTTTTTTTTGTTAAACATTATCCAAACGTAGGGAACAAAAAAGATCAACCTATTTATTTTTACTAGCTCAGTAACTGCTCAACTCACATATTTATACAGTTTCAAAGTCTCTCCTAGAATGAGTTGACTTTTCAGCTTTCATATATCACAACAATTTGTTTCAAATGTAAGAAAATCTTTATTGGTCCATTAAACATTAAATCTATAACAACAGATCAAATCTATAACAATACATTCACTCAGTATACAAAAGGAAGTGTCCATAAAAACCTTTAACATGCTTTAAAAGGGCAAAGCTACTGACAATTTTACAATTAAGATTTTACAATTCTGAAATCTTTACCAAAACTTAATAGCCAAAAGTGTTACAGTTATTACAGATCACAACATTCACAAAAAAATGTTAAATAAACTAGCAAAAATCCACTACACTGGGCTTAATAAAACCTACAACTTAATAAAAACCACACATATACTCCAAAAGTTCCCTTGAGATAATAAGAAATCTGAGAAATACTAATTAAAAACCCCTCACCATTAAGAAAAAGTGTTTATATTTTGACTGCTTTGCATCCAGTTTTCAAACATGGCATATACAAGACTGAACACCACTCATTGGTGGAAAAGAAAGCAGACAGTGAACCCATAGGTTCCCAGCAAGTGTTGTCTCAGCTTGTATACGACACGTTAAACAATTTTCTCTGAAAGGTAACACTCCTCGCTTTAAGTTTGCATGGATGCTCGATGACACCTATGCAACTGGACATCTATCAGTAAGAGGAAAAATAAAGTTATGGTATAAGTAACAAGACATTATATCCCCATAAGCTTTCCAAAATTATTCTTGGCTTCACACTGAGGCTTCTTTGGCAAAAGTGCGGCTGCAGTGCTGCACCCCCCAGCTCTGGCGAGCAAAAGCCCTAGAAGCTTTAAGCTGCTGGAGCAGTTTCAAAGGTGACGACTGTGGCTCTAAAGAAGTTTGTGCAAACAGCTATACGCTACAGCACCAGGAGCTATCAGGAGACTGGCAAATGAGGGGAAGACAACATGGCTTATAACTCAAATTCCAACTTTTAAAAAGATATCATTATTGAACAAGAGTGAGTTGAAATCAAATTTGAGAGCAAAAACCAAAACAAAAGTGGATTTAAGGCTACTTGAGATGTACTGATTTTTTTCAGGCATTAGAAAGCCACTGTACATGCCAATCTCCTGAAGTTTCTACTTCAAACCCTGCATAGTGTATCTGCATCCCCACCCTGGGGCACTCAGGCATTCTGCCATCAGAAGGCTGAAAATGCAGACACATACCAGTTCCCAAGCTACATACAAGTACAAAAAGCCAAAGCTTTCTAAGCACTTGACCCCTGGCATTCCTTTGTACAGTCATGTGAAACACTCAGTTCAAACTACTGTTTACAAAATTGAAAACACAGAGTAAAATGTCACGGTGCTGATTATGTGTCTGCCTCCCACAAGAACTTGTAGGCCACTTCAGAAAACAAAGAAGTGGTTTTCACGGAGGAAAACTGATCCACGTAAGACATTGTGATCCTTGACTTTGCTTCAACACTGCAGGTCTTCCTGCTACAAAAAGGAAAGAATCAACAAGACCTGGCAAAAAAAGTCTTTGCTAGTTTCTAGCACCAAAGACATCCCACTTGACAGGAAGCAGAAAGGGAGTGAAGCAGGTTTACAACGCCTTTAAAAACAAGTTCGAGGAGAAAAAAGCAAATAAAATGAGGAGATAACAGCCTGCAAGCAAAAGACATTGCTTCTAAAGCCTAGAAGGAAACATGAGAGCAAAATTTTAGCTGCAGATAATCTTGCTCATCTAGCCACACAGGTACAGTCTTGTGCTATTTTGCTTCATCAACTTATTTAGGAGAAAAGCCTAACGGTTTATAGTATTTAAATCTTCATAGCATATTTTCAAAGCAGTCAGTGGATTTGTTACCAATCTGTTCAGACATCCCCATGACAGCGTGGGCTGTTAGCCAAAGTTCAAGCAGCACCACTTCGAGTTCCCAAATTTGTCTGATGTATTGGTCAGAACCAGAGGACTGTTAAAACCCAGCTTTTTCACAAGTGCAATGATTGCTTCATTAATAGAAATATTCTAGCCCCGAAATGGCCGCACCAGTGGCTGATGAAGCAGTTACATGTGCATAGCTTATAATCTCAAAGCGCTTCTAGATTTGTAAAAAGGTGCTAAAACACAAAATAAATAAATAAATAGACATGCAGTGTTTATGATTCTGTGAGGGGACAAGCCCTCTCTCTGGACTATGCATACATTAGCAACACTGAATTACCCGTTTCAGATGAAAGTGGCCCAACCCACCCACATTTACCAAATCAGCTGGGCAAATACGAGCTTTTTGAACCTCATGGAAATGCTTGAAGTACAAAGCTAAGGGCACATTAACTCTCATGTGTGATCACAGTGGAGTTCCTTAGTTGGCATCCAGCTGCAAGGGCTGCCTGCAACTTTCACAAATTAGGTGGTAAATAGCAAACAAGCATATCCTTCTGCTTTCCACACATTCTTCATAAGGTTTTATGTCTCATTTGTTAGTCCAGTCATTTTGATTCAGAGACCTGCTCTCCAAATCCATCCCGTTGATTTCACCCCAAACAAGAACCAGTCCCGATTGTAGCTCTCTGTTGCCTTCATGAGAAAAAATAAAATTGTTTCAGTCTCAGATGGCAGTGCAGGAGTAAGGTTCCAAATAACCTCTCTTATGATAGCGAATTTGAAAAAGTGGAAAAACATCAATAAAATTGCTTTGCCTTCCCAGCAAAACTAACTTCTGCTAACATGGTCTGTTCATTGAAGAATCCACTGAATGACAGCATTAGTTCAAATTCAAATTTAACTAGAGGAAACTCAGTACAGGACACGATCTCCAGTCTTCCTGTCTTTGTAACAACAGCTTCCTCACTTCACACAGTCCAAAAATAACAGGAGCCAGAAATGCTGCACTGTTCACTTAGATCCAGGAAAAAATTCAACCAACAACAATGGCACAAAACAGGAATGACAACACAAAACTCACTGCCTCAGGCAGAGCAGTTACCTGCACTTTCAGGTATGGGAAGAGAAAATTAACTGTTTACAGTTTAAATGTAACTGTAAGAAACAACTACTCACTTATTACAATAACATCAGGCTATTTGTGAGTTTTCCAAGTTCATCTTCTACTGCACAGTAACATCTGAATCAGTCTCACTCCCACAGGTTTGTCAAGCACAGATTATTTGGTCTTCCACATGCACCATGGGTCTGACTGTCTTGTACACACTCGCGTAATGTACAAGGCAGCATCACCCAGTCACAGGCTCAGTTCAGGTCTTCCAGTTCCAGTGCCACCTGAATTATTAGCTACTACAGCAGCAGGTATGAAGGCACTTCTTAAAAAACGATTTAAAAGTCCATTTGTGTAAACTGTTCAGAATTTATGAACTGAGCATTTGAAACCTAGACCCTAGCCAAGGATTTTATTAAGCAATGGCACATGGGAGTTCACAGTGCAGATCTCACAGTGAGCACTAAGGCTGTAACATTTGCCTGGCCAGCAGGAAGACATGCTTTACCAAGGAACTAGAGGCCTTGCATATCCAGGTGCCACCTGTTACTGATTCCTTGGAAAGGCCTGAAGATCCATAGCTGGAGCTGGGCCCATAGCATGGACACACAGGTCGAAGTTATTTTCAGGATCTTTTCCAACAATGTTTACTCAGACACAGACAAAGCAGTGCAGTCAGGCACTGCTCCATTCCCACTCTATGTAAACCACAGATCTAGATGCTTATGGCCAATAGTTGGTGGCAGGAAAGGATGAAGGAGCAACTCAGTGAGGCGAGTGCTGTGTAAGAAGAATGGACTCATGTCTCACTGTAAACTTAAAACCCTGCTTCCTTTGTGCAAAACCTAATGCTTAAATATAGACTATAAAAAAAACCCAAGCACAAGGAGGTGCAGGAAATCATTACGCAGGCAGATACTGCGTACACAACAAGTTTTCATAAACAAATAAAGAAAATCCATTGGCAAACATATGTATTAAGATCATCCACATTTGTGACTCAGACGCCCGCTATCAGAAACAGAGAAACAGTTACCATTCTCTGCCTTAGTGCATACCTTGTTCTGTAGAACTGCTTGCCCAGATCGTTCGGTTACAAAAAACATTGGTAGTTTTAAAAAAACATGTTTGGTTCCTCATAATACAACACAAACAGTACTGGAAGGCAATTCCTGTGAACCTCTATACTTTAGGAACAGCATTTGCCAAGGGATGAGCAAAAGCCTGGACCATCTCAGCTGCAGCTCGCAGCTCTAGCAGTAGATTAAGGTTGTTTGTCAGAATTGCTGGTATGACTTAGGTGGGACAACTGCTAGTCATCATCGCACAGCCCATAAGCTCTTACCTTACAGATGGGACAGATAAAGGCTTCTAGATTGTGAATACATTAACAAAGACCTTTTTTTGCTGCAGAAGGATCTGCACAGCTGGACTCCAAATGCAGGCAGGGACACACTGACAGTACCCTATGCTAGCAGAGCTCTTGCGGAGATCAGAACCTCCCAGAAGCAGCAAAATGAAAGAAAAAACCACCTGCCTCCCTCTCCAGAGCTATTTGTTGCTTTTCTAACTCAATGTCAAAGCTAAGCTTCAACTGTTTGGGTTTTTTTCCCTAGGCTTTAAGAAGGAGAAGAGCAGCAAGAGAGTCATCGACAGACTACTCTTTCCCTCAGCTCTCATGACACATGATGTTCCTAGTCACTGGGGTAGGTGGTGTAAGCATACAGGACTAAAAACCTGTACATTTAGTTTGAGGTAAGAATGCATGAAGTTGGGAAGATCGCAACCCTAGCAAACTCCAAGCAGGGCACAAGCCCTAGGATAAAACAGCAACAAGGCAGTTAAAAACAGTAACGAAAACAAGAGCAGAACTGAGATCCGTTACTTTGGGATTACTCACCAGATTTGCATTAACCATCAATTATTGCAACAGAACAAATAAGGCATGCAAATATTTTGGCCACCTCTTTGGCCTCTATGTTGTGCTTTTCTTTGTTTTGCAGAAAGCAGTGGGTGAAGATCCAAGGCTCATCATATGTCAAAAAAGAAATGCTAAATTAGTTGATTTTGTTTATATCCCGCATATTTCACACTGCATGTGTATAAATATATATATATATATACAGACAGAGAACACAAAACCTCTGACTAGCATAAGTCACAAATTCATCTCACTGGCATGTAGATGTCTACAGTGGGTTCAACCTTATTCAGCATTCAGGGTATCTGAGTTGTTCTGCTACCAAATCATCTGTTTAAAGCAAATAGAAGTGACATGGTAGGGATTAATATTCAGTCAGTCATTTGTACTAAGGCAACTGCTGTTACATTTGTATCTTCTGGTTTTGCTTTTCTGACTTCCTACCCCACTGCTGGGAATAGGAGCTCTCCAGAAGAATTTTAGTCTCCATGAATGGATCAGTAGGCTAACTCCCATCCCAAGAGCAAAACTAACCTCAATAGAAGAGTATAAAAATACAGCAGTTAGAAAGAATACTTCCCAGCCAACACACAGGCGGAAAAGGAAGATGATGCACTATGGCCCTTTTATGACCATCACTGCATTTAAAATATTATAAAATTAGTAATGGAAACAGAACTGATCATCCTGGGAGATCTTTAGACAGAAGTTGAAACAGCAAGGTAAAAAACTAAATGAGGACTCCACTTTTAACTTTAACAGTAACTGGCAGTGCTCCTGTAATTCGCATTTTCTCAACAGCAAATATTCTGAGTAAAGAATGTACCATATACTAAAACCCTATGCAGTAAACACAACTTGCAGTTTGAGTTCGCAAAGTAATGTTGGACAAAATTTAGAGTTTAAGAATTTGTGTATAACTCTCCTTCTGTTAATAACCAGACCAGATCTGAATTGTATAAAATATTCAGGTGCCTTTTAAAGTTATAAGAGAATAAATACTCTATTATCATTGGTACATTCCTTTCTCAATCTAGGTATACAATAACTTAATATATTTAATATTCAGATAAACAATTCTTAGAAGATGCTTTGGCAGCCAATTTCTTACATATTCTCTATTTCTACAGAAGTATTCAGTTATGTTTTCAGAAAAAAAAATTATCTGGATACTACTTAGAAGAATTATGTGCTGTACAAAACAAATCCAAATCATCACTACAAAGTATAAAAGGCAGTTAAAAAACGAGTGTAAAAAGGAATGCATATTTGCAAGAAGATACCCAACATTCACAGGAAGAAGATACATACGCACCATGGTTTTTTTTTCTTTTCTTGCCAATGAAGCCAGAAAAAGATTGTCAGTTATTTGAAAAGCATTTCCCTTATTCCAGTTCATGCAACAACTGTGTTTCCTACACTCCGCATATCAGCAACATAGTTTTGGAACAGATTTGTTCCCTTGGGCAGTGCCCGTTCATGAAAATTAAAAAAGGTAAAAAAAGTCTTCAATGATTTGTTTAATCTGACTAAAGACTTACTAACTGGTACATTATGATAAGTAGGCAGTAGGTGTTTCATCATTTCTAAACGACTGTTGTATTTTATTTCTAACAGGAAAAAAAAAAAAAAAGAAAGAAAAACACAGAAGGACCTTCTGAGTGTTCACACTGAGAACTCTCTGGTTGGGCAACAGAGTGGCGCAATAAGAGTCCATAAGTACAGACAGACACAACACCAACAGGAGACCATCTTAATCCAGAAGATGGACCAGGTTCCAGTGAAGAAGTTTTCAATCTGAGCACTTTCGTAACTGTAAAAAGGGAGGGGGGGGAGGGAGGGGGAGGAAAGAAGCAATAAACTCGCTGTTCATATCGCAGAGTGCAGTATCCTCTGTTTTTCCAGCTGGGTCACAGACTTCAACTAGGTCAACCCAGACATGAAGCAGAGGACAGCAGCCCTTTCTAGAGCAACACATTGCCAAAGACTCCATTGCAAAAGACTCATAAGTCTTTTTTCCAGCTTCTTACTTAAGGAGAGGAGCCACAGTTAAGATAAACGTTCTCACTCACACCTCCCCACCTCAATGCAGAGACACATTGATTTTGTCAGCTTTAAAGAAATGCACTTACTGGAACCAATGAGTTACTGTCATCATCACATAAAGCGAAGCCAAGAAGAAAACAAAGTGGAAGTAGGCATAACTGTACACCGTGCCTTTCTTCTCATCGTAAATCACGGTCTGGCCTCCTCTTTTTTCAGTGTGCTCTTCAGAATCAGCTGTAAGAGACAGGAAACAAGAAACTTTGGCAAATTTAATGAGAACTGAAAACAGCAGCTGGCTTCATGAAGAACACAGCAAAACATTTATAGTATGATTTAGGAAAGCGTGATACAGAGCAACACATGAACATTTCCCTGCCCTTAGGACATGGGTCCAACCCTTTAGTAAAGCCACTGAAATCCTGCCTTCTATCAGCTTCCTGGCCTACTGGCTAGTTTTTGTGCATTTGTGCTATTTAAATTGCTATACCTGTAAAATACATCTGACAAGTCCAAGCTGATAAACCTAAGTGCACCAGGTATGCAAACAGGAAACTCCCTTCACTCCTGAACTGCAGAGCTCCTGAACCAAAAATCCAGCAGTCACACCCACAAGCACACAAAGGGAAGAGATTATTGTGTGTGTTACAATAATGAAATATCCTTTAAGGAATTATAAAATAGCCTGCTGTTTTGCAATAGTATTATTACATCTTGTTTCCTTTCCTAGCTTAACTTTCAGCACTTCAGCTGCTTCAGTTTAATATACTACAGAAAGAAGGACACAAGCAGCTCTCCATCTGCAGTTGTGTCCTTACTCTCTTGGCTTTGGTCTGGAAGCCACAAGTGAGGTAAATTGTCCAGCGAAAATGTATTTACCATCTCCATCAGGGACACAGCAAAAGCAGCAACGAGCTACCTGTGGAACAGACAACAGGAAGGGTGAGAGTCTGTGCTACAGCAAAGAACAACAACAACATTTGGTGAAGGAAGGTCTGTTATGTCTATGTTACACACACTAATTTAGAACAGTCTGGTTTGTATTTCCAACCAGCACAAAACTCAAATTAGGATTTGCCAAGCAGTTCATAACATCACTTCCTAAGTTTTGGAAAAACCTACTCAGTAAGATTTGGAGCAAATTAACAATTTTTAAGAATTACTCTTTCCATTTTACATAACTCAACGTCAAACACTGGTACAAATAATTACAACAATATGGTGGAAAAGCTACAGTTTTTAAAGGGGTTCAGAGGTGGTTTACCTCTTCAGACTTGTACCTGGAGAGCTTTTTAAATTAAAAAATTCTCTACTCAAATGAAAGAAAAAGGAACTTTTAAAACCCTGCAGCATAGACTGGTAATCATAACTACACATGTATTAAGTCAGAAATGTACTTATATTTGCAAGAATTCGCTGAAATAGAGGCAGAATGAATATAAGCGGAGTGAGTAAAAGCAGAAAGTTGTTTTTACTGTTTATTTAAATGAAGAATTTATTTTTTAACTGATGGAAAAAGCAAAGTTGAAAATTACATTTCTTGTGATGTGTGATAATGCAAATGGGACAGGGTGCTGACCATTCAATAAACATAAATAAGTGTATTTCCTGCACTAGACTACACTACAAGTCAGCACTTTCTCTCGTGCATCACTAACATTATTTGTTCCGACAAAATCCAACTCTGTGATTTATTTTGCTTAGGAAAATTCTCTTCACTAACCATTATACCAATTAGTCTTTATAGTATGAAAGTGTCTTAACTTTTTAAACATGTATTAGTTCTCAGTATACACTGCAATGTAATGCAGTAGTGGAGTCTTACTGGAGACTTTGGTGTTGTTCACACTTAAGTAAAACAAACTAGAGGACAGCCTGGCCCTGGAAATAAGGACTTTGCTTCTTGGAAACTTAGGGCTGTCCACGAAGGATAAAAGGTACCCTGGGACAATCAAGATAATGCAAGCATACTAGCCCCTCTCACACATCTTTGAAACCCTCCCAGCATCACAGATAAGTAACTATTGCAAGTCTGGTCTCCAACGTCCTCTTGATCAAGAGACAAGAATGCTACAGAAATCCAGTTGCCTTGCCAAGTTTTGACTAGTAGTCAGTGATGTGAGTATTAGTGATTGGTCAAATCATGCTATATCTGAATGCTTGAATGACATAAAACCACATTTGGGGTGAACCAATTTGCTGGGACACCTCAGGCACATCATTAAATATTCACCCCTGTAATTCTATACTTTGTGTTCTCCTCAGTTGGCACAGGCCAGTTGCAAGTTTTCCTAACAGCCCCAAAAATCAAATAGCAAACCTGTAAGGTAAAGCGTCCAACAGAAATACCAGTGGCACTTTTTACTGTGTGTATGGATGAATACATAAAAACACTGGGTTCATAAACTCATGAAAAGCTATGAAGATCATTCATTTTAAGACACTTAAATAAAACTTAAATAAAACCCTTATTCCATATCTCTTCCTACACTGTGCCAAGCCTCACCTACAGCACCAGCCTGAGCACTCCTTGGGCCACACTTGCATTCTGAAGGTAGTGCTGGGTTCCCACAAACTTTTTAATCAGTTGCAATTAAGTCCTTGAACACACAGAGTGATGCAATTAGCAAGGCTAGCACAGACAGCTGAGCTTGATGAGGGGCTAATGGTGTCTTCAGCACAGAGGCCAACCCTCTGTAATCCACAAGCAACTGCAGAGCTGTGTTCACACTCCTGGCCAGGAGACAAAGGCCCCTTGCCGTAGTGAATGCAATTGGAGTGCAATTAGTTGCTCTTCGCCAGTCATTGCTTTATTTTTATGTTCAGCAGCTCTTGTACTGCTCTTTACAACCAAACGGTCTGGAAATAATCCCACAGGCATGCACTGCGGCAGACAAGCTGAACCTTCCCCTGTGGGGCTGCATCCAGCAGCCACACTGTGCCAACCGCCTGCAACCTGCCTGCTGCTCCTGCCACGGGGTGCACTGCAGCCCCCCGCACTTTGGATGAGACCTCTGAGGCCATAGTGCAGGCAAAGGAAAGTGGGTGGGCACAAAGGGCAGCTGTTTCTTCTCCAGAGCTCCCCCACCTTGGCCTGCCCCTCATTTTTACAGGGTGGGAAGGTGCACATCCTGCCCAGATCTTCACCAAGGTCCCCCCTGATGTGGGCCAGGCCTCACCTCAGTGCTTGGTGCTGAGCCTGCTGGTGGGCTCAGCTGCCTGCCCGCAAGGCTGGGGCTGGCGTAAGAAGCCACCGGGCGCTTGGCTCCAGTAGCAGCGTCCCACCAGAGGAAAGCTCCTCCAGCACTGACATGCTTCCACAGTGCAGCACCATTTTGCTTCCCCGTGCCCTGCTACTGCAAAAAAAGTGCCTCATCAGACACTCTGCAAACACTCTGATTAAAGCACTGAAAAACAGATAAGGCTTCACATGCAAGTAATACCACTGTAGAGAGGGCTAGGGATGGAGATTCATCCTCCAAACACACACATTCGAAGTGTGACACTAGCAAGCCTAAGTAAGAGGTAACGGTTACTTAACAAGAAAACATTCATTTCCCCATGTTTCTGGGTGTTCCCAGGATAAGAAGGCCAAAGAAATAAGCAGATGGAATGAAGAAAGATACTGCTGAAACAGGGATGAGAAACACAACCCAAGATGACATTACAGACAAAACCTAAAAAACTACTTACGAGTGGAAATAAAAATAAGAGCTAGGATCTTGTCATTATAGTCAGTTGCTATGAGAACAGTCACAACCAAGACTAAAAACATTTAAGAACACCTTCACTTCTGTGAGAATAGATACTAAAGATTCATGTCAAAATAACAGAAAGAGAAAGAGTGTATTTGAATAAGTGTTTGCCTGTGGCTTAAGCACTTAACGAAAACTGCGGTTTTGACATTTATGCAAGGCTTAATTGTGCACAAATGTAGTTTTGCAACTCAGCATCATGTATAATTTTTCTGTAACTGTGTATGTTTTGAATTGAAAAATGATGAGACGAGTGTCATATTTAGCCTTAACAATTAAAGTAATGCACCATACTTCTCCAGCGGTATTGCGTAGCCATAGAGAAAATAAATACATTCCATAATCGTAGTTATAGAAGTAGTAAAAAAATTTACTAGTGATGAAAAGGGGGGACTGAAGCAGGGGTCTCTAGACTTAAATTTTTAGACTTCAGTTTTAAAAAGCAGAACCAATGAAGTAACTATTCACAATAGAAGCAGATTATCTTGTAACAAAGGACAAAATTAACAGAAGACATTGTCCAGAACTACTGAAGTCTGATAAGGACTGACAAGGTAAAGCAGAATGTTTTATTAGCAAGAGATAAAGAGAAACCAAGGTCAGCTCTGGTATGCAGAAGTGGCAAGAGGCAAAAAAGGCACAACTGAGCATGCACAAAGCCGAAAGGTAATAAGTTCAACCCCGAAGATGACTACTTACTTCATCCCCACAACCACCAAAGACCACCACCAGAGGACACTGCACAAGTATGACTGGGAGGTGACTTAATTTTAATACGAAGCGGGGACAGGTGATGCATATGTATAGGCGCATTGGGTAAGCCACATGAGTATGTACTATTTAACTGTATATAAACCAGGACTAGTGGCTGATGAGCTGGGCACATTTATGGCAGAAATATCTCCCATGTGTCCAGCACACTGTATTGCTTAAAATTCCTCATACCCGACAATGAAGAACCTCACTGTTAAACTGAACTAGCAGAGTGGTTATTTATGACACTTCTTTATCTGAAAGCTTCCAGCAGACTTTGCCTTTAAATGAGAGGACGTGAGCTTGTGTGGAGCACAAGAAGATTTATAAGAAGTCTGTAGGATGTTAAATAAACTGCAAGACCAGTATATTATTTCAGTACATAAAGGTACCTTCATGGGCCAGCAAGAGCTGCAGAAGGGCCAATGTGGACAAGTGTTCTGAGGAGTCCGTACCCAGAGGCACGTAGCACGTATGTTACAAACAAACTTTTGCTTTCATCTAATTACAGATTACTTAGCCATGAAAACAACGGCAAGAAAAGCAGATGAGGCAGTATGCACAGAAATCCTGTGGGAGGAAGCAAGAACTCACTTCAGTTTCAGGTGCTGCATATATTCCCCTCAGTGCCTCTGAGCTTGCACGTGTTGTTGAGGTCAAACTAGGAGCAAGGAAGATAAGGTCAAAAGAAAAGTGTAAGCCAAACATGGCGATTTTTCAACACAACCACAAATACAAATAGTCTATTCACATGTAGGCTAAGTGTTCACATTTGGATATAGCATTAAGCACATGAAAAGTATGCTCTGCCTAAGTATAAACCAGCCTGACAAGACAGCCACTGGCCAAATCAGCCTGAATCACCAGCTTGAAAGTAGGTCACTCCAAGTGGTGAAGTCATCACCACCAGACAGGAGCAAAGAGCTAAGCACTCCAACTTGCACTTCAGAAGAGATGTCCTCTGCTGTGTAGAACCAATGCTTTTGTATTAACTTCACAGCCATAACTTTGGCTCAGTATTTCTGTAAAGGCTTTGCCAGCGAAGTAAAAGGTCACTGGCAGCACTCAGTTTTCAAAAGTAAATTCCAATGGTTAGTGCCAGTGTACCAGTTGCTGGAAATCACTTACTGACATTACTGTAGTTGTCTGGAGGGGAATCCTTTCTTGTTTCTTCTGATTAGAAACATTTCTTGCCTAGTCTTCCCCTTTCAGGATGTGTAATGCAAAGTTTCCATTACCCACAGGGAGATGTCTGTTCATGTTCTGCTGCTGTATACACTGAACCTTAGTAACCAACATTTCAAAACTTTTCCCTTGAAGGCCTTCCTATCTCCCCAGCCAGGCACACTTCCCCTGCAGGCTATGTTTAAGGTCATCTGCATTCCCAAAACACATTCCTGAGGCACTGGAAAAACTGTTCTAATGTGAACTACATCCATGATATATGGTATCTATGTATCTGATACCAGAATTAAACAGAACACAGATGCATATTTGATAGCAGAAAAGTAGCTGTGCTATCTCTTCAGAAAGTCTTTCATTTTCACTTCAAAATTATGAAGGAGTTTCAAAAGGGAATTCTGAAGTAGACTGATTCAGAAGCAAAACCTGCTCAAAAGCCTGCAGCACACAGACAGTGCTGTCTCCTAGCAACCCGCACAGCCAAAACCAGTGATACATCACCTTTCAATCATTAGCTACTTCCACTCTGTCCCCTTCCCGGAGCACGACAATTTATTGATGTGAGCTGCAGTAATACAAGGTGAGCATCATAGTTATACAAGAAAAGATTTTTTTAAAGCAGGAGATTGCCAGCAAATCCTGATGGCAGTACTGCACATCATCACTTGATCAAAGGAAGCCTTAAACCCTCCCAGTTTTGCTTGTGTTAAGACTGTCAAGTAACAGTTATGGTCTCTGCGGAAAGGCTACATAAGTTTCAGACAGTTTTTTTAGATGGACATAACTGCATAGAGTTTTTCTTATTGAAAGAGTAAATACAGTAAATACGTTTGGGATCATAGACAGCTAGAATTTTTCCCCTCCACCTCTGGATGTAAATTGTTCCATTTGGTTTTAAAGAGCTATATTTTTTTTCAAAAGTTATATTATCATCTTGTTGAACATTTTTAGTCAAAACACCTAACCATCCTGAAACTAAGAAGAATATGTACTTTCCAGCTCAGTTCTATTCTACTTCTCCCCATCACCTTGTCTGCATGAAGTCTGCAGTAAGCCTTTGCTAACTGGATCGCAAGATTGCATTTACAGCAAAGTAACTGCAAACCGTCAGACTTACCAAGAATATAAAATGCAGCCAAATAAAATGGTAGTACCCAGGCCAGTAACCAGGTTTTCATCTCTGTGCAGGCCTTGGCTAAATTCAGGTACACATATCGTGATGTTCTGATTGTTTTCATCCAGGACTTCACAAAACGTAAGAAAAAAAGAGCACTGTTAGCAAAACTCATTCCACTGCATTTCAAAGGAGTCTTCACACTGAACGCTTTCAGCAAAATATTTTTATTACTTCAGATACTGGGTAGGTACATTTCAGTGGTTTCTATTTATCTTTTAAAAGGATCACACAGAAAAAAAAAAAAAGTCTGTAAATCTGACCTGGCTGATTCTGTATTTTGGGCAAAACAAGACCGCATCTTAGTAGGGTAGTAAAATAACTTGTTTGACCAAACCACACAAACAAGGAAAATGACTGTCTGGTGAACTATGAAATGAGAAGCTGGAAATTTACCAACACTTTTTATGAGATTACAGAGCCATATAACACCAAGATAGCACAAACCTGAGACCATACATTTCCTTGACAGCAGGAGTGCCTTGAGGAGAACTACGAAATTCATACTCATGAAAAAGGTGGTGTATAGCTGCCCTGTTCTCAGACCAGTATACAGAAGACCAAAGAAAAGGAGATGCACCAGTTAAAGGCAAGATGTTACCTTAATATCTACGCAAATACTACATCTAGGTCCCTGAAATGAAGCCAATTCAGTCCTCGATGTTCTAAGATGTATCTGGCTTTTTAGTGTCTGCTTGGGGTCAAAGCAAAGCAGAGCAGCACCTGCAGCATCACTCCAAAGCAAGAGATTACAGCTGCACCACACCTGAAGAGCTTTTTGAGCCAATGCTGTTTAAGGCAAACTCTGATCCCATATCTTCTTCAGTCCAGCAGGCACTCTGCATCCCCATTGGGACAGCACAACTGTTTGTAGGGGCAAAGACTACACCCAGCTTAAAAATAAACTCAAAGTCAGTGCCCTGATCTGGTGGGGAAGGACTTTGTGTGGCCCTGAAGGGCTGCACAAACAACTTCATCCGCACATAGTAGAGAAACTGCAAGGTGGAAGCAAAAGAAGGGATGACAAGACTTCATAGAATCACAGAATCATTTACATTAGAAAAGTCCCTTAAGATCATCAAGTTAACCTAACACTGCCATTCCACTACTGAACCATATCCCTAAGTGCCACATCTATATGCTTTTAAATTCCTCCAGGGACAGTGACTCAACCACTTACCCGGGGCACACTGGTCCAGTGCTTGGCAACCCTTTTGGTGAACAAATTTTTCCTAATACTCAGACTAATCCTTACCTGGTGCAATCTGAGGCCATTTCATCTCGTCCTATTGTCATCTGGGAGATGATACCAACACCTGCTTCACTACAACCTCCTTTCAGATAGTTGCAGAGAACGATAAGGGCTCCTCTCAGCCTTCTTTTCTCCAAACTAAACAATCCCAGTTCCCTCAGCCACTCCTCATAAAACTTGTGCTCCAGACCCTTCACCAGCTCTGTTGCTCTTCCTTGTACACACAAACACCTTGGTCAGAGACACGCAGAACCCCGCAACTGCATCCATCACGTACACTATTTAGCAGGCCTTTTAGCTGTATCTGGCACGAAAAAGCTAAGGTATGCTGTGATAAGCACAGGTTCAACAGGCATTACCTTTTATCCACCCATTCCTTCTAAAGATGTTTGCAACTCTTCTTTTTGGGTGCTGTAAATAAATACTTCTATTTTGCATTTTCTTCAAGCCTGGTTTGGGAAGTGGTCAATTTGCAAGACTGCCTATTTTCAAGTCCCTCCTTGAGGAATGAGTCAACATTAGGTAAGTTCATGGCAAATGTGAGGGACAGGGCAAGGGACACCACACCTGAACTGCCAGCACCTCATTCTCCAGCACATGCTACTGTAAAGGCTGCACAGGCTGCTATGATGGTCTTTAGCACCCAGACAGGGCAGAAAGGAGCATCTCAGAGCAGATGACAGCCAAGAGAGTTGTCTCACATGGAAAGACAGGGAGGAACACCTCACTAGGGAGGTCTGAGAGAGTGGCTTGATGCATATTCTGACAAATGCAATAATGACACTTGCAATACATGCAAGAAGAATCAGAACTTCACTTAACTGCTGAAGGCTTTGACTATCACAAGCATGAAATAACATGAGACCAATGATTTAATACCATACATCACTTCCTTCCCCATTTTGATTTCTTGGTTTTTTTCCCCTGTGTCAAGTCTTATGAGTAAGTCTGAGGCCTTCCAAATTAACTTCTATATTAATTTAGGTAAGTCTTCCACCTAAATATTGTATGTTTTTCCTTCTTATTTCTGGAATACATTTGCGCGTGTGTGCACCTATACCTGCACAAGTGTGACGGATTCCCCCCTATCTCTCTCCTTTCTTCTTGGGAGGAGTCTGTAGAAACTTCTCAGTCCTGAAAATGGACTTATTTTCCTCTATTTAGTGTTGTTGAGCATAATAAAGAAGAGGGTTTTGGCATTACTAATTTGAACCAGAAATGTTTTTCTGTATGTAAAAAGAATGCTCCCTGTCCAAATAGGCGACTCTGATGGTTACCTGGGCAAAGCAAACAGTCTGAGTTTTGCCTGTGAAGTCTTGCTGTGTTTTTGTAGTGTAGAACTTAAAGCTCTAGGGACTTCTCTACCCCGGCTTGCAAAGGCAATGGTTAGAAGGTAAGCAGAGTACAGGAACTCTGATGATAAATAGCACCAACTCAAACAACTGCAACAAACCCCAGAATATTTCCTCTCAAAACCAAAGACAAGTGGTACTCAAGTTTTTGCTCCACTAGGAATCTAAAGCTAAGGCTATCCAGCATACCAATTCTAGGAGAAAACAAGTTATTTTAGTACCCACTCTGATGGCCAGCACCTACTAACTGGTGGTGGACACAGTAAACTTCTGGATGGAGCTGATCACCTGGCTTCTTCCAGAGGCATCCAAGGGCCATTTGTTCCAATCATGTCAGCAAACATGTTATGTTTTAGTCATGTCCTATCGCACAAGAACGTGAACTTGCCATATAGGCTGTACAACACTCTGGGATTTTTTTTCTCTAGGAAATAGGTTTGAATTACTCTGGTGCAACAGATGCAGCTCACCCAAGGTAAATGAAGCTCCCCTGGACCAAAGCATTTAAGATACATGGACAGCGCCAGTTGCATGGTCTCTCTCCTGCACAGATTTATTTCCAGTACTTCAAATTTCTTTTGCATAGGCCAGGACAGACCAAACCCAGCACTCCTGTATGCCTGAATTTGTTGATTTCAGTTTGCTAAATTCTTACATTTAACGCATGCCATTTTGTAAAGAATTTACATAAAGCATTAGATAACTTACTAGTTTCTGGTGGCTTACTGGACAGTGCTGAGAAAGTCAGGTACATAACATAGCAGCTGATAACTCCTGACTGGAGCAAACCAGAATGGGGCTGACCTTTACAAGAAAGAGGAAAATAAGTGATTTTTGCAGACATTTTAATGAACAGAAAAAGAAATTCATACCCCTTACAGAACACCACACTATCATCTTTCAGGAGAGGAGAGTATCTTATGTTTTACTTAAAGCAGTTCATAAGTCTTTGAGGCAGTTTAGATACATTTCCACTGGTGAGTTAAGAGAAAGGAGTCTGTCCTTCAGTTACGCTGGTTGTTTTAGAAAGGCACTAGATTCACACATAAGTAAAGAATCACCCCCCTGCTCTCTCCAGAAGCTCCGACTTTTCAAAAAGCTACTGAAATGCTGCCATTTAGTTTTGTCTGCCCATAAAATCTGTGTTGGAGTCAATCAAATTACTATTTCCGATTTATGCAAAATACTAATAGCACACATAAAATATACTGAAGCATGAGGAGCTGTTAGCTCCTCCAGACCCAAACTTTACAGATAGTAAGTCACAAGCAATCAAAAGTAAATAGTAAAACAGTGGTGATTGAGGCTGATGGCTACTTTTCATCTGATACCATTGCAAGAGTTGTACAAGCTCCACAACACACTACCAACCATCAGTACACCAGCCTTCTTTACAGTACAACTACCTGACAGCATACCCAAAATGCCTCACATCTGTCATTTCAGCAGCTGAGCTGATGACCAGCAACAGCACTTCATTGTGTAGGTAATGCGACAGGGGCAAGAGCAGCACCAGCTCTGAACTAAACTATCTTGAGACTTTCTGCCTAGAACACGGTTCATGCCTCTAGGCACAAAACTGTGGCAATACCAGAAACCCACGAGGAAAAAAAGGAAAGTGACTCACGATCCTGGACACAGGGCGATATGGCCACCAGCGACACAAAGAGGCACAGGCCACCATTAACACCGATCAGGACCTTGTTGTACATGCAGCCTTTTGAGTGTGTGTAGAAAAGAGCCATGAGGACCAAGGCCGCCACAGCAACGGAATACAAGATGAGAGTGACCAGGGCGAGCAATCCATTCCACATCTGCTTGTGGTTTGCACCTGCAGTCCTGGGGAGAGAAAGACAAGCATCTCATTTTTGTCTTCCCTTCCCCCCCTGCAAAATATAGAATAGTTTCAAAAAAACTGTTGCAAAGATCACTGGGTTTTTTTGGAGTGTCAACTAAAAAAGTTGTTTAGGAAAAACAGCTTGCTGATGGAAAGTTTTTTGGGTTTTGTTGTCCTTGATTTTTTGTCAAAATAAAAATTATTTTAAAATAATACGTAATGTAGAGAGTGCTAAAGTTAAATATTGCTGCTGGAAATCTTTCATCCACAGAAAAGCAACTAAGTTAATTAGAATGATATCTCACCCCTTCCCTCCATGAAAATAGGTGTCCAACAAACCCAACGGTTTGCTAGAACTCCTTCTTAGCAGTAGATATGCTAACTAGAACAAGACAGGACCAAAGGTTTATAGAGGTTTTATCCCTGTGTATATATAGGAGAAAAATTTAAATATTTTAAATGAGTGAAAGGCTAAGAGCTAGGAAGGTAATAGCAGATATGATTAAACCAGAAATTAAGTCAATGCCAAAATGGGGTCTATGTGGTTTGATAATGGAATCTCGCACATTAAAATGTAAGCAAAGAAGTCGATGAGAAAGTAGCAGTTCCCACATCGAGGAAAAAAGAATATTGATGTGCATTAAACTGACACAAAAAAGCAGGATTTATCAGTTTAAATCACTGCACACTGTTTCACTACTACATTTTGCAAATTTGGTTTTATTCTCTTGCAATACTTGGTTTCCTAGCAGGTATATTTTCATATAACATATAAAATAAATTAAGAAGTTTTTGCATCCCGACGTGCTACCACTTATTGGAAGCTGAGCGGGTTAAAAATAAATAAGCAGAATAGAACTGAATAAGAAGGAAAAATCTCTGCCAGGGAAGAAGGCGGCAGATGAAGCAAAGATGAACAGCTCTAAATATTCACGTCTTATTTCAGAAATTACATTCATATAACTTTTAAATTCTTTGTTATGAGAATGTATTGTTCAGCAGTCCATTAGATTTTTATGCAAATAACTATTTGCCAATCACATACCAATTTTTATTCCATTTATGTGCAAACTCAACAAGCAGGATGAGTTGAATGGCAATGAAAAGGAAACCTCCTGTTGCTCCTACGTAGCGCCACGCTGCAAGGCAGAGAAGCAGAAAATAGGTCAAACTGCAGTCGCCTTTCCCTTGAGATAAAATGGAATTATTGTCTATGCAGTGAAGCCGTTACACTGTTTGAATATCTCCAGCCCACAGATGTAGCAGGAGATGAGAGATTTCAGCTGAAAGCCAGCTCAGCTAACTCAAGATTGATGAATTCAGCTTGCAACCGATTACATTTTCAAAGTAAGCCTGTTACAACATTTACTGAGTTTCCCTAACCTGGAGGCTACGAGTTACTATAATCAGACAGAAAATACTGAAACCTTTATTTGTGACTTGTGGATGGGAGGTGGTGTGAAGGCATTTCACAGGAATCTAAACCCTGAAATTGCAAGGTACTGGAAAGGGAAGAAACTGCCCTTTTTAGATTCCTGTACCACAGAACAAAGGTGGGGCTCTTATCTATTTACAAATGTTGTCCCACGCCACTCCCAAAGAAATGGGAACACTTGGTATTCACTGACTAGTTTTAAGACAGGTTATTTGACTACTTAACCATTGACCTACATATATGCTATTTGGGTAGCTATTTGGATAGTTGGGACAACAGATCTCTTGTTTGCAACATCAGAAGTCTCTGAGGAAACCTGGATACCTATTTAAATGTTGTGCTTCTGTGCAGTGCATAGCTATAAACGACTCCAGGTGTGCAGCTGATTTCAGTCAAGAGGAACAACAAAGTGCATTAGCATAGTTCAGCCATATCCTACCACTATGTTTCCCTTTTGAAAAAAAGCTTGTGTAAGTAAAGTGGAGGAACAGAACAGTCAGGGGATGTTACCCTTCACAGATAATGCAGATTTTTTTTTTACTGGACCATAAGCTGAAAGCAAGCAAAAATGTCATTTGTCTGGCTTTGCTTAACATATTGTATGCACTTGATAAGCGTACTGTTCTTCAGACAACCAAACCAAAAACTGGAAGAAGCTAGCATGCAAACAAGTACAAAGAAAACAGGCAGGGAACAAAGTGTGCATGTGTGTTTTGGAGAGGTAGAGTAAGGAAATTCAGACCACCAATGCAGCAAATAATTAAATAACCAGACTCTCAGCATCTCCCACTGCCACAAGCAGGACACTGCAGGATCTTTAAAGGATCCACCATAGATAAGGTTAGCCTGGCCAGTGTGGATTTAAAACTACAGCCTACACAAACCTACTGCTTGCACATAATGCTCCCCTCCATGATTAACTGCTAAGCATGGGAAGCATGGCAAAAGTTTGGGTTTTTTTAAGAAAAAGTAATCAAACTGGGAGAATGCTCAAAAAACCCCCAACAGTTAAGTTTCACGATGGGAGGTGAAAAAGAAGGGAAAACAAACCCACACAATAGTCAAACCATCTGTAAATCTTAAATTCAGAGGCTGACTGGAGGATAGTTTAGTAGGATTTGCAGAATACCGCTTTATACAGAAAAGTCAAGAGCTAATTTGGGGAAGAAAGCTTATTATGCTGTATTGCTGCACTAGGCTACACTGCCACTGAGGAACAGTGCTCGAATCAGCACAAAAAGTTCTGTGCCCCCTCTTCTCCAAACACTTCATTTCTTGATGACTTTTCACCATGAAAAAGGCGACTTGCAAAGTCTCACTTGCTCATAAGTACAACACATCACACCACTAACACCTTTCTAAATCAAACAGTGATTAGATACTAAGGACAAGTACATACTGCTACACCATGACTTCCCAGAGGGATAAAGAGTCTTTCACTTCTGGGGCATCAAAATGAACCAAACAGTAAGAGGAAGAAGCTGAAGAGCAGTGTGCTCACAGTATGTCTGCCCCCTATGTTTCTACTTTCTCTCCCCCATGTTACTCCTCCCTCTTCCCAGCTACAGGAGATGGGTGTTGATAACACTCGTAATCCAGAAAGCCCTAGTGGAAACAGCCAGCAGACACAACCACTCTTCTGCCTTACTGACCCCATCTCCTTCCACCCACCCAGATTCAACAGCTTAAGGGCTTACAAGTAACTGGAAAACTGAAGAGCACAAACTCATCTCAGCATCACTGAGAATTTTGCTTTTAGCCCCGTGAGAAGCACCCCACACAAGCTGGGATTTAAGCACTGGGCCAGCACCAGCATGCCTGAGTGGTGCCACAGCATCCTCCAGACCTGGAAATGTTTCAGTCACAGCATACTCAGCAGAGCACTCACAACACGTCCCAAAAAGTCTAATTTTACTTTACTGAATTTACGCCACCAGCATGTAAGCTAACAACATCTCAAATTCTGTTGTGGCATTGCAGGTTTCCAGGCAGCGAACATCAGTGCCTGGCAGCACACTGTGCCTCCATGAGCACTGGCACCTCTCCACCATGCACAGCAGAGATATCTGCACAAGCTAAACTAACATGCAGTTCAGCTTTCCTGAGTGAACAATTTCTTGTGCACCACTACAACTCCCTCCTTCCTAAGGCTTTGCAAGACAGCACCACAATGGTATCTACCCTTGTCCATCTGGCCTGCTGGTGGTAAGAAAACAACACTGTCTTCACTGCACATTCACATGAAGACCATGTACTCTGTGCACACAGTTCCCCCCAGACAGATCCAAATGTTCCTTTATACCTGGACAATATTGACTTTACTTGAAGAAATATTGCAATATTGATATTGATGAAATCTTTAGGATTTATAATTACTCACAAGGTCGTACAGAATGAAACAGCAAAACAAAACAAGAAGGACATACCATTGAGGAAAGTGTCCTGATCAGGAATGAAGAAGGCTCCTGAGCACATCGCTGCCAGAAGTATAAGTTTAATGAACCAGAATCTGGACAAGAGGAAAGGAAAAACATGTCATCTGGTTTCAACAGGAATTAGAGTCTTGAACTCAAATACCATAAGGAATCTCTATTTAAAGCCCCCCAAAAAGAGAAAAATTAGCCTTGATGCCCGATTGCCACCTTAGTTAGTTTTCATCTCACTGCATTACTTCTGACAAAAGCAGTAAAATCAAATTTTGTTTCATTTTGTTGTTTGGTTTTTTTTTTTTTTTTTTGCCTAGTACTACACCCAAGCGGAACAAAGACAACACAATCCTGTAAACAGAATTGGAAATGAAGCAACCAAACAAATACTCACCCATTATGAATGTATGCTCGGCAGCTTTTGCTGCTGTTAACTTTGATGGTGAACAAGGAGAACAAAAAGAAGAAACAGGCCATTCCAAAACAGACTTTGTATACCGCAGAGTATCCAACCAACTTCTCGCACATCTCACCTGCCTGAATACCCTTGCACAGCTCCTTGTAGAAGGGAATCTGAAAAGCATGTTACAAGTCATTAGGTAGGACACAGGGCTCCTCATAACCAATCATGTCTACACCTAGGCACTAAATTTTCATTGGCCTCATTTAACACTTTTCAATCTTGATACCCCTCAGTCTGGATTTAAAAGCTCAAGGGAAATAAAGAACCATAAAGCACAAGGGATATGGAGCTATCTAGAGCCTCCATTCTCAAATCCTTCTAGATGCCTTGGGGTACAAGTCCACCTACCTTTGCTACAGTTCTCTCGGCTTAAGCCATCCCTGCCCCTTACTGCTTAGCCCCTCACCCCAGGGACCCTCTCCCTTCTTCCCATACTTTACAGCAGAAGATTCCGACTGCTCGAGTAATCCAGTTTACATGAATCATATCTATTATTTTTACCAGCTGAAGGGACACAAATGGGACTGTTGGGCAGGAAGCTCTGGCTCACTGGAAATGTAGGCAAATGCATACCCAAGAGGCGCAGGGGTAGCTAGTCCCCTCTTCTCCATTCCAGCCTCTGGAAGGGACTTCTGCCAGTTGCCCTGATTTTGTTTCAAATTAACAGAGAGGCAGGAAAAGTCCACTCTTCTCTTGACTCATTAAGTATTTGCTTTTGAGGCCACACTCCCGCTGCAAGGGAAAAGCAAACAGCTGCACATTTTGGCTTGTTTCACCAGGCAGACATGATGCTGGGTGCTCAAAAAAAGCAGGTCTATGTGGCCAGGACTCACACCTGTGGGGTGCCTCTGTGCAGACACCCCACCTCCCAGCCAAGAAGCCATTCAGCTGTGCAAAAATACAGGCATTTATAATTAGAAAACCACCATCTCTTTCAAAGAAAGAAGGGCCTCTCTGTACACTCACAGCCATCAGCTGAGGCTGGTGAGACCAGTCAAGCAATACATCAAATCCTCTGGAGCTGCTCACTGCTACCTGCACAGGTAACTGGAGGAGACAGAAGACAGTGTGTGCCAGGACAAAACATGCACCAATAAATAACTCAGGCAAAGGAAATGGGAATCAGACTTCACAGAGCATTTAGCCAGGTCAGATTTTCCTTATGAAAAACATACAAAGATTGTGGGCAACACCACCCTTGAACATTTCCAAGAACTCAGTAAAGATAGGAGTCTCTCTTTCCTTAAGCAGGCAAGTCAGAACACAAAATCAGGACAAAGAAAGAGCAAACAGAACCCAAGAGCAAGCAAGCAGGCGGTGTTCCCAGTTGGGTAGAAAGCTATCCAAGATGGAGGAAACAAGGGATAAACATGTAAACTCCCAGCTTCCAGTCATCAGGCTCTGAAAGGCCACTTCCCTCAGCAGGGTATGCAACTTCCCACCCCATGTCAGCAACCCAAACCAGTCAGGAGCTCAACAACCTTTCTTGTAATTTCCCAAAAAGAACAAATATTTTAGCAGCTCACAGCAACACTGAGTTGCTCCACCAAGGGCAGCAAACCTAACTACGGTACAGAGCTGATCCTAGGTGAGAGCACCAGCCAGGAAGATAAAAAGCTGGTCTCAACACAGTTCCATAGTGCTACAAGAACACATTTAAGTTGGACCACCTCCGAGATGCTCTTTCAAGAGTAACTCAGAGATGAGTTTCCACTGTTTAAGAAGCTGGACAGTAAATGAGTAGCTGTGGCTAACTTGCATCAAAGAGTTTTTACAGAGCTGGAGCATCGATGATACCTTTCCCAGGCAATGAAACATCAGCCTAAGCAAATAAGCCAGCATTCAAAACAAGCAAATGGATTGACTGGAATAATTAGGAGACCTATCAATGCCCCAGTGATGACAGGTCAAGCCAGGGGGCCACCACAATGCCAGGGAAAGCAACTGGGCTATCAATGAATGCCTGCCAGTTCTTTGCTTATATTAGCCATCTGTCAGCAGAGATTAAAAAAATGCATAATATTGAACTAACAATATCTCTGAGAAAATGAGATATTTGTTTGACATAGACAATAGTATTGACCAAGGAGAGAGATTTCTGTAAAAATCTGTACTTGGTACCAAGCAGCATTTTGCTTATGAGACTTCTAGAACAAAAAAAACCCGACTAAACCATGAACTTGAGCAATCAACTAGCTAATTAAAAACAGATCTGTGGGTAACTGTAAAAGGGCATGTTCCTTAATTGTACAGGTTTCTTCAGAGATCTTGATGGGAGTTTTGAAATGTTCTTTTCTCCATTTAGTAGTAATTTCCTCACAGATCTGGCTGAGAGAAAATGGATGGATTCACAAGAACAATAGTTCAGTTTATGCCTACACAAGCAATAAAGAGCTCAGCTGTCACGTAGCATGCACAACACCATGCTGTAGTGATGGTCACAGGAATAGTCCTGTGGGATTGAATGCCCTTTTTAGAGCACTGTGATCTTAAAGGAACAAAAGAATAAAGCCAAACTCTTAAGGACCCCAGCAGATAAACACAAGCACAATGCTGGGAACAAGAGGGTTGATGTAATGAAAAGGGCATGTTTTCATGAGAAGATGGTCTAGTGCTGGAACAATTTATCAAAGCTTTTGTGACTTCTTCACTGAAAGTGAAAGTTGAAAAAGACTTAACTTTTTTTCTTTTTTAAATTCTGTACCTCTGACACATGTTCAGCTGCTGAGCAGTCCGCCCAGCCTATGTGATTCACCAGACTTTCCATTGGCTGGGTAGTTTTGCTAGCTGTTAAAAGTCATATATTATCTGCCAAGTTTGATGTAATGAAATATCTACTTTCATACCTTTAAAAGCAGCATAACCTAAATTGTTTGGCCTCTGAGTAGGGGACAAAAAAATTCTTGCTACAGAAACTCAGCATCCTCTCACATAACAGAAACGCCTCAATTGCTGCACAAGCAATGATGTTATCCCATCAAAATCAGTAATTTTCCAAGTGCAGTGAAACCCTTTGAGACAACGGCAACATCCTCACAAACAGGGGCAGACTGCCCTGAACTTGCCTTCCACTTACTGGGAGTTGCTGGCACCCAAAACAAATGCCATACAAGCAGCAAGCCAACATGGCCACACTGTGTCCAGACTCCAGCTGGCTGGGGCTTGTTCACCTGCAGGTCTGCCTGCATCCAAACACGTGAATGCGGGAGTGTGAGAAACAGCATCAGACAGGGGAACAGGAAGAAGTGTGTGAAAACAAGCCTGAAGAGCCCAAAGGAGAACTGCTTTAATTTGGATGTGGTAATCCAATACAGAGAATGTGGCAGACAAAGTTTATGGAAAAAGAGGAAGCATGAAAGAAAATTCGTGTAGGTGGGGAGACAACAGCAAAAACTCAGGTAAAAATGTCTGTCTTGAGCAGTTGAGAAATGAAATAGAAAACCCAAAACTATTTAGAACAAAACACATACCATCTTGCATCTATGACTAAATTCTTACCAGAAATAGACAATGGGCACATGCCCTTAACTCCTTTTTGGTAGCAAATTAGGGTTTTAACATGTTATAATGCAGTTTAGGGTCAAGACACAAGCGTGGCTGGGGAAACAAGCCTGAAAGCATGCTCCACCAGAACACATAATCATCTAGATCTGAAATGCTTCTGCACAACTGAACTGGTTTTTACTGGTGCTTCTTTCCTGAAATTTTCTTATTTTCCCTTTTCATTATTTAAATAGGGCATGGATATTTTCAAGGTGAAACCACTAGTTTTGAACCCACTTAAACATTAAACATTTAATTAAAAAAAAGTAAAACCCTACTTCAGACCAAAACAATTCTCTCCCTTCTATTTTCTTAACATCCTTTCATAGCCTGTGAAATGCAAGGCTTTGCTTCAACAGAACAGAATTTTTGAGTAAAAGCATCCCTGTTTTTAAAAAAAGAGAATAACAGGGAAAAAAAAAAAAAAGGATCAAGGCACAGAAGCACTTTTTCAAGTTGGGTCTTGTTTGGCTTCATTTTGGAACCGATTCAAGCTTCTAAATTATTTTGTGTAATTGCATACTGGTCCTTTCTGGTTTTCTGTCTCCATCACTGAGGTTCTACACACTACTTTTCAAAAATATTTTCCTGGTCAAAACCATCCACTCCTTCCCTAACCCTCCACTGCCTCTTGCTTATTCCCAGAGATCAAACAGAAATGCACATTTTTTCAGAATTTAACTGTGTGGCTCTTTCCTTTGATGCCCTGTGAGTGCAGGAACAGCTCAGGAGTTGCGGAAGAAGAGCAAAATCAGAGATTCTGCCCTCCCTCCAAAACACTGTTCAAGTCTTAGAGCTCACAATAAAATACAAAGTCGTCAAAATGCTGCTGGTTAGAGGAGGAACAAAGGTTTTGAAAGAACAACCAAATACTCTCCAGGTATTGTGTCTTCCCACTGACCTGCCAACTTTTGTGAGGATGTATAATCTGAGCTCCCCGGAACAGTGCCTATTTACCAGTCATGTCGCAGGGCACAGAACAGGTCCTCAGCTCTGGGCTGGCACCAGCAGAGCCTGGCACCTCAGGAACTCTTCAAGGTGTCCGTAAGAGATGTACATTTGCTGTTTCTTCCTCTGAAAATCATACCAAATGACCAGGTGCTACACTACATAATATGTGAACTATTTTAGACTTCAGAATTACAGCCAATCAAGCAAAAAAATCCTCTCACTGACAAGGACAACATCAGCAGGAGTATTTGATCTCTAAACTGATAGAGCAGATACAAGGTTCCCTGCCAAGATCACGGCTCCATAACTGACTGCACTAAAATTTTGGGGTTTTTTTTATTTTAAAACAAAACTGAAAAAATTTTTTCTCAAAATTAATTACAATTCTGTCTCCTCTCAAGAGAGGGGGACGTCACTGAAGCATTATGCAAGTGTTTACTTACAACCTGGCTTCAGGAGCTGGGAGCGCTCCATGACCCAGCCAAAAGTAAAGGAATCAGTAAGTGCCCAGCACTTTTCAATCAAAGTTCATCATTGGAAAGCCAAGACTGGTTAGCCTGAATAAATATTTTGAAGGTGCACCCTATTACAACTGGGCTGAATTAGCTTCAGGAATCTTTGAACTTCTAACAGTCCTGAACATAATTATTAAATTAGAGAGCAGATGAAGAAAGCCTACTTTCAGATGGTCCATTTCCCATTCACAGACATCAAATGCTCTAAATTAAGAGGGTGATTATCTTCCCACTTCACAATAACAGCTACTCTTTGTGCCATTTCTTCCCACACTGAGCTTTCAAGACTATGAACTGGAAAAGAAATTTGGCAATACTGAAATGCATGTTGTTGAAGGCTTCTTGAATCACTTTTCTGTTGGATAAAGAGTATTTTTTGTTAGGGATACAAGCTGCATTAAAACCACACTACTGATGGAAAATGACTTTATGAATTGGATATGAGAACATAATTTGCCTCCCACACACTTGAGTTCCTTGGGTTATTCACTTTATTGCCAAGCTAGGCACCTAGTAAGTCAAAGTAATTCCTGGCAAGTAATTTCAGCACACACGTGTGGAACAGTTTTTAAGCCGCAGCTCACAGGCAAGCATCTTGTCCCTTACAGAGTAAGAAGGTGGCACCAGGATAACTTAAGCAAAGAGGTATTAAATGAAATGTAAAATAAGAAAAGTCACTGGCTGCAGAGCACAGAAACCCTCAAATGAACCCCGTTATAAGCCCACTGGTTCATCTGTGTTACAGGCACAGGGTGCTACCATTAACTTCTGGATCAGGCTGCTGTAGAGAGGGAAGCACTTCACAGACAACCCTAAGTCAAACATTCAGGGTAACCAGAGCATCAACATAAACAGCAACTGGTTAAAAGGAGGAAAGCACCTTAAAAGTGCACTGACCAGCACACACTCTCTTGGCAGGGCAACACAAAGCAACCATATGCCTGCAGTGAGGGAAGCCTTATGAACCTCCAATACAAGCACATTCATAGCCTTGAAGAAGGCCCAATGGTTTGGTGCAGAAGTGTAATTTTTAAGAATTAAGCAATCCAGCCATTGTTCCCTCTACTTAAAAACAGATTTCTATTCTTGTACTTTGTAGATGAGAAAGATGATTGGTGCTACTAAGAGTAACTTGGGTGGCTTCAGAAACTAAACCAAAGATGTGGTACAACAGGTCTAGTGTGTAACTGCAAGCAGGCTGGAGCATTTACATTAGGAAAGTTACATTAAGACTGAAAGACTTTTAAAATGTAGTTCTAGCTACAGCTCCTTTAAGGCTTTTCAAACTTTTCAATTAAAAAGACAATTAGAGATGAACAATATCTGTTGTGGTTAGAGGTCATGTGAATACAATGACTCAATGCACACTGAAGAAAACCCCTTATAAAGGATCTGCAGCATTATGCATTGCAGTAGTCTGTCATGCAGCATAAAACCCATGGAATTAATTATAAATGCAACACTTGAACAGTTATTTTCTAATTTACTGCTTCTGCTGCTGAACAAATTGCCAGAGAATCTCACCAAACCAACTTGTTCTACTATATATGTTTCCTAACAGCCTCTAGTGCCCCTACCCACATAGCAAACTTGGGATGGGTTTCTGCACAACAAAAGAGGAGGAAGACTGCTAGTCCTGTGATCGTTGACTCTTCCTGTTGCACAACACACTCAACGGGTGAGCAACCAACAGGAAGAAGATGAGCACAGAAAATAATCATGTCTGGGTTTGGAAGTGGTTAAGTGTAAGGAATGAACCACCTCTTCTGAGGAAGCATCCCTGTACACGAAGAGCTGTGGAAGGAGTCCCATTTCCTTTCAAGGGGCAGCAGCGGGTTCATCTCTTTTACTTACGTGTGTTTTCATTTCATTTGCTACTGTTGTCGACATCATTACACAACAGATGATGGTCACAAGGATGAAGTAAAGCGCATACATGAAGCGGGTGCTGGTTGACTGTTTTATCTTGGGGCAGCATTTGCAGCATAAGGAACAAGCAGCAATACCGCAGCAGCAGGCCAACTGGAAAGTAAGACAAAAACCACAGGTCATTCCATCACCACCTTTAGGTTTGTATTGCAAATATCAGACAGGGAAGCTGGAAAAGCTCCTGTGAAATTTCAGAATTTAAGTCCTCTACTCCTAGCTGAGCAGCCTTTAAGTGGAAGCAGCCTCTTGTTTACCAAAAGTCACTAGGTTTAAGCACAAAAGTTTCTAGCTTTCCCACATGTTAATGATCAGAGTGAAGATGATTGGGAAGAACTGCTCCTGCTCTTTACTATCTTTGTATAGCTCAAAGTCCTGACACGTTCCACCCAGCAGAACAGACATGGCAATGGTAAGGCTCCATTTCCTGCAATACACTCTCCCCACAGTGAAAAAACAAATCTGCACAAGAAAGGCACAGACTCCAAAACTGTTTGCTTTTAACGTACAGACAAAACTATTTTGTTTCTAAGAGCTGCAAGGAAAGCAGTACCAAACCACATTAGCTGATACTATCACCCATATGTAAACATTATTAGCAACAGAATTCCTTGTGTATTGTAGTTCTTTTCTACCTCCAACTATGTGAGAGTCCACCAAGATAAAAGACAAGAGCCACAGCCAAAAGCACATACTTTCCATATTCAACAGGGAAAAAGGTACTGAATAAATCCTGGAAGGGATCTAGCTCAATGCTGATTATTTCCTTGCTGTCAACAGTATTA
This sequence comes from Neomorphus geoffroyi, assembly GCA_033558235.1. Lineage (NCBI taxonomy): Eukaryota > Metazoa > Chordata > Aves > Cuculiformes > Neomorphidae > Neomorphus > Neomorphus geoffroyi. Next base: position 17,221,742 of record JAUMJM010000048.1, on the reverse strand, counting down.
TTAACTTTCAAAAAAGCTGGGTTCACCTTCTCTGCCTTCTACTTTTAGAAAAGTCATATATAAAAATACAAATATATGCCTTATTTTTACACATAAGGCCAGATGCTCCCTTGCAACAGGCAGCAGCTTCATACAGCTCCCATGCTTAACCCACCAGCCGTGAACACAGGAGGGATTTTTGGACTTCAACAGGTGACCAGGAGGAGGGAACCTCTCTTTAAGGTCTCACTGCTGCTGACCCAGAGCAACCTTGTCCCTCAGCACTCCCATTTCTGAGTATCTCCCTGTGGCAAGTGTGTAGTGCAGCAATGGTGTGCTGCCGGTGCCAGGGGCTCCAGCACACAAGGCTTTTTCCTGGAGTTTCCTCAGCCCTCAGAGGGACTGCAGGGATACTCAGAGGTGCCCCCTTGCTTTCTATCAAGCAGTTGTACAAGACAGATGGCTTTTCTTAGCCCTTGTCAAGCAATTAAAAATGCTCAAGTACCACGTTTGAGACATCCAGGCAAATGACATTCACAAGTGCCTTCAGGCACTGAACTGCCACACTCCATTTTTCTCTCAGGACAATTCCTCTTCCAGTGTATCAATGACTGTCTGACCCGGAGAATACTATTTCACCTGTGTGTTTGCAGACACGCATAACTGACATAATTCCACATACTGGTTGATCAAACAGCCCCAAATCATTTTGAAGTGCCTTGAAAAGACTTACAGCTTGCCATGACTAGTGGCTGAAACACAAAAGCTCGGGCTTTCTGCCTTTGGCCCTGCAGAAAGAGAGTAGCGGACAGGACCTTGCCTTGCTCAGTGATGGCTCTTTGGTTTGCCAGAGATAAAGTGTTGACAGCTCAACCTAGCTCCCACTCTGCCCTTCTCTCAGTTCACTGCTGGATCCCACACCCGAGGAGACTGGGGGCTCAAATCACAGCTGCTAAAGCTGCTGCTGCAAAACAGAAATCCTCCCCAAAACACACAAAGTTCTCACTGTAGGGAATAAACAGAATGGGTTCGTGTTGGCACCAAAACTGGAAATTAAAAATGCTATGTGCACAGTGCACATCATGCAAGTATACTTTCAAAACAGAAGGCAGTGTTAGGTGAATAGAAATATTTTTTTTTACATGTAGTGAAATTAGGTTAACTTTTACAGCATCAACTACAAGCTGAAGCAATAAGGAAACTATGGCAAGTTCCTGATTGAACAAACAAATGGAATAATAACATTTCAAAACAAGAGCATACCAGGAAAGTATATTCCATCCAATTCAGAATTATGAAAAAAAAAAAAATTAAGACTAATGGTTCTTTCATTTGGTATCAGTCAGATTCAAAAGTATCCATGATGAACTTCAAATGCTGGCCATACTCATCACAATGTTAAAAACTATAGTGCAGATGTAAAAAGGTGTGCAGCTTTGGCATTTATAAGGGAACATTTTCCTAAGTCAGGTGTTAAGAGAGCTCTGCCAGTAAAACCTCAACTACAACCAGCAACTGCTATTTCAGTCCTGGGTCCCTGGAGCTGCTATTTAAAGCAACAAATACTTAAATAGAATACAGAGCTCATTTATGCGTTGTTTCACATTACTTAGAGACTTCAATGTTAATGTATTATATTGAGCTTGCCGCCTATAAATTGGCAATATCTGTGAAAAATACCAGTGTCTCAATCTTTTTTCAGATCCATTCCTTTAAGCACCTCAAGCAGAAATGGAAACCATAGAACGTTGGTTAGGCTATTCACCCACAGTCCCAAATCTGGCATTAGGGTTTTTTTAAACTCTGGTTATGACTAATTACATTCCAGAGCAGGCCACAATGAAATAGGTGTCATCCAAAAATAAATGAAAACAGTCTCTGTCCCAGAGAGTAAGATGCTGGCCACAAACTACTGACCTAAGGGGTTTCAAAGACGTTATATTTGGGTGACAGACTTCAAAGCCCATATATATAATGAGTTCTGTTAAAATGCTGTGGTCAAAGTGCAGCTAAACTATGCACTCCCTCTAATGCCACATACTTGCCTCACCTCTGCCTTTCGACCACAGAGAGGGATCCTGAAACTTGAAAACCTGGGGAACTTGAAAACAGACTGCACCATGATTCGAACTGCCTGGACGATGGCTGACTTGACTGGTTCTCAACAGCAGTCATGGAAAGCCGCGAGGGAAATTTTTCTGTTAAAAATTAAACTATGTGCAGTTTTACAGACATATCTGCTGGTAGCCAGGCTGGCTTACCAGTCAGTAGCTCCCCTCAGCCTCTCTCCTCTGCTGGCCATTCACTCACTCCTACCCTGGCACCAGAATCTCAATAAAACTGTCAGTTTCTTCTGCTGCTGGGGTGACCAAACCTACTGGCTAAAAAAAGACAACCAGGAGGTGGAAGAAAAATGACATATCAGTCCTTCTCAGCTGCCTGTTTATTATGCAACTACAGAAGCAGTTTCACTGTTTCAAGGGATAGCATCGTGTGCAGGCAGGAAGGGAAAGCAGAGATGGATGCCTCACAGCAGTCCTGCATGTTTTGAGTCTTCTCTAGACAGACATTTCAGTGGCATCTTACCACCTCACTCAGTTTGAGTGCAGTAGCTTCCTGCCAATGCACGTGTACAATGATTTTGATACCCACACAGTGAGGAGCAGAAGCAAGCAGACTATGTAACAGCCCTAGTCCATGCAAACCACTCCTTCAGGAACAGGCAAGCCTGGACACATTTGCACACTCTCAACTTATGCCAGCTTAGGGAGTTCTTACGGTTAACAAGAGTCAGGTAGGTTAAAAACCAGGGTAACAGTAGGCTTACCAACTTGTGCAAACGCTATTGGCTCTCAATGAATACTCCATCAACATACACTTAACTGCCACACATGCAAGTCTATTTTTGCAAGCTGGGATCCAATCTGATAAATCAGTGGAATGAGGTACAACAGTAACGTTAAGCACACACCTAACTACTTATACACAAGGCTGAGAAGTAAAAGTGAACATGTCCTGCCTGCTGCTCTTTCAGAGACAGTGACATTTTTAGAAGGTATTTTCCACATATGTTTCTAAAAAAATCTCAAAGGTATTTTCTAATATTTTGTGTAGCCATTAAAACAAAGTGAGGAGTTTCAGGATCACTGCCCAAAATAGCTTATGGTATTTTTAAAACATACAAACCATAGGCAAGTATCAAGCTTATCACAACAAAGCACTCCTCCTTTTGAGAGACTTCAGAAGAAATGGTAAAAATCAAAGGGGGAAAAAAAAAGTGCATACTTAAATGAAATGAAGTCTTAGCAGCATTTCATCTCTTCCTTTCTAACTGAATGCTCGGCCAGAGCAGCTGGGGAAAGCGCATGCCTTCCAGTCTGTCTGTGGAACACAGGAATGAGCCTTGCTGAAGCTTCTCTTCACAGGGGCCAGGAGCAGCTTAGTCTTTCACGCACTGCTTGATTACTTGACTACCAGCATTATCTGGGCCATAAGATTTATTTGCAGATAATGCAGTCACTGAGCTGTTAACTGCAACATCTATCAAAACCACCCAAAAACCTCCTCTCACAGCTACATGCAGCATCCAAGCAGGCTGGAAGAGTAGACCAGCCAGGCCTGAAAAAATAATGCCTTGAAATGACTACACAACTGTCCTTGGACTTTCAGTCCTTTTAGATGAAAGATCGTCCAGGAAGCCAACCATTTTGTTGTGAAAACAAGAGATACCTGATGCTAGGTTTCCCAAGCATCAGGAGCTGAGCTCAGACTATTACTGAAAACCTCCACTGTTACGCATACGCATTTTGCAAAGCTTTCTTCAACCAGTAGCATCACAGTGGTTTGTCCCTGTGAAGTAACTAAATTCACCAAAGAGGCTTTATTTTGTCCTTTGTCTGACTTCAGTGGCTTTCCACTGCTGCTTCTTTAATCTTCAGACTCACCATGTGGCTTAAGCCAAAAAAGGCTTTGTGACCACCATACCAGTTAATCAACTGACAATCTATTTTTGGGAGCACACCTCACACTGCAAACTGTGCAAAATTAAAACTGACTTCAGAAGAAAGTCATGTCAGCCTAGGCACTGCCTGAACACTGCTTTCCAGTGTAGCTTTCTCACCCTGAGCTGAGTTTCCAAAGTGAGGGGCTTCTGCCCTGCACCATGGTGCAGAACTGCCACGCAGCATCAAGAAGCTCAAAACCTAGGTGAGAAAGGAGTGTCTAGGACAGCTAGTCCTAGAGCTAAATGCAGGTGAGCCGCTGCCATGTGCCAGCAGAGCTGAACTGAGGGTGAATAGCTTTTGTGTCCATGCTCACATATCACCATATGGTGACTCAGCTCAGCATTAGAAAATAACATCACCGCAAAACGTCTAAATTAAAGACTGCCCAACTGCTCTTCTCCTGATCATTCTGGAGAAATGAAGTCAATTGTTTAGTCTGACCTGAACCTCACAGTGCACCACTCCACAAAGTTTACCAGAAGTATAGTTATTTTCCATTAGCCAGACCATCTGGATTTGATAGCAGTATAAGGTGGGTTGTCTGCCTCTGGTTACTTACACCGATCATTAAAACAGCAACACCCCACACACACACTTCTAATTTGTCTGGTATGGTTCGCAGGCACTGATCCTTGGTGAGGCTTTCTTCTCTAGCTGAGAAAGCCTTTTAATTATCTGGTCTTTTCTTACTGCCCATCAAAGAAGGAACCCAGACTGTTTACCCTCAGTCTCATTTGAAAGCTTTAAGACCTCTCAGCAACCTAGAATCATTTGGTTCTTTTTCCTGTTTCCCCTCAAATTTCCCCAGCCTTCCTACAAAATCCCAGCAGCAGCAGCCCAGCAAGTCACCTCTCTCCTCTCCCCAATGTGTGCACAGCCAAAGAGAAAGAGCACCACTGCCTTCCACACACCTCGCCTGTACAACCTGCCACCTAGCTGTACTTAAAGTGTATTTTATTGGCACTAGGGTCATGCCACCTGGGTTACACCAGCTTTGATAGTACTCTTCACTCCATCAGTCCCTCCATCACGCTTGCATGCTTTTGGGAGCAATTGTCAATGTACTCTCAGGTCACTCATGAAAACAGGCTTTCATCAGTGACTTGGTCCTGAAGCTCCTTTGCACTGATCCCTTTATGATACTCACAGAGAGCAACTTCTGCTGGGTGACAGGTTCATCTGCCCACTCTTATAACATCATATTTCTTAGTTTCCGCCCACGTGCAGGTGGTTCCAGTTCATGCTACAGCCACTTCCTTGCCTCTCAAAGCAGAGGGGTTATGAACAGAGCAACTGAAATACGATAGACAAGTCATCAATGGTAAAGTCCAACAACCACTTCATATAGCATTCAGATTTTTTCCAGGATGGCTCTAGTGTTTGAGATCAGGATTTCAGAGGCAGAATGGCATACACAGATGCAACATGGTGCACTGCCAGGGACAGAGAACCAAGAACACAGTGGAGGGCAGTAACTGCAGAAGTCTGCACATCATAGAAGTGAAGAAGCAGTTAAAAGTGAAATTTCTCAAAAACATGTAGCTGGAACAGCTGTTTCACTTTTGAATAAACTGTCAGCTCTGAGCTGTTCCACAAAAATGTTGTGTCTTTAAAAGGTACTTTTGATACTGAGTACAAGCAGAGTTAAAGGTAGGTGAAAAAAGTCATTAACACTTCGTGCCAAGTGGCAAACACCAGTAAATTCGTACCAGACATTAACTATTTCTCACCACATTATATTAAAAAGTCATCTAACCATTCAAGGCATTGCTAAAGATGTTATAGTTTAGATCAGTGTCATAACAGCCAACCTCACACACATTTCCAGATTGGCAGGTTCAAAATGAAGCCTGCTTATGCCTTCTCATTGCTTACTTCTTAATGAGCATTTTTAAGCACAATTACTAAGACTACTGAAGAAACACCTTGAATAGTATCCCTGAACCACTGTTTTGCCAGCGACTGTGGCATAAACAGTCAAGGAAGAAATACAGAATTTAGGCCTCCAAAGAAAACATCAATAACTGTACCTGTTAAAACCCAGTGCAAGAGTTGACAAGTTGACAAATTTTGCACCTGTGGTACTGGACAGAAAGAAGGGTAAAACCTTCCATTTTCAGACTATGAACACTTACACATTTAAACACTTAAGCATATGCCATCTCTAATTGCCAGAAGTTCCAAGCACTAAGCTGCAAACACCAGTTCCAGCATAGTTACCAGTAATTAAAGTGACAACGAGATTGCTAGGTGTGTCAAGACTCCCTTCAAAACAAACACAGAGCCACCTTCCCACAGCTGCTCTCATGGATAAACCCCGCAACTCTGGCGGGCTTGGTCCCTCACTGCCTCAATGCTGTAGCACATGCAGATGTTGGAGCCTATCTCTTGGGTAATCTTGACGATGCAGTAGGTCAAATTCAGTTGGAAGAATGAATTGTCAGTAACAGCCTAAAAATCTCAAAGGCTTGTCATTTAACATGTCAAAATATATTAAAGGCCTGCGCAGTTAAGAAATAAATGGAAGTGGCACTATCTCAGGTACAAGAAGGACTTTGAAAGGAACCTAAGGTCCAAGTGTCTTCATACGGCCGAGCTGAAAGCACCATCCAGCCTCAGGATCTGTTTGGAGTGACAGCAGATACCAACTTCAGACAAGACCTTCAGCTCGTACTGCAGTCATCATTCAATGTTCTCATGAAACAAGTATGTTTCTCACCACAACTGCGAGTGCATCCATTGAATCAAAGTCTCAATAATGGAAAACACACCCTGCCATATATATACTTGCAAAAATCAAAATAAAAGCGGTTGTAGGGTTTATATATTTTGGCAGAAAAGTATGTCCTTGCCCTTAAAAGCGAAGGCCCTGCTCTTACACTGCCTTCACTTCGCAGCTGTAGAGCCATGGGTATTTAAGCCAATCGTTTAAATTCACCATGCAGCCAGCCTGTGGGATGCAAGGAGAAAAAGCTAAAAATAAAAGTTAGGCAGCAATGAGAAATTAGGTAGGAATGAGAAAGACAGGTTTTTTGCCTAGAATGAAGAACAGTATCTTCTGCATTTCATGCTGTGCTAGGAAAAGGATTCCAACCTAGCAATGAAAGTATCAAATGATACAACACTTGGATGTCACTTTCTTTTGGTCACTTTTACCTCCCTTTCCAATCACTTCTGAATCCAGCAACAAGTTTTACTATGGCACGCAGATGGGGCCCTCAAAGATAATACATTCTTACAATTTCCTGGAAAATGGGCAAAAGATTTAGCAGAGAAACACGATCTTTCAACCCCGATCAAGGAAAAGACTGCAACATAAGTGTGGTGTCTATCAGAAAGGGAATCAACATAACACACCAGCCTTGATGGGCAAAGCTACAGAAAATTAGGCTTTGCAAATTCACTTGTTCAGGCAACCATTTGTTTAAAACAAAACCTCCATGTTGCTGCAAACAGAGAAAAAAAAGTATTTCCTCAGTCTGTTTTTCCTAACTGTATTTAAGAGGTCACTACAGTGCTCTACATCAGACCTCAGTCAGCTGTTTCATCTTCAGTCCCAATTAACAGTGGCAGCAGTGACATTGGAAAGGCAGCTGTGAGAGGGCTAAGATCCACAGCTAAATTTCTCCTTTTAACCACTCACAACAAACCAACCTCCCTCACCCAGGAAGATGACTTGCACAAGGAGAGATGTGTTTTGGGGAGCACCATGTGGAACTGAGCAGGGAATGACACCAGCACCATCCCACAGCAGGCAGTGCATCACACAACAAACATGCTGCAGTAAATGCCCAGACATCCTTAAGGGACACAAACCTGAGGCCATCCTTTTCACCATGTAATGAAAAGAGGAGACCATGAGGACAAGACTGCAAGTCCCCTTCTCAACCTGCCAATGCAAATGGGCAGTATCAGAGAGACAGACAGCACCCAAGTGCATGGTGAGCTTCCTTCTCTTGCCCCAAAAGCTGTGAGCCCTAGAACTCACATGATCTGCCTTGGCCAATCTTATAAATAAAGCATTTTTGTCACTCATGGTTTTTTTAACTCCTCAGAATTAGAGGTCTAGGTATAAAATGAAAACCTAGATACTATTGACTTGTAGTAAATGCAGTAAGATGTGCTGCATGATATGATTTCTAAGTGCAGAACAGAATTAAAGAAAACACTCAAGATTTAACAAACCTGCAAAAATAGCTTTATAAGCTCTAAATAACTACCAGTTCTAATTGAAAAATCCATCTTCTTGAACAACCCAGCTACAATGTACCACCCCCCCCTCCCCCAATTTAATGCTAACTATCTAAACTACAGTTATTTAACTCTGGAAAAAAACCATATTCATTGTAATAAAGATTTGCCACAACAGCTGCTTTTCTTAACCATGATCTCAACTTTATTCTCTTGTGAATAACTACTGAAGAAAAGCCAAATGTAAAATCCTGTTTCCTGTCAATTTAAACAGATGTTTTTATGTAATCAAAAGCATTGTGGAGGCCCAAGCCAAACTGTATTCTCACTGCATTCTCAAAATAGGTCTACCAACAAAACACTAGCAAAAGAAAGATTTAGCAAGCTTATTAAAGCTCAGAAACCAAAAAAGCCTCTTCAAAATGGGTTTGTATGTGGCCCAATAAAAAACTGCAGAAACTGAAGTTTATAAATGGCCAAATTCCTTGAAATCAAGTTCCCAGGGTCTACTTGGCAAGGATACAAGTCACATAGTAATGTTAATCAAGATTATTTAAAATAACTTTTGAGTGCAAAATCAGCATAACCAAAGCACACTGAGGTTTGGAAGCCTGCTGCTGTATCTTTTAACAAGAGAAATCTGGGCTGTGAAACCTGAATGCATTTATTCCAGCAGGCACAATCAACCAGACATTTAGCATGGTTTTACCCAAAACCAAAAGTACTGAACACTTATCTACTTCACACAAGGAAAATTTGCTGGTGTTACGAATGGAGAAAACATGGGTAGTCAATTTATGTCAACTCACAACAAAATTCTGATATCCGCTACAGACACCAATGCACAGCAACGGCACTTTCACAGCTCAGAAGGACAATATCAAAGTTCTCAGTCATTTTAGAAAAGCAGATCTGTAGGGGTGGAAGGTTACTACCTAGAATCAAGGCCATGGACAGATCATCAAGGAGCTGTTGTAGCAACTACATTATCATCTGAAGAAGCAACACCACAAAGAATGTGGGTTTGTTAGAAAAATGCGTATGCAAGTAAAGCAAGCCAAATTAGTAAGCAAAAAGCTATGTATGCAATTAGCCAATCAGCATATGTGTTAACAGAGGCGTGATTGTGTATAGTTACTATATAAGAAAGCTTGGAACAAAGAATAAAGGTCGACTTTTGCACATCATATTGGTGTCTGTGTTGTACGGTCCCTGCAGCACTACACATGCGCAACAGTTGGTGAAAAATGCAGGCAACATCTTGAGCAACTCGAACAACTCAAGAAGCTTAGCTGACTTGAACAATTCGAGCAACCTGAGAGCCTGTGCATCACTGCTTCGGTAAGAAGCTTTTTACTTTTGAAAAGAAACACAGGGGTGTGCTGGCTGGCGGTACACCAACGGGTGCGCCAGGTTGTCCAAGAGAGGCAAGGTTATCTGAGAGAGGCAAGAAATCGTAAGCACTTATGTGAAACCAGTACAAAATAATGGGAAATACAGTATCTGTCCAAGAAAAAGCAGCTTTAAAGTGCTTATTAAAATTAGCACAGAAGATGGAAACAGATCTTGACCCTAAAGAATTGGGGTGATTATTAGCTTGGGCTCAGAGTTATAGTGTATTTAAAAACACTGATTTATTGTTTGCCTCTGGAGAATGGACTGAATTAGGTAAGGAACTGTGGGATTCTGTTAGTAGTGGAAATTCAGAGGCAAATAAATTGGCAATTACTTGGAAAACAACAAAAATATTTTAGAACAAGCTAAAGAAGATGCTGAAATGCATACAGCATTACAGTAAGCTCCGTTTCCTAAAGATGAAGCTGAGAGGTTCTCTAGTCCACCTCCCGATTATGAAGGTGCAGGGGGAACAAACAAGCAAGCTTACCCGATAGAAGTTAACTTTTGGAGTGGGGAATCCACTACAGTGCAAACGGCTCCATTAGAGCCATGAGAAATCCTATTGCCAAAAGCAGATGACAATGATGATATGGAATGGGATGACTCAAAAGAAAATACAGAGAGAACAGAAATTGCTCAAAATCAGCTGTATCCTGACCTGGAGGGATCAGATATGACTGCAGCATTGAAAGGATATCAAGATGCTATGAGAGATCTTTTATCTGAAATGAAAAGGAGCACACCTGGAAAGAAAAAGCAGGCGTCGTTTGATAAGGCTACGGAGCTTATCACAGAGAGTTTAAATAACTTAATATCAGAAAGAAATCAGCATATGTATTAACAGAGGTGTGATTGTGTATAGTTACTATATAAGAAAGCTTGGAACAAAGAATAAAGGTCAACTTTTGCACATCATATTGGTGTCTGTGTCATACGGCCCCGCAGCACTACACATGCGCAACACAGATCCACAGAAACAGAGAGGCAGAAACAATGTATACACCGGGCAAAAATTCTTCACACAACCACTCCCATCCCATGGGATATAAAACCCATTAAACTAATATATTTTAGGGAAAAAGGAGGGACTTAACAAGTTTCATTTTCCTGGGTATGTATAAAGTTCCATCTTTCCTCAAGCACATCACCTTTGCTTCTGGAGATAGGGTTAACTTCATCTTTGGGGGAAGATTTAAGGAGAGGCCAAATTCCTTCTTTATTTTCCAGCTTGATTAACAGCACCTATAAAACGCCTGAGGAAGTTGGCTTGAGAAAGAAGAACTTCTATCCTTTTTGTTTTTCTTGTTTATTAATCATGTTAAATACACATCCCCTCATCAAGGTTGGAATAAATCAAGTGATGAATGCAAAGACTGCTTTTTCTTTTAAAAAAGTAACACTGCATGCTATTGAAACACAGTTTATGCCATTTATCATCTTGGCCTATAAAAAGGTTATCCACACTAAGTTTGCTGGTATAACTCCAGCAATATGCCATATTTAGCACAGCTAAATCTTACATCAAAAATACTGCTTAAGCCAGCAGAATGCATCTCCCCAGGGTATTGCATAATTTTGGCGCTACAACTGCATCCACTTCAGAGCTTTTGCTTCGGCTGCAACATCACGAAGGAGTTCAGTTTATTTACAGACTCGAAAGTGTCACATCAGGGTCGATAAAATACAATACCATCAGATATTACTATAAGGAGCCTTAAGAATGTCTCAAAGTTTAGTCACACTAAATCTACCCCATTCACTACACAAGCCTCAGAACAATTTCACCGTCTTGGTATTAAGCCACTTCTCCGCGAGCTTTTGCAATGAAAATGCAAACAGCCGTGAACCACTGCACTAACAGCACCCACAGACAACACTTGGCTGAGCTGCGTGCTGCAAAATTTGCTTCACAGGCTACCAAAATGCATGTGAAGCAGCAGTTAGAGAGCCCCTCTGCTTTAAGAGGAATACTATCAAATGTAGTTACTGCTGTCCCCCACGACTGCCCAGAGCTGTTCAGTGAGTCACAAGGGAGCTCACAGAGGATGGGAGTGTAGAAGCATGCTCTGTAATTCTCCCAGACCAACAAAGACTTAAAGAACTGCAGCCAGAAGATGAATATGGCCCAGGATTTCATCCTCTGGGAAAGATTTGTGAGTTTTTTCCCCCAGTGGTTTACACAAAAGCAAGAGAACAATCAGATGCTGAGTATGCACATAGTAACCAAGGAAGAAATATCAATAGGATTAGTGCTGTAAGGTGTGTAAATACATAAATAGAGAGGAATAAACTCACTGGCTAGACTGCTGTAGGTGGGACAAGGAACAACGGGTTTCTACTGCAAAAGTGGAGATTTGGCAAAATGAAGCACAAAACAAAGTGGCTTGGGAAGATGTGGTCTATCACCAGGCTACAGAGACAACTGGTAGGAAAACAAGTCTTGCCCTCGTGTTCAGCTGAAGAGGTGATATGGACAGGATCTTGGACTGCCCTTCAATTCCACCATCCTTCATGCATCAGAATTCATTCAGTCGAGAAACCAGGTACTCTGCGGTTAAGATGCAGAGCACTGATTCCCCACCCCGTGGATGCGGAAAGGCATAGGTCCTGCACCACCCTCCATCACCACCTGCTCCCACCTCTCACTTCCTCCACCAGCACCTGCACTTGCCGAATCTTTCCACGAGCCAAATTTTAAGCAATTTGTGAAAGGGTCTGAGGAGCACCAGTTCGCCAGCAGCTGAGAAAGAAGACCATTACCCTTCTTACGACGTGGGGTCCCACCTGCACTTGCTCGATCTTCCTTCAAGACCAATTTAACGCAGTTTGTGAAAGGGGCCGAGGAGCACCAGGTTGCCACCCGCTGAGAGAAAAGCTTTCCCCTCCTTGTGCCGCAGGGACAACTACCAAACCGCCTCTCGCGGCCTGAGGGATCTGTCACCCCTCTGGGAACCGCTCCTTCGGGACGGCTCCCCTCAGCCTTCCCCGCATCCCACGGACCCAGCACCGCTCCCGAGCCCGGGGGCTCGCGAGCAGGGAGACCCTGGGCAGCCGGAGCAGCCTGGCGGGCGGAGGCAGCGCTCCGCTCCCCCGCGCGGACACTGCTGCGGGCACCCGGGTGCCGCTCTCCTTGGCGCCCCTCTCGCCCTCGCCGCCCCTCGCCCCGCTGCGGGTCTCGCCCGCTGCCCGGCGGCTCTCGCGGTCCCCTGTACCTGCGTGGCGCAGCAGCGCGCTGACATGGTGCTTTCGGCTGTGCGCGGCGCGACGGAGCCGCCCCGCTGCCTCCTTCATGCGGGGAGGAGCGGGCCGGGCAGGGCGGAGCAGCACCGCCCCTGACCCCGCAGCCGCCCCGCCGCATGCTCCTTCCGCTGTCGTCACAAACCGCGGGCGGGACTGCGGGGACTGCGCGGGGCGGGGACTGCGCGGGGCGGGGACTGCGCCGCGTTTAGCGGGTTGGGGTGCTCCCACCGGCCCGACCCCCGCGGGGGTGCCCCCTCCGGCCTGGGAGCCGACCCGCCGCTCGTCCCCGCAGAACTGCAACGGCGCTTGCGTTTGTGCTTTCTCGGGTAGGGTGCTTTCAGACACACGGTGTGAATGCTGGGGTTGTCCTGTGCAGGGAGAGGATTTCGGGCTCTTTGATCCTTGTGGGTGTCTCCCAACTCAAGTCAGTCTGTGATTCCGTGATCTGCTTGAGGCGAGGGAAGCTGTGCAGCGGGACCAGGATGGGCTGGATCCGTGGGCTGAGCCCAATGGGATGAGGTTCAACAGGGCCAAGTGCGGGGTCCTGCTCTTATCATAGAGTCATAGAATGGTTTCGGTTGGAAAGCACAGAATCACCAAATGACCTGAGTTGGAAGGGATCCACAAGCACCATCGAGTCCAAAGATCACCCAGTTCCAACACCCCTGCCGTGGGCAGGGACACTTCCCACCAGACCAGGCTGCTCAAGGCTCCATCCAGCCTGGCTTTGAATGCTCCCTGGGCAGCTGTGCCAGTGTCTCACCGCCCTTATTGTGAAGAATTTCTTCCTAATGTCTAATATAAATCTTCTCCCTTGCAATTTAAAGCTCTTCCCCCTTGTCTGATCACTTGGGACACAACAACCCCATGCAGCATTACAGGCTTGGGGAGGAGTGGTTGGAGAGCTGCCTGGCAGAGAGGGACCTGGGGGTGTTCCCTGACAGGCGGCTGAACATGAGCCAGCAGTGGCCCAGGTGGCCAAGAGGGCCAATAGCATCTTGGCCTGTGTCAGACACAGCGTGGCCAGCAGGAGCAGGGAGGTGATTGTGCCCCTGTGCTCAGCACTGGTGAGGCCGCACCTCGAGTGCTGGATTCAGTTTTGGGCCCCTCACTACAAGGACATTGACAGGCTGGAGCGTGTGCAGAGAAGGGCAGTGAGGCTGGTGAGGGGGCTGGAGAATAAGCCCTACGAGGAGAGACCGTAGGAATTAGAGTTGTTTAGCCTGGAGAAAAAGGAGGCTGAGGGGAGACCCCATCACTGTCTACAACTCCCTGAAAAGAGGTTGAGGTGAGGCGAGCGTTGGTTTCTTTTCCCAAGTGACAGGACAAGAGGAAATGGCCTCAAGTTGCACCAGGGGAGGTTCAGATGAAACATCAGGAAAAATTTCTTCACCCAATGGCCTGTCCCGCACTGGTACAGCTGCCCAGGGAGGTGGTTGAGTCCCCCATCCCTTGAGGTGTTTAAAAGATGGGTAGATGAGGTGCTCGTGGATCTGGTTTAGTTGATGATCTCAAAGGTCTTTTCCAACCAAGTGATTTTATGATTCTATGATATTGCTGCAACAATGTGAGGAAAGCCACCTTCCTACACAGGCTGTCCCGCTGCCGGGGACACTGCTAAGGCCACTACCTGCTCCCACACCCTCCAAAACACCTGCTTTTTAGAGCCTGGAACTTAACAAACTCACTGAATTACACAAACAAACATGGTGATTTTAAAAGAGTAGGCATCCAATATAAGTTAACACTGCAATGAACCAACCTTCTCCATATTCTGGGCAACCAGGTCTCCTGTTTCCTTCTGGAGAGGGCCCACATTGTCCCTAGTCATCTTTTATCACTGACATAACTATAGAAGGTTTTCTTGTTTTCCTTGACATCCTTGGCCAGATTTAAATCTATCACATGTGAGGGCTTCAGCTTTCCTAACCTGATCCCTGGCTGCTCGTACAATTTCTCTGTATTCCTCCCAGGCTATCCTTGCTTCCACCCCCAGTAGGCTTCCTTTTTGTGTTTAAGTTTGTCCAGGAGTTCCTTGTTCATATCTGCAGGCTTCCTGCTGGTTTTGCCTGACTTCCTATTTGTTGGGATTCGTCACTCCCGAGCTTGGAGGAGGTGACTCTTGAATATTAATCAGCTTTCTTTGACCCCTCTCCCTTCAGAGCTTCATCCCATGGTACCCTACCAAGCAGATCCCTGAAGAGGCCAAATTCTACTCTCCTGAAGTCCAGGGTGCTAAGTTTGCTGTGTGCCCTCCTCACCACCCTAAAGATTTTGAACTCCGCCATGGCCACTGCAGCCAAGGCTTCCCTGGAGCTTCACATTCCCCACCAGCCCTTCCCTGTTGGTGAGAACAAGGTGCAGCATAGCCCCTTTCCTCATTAGCTCTTCTATCCCTTGGAGAAGGAAGTTGTCATCAACGCATTCGAGGAACCTCCTGGATTGCTTCTACCCTGCTGTGTTGTCCATCCAACAGATATTGGATTGGCTTAAGTCCCTCATCAGGACCAGGGCTTGCAAATGCCAGGCTGTGCCTATCTGTTTATAGAGAGCCTCATCCACTCTCTCCTCCTGGCCCAGTGGCCTGTAGCAGACCTCAACTGTAATGTCACCTCTCCCTGTCCTCCCTTTAATCCTGACCCATAGGCTTTTGGTTGGCTCTTCATCCATCCCCAGGTGGAGCTCCATGCAGTCCAGCTGGTCATTGACACAGAGGGCAACACCCCCTCGTCTCTCCTGACTCTCCTTCCTAAGGAGCCTCTATCACTCCATTCCATTGCTCCAGTCATAAGACACATTCCATCATGCCTCCATAATGCCAATGAGATCATAGTCCTGCAGGCACACCATGCCCTGTTTGCCCACCCTGTTTGCTGCGCTTCTGGTCACTTGCACTCCCAGGGGCTGCTCTTGTATGTGAGGAGGATTGGCCGCCATCACTCCTGGCCCCAACCATGCGGAGTCAGAGCTGCTGCTCTCTTGTCAGGAGCCTGCCCTTTCCCACTCTAGGGCGAGGGTGTGCTTTTTGTGCTTTTTGCAGTCGCGCTTCTGCTGCAGTATTGCAGGAAAGTCCCACAGCACGATTACTCAGCTCCAGAGCCCTTAGCCTCAGTGGCAAAGGTGGATAATGGTTAAGATAACCATTTGGAACTTTATTTCTAGTTTTAAACTGCCCTAGCCTTAGGAATTCAATGTGCCTACAAACAATTATACTGCACACAGGTGCATATATGCAGATAACATAGCTACACCTACCAGAAAGGAAATCAGTATTTGGTTGCAGGATGCATTGCGTAAACCCCCTTCCTCTTTTCTCACATGTGCAAACAAACAGCAAGTCAATGCTATAGCAAGCAGATCATACGACAAATTGGGGTTACATAATTTGGTGTTATGCTGGGGACTGAAGAGACAAGCCATCCTAAAGGGTACAGTTTATAAAAAGCAGACGTGTTCTGTTTTTAATGGTGCTCTAACATGCACATATACTTAGAGTCAGGGTATTTACCACTGTTGTCAAGATTAATTCTGTCAACCGCATGGTTATTTAGCTCCCAAGGACACCAGCTTGCAGGCATCCCAGAGGACCTCACCATTTCAGGCATCGATGATGCTCTGCTCTGTAAGAGCAGCCAAAGCCCCAGCCTCAGGTGAGGATTTCTCAAGTCAGAACTGGGGGTTGGAGTCTCAACACAGCTTCTCTGATTTATAGCTTCTCTCCCCAGAAGTGGGGCTGAAGAATCAAGAATTGAACAAGGGACAGGAAAGTAGTGTAGCCAGCAAACAGGCAATGGAAAACCACTGGTGTTTTTAACTTCAAAACACACTTATGTGGTTAAGGCATGGGAACATGAGCATCACAGCACAGTAAGAACTCAGCAAAACTGCATTCATCTTCTATTTCTGTTCCAGTCTCCTTAGACAATCACGAGAAGCTGAGTCATCAGGCTTTGCTTAACTTCCACATCTGAAAAATCAATCTGGACATGAAGGATTATCTGAAGCTTAATTTAAAAATTACACTGTCTTGCGAAGAGAGACTGGTGAAGGTGACATACAGGTATCGTGGAAGAGTACAAGTGGCTTACAACATATCAACGTGTCTACAATAGCAACAAGCATTCACTGGATGTGGAACACCATTAATTCACTGTTCTATGCACATCAGTTATGTCAGCCAGCACTGTTATCACTTACACAAGTAAATCCAGCCTCTGCACTGAAGAGAACAGCAGAGCTTTGTAATGGTCTTTCCAATCAGTTAGAGCACCCCAGAGCCCTGAGATGTGTGTCTTGGCTTTTTGAGTAAAAAACTCATCACCAGAAAGGCTTGAACATTCCTGCTGTGTCGCTGACAAGCATTAAGCAGGATAATAGCAAAGCAATGAGCAGATGTTACTGCATGAAAACAACTGTCACTCTGAAACTGTCCGTGCGTGTGTTTACAATAGGGTTTACCCATCAAATACATATTCTGAAATCAGAGAAGGCTGTTGTGTTCCCCTAATCTGATTTACTGGCCAGAAATCTTCCAGCTGTTCCTTTTGGCAGGCTAAAGAGTGCCTCTTTGAAAAGATGCTAATTCTGATTTAGGACTTTCAAGTGACAGGGAATCCATAGCATTGGCAGAAAAAGGCAAGATGCCTTTGCCCTGCTTCATATAAGTTAATTTATGAACATAGATCTACAGAGATTACATAGATTACAGAGTCAGGCAGAATGGGGCAAGAAGTAGCCCTGTAGAAAGACAGCTGAGGAGTACCCAGAAACAGTTAAAACTCTGGTCTCAGCTCAGGTGCTGGTGAGTGAGAAATGAAGGAAAAGTGCTTTGTTAGATGTTGTAATCATGTGGCACTTCCCACAAAAACCCCTGGTAAAAAGCCAGTTGTGCCTTGGGAGCAATCCACTTTCCTCACTCGGTGTGTAGTTGAGCAAAGAAGAGCAGCAGAACCTGAAACCCAAGAAGCATGTCACTTTGAGCCACTTACCTTCAGGCAGCTTACAAAACCCTGCCTGCAAGATACCCAGCCTTGGTTCATACACACCAGTGACCTTCCGCGGCACATCAGGTTGGCTCAGGTCACCAGGAAAGGCATTACTCTTGGATCCCAACTGCAGTTTCACTTGCAGATGTTGTACCTTTACATGCATCCACTTCACTCATTGGCAACTCATTTCTGCATGGATTATTCTAACAGAAACAGAGGTTCTCACTGTGCTCCTTCACTGTGAGGAGTGCGATATTCCTACCTTTACAGAGAAGTCAGATGTTAGTTGCTGAAGCAGAAAGCTTTTTGGCATAGCACAGGGAAATCATAACTCACCAGGAATGCTCAAGGATTCACTCTGTGCTTCCTCAGTACTTGCACAGTATGAACCAGCTCAGTGTATTTTAGGGTAAGAACAATAGGAATTGTGCTGGTTTGTTCACATTTTCTGCAAAGAATCTGCAGTTTGGAATGCTGCTTTCAGTGTTCTGTGGTTTCAAGACTTGTTCAGTAATTAAAGGATTTCGGTTTGTGCAAACTGCAAAGAGAAGAGCACAGAAAATCTGTATCCAATGAGAAGAAGAAATCTACCACTTGGCTGTTTTTCAGGTGAAATGAAATACAGAAAATATTTCCAAATGTAAATATAATTAGAAAGAAAACAAAGACTTTATTTACCTGTTTAAATACAAAAGATGTGTAATTGCTTTTTAGGTAAATGTATATTTTGTTTGAGCCTGGCAATTAGACAGCAGCCAAAAATGTGGTTGTGGGAAGGAGGGAATATGTCTCTGCTCATGGGTGTCCTGGATTCCAGCACTCAGATCCAAACTGGACCTCTTAGACAGCTAATGACCTAACTGATGTTTGCTGGAATACTTTCCTGTGGAAAAGGTATTCCAGTAAAAGGGAACACCATGCAAAGGTGTGGTCAGACAGTAAAAATTAACTTATCACCTAGGAGTTTTACCTGTGTGTGACTGCAAGACCCTCCCTGTCTCAAAGTCTAGGTGGCTGCAGGCCATAATAAACTCATGACTTTCTCAGTTTTTATTCTAATATGCACCAGCACCTGGATTATGGATCACTTCTCAAATCCTCCTAGGTAGCCAAGGGCTTCCAGAACCTTTGGACATCTTCTGAAAGTCACTGTACTGAGGAGTCATAGCAGGACCAACTGCCACAGCACAGTATAACCCAGCTGTAGACCTGACAAAAGGCAAATGGGAATAACTCACTTAGGTCCAAAGATGCACCATTAGCAGCAGCATCCCAGAAGTCTTTTAATGCTTGGCTTGGTGCATGAAGCCGAAGGGCAGGATCTGTTCCAACATTTGCTAAGAGCACCAAGAACAGAGTTCTTGTGTGTTACACCTTACTGATTTGCATCTCCAGTTCCTACTCTGCCTAAAAATAAATAAATAAGTAAGCACATTACAACAATGGCTGTAAAGAATCCAATAACAGAAAAAAAATAACTTTTATGCCATCTTTTGATGTTTTAGCTTTTAGGATCCAACCTTTCAAGCTGTTGTCAGTATGTCTGGGGACTGGAGACTGAATCTCCCAGCAGCAGCTTTTGGAAAAGCACCTGTTGGCTTGGGATCTATCAGAGTCACATACTGTAATGTTCATTACTGTTGTAATGGGATGATCACCTTCCAGATTGTGCACGAAGGTTCAGGGAAGCACACAGAGCAACTTTGATTTCAGACAGTGCACTGAATGATCTCCCAGTGCAAAGGGAGAGCAACCTGCAGCTATAAATCTCTCAGATGGGGCATAAGAGAGATGTGGGGCCAGACATGCACATGTCATTAGCCTTTCCAGAATATCAGGTTGGTTGTAATGCTAAATTGTAGTATCTTCCGCTATATCTTTATTAGAGTTCTATAATTCACACTAAACTTTGCAAGCTGGTGGTAGTTATTAAAAAAATTAAAAATCAAATGGAAAAAAATATCCTTGCACTTAAGTAGTCAAATTTGGTTAAATTCTCAGTAGGCAGAAAAGAAGCCTGCATGCCTCCAAGTTACTAGATAAGGTTAATATAAAGTGTCTTATTGAAGAAGCTCTACAAAAATATGAAGTTAAGCAGACTAAATCTGCATGCGGAGAGACAGAATGGTTCTCCATCCTTACAAGCAGCTTCAAGCTGTCAAAGCGATGATACTCTGAGAGACAAGCCTTAGGCTGAGATCAATTGTGACCACATCTGAACATCTGCTTTATTTCTCTGTCAGACACTGCCTCTAGTGGCAGGAAAAACTGATCCACATGTAAATTAGCATTTCAGCTCCTGTGGTTACATGTGACAGATTAAAATTAGTTTCTACCACTGTATATAAAGATAAAAAACACAGTAGGACTGTCTTTCTGCACTGTTGACTTTCTTAGGATACTGATGCGAGAAAACCAAAGGAAGCTGAGCGTATGGGTAAGAAAAGCGTATGGTAGCAAGAAAAAGACAGTTTTACATCTGTCAGTTCAGTAGTAGACTTCTTCAGGAGTGCCAGATTGCAATGCTTTGTTAATTATTTGTTAATTTTCTTCGTCAGTAAATTTCTGCCTTAAAAAATAAAAATCAAGAGAGAGATTCATTCACCAACGGCAAATCTATGCAGGACTGCACAAATATTCTTTGAGGGTACTTGCCTACCTGTCTGGCCCAAACCAAAGGACATAGCTCAGAACCTGTTGGCGAAGTCAGCTTAGCGTAGCTGTTAGTGTCTCTGCTCAAGAGGCACAAATCTCTTGTAGTAGGCAATAAACCACATTCCACTAATGCTTTCCAATTAAGAGTGAAATGCCCTGTTCTCCTCCTCTCAACTCTGCGTACCATCTGTCCTTATTGCAGTAGTAAATTCTGTTAGTATGAAGGTTTCTGGGCACAATTTTAGCTGGCAGCACTAGAGGAAACTCACAACTGACAGCCTCTGCACTGACCACACAGCAAGCCTCTCAGAAAATCCTCACGTGGGATCTGCCTGCCTGTGGATTTCAAACTTTGGAAGGAGGAGATGGACAGACACCCCCAAAAAGCCCCTGTCTTTTTATTGGAAATAATGAAAGTTTCTAAAAGGAAATAAACAGAAATTGTATGAATAAGTTTCTCACAAATAGAAGGGGAAAAAAAAAATCCTAGACTTGAACACAGAGAGACTAGTTCAATAGCATAAAAACTGAGATTTTATTCCAGGTCTACTCTGGGATGCTTGAAAATGAGGAATTGGCATCATAAGATGAAAAAAGTTTAGCCAAGCGGAATTCTCAAGCCAGTAATAACAGAGCTGCTTCTGGAGCCTTCCTGTAGTGGTGGTGTACTACAGGAGGAAAAAAATCTAATTCTCATTAGATTTTCAGGAAGATAAGATCAACAGAAGGTTTTCCTAGTGCAGTATTTTGGAGCCAAAAAGAGTCATGCATGTCTTTCTCCCCAGCCTCTCACACTACTCATGATAAAAAGTTGGTAAGGGTAAGAACTGTCTCAATCCAAGAAGGCATTTAGATGTTGTTCCAGTTTGCACAAGCATACAGCTTTGTACAAGCACGCATACTGCAGGCTCAAGACAAACCATCCTTTATTCTTGTGGTTCTGAACAGAAGCCAAGTAAATTGCAGCAGCTGTATATTCAATGTGTTGGTGTGATCAAAGACAGATTGTCAAAGCTGAAGTGTGATTAGTATGATATAAAGCTTACAAGGTAAGCAAGTCACAAATTAAACAGTATTTAAATGACTAATTGAGTATGACTGCATATTAAGTTATAGTTAGGAGTTCCAAATACTCCTTCTAGAGTTCTGACCTAAGTCACAAAAAAACTATTGAAAAGCCCAAGATTAAAATATTGTGCTGATTCTTTTTCTTAATCTTACTCTGTAATGTACATACACTTCATCTATGCCAGCATCACCATTAAGAACAAGGCAATTTTAGTCCCTGACACAGGTGGTCAGCTGAAAACAAGATTTATGTATACCCTCATAGTACAGAACAGGTCCCAGCCACACACGCAGTGCACAGGATACCAAATGAATTGCAGTGTGGAAGCCAAAAGTGAACAGATCCTGAATTTGTATTATATTGAAGCTTTGCTTTTTCTTTGGAGTGTCTGCTGTGGTAAATGTGACTGGAAGCATACAAGACAGTAACCTTTGTCACAAAATATCCTCTCTTCAGTCCCAGTCTTACAGAGCACAGTAACTGCCCATGTAACTCAGCCCCTGCTCTACAACTTTTTCCAGTAGGAGCTTAGAGAATTGCTACCTGTTACTGGAAAACGTTTCCTTCATCTAGGCACATGCAGCATTTGACAAGGGAATGGTGTTGCTATCAAAACAGATGGCAGAACACTTTAATTGTCCCTACCATGCAAACTCTTATTTGTTATACCCAATAGGCAGTATACTCACTGAAAAAAATCAGTAACTGTTTTAGGGGTTGAAGGTTTCCAGACTCTGAAGTCCAGTCAGAATGCTGTCCTAGAAAAGCTCAATGCAAAAGTTTGCAGCACTCTCTCTTCCCCATTTAGTTTAACATTTTTGTACATACAACTGTGTAGGACTGCAGTTCTCTCAATAAACCAGCCTGCATTCAGGATGATGAAGTTACAGATAGTAAAAACTGTTGTAACTGATGTTATTTGACATTTGTTATTTGTTATTCGTATCTTCTCTACACTGTCAATTAAGTCTCAGTAGGAAAGTTAATTTTCAAGTGCCAACAGCCAAATCAGAACACAGTAGGGGACTGTAAGACTAGTAACTGTTCTCCCTTCATAGGCCAGCATACTTCATGTTACAGTATCACGGTATCATAAGGTTGGAAAAGACCTTTGAGATCATCGAGTCCAACCTATGATCCAACACCTACACCTACACCTACTCCTACTTGTCAACCACACCATGGCACTAACTGCCTCATCCAAATTCTCTTTGAACACCTCCAGGGATGGTGACTCGACCACCTCCCTAGGCAGCGCATTCCAATGAACAATTACCCTCTCAGGGAAGAATTTCTTCCTAATGTCAATCCTAAACCTCCCCTGGCGAAGCTTGAGACCATGTCCTCTCGTTCTGTCACTGGTCGCCTGAGAGAAGAGTCCAGCTCCTGCCTGACTACAACCTCCCTTTAGGTACTTGCAGAGAGCAATAAGGTCTCCCCTGAGCCTCCTCTTCTCCAGGCTAAACACCCCCAGCTCCCTCAGTCGCTCCTCACAGGGCTTGTGCTCCAGCCCCTTCACCATCCTCATTGCTCTCCTCTGGACACACTCCAGCATCTCAACATCCTTCTTAAACTGAGGGGCCCAGAACTGGACACAGCACTCAAGGTGCGGCCTGACCAGTGCCGAGTATAAGGGGATGACAACTTCTCTAGCCCTGTTGGCCACACTGTTCCTGATGCAGGCCAAGATACCACTGGCCTTCTTTGCCACTTGAGCGCACTGCTGGCTCATGTTGAGTTTCCTGTCCACCAAGTCCCTTTCCACCTGACTACTCTCCAGCCACTCTGCACCCAGTCTAGAGCTCTGCATGGGGCTGTTGTGTCCAAAGTGTAGGACCCGGCATTTGGACTTGTTAAACCTCATGCTGTTGGAGTTGGCCCATCTCTCCAGCCTGTCAAGGTCCCTCTGTAGGGCCCTCCTACCTCCTAGCAGATCGACACTTCCTCCCAGCTTGGTGTCATCTGCGAACTTGCTGATGAAGGACTCGATCCCCTCATCCAGATCATCAATAAAGATATTAAACAGGACCGGGCCCAGCACCGAACCCTGGGGGACGCCACTAGTGACCGGCCGCCAGCTGGATGGGACACCATTCACTACCACCCATTGGGCTCGGCCATCCAACCAATTCCTAACCCAGCACAGAACATTCCCATCCATGCCACGGGCTGCCAGCTTGTCCAGGAGCCTACTATGGGAGACAGTGTCAAAGGCCTTGCTGAAGTCCAGGTACACCACATCCACAGCCTTCCTCTCATCCACCAGGTGAGTCACACAGTCGTAAAAAGAAATCAGGTTGGTCAGGCAGGACCTGCCTCTCCTAAAACCATGCTGGCTGGGCCCAATCTCTCCCTTATTCTGCAGGTGCCGCATGATCACACCCAGGATTATCCGTTCCATAGTTTTGCCTGGAACTGAGGTCAGGCTGACAGGTCTGTAGTTACCTGAATCGTCCCTACGGCCCTTCTTGTGGATGGGTGTCACGTTGACCAACTTCCAGTCTTCTGGGACCTCTCCAGTGAGCCAGGACTGCTGATAAATGATGGAAAGCGGCTTAGCAATCTCGTCCGCCAGCTCTCTCATCACCCTAGGATAGATCCCATCAGGCCCCATAGACTTATGAGGATCCAAGTGGCTCAGCAGGTCTCTAACTTCTTCCTCCTGGATGACTGGGGGGCTGTATTGCACCCCGCTCCTATCCACCGCTTCAGTAGACCAGTTGTCCAGAGAACAATCTGCCTTACTGTTGAAAACCGAGGTGAAGAAGGCATTAAGCACCTCAGCCTTTTCCTCATCTTGAGTTACTATATTCCCCTCAGTGATCGATAAGGATTGAAGATTGTTGCTGCCCTTTTTTCTGCCGTTAATATATTTGAAAAAGCTTTTCTTGTTGTCCTTAACACAAGTGGCCAATTTAAGCTCCAGCTGGGCTTTTGCCTCCCTAATGTTGGCTCAAGTTAGGAGTAAAATGAACACAGGAGCAAGACAATGGTTACTCTTCCTCTGCAAGCCTCAAAGTCTTCTACTAATATTCTTGTCGCATAAATTCGAAAACAGAATGGTGAAAGTGGTTCACGGGTGGGAAAAGGACAATTGCTCACCAGGTATCCCTGAGATTCATCGCACAAGAGGGGTGGGCAAGTAGTTAAGCTGTATGAACAACATCTAGTGGCTTGTTTCCTCTTCATTGCTTAAGTTTGGTTACCCAGCTGCCGCTTTGCAACACAGCAATGCTGAAAATCAGGCAACAGTGCTGAGCCCAGTATCTGTACCATGAACTGTTCAACAGCCACAGGTTGAAAGGAGGGCTGGTATAGTTTTCCCAGCTGCATTTTCCTCCAACTCTTACTGCAATCTTGAGGCTGTGAAAGAAACAGTATTTGTATGGTCTCAGATAATTTCTCCTGGAAGACCAGAGTCTGCAAATAAACACCAAAGCTCCACATTCAATTTGTGCATCATATTGTTTTCAATAGTGGATATGTTCTTGGAAAATCCTAGTGCATGACTGCTGAGAGCACATGCAAACTCATTTGTTATTACACTGGGATATTAAGTGGGATAAAAAAAGCATCCTGCCCTTCCCTTATAATGATGCAGTTTTCCCAACACTTACTATAGTGCTGGCAGACAATCGTCTGTACATTTAAGCTCTAGGTGAGAAGGCTGTATTTGCAGTTTTTCTCCTTAGATTGTCCATTTGTACAAGGTGGCATGTGATTTAGCATAAAAGTTCTGCAAAATTGGTCTGTATAAATCTGTATCTGTCAAGCAGTTTTGACAGTTACTACCTCAAAGCAGAAGACAAAGTAATGAGACAGCAAACCAGAGAAAGAAACCTTCTTAATACTTTTATTCAGAAAAAAACCAAGTAGGGTTAACGCAACCTTAGTGAGTAAGGAAATGTTAAATACACATTTTTCTTATGAAAATATTACAAATAACATCCAGTGGCTATTACAGTGTTTACTCAATGGTTGGGACTCGGGCCATTTTCACTTATTTTCATCCACCATCCACAGCAATCAAAAAATCAATTTTTTGGGTAATCCTGAAAAGTGTAAATCACATTGTTACCAAAGTAAAGCAGTTTGCTCCCCTTCTCAAGGTTGTTATATTCATTTGATATACTCTTGTGATGCATCTACTCTGAGCTCATTCATGCTGTTTGCTGCAAGCAGCAAGTATGATGACTTTTTCCAATGAATCTACGAAAAAGTGGTATAATCAAAGGCCACTTGAATCAGTATGGGTACTCCAAATGAGTCCAAAATCTATAATTAGTGTTAATTGCATATGGGGTTTGGGTAAACGTTTCTTTTTGTTAGCACAAAAAGCTAACCAGTTAACTCTACTTTTAAACCTAAGACAGGCAAGCTATTCTAAGGCTTAACTCTGCCCCACCACACATACATTCTTAATAATTTTTCTTACATGCTGTCCCTACTCAGCAATAACATGTCTGCACAGAGTAATAGACGTTTTAGTCTCTGCCTCATTCTTTAACCATATATTTGTTAGTATCAGCTGTAGGGATACTGAAGGCAGCAGTACTTTTCTGGTTCTATTTCAGACCTTGTCCTCTCATTTATTCATGTGCTGCTAATTTATAATGCAGGTAGAATAAGACACAGCTGACTTCTGTGATGGATGTGAAGGTTATTGTGAAAGCATCCACATTAACTCAGGAAGAAGTTTAGTGCTATATCTTTTACACTGTTTTGCAAACTTATGGCTCCACAGAAATGCAGATGAATGCCACTAGAAATGGTGTCCTAGGAAAGGAGTGCTGCTTTTAATTGTTCGTCACAGTGGAGAAGATGGAAAATGATGTCATCATAGCATCAGTGTCTCTACATACCTCCCTGATCAGAAGTAAGTTGTAGCAATAGCCAGAAATGATCCATGCTTAATACTTTTCATAGGCAGTCATCCATCTGGTAATACTTTTCCCCTGACAATTTAAGGGGCTGTTTTTTGAGAAGTACAGCACATTTAAGTGTGGTAAACATACCCCACAAGCTACAGGGTTTTGTTCTTGTGGAAGAACAGCAACTTATAGGAACAGCATGAATTCTTTCTGCTGGCAGCCAGTCCTCAGTGCCCACATTTTATAAGAGGGTACCCCTCAGGACTCACTCGATTCATTCTGCTAAGTTACAGAGTGCTACCTCAACAGGGCTGAGGGAAAGAGAACATACTGCACAAGATGTAAGTATAGTCCAGCCTAAGAACTTTGGGGGATGCAACTTATTTTTGTTTGAAATTACTTTTTTGCATGTTTCCACCCTCAAAAGATAAAGCAGCATGCTGTACTTCAAATTTTATTCAAACATAGGAGTGTAGGTTTATTCTTCCAAACCAATATTCATATTTTAACTTTAGATGATAACACCATGCAGGGAAGTCAAATGAAATTCAGGGTAGCAGATTTACTAGCTCTAATGTTAGCCAACTTCTTTAATGTTGGTTGGCACCAGAAGAACTAGCTTTGAGACCCTCAGGTTCTGTCAGCCCAGCTAAGACTGCTACGGAGCATAACAGACTTTCAGATGTTATTCAAGAAGCACTTAGTGAAAGTGATACTCATTTTTACATTGATACTCAAATGTCTCAAAAAGTAGTGCTGACGTCCTAAATGCCTTAGTTATAGCAAATCTCAAAACTCCTGGCATTTAGCACCCAAGTCTAACTTCTTTCCAAAAGTCTCATCTTTGGGAAAAGGACATTAAAACAATTGGTGTTTTAGAATGATACAGCTCTGGAAACTCTGCTCATTGTCCAATGCAAGACTTCAAGTGGTTAAGTTGCAGAACTGAAAGAAGCACTTCTTCCTGTTTCCTGTCCTTTACTTAACAGTCGTATTGCAGGGCATGTACTCCAAAACTCTAACCATAGACTCTCATATGGTGTTGCAAAAGGAGCTATAAAGCTTCAATTAATCACCTAAGCTATGGTAACTCAACAAGTTCCTACATGTCAGTTGACCCATGGTACTGAAGTAAGCAGAGAGCATGGAAATAGTAAACTAATTAAATTTTTCTTTAGATTAGAATCTTAAGCTAATTTAATTTGGCACAGCCTATGAAACGGTAGGTAAAGGTGCCTAAAAATTAAGTTAAACTCAAATAATGGAGCTGTCTCTCTGAATTCAAGAGGAAATGCACTTTCATGGAAGCATCTCCATTCCAAAAAGATACCACTCAATGTCAGAGTCTCAAACTGGCAATAACAAAAAGCGGATGCTAACCTGACAGCTGCTATCTAGCACATTCCATCTGTTAAGAAGACCAAGTCCAAGTTTAACAACCAGTATGTGCACCTCTACCGGAATGTCTGAGTAATTTAGTGTCAGATATAGGTCTTGAGTATCTAGAGAATTTTTGCCATGAAGACAGGAGGTATATACTACCACCTGAGGAACAATGGAGGCTCAACATAGAAGTAAATGTTAAGGAACAGGGTTGCCTTTTAAAAGGCTCATAGAAATATGCTTAACGTTTGTCCCCGAGTAGTCTTAACAGTTAACTTGCTTAGTTTATGAGAGACAGAGAACAGAAATCTAGCTTCTGAACTCTATTTACATTCTCCAGTCTATTATTTGAAAGATGACATGCTATGTTTCTTTTTCTCCCCTCCACAATTTTTTTTTTGTTTTAATGGATGCAAAGTTAAGTTACTTTCAACACAGTAAGATGTCTCAAAAAAATAAAAGGCCTCATAATAGCCTCTAATTTACTGGGTAGTATCACGCTCCATTACAGAATTGAATGGAATTAGATATTTCTAACAAAGAAGATTCTTAATTGTCATAAAAGAGCCTTTTTTGTACCAGTTCTGTTAGAACTCAGAACTAAGTCATTCTCACCCTAAAGAATTAATCCTAAAACATTAATTATTAAAGGGCTTCATCTGGTGCCCAGGGATAACTGTCCATTTTTGTTCTGAGACTGTGGAAGTATCACATTCTTTCTGAGTATGTAGCTCCTGCTTTGAAATAAATGAAACGTTAAGATGTTACCTTGATCTATTCCTTCTGTTCTTTTCCTTTTTAAATTTAAAAGTGCATGTTGTTGCTCCTTTAGAGTTTCTGCAGGACAGTTAGGTCTTGGCAACTGATTTCCTGGAGTGGGTCCTGGTCGGTTACTGAAATACTTCTGTTTCAATGCCTTAATGTTAATGGAAGAAAAATAACCAAGTAATCAGTCTAAAGTGTCAGACCACCATCTATAAAGAGGTTATAATGAAATAAAGTACTTGAAATTGTGATTTAATAGCTACGGGGGCACCGTTGTACTAGAAGGTAGCAAATAAAAGATTTTGTGTTCTCAGTGAAACCACAGCACTTTTACATATAACCTAAGACATAATTGTGTACTGTTATTTTTAACTAGTGTTCAAACATCTTAAGAAAATTCTAGACTGCATTGCAGGAGGTCTTCTACAAACAGCAAGTTTCTACCTCTGAAGAGCTTACAATCTGAATAGACAGAGAAGATCAGGATAAAGAAGAAAGTATAAGTAAAGAAAGATTAAAAGAGTATCTCTGAAGTCTTTATCAGATTCAGGACCTGGACAACATCTATTTTGCCAGCTTTTCTGATAGTTCTTTCCCCAGATTTTCTTTAATTGTGCTATTTCTAAACTGTGAACCATGAGAAAAGCATAGGTTGAATTAGAGCAGAAGACAAACACAGAGAAGATGAGTTGATTTCACGTAATTGTATTAACGTACCCTACTTTAAATCTTAGCTTCCGTAAACTGTGGTTAAGGAAAAGGAAGTCAAGCTGACTCTTAGGTAATTATTACTCTTGCCTATGTCAATTACATGGTATTCAATGCCAGCTATAAATTAAGCCAATACAGTAAGCAAAAGTTGTTTCCTGCCTTAAACTGTGGCACTGCCAATATAAGCATTACATTATAAAATCATATCTATTAAATATTCAAGTCACCATCCTAAAATATGACCTGTAAAATGACTTCATATATATATATGAACTAGCACAAAAAATTGTCCCAAGCATAGTAGAATTAATTATTTGGAAACTTACAGTGGAAGTCCTTAAAGATGTTCACCCAAAACCCCCTGAATGTGCTCCAAAAAGGTCTAGTAAAAAGATATGTAACACATGCACTAACCTTTGTCTAACAAGCAATGAAAGCATCTTGGCCTTAAGGTGACAGCTCTGTTTCTTCTGGAACAGTGCAAGGTGACAGAAATACATTTTTGAATCTGTCAGCTGCTGTATCTTCTTCACAGCAGAAATGAATATTCTGAATTAGAATGAAAATCCTACAGAATGTTCTAAGTCCTTCATTTCTCCCTATCAAGTAGTAGTGAAATTGAGATCAGTTTTACCCAAGTATAATGGAAAAGAATATTCATACCAGAAAGCTCATTTAAATCATCACAGAATTTAATGCTAAAAAATAAAAAAAAGTTTAAATTAAGTGGAAGAGGAGACTGGACGAATTAAGGCTGAAAACCTTTCAAAACCGGCCAGTGAGATATGCTTTAAGCTTTAGGTATCTGAATTTTAAATGTCAAATATAATGACTGTCTGAAGGCCATGACATGCATACCCTGTAGCTGTCTACCTTTGCTCTACATTGGGAATGGAGATGGTCAGTCAGCATTGTTCATGCCTTTCAGAGATCTCTCTATAAAACACCAGCATGCATTTCTAGTATTTCATAGACAGAGCTATATAACATTTCATTTCACACTTGGCTTACTGGCTTCAAAACACATTTACCTGATACTAATAGTAGGTTAATAGACATTAGGACATAATGCAAGTGTACTATACCTGAGTAGCTGTAAACCTAGTACAAGGATTAAATGTGAATAAGCCTTGCAGAAGACTGAGCAAATCATCTCCAGCTGCACTGAAGATATGTTGAAGTGGCATTCCAGGGAAGGATTTAAATGTGACATAATCTGGAAGACTTGACATGCCCTACAAACACAAAACAGGCATGTATGTTTTTCAAGTTGGAACTTCACATGGCTACCTTTCAGCAGAAGTAAATTATCTTTCAAAAGGCGCTGCTAATAGCTGGTCACTGAAATAAAAGAAGTGTAAGAATAGTAAGCCATAAAGACTTTTTAAAATTAACTCTTGCAGTTGTTTCACACTTTCCCTCTCCAAGCAGTCTGTCCTTCCCTTGTGCTTTAGTGCTAATGAGTAAAAAAGGAAGACCATAACCTGAACCTGTAGCATAGTTGGGTCACCTCTGGTGACCTGTCCCAACCCTGTAGTGGGTGCCCTATTTTGTTGTTTTGCCTCGCCAAGACCCACGAGATTCTTTGAAAGAGGGAAGTATCTGTTCCCTTTTCCTAGCTACTTTAGAGAAATTAATAAAGATAAAACCATGAACGGGAAGTTACTCTATTTCTCTTCAATCACTGTCTCAGAAATACTAAGCACCATTTGAATGCAGCCGAAGCCTGAGCTGGGCCCCTACAAAGAGAATTAGCTCAAGCCCAGCAGGACACTCAGCCTGCATTTGAAGATAAGACTCTTGCCTCTGCCTGTGTTGAAAGCGTGCAGGCTTAAGTTGGAGAAATTACAGCACCCTGTGGCCAGCCTGGTGGCGCCACCTGCCTGTGGAGGCAACAGAAAAGGAAGATTCTGCAACAAAAATACATAAAGCTTTATATATTGACCAGAAAGATTAGTAAGAAAATAATTGGTTTGATTTGGATTCAAACAAGGATGCATCAAATTCTTTAGGACCAACCAAACTTACAGTTTCAATAGTTGATGGGAATAAGTCAGATGCTAATGGAGGCATTGCAGCTATCCCTACATGCTATTTCACAAACATACACCTAAGCCAAATTAAGCAAGTGCTACCACCAACCTGTTACAGTCAATTATTGTTGTGGTTTGAGCTAAAGTAGAATCAGTTTGCTAAATTCAGCTAAGTCTCATCTACATAACTTCATTTTCTGAAAGTTAACTGCATGTTTTTCAGATAGTGTTTCTCTCTTGCAGTGATAACACAGGGCACTAGTTTGCAGAAAGGCCAATGGTTATACTTATTGTCTGCCCCTGATCCTGCATCCACACATCCCTGAGTCCAGTTTCAGGGTCCAGCCTGTTTCATGCCACCCACTATGCCTGCCCAGCAGCATCTGTGACGATGTGTAGTAATTGAGGGGTGGATGGGCAATGTCATCCATATTTTATTATTTTCTTATTAACAGCATATTCTACATGATCATTATTAGTAATTCATTAAAGTTGTGGTTTTAATTTCAAACACACAAGTCTTCTTCCTCACATTTTCTTTCCGTGTGTGTGTGTCTGTGTCTGCCTCTCTCTCTCTTTCTCTCTCTCTCTGATTCTGTCTCTCTCTCGCTGTCTCTCTCTCTCTCTCTCTCTCTCTCTCGCTGTCTCTCTCTCTCTCTCGCTGTCTCTCTCTCTCTCTCGCTGTCTCTCTCTCTCTCTCTCTCGCTGTCTCTCTCTCTGATTCTGTCTCTCTCTCTCTGATTCTGTCTCTCTCTCTCTGATTCTGTCTCTCTCTCTGATTCTGTCTCTCTCTCTGATTCTGTCTCTCTGATTCTGTCTCTCTGATTCGTTCTCTCTGATTCGTTCTCTCTCTGATTCTTTCTCTCTCTGATTCTTTCTCTCTCTCTCTGATTCTTTCTCTCTCTCTCTGATTCTTTCTCTCTCGCTGTCTCTCTCTCTGATTCTTTCTCTCGCTGCCTCTCTCTCGCTGTCTCTCTCTCTGATTCTTTCTCTCGCTGTCTCTCTCTCTCTGATTCTCTCTCTCGCTGTCTCTCTCTCGCTGTCTCTCTCTCTGATTCTTTCTCTCGCTGTCTCTCTCTCTCTGATTCTTTCTCTCGCTGCCTCTCTCTCTCTGATTCTTTATCTCGCTGCCTCTCTCTCTCTGATTCTTTCTCTCGCTGTCTCTCTCTCTCTGATTCTTTCTCTCGCTGTCTCTCTCTCTCTGATTCTTTCTCTCTCGCTGTCCCTCTCCCTCGGATCCTTTTTCTCTTTCGCTGTCTCTCTCTCTCTGATTCTGTCGCTCTCTCTCTCGCTGTCTCTCTCTCTCTGATTCTTTTGCTGTCTCTCTCTCTGATTCTTTCTCTCTCTCGCTGTCTCTCTCTGATTCTCTCTCTGATTCTGTTGCTCTCTCTCTCGCTGATTCTGTCGCACTCTCTCGCTGTCTCCCTCTGATTCTTTCTTTCTCGCTGTCTCCCTCTGATTCTTTCTCTCTCTCGCTGTCTCTCTGATTCTTTCTCTCTCTCTGATTCTCTCTCTCCGATTCTTTCTCTCTCTCGCTGTCTCTCTCTCTGATTCTCTCTCTCTGATTCTTTCTCTCTCTCCGATCCTTTCTCTCTCTCTCTGATCCTTTCTCTCTCTCTCTGATCCTTTCTCTCTGATTCTTTCTCTCTCTCCGATCCTTTCTCTCTCTCTCTGATCCTTTCTCTCTGATTCTTTCTCTCTCTCTCTCTGATTCTTTCTCTCTGATTCTTTCTCTCTCTCTCTCTGATTCTTTCTCTCTCTCTCTCTGATTCTTTCTCTCTGATTCTTTCTCTCTCTCTCTCTGGTTCTTTCTCTCTCTCTCTCTCTCTCTGATTCTTTCTCTCTCTCACTGTCTCTCTTGTGTTCTCTCTCTCTCCATCTCTCCCTCTCTCTCCGCCTCTCTCTCTCTCTTTTTCCCTCTCTCGCTCTCTGTCTCTCTGTCTGCCTCTCTCTCTACTGCACTCTAGCTCTCTCTCTTCTCTCCCTCTCTCTCCGTCTATCGCTCTCTCTTTGTGTCTCTCTCTCTTTCTCTGCCTCTCTCTCTGCTTCTGTCTCCCTCTTTGTCTCTGTCTCTCTCTGCCTGTCTCTACGCCTCTCCCTGTCGCTGCCTCTGTTCTCTCTCTCTGCCTCTCTCTCTCTCTCTCTCGCACTCCGCCTCTCTCTTTCCCCTTCTCCCTCCATGTCTCTTTCTCTCTGTCTCTTTCCCTCTCTCGCTTTCTTCCCCCCTCTCTCTCTGCCTCTCTCTCTCTCGCTCTCCCTCTCTCGCTTTCTTTCCCTCTCTCTCTCTCTGCCTCTCTGTCTCTCTCTCTCTCTGTCTAAACCATGACAAAGACTTTGCCTCGCTTACAAATATAATGGAGGAGATACCATCAAATCTTCAGAATCAGAAGCCCAGACCTTGAGAAACTCCTTGGCAATGGTCCTCTTACACTTTGTTTTTTACATCCTATTCTTCTCTTGAGGGATGAACTCAATCCATTGCGACTCAGCATTGGGTGCTTGGTATCCACCAACCATCGCTCAGATTTGCCTGTTACTTAAGTCCCTCCTTTCACCACCCCACAGGAGAGTGCCTCGTTTACTGATGGCTCAGCAACCCTTTGCAGCAATGCTTTGTTTGAGTGTGACACCACTGTCTATATCACTGATGGCCAAATCTTTATGGCAAGTTCCTGCAGTACTGCCCAGACATGTAAAACTTCTGATACTTTGACAAGCCATTTGCTCCTCTGCCCACGTTTCACCCCTGGGTTGTTCTTCTAGGGGCACCTGGTCGCTTTCCCTCTTTGAAAGTGTGCTTCTTCCACACCCTTACCACAGAAATTAGAGGCCACCTCCTTTTGGAAGACATTTGCAGACCTTTTAATCTGAGATAAACTGTTTATCTCTAAATCTATTGGTCTGGCATTTCTTACTGTATCCCGAAATTGTACCTTACCCAGGCCAACTTAAGTTCCTACAAATTGTTCCTACTTCTGAAAGGAAGTAAAGCCTTTCAGGTTAAGGCATATTAATTAATTAATCATCTCAAAAACATTAAGCAAACCATAATTTCACACAACAGCCATGGGAAACTGGATACACATAGAAAGGAAACAAAGATTTTAATTACTGTTGCTTAATGCTAATACTGCTATATTGATCAGAGATTTGTCAAGAGAAACAATAAATCTTAGCTGCTTATCCTCTACTTTGGGAGATCAGGCAGCTGCCTTGTGAAAATCTACTCAAGTTATTCTGGTATACCCTTTCAATTAATTTGAAATTATAAAATAGACTATCAAGTAAAACTAACATCAGGCTGTTAAACAAAAGGACTCACAGGCCACTGTTCTTCTGTTGGAGTGCCCAATGTTTCAAATATCCTTGACAGCTGGTCAAGATCCGAGTCACCAGGCAAAAAGGGAACCTGGAAGAAGGCAAGAGCATTTGACTGAATTAACTTCTAAGATTCAATACTAGAGAGCAGCTTTGAGCTATCCCTTATAATTGCAGGGCAAAACATCTTTGTATGTCAGCCCCCCACAAAGAGGTACTCCTGAATATTTGAGATTTTCTAGTGATGTCCAAATAGATTCTGAAGGTTTCTTGCAACCCAGGCTTGGTATCACCAACTTAATAGTAGAGAGTTAAACATAAGATTAAAACACCACCACACTGATGTAAAGTAACAAAACACAGGAGAGGAAAGATTTTAAAGTCAGCTGGTCACAGCGACCTTTTGATCATCTCCTCCCTGAAATTGGTAAGTTAAATGTTTTGAATATATCTGAAACTGAATTGTAACTGGATCACACAAGCAGCAGTTCGACTGATGGAATGAGATAACAGCATGAGGGAGAGCAGCGTCCTGCTATGATAGAAACTGTCATGACTTACTTGTTACCAATAACACCACAATTAAGGTACTGTTGATAATTATTTACAGTTATTGAAGAACAATGTGTAAGGGACAGAGTATACATATATCTGTTATGTCTCATTCCTAGATGGATTAGCAAATGAAAACAAAAAAAAAGCTGTGTGAAAGGATAACACCAAAACAGTTCTTTACTTGACCTTCCCCAAGGTAAGACTGTGATAGTTTGCCGCATTTTTTTTTTTACACATATGTTTTTAAAGACTTCCAGTGATTGCAATGCTTATGGAACCTTGGTCTACTTCAAAACATTACTTTCCTTACAGTTGATAAGCTTTCGGAAGCGGTTTTGCTCCCTTCTCTTCTTCCTTTGCTAAATAGCCTGACTGCCTTCACCTGCTGCTGTTAGCAGTAGAGAGGAAGCCCGCATATAAAGTTGTAATGCAATGAAAACCAAATACAAAATGCTTACATTTGAAGACTTACCCTGAGGAGCAATTCAGCTAAAATACAACCAACGGCCCACATATCAACACCAACGCCATACATTCTAGCACCAAATAATAGTTCTGGGGCTCGGTACCACCTGAAAAGAAAACACATTTGGGGAAAATCAGCTGCCTTTCCTCATATCGAATGCTGTATACTGTAGCAATGCAAGAACTACAAAGAGGATACTGCTTCTGCCTATATATTTTTCAGATGCTGAGAACTGTAGTCTACTCTGCCAAGTGTTTTGTTTAAGAAAGACTGAACAAAATAGTACATTCCTCACCACTGGGTCATATATTACCACAGATTAACTAGAATTTCAACTGACCTGATTAATGAGAAATAGAACTGCAGATGTGCAAAGGAAAATAGTATTTAGCAGGCTGGTTGGCATGTTAAAGAAAATTTTGGCTTCTGTTGAAGAAATGACAGAAAGACTGAATTCCTTACAGCTTTCAAAAACCTCCAACAGACCTAAGCACAGAGACTAGTTTTATGCAAAATGAATCTTAACAGCAGTTGTTTGAAACAGCTACTTCCACTGCCTAAGAACAATCAATTTTAATGCAATCATCTGATAACATGCTGCATTTGAAACTACTATGCAATTTCTGTGTTTGAATGAAGTTGTTAAACTAGCTTTTTGTGAATAGTTTTAGCATTACAGCAGACAAAAGGAAACCCTTTGTGTATTTTGCAGTCCTGCTTTTTAAAGCATTCCTTAAATAAGCAATGTCATAAATAACATTAACAAATATTTTAACTGGTCCAAGCTTTTGTCTCATAATAGCAACTATGACTAGTTACAAAAAAACTATTCTACGCATCATGATTAACAGAAAGTAACAGATGTTTTGCTCTGAAAGCCAGGCTTATAAACAGACACACACTATTTCTGCGTGCTTCAAAAGAGTATTGTACCCCAGAACAACCCTCATGGATGCATATTGCAGCAGTTCTCATAAAGACTTTGCCAAACAATGCTTTCTTGTGTTTTCTTTATGAGGCTTTTGCCTGTTCAGCCATATCACGAGCTACATGTCAAACTTTGTACATGTTGATTTGACACCACATACTTCAAGAGACACTGCAAAACAGCTACACAATTACTATGTAAGAAACAAAATACAATATCTTACCTTGTTACTACCTGGTGTGTATAAACTCTATTTGGGCTTCCGAAAGACTTTGCTAAACCAAAGTCAGCCAATTTTAAAACCCCATTTTCATCTAACAACAAATTATTTGGTTTAAGATCCTGTCAGTACAGAAAGCAAAGAATGAATTTTGTCAGTGCTGATAAAAACAGGCACAAGAAGAACCTCCCGGCAGGTCTGTCATAAACAGTATTCTAAAACACAGGCTTTTGATGATATTACTACCTCTACATTGTGAGGAAAAAAAAAACCCAACACAAGAACCCCAGGAAATTAAGTATTGCATCACAGATTGAAATCACAGTGAAATACAGCCATTTGGATATTATAAAATTTAAGGTGCACCGATTAAAAAAACCCGCAGCTTCCTGATAGGTTTTAGCTTTGCAGCAGGGATACCAATTCTGCCTTAAATGCATAGCTGCCAAATGAATAAAAGACCTTGCAAGCATTTCAAGTAACAGCAGAAATCCCGGAAGCTGAATGGTCTAATACAGTAACAATGCATTATGGATTGACCTCTGACCAGCTGCAAAGCACCCACACAGCCACTTGCACACTCCATTCTCATCCCACTCCCAGCCCTGCAGCAGGACAGGGGAGAGAATAAGAAAAGCAAAAGCAACAAAACTCCGGGAGCAATACAAAGGTTGTTTAATAGGTGAAGGAACGAGGAGAAAACCACAAACAACACAATGGAAATCATTCACTATCTCCCACAAGCAGACTGATGCCCAGTCAGTCTCCAAACAAGAGCCACGCTGGAAGTCAAAACTAGATGCCATGAACTAGAGGCAGCAAGGAGGACTGTCCTGATGGTGTACAGTCAGTTGGTAGAGGGGAAGATGTGTTCTTGTCTGCATGAGATAAATGGTAATTGGCTGGGAGAGACTTGTGTAGTGAAAAGAAAGGGAGGTGCAGAGTGGGGTTTCACATTTGGTGAGGGAAGACAGCAGTTCCAGGCGCCTGATGAAAAAGAAAATACTTTCTGAAAACAGTCAGAGAGCAATTAATTAAAAGATAATAGGAAAAGCATAAAAAAATACATCATAGTAAAACAATTTGTTTGCTGTAAGTTGACCCCAGCCAGCAAGCACACATCCACACAGTCACGTGCTCACTCTCCCCTTTACCACCACCACTGCCCGTGGACAGGGCAGACAATAAGAAGAGCGAAAGCATAAAAATCTGGAAGCAATATAAAGGCCGTTTCACAGGAGAAGACGGCAGGGGGAAGCAGTGCACCACTTCCCACAAGCAGACTGATGCCCAGCCGGTTTCCAAGCAACCGCCACTTTGGAAGCCAAAACAACCCCTTCCTCCTTTATCCCAGTTTTTATTGTTAAGCATGATGTTGTATGGCATGCAATATCCCTCTGGACAGCTGGGCTCCACTCTCCCATCTGTTTCCCCTCCCCACTGCTTGTACGTCCCCAACCTACTCACTGGGGCAGGGACAGAGTGGAAGAAAGTCTTGAAAGTGCCCAGACACTGTTCAGCAAGAGCCAGAACAGTGGTGCGTTATCAAATCTAGTTTAGCCTCACATTTGAAACACGGTGCCATACAGGCTGGTGTGAAAGAAGTTCGGTCTGTTCCAGCCAGACCCAGATAACAGTGCTAATCAAAGTTGCACGTAGCCTGAGACGCTTACACAAATATCCAAATGAGAACCACATCAGTAACTACTAACATTTCTGCTGGTTTCGCTGTCTCTCCAAAATAGCTACCGTCAATGCTTATCAACTAAGAATGTCTGAACTTCAAAACTATCTTCATTAGACTGTAGACTCAAATGCTGTCAAATGTGACTTTTGTTATTACATGAAGGCTGTCACATTATTACATGCTTACCCTGTGTAGAATCCAGTGTTGATGCAAGTATTCTAATCCTTGAAGTGTCATCAGCATGTATGCCTTGATGTGAGCTTGTGTCAACACAATACTAGTATCCTTTATAATAACCTGTGAAGTGTTAGATAGTAAAGCTTACTTCCATTCTTTCAGCTCAAAATTTATTTCATCCTCTAAGACAAAGTTCAAATTGGCAGTCACATATTCTCTACCGTTCTCACCCTTTTTTCCAGAAAAAATAGGTCTCTTTGAGATTAGAAACCAAAATGGGCAGTCCACATAACCTGTGTGAGCTTCGCATAACAGTAAAGGAGAAAACTGGTGGGAAATGTGTTTATTATTTTATCTCAGTTCCGGGTTGACACTCAAACTTACAAGATGAAGATGTACACAGGAAAACATAAATGTGTCAGTACACTTGAAATTATGTTCCTACTTATTCCTTCCTTCTCTGTGCAATCTAAGCATCTAACCTTTCTAAATGCAATAGTTTTCTATTTCCAGAACAAGCAGGAGGTACATCAACCTTACCACACTTTAACAAATCTGCTTATGTTATTGACATTCTTTGATTTTTAACATTGAAGTTTCTTTGTAAACATCCTGTTTGAAAGTATTTGCTACACTCCTATCCCTCTTTGTATCTTCTTCAGCTGTAAATATTGCAGTTATTAAGTAAAGAGAATGAATCCTCTAGAAAGTGCACGCTTTAACTTCTACTAGCAAAAAAGTGATCTAAACTTTCCCGTCTTGCATTCATCTAGGATTCTGTAAGCATGTCAATGTGGGGGTTTTTTAATATTTTCAGTGCCATCCCCAGTTCTTAACAGCATATGTGTAATGAGCTAGCTTAACAGCTAAAGTGATTTCAGTCCAGAGTTAAGTGTAATGTGTGCCTATACAGATCTGGCATGAAATGCCATCTAGGGCCGTCTTCCAAAATAAAGAATCTTGCATCAAAAATATCTCAAAGCTTCTGCAAAGACAAACTGGTCTTGAAGAAAGAAACGTCTGTAAGATGCTGACTTGCAAGTACCTAGCATTGTTAGATTAAAAGAATGGTTTCGGTTCATGTGATTTTAGTACCAGCTCATCACCCGTCGTAATTTAGTATCACAATTACTTCAACATGGTTGATGACATCATGCTTAGCAATTGTGCTGTGAGTTGCTGAGCGATGGCTGAGGTTCTACACTCTGACTGGAGTCCTAGAAAACTGACATGGTAAACATAACCCATTTCCTGAAGATCATGCAGATAAGTAAAGGCATCAGCAGCTGAGAACTCACAAAAACTGTTAAATTATTCAAACTACTTTTAAGACATGATCTTGATTTCCTGACATAATGAAAGTCACCTTTCTAACATGGGCAAATGTAAGCCTGTTATGGTAGTACTTTCAAAAAACACTTGAAGATACAGAAGTAAAGATTCTTTACAAAAATCTTACCTCAAGATCTGTTTCCATGAAATCAAACACCAAACTAATATTGGACTTGTGCCCAAAAGCATCCAGAAGCTATAAAACAAAATACAGTATGATGAAGCACACTCCTATACTTCCATTTTTCTCAAATTCTGCACTGTGGTAGTCTGCAGGTGAATTTTCACCTTGCTGAACTGGTTTAAGTTTTTCAACTTGCAATATAAAAATTTTCATTCCATTTAGTTTCTTAACTCAGTCTCAAAAAAAAAAAATCTTCAATAGGCATGGTAATAACATTAACGACATTTCATACAACTGCCACCCCTTCCTGGAGGTTTTTTGTGGGGGCACGGTGTGGAGAGAAAGAATTAACTTTACTATGTTAGGTAGAACACATAATCTAATGTACACTTTGTCCTCTCCCCAAACTCTGTTGTTCTACAAAACTCCTACCCTTGCTTAAGACCACAGTAAACTTTCCCATGGATTCAGCTCTGTGTATCTGCTTCCTGTAAACATGTGGTATTTAAAAATTCTAAGTGTTACGCTTACTAGCTTGCTTTCAAAGATATTCTTAAGTGTGTATTCATCTTTGTAGCCCAGTTTCTGGGATAAATAAAATGCTCTGGACAATATCCAAACAGCCCTTTCCTAGGATGAAGATATATAACGACAGAATCCAGTTTTAATTTTGAGGTAATGCCCAGTAAGAAAACCAGACCATCTAGCACGGCGTTCCACCCTCATGATCAGAAAGATACACTCTGCATGGTGTGCCTCAATCCCTACAGTCTCGGTATGACAATGATGTCAATTACCCAACGGCAAAACACTTGTTTGCATAGCTTGTAACAGCAGTAACTGCACTCACACTTCTGCAGAAACCACAGTAACAGGAGATCCTATGCTGGTGAGCCTATAGGCTTAGCCACTTTTTGTAACTCACACCCCTTACACTCCCAATATCCACAGCAGTTTTATCAGGATTGTTAGGAGGGGATTTGTCCAATTCTTCTTTTGAGCTGCTGAGGCTATCCCACTTTTACAATGTCTTTGGCAACAAATAAAAGAAATTATCTACCTGCTGTGAAAAGCTGCTCAATTTCCACGTCTCCTTCCCCTGACCCAAATATTTTGAACATATCTCTTACTTCTAGTACTGTGGAGCTCTGTAAATATGAGCTCTGCATGCACTTTACCTACCACCTCATTTTTGTGAAACTCCCCATTCTCAGACTTTTCCTCTCCAGAATGAGGAATCCCAAACTTTTTCATAAAAAATGCTCCAGCCCTTTGCTATTTAGGTGTCTTTCTCTGCACATTCTCTAACTTTGATAGCTAAAGCAACCACTTTGAAATTAAGTTCACAATCCAGAAAAGAACCATACTTCCACTCTGAAAAATCAAACAAAATCTCTGAAAAAAAACTCGTATTTGGTTTAATACTTCTGATAGACTTTCAAATTATCACCATTAGCTAATTTTAAAATATCTTTAGCTCACGGTGGGTATCTGTAGTTGGAAGTCAATCTAAATGCAATTGAAAACATACAGATTTTACTCCTGCCAACAGAGGTTTTAAATATCAGCTCTGAAAGCTATTAAGGCCACATGAATCTGACTTTATCATTGTTTACAAAGGATTGCTTTTGGCTGTCACCAGTTCCATGTGAAGCAAACAACCAGGTAAATTCAGCACTGCTGTCATCTGCAAGTCTACCAGAGGATGCAAACCCAAGTAACCTAAATTTCTACAATTCTCCCCACCATTAATATCCACATAGCCCCAGGCCAAAAAGTAAGAGGATTTCAAGAGAAATTACTTAGCCTTTGTTATTGAAATAGGTGTTTTGTTGTAACAATTGTTAAACTGCCCATTTTGGGCTACAAAAAAATAGCTCAAATAAAATTAGGTACCATGTCCATGACCCAACTAATTCTAAATTGCAGTTTGAACCTCTATCAGAAGTACCGATCCCGTCCCATCGTTCTTGTGGCGGATTTCAACCTTCCGGATGTCTGCTGGAAGTACAACATAGCAGAAAGGAAGCAGTCTAGGAGGTTAACAGAGTGTATGGATGATAACTTCCTAACACAACTGGTAACATAACTGACTAGAGAGGGTGCCCAGCTAGACCTGCTGTTTGCGAACAGAGCAGGCCTTGTGGGAGAGGTGACGGTTGGAGGACGCCTGGGACACAGGAATCAGCAGATGGTACAATTCTCACTTTTTGGGGCAGTGAGGAGAGGGGTCAAGGGGTCAGCAAAACTGCCACCCTGGACTTCCGAAGGGCCAACTTTGAACTCTTCAGAAGGCTGCTTGACAAAGTTCACTGGGAAGTGGCTCTTAAGGACAAAGGGGTGCAAGAGGGCTGGACACTGCTCAAGAAGGAAATCCTGGCAGCACAAGAGCAAGCCATCCCCGTGTGCCGTAAAATGAGTCGATGGGGAAGAAAACCAGGTTCGCTGAATAGGGAGCTTAGTATTGATCTCGGGTAAAAAAAGAAAGTATATGAGCTCTGGAAGAGGGGGCAGGCATCCCAGCAGGACTACAAAGCTGAGGTGAGATCGTGTAGGAAAAAATCAGAAGGGCTAAAGCCCAACTAGAACTTCAACTGGCCACTTCGGTCAAGGACAATAAAAAAGAACTTCTTTTAACATATCAGCAGCAACAGGAAGACAAAGGAGACTCTCCCTCCCTTGTCGGGTGCAGAAGGGCCAGTAGCAATGAGGGGCAAGGACAAGGCAGAGGTGCTCAATGCCTTCTTTGCCTCCATTTCATTTTTAATCCCAAAGGGGAAAGTGCTAGGGATACCCAACCCCCTCAGCTGCGGGACAGTGGGAATGAAGCTCCAGCTGTTTGGGAGTACTTGGTTAGTGACCTGCTTGGCCAGCTAGACATACACAAATGCATGGGGCCAGATGGGATCCATCCGAGGGTTTTAAGGGAACTGGCAGAGGTTCTCACCAAACCCCTTTCCCTCATCTACCAGCAGTCCTGGCTGACTGGGGAAGTGCTGCTTGACTGGAGACTGGCAAATGTTACACCCATTTACTAGACGGGTTGAAGGCAAGATCTGGGGAACTACAGGCCTGTCAGTCTGACCTCGGTACCAGGGAAGGTCATGGAGCAGATCATCTTGAGTGCTACCATACAGCACATGTGGGACAACTGGGTGATCAGACCCAGACAACATGGGTTCACCAAAGGCAGGTCCTGCCAGACCAACCTTATCTCCTTCTATGACAAGGTTACTTGTTTAATGGATGAGGGAAAGGCTGTGGATGTGGTGTACCTAGACTTCAGCAAAGTCTTTGACATTGTTTCTCACAGTGTCATGCTGAAGAAACTGGCTGCAATCAGCATCAACAGGCACACCCTTTGCTGGGTTAAAAACTGGCTGGATGGCTGGGCCTAAAGGGTTGTGGTAAATGGAAGTAAATCCAGTTGGAAACTGGTCACGAGCACTGTTCCCCAGGGTTTAGTGGTGGGTCCAGTCCTGTTTAACACCTTTATCAATGACCTCGATGAAGGCACTGAGTCCACCCGTAGCAAGTTTGCAGGTGACACCAAGCTGGGTGCAAGTGTGGACCTCTTTGAAGGAAGGGAGGCTTTGCAGAGGGATCTGGACAGGCTGGACGGATGGGCTGAGACCAACGGGATGAGGTTCAACAAGGCCAAGTGCAGAGTCCTCCATCTGGGTCACAACAACCCCATGCAGCATCACAGACTTGGGGAGGAGTGGTTGGAGAGCTGCCTGGCAGAGAAGGACCTGGGGTTGTTGCCTGACAGCCGGCTGCACATGAGCCAGCAGTGTGTCCAGGTGGCCAAGAGAGCCAATGGCATCTTGGCCTGTATCAGAAACAGCGTGGCCAGCAGGAGCAAGGAGGTGATTGTGCCCCTGTGCTCAGCACGGGTGAGGCCGCACCTGGAGTGCTGGGTTCAGTTCTGGGCCCCTCACTACAGGAAGGACATTGAGGGGCTGGAGTGTGTGCAGAGAAGGGCAGTGAGGCTGGTGAGGGGGCTGGAGAATAAGCCTGATGAGGAGTGGCTGAGGGAGCTGGGGTTGTTTAGCCTGGAGGAGGCTGAGAGGAGACCTCATCACTGTCTAAAACTCCTTGAAATGAGGTTGTGAGGGGTGGGTGCTGGTCTCTTCTCACAAGTGACAAGCAATAGGACAAGAGGAAATGGCCACAAGTTGCGCCAGGGGATGTTTAGACTAGACATTAGGAAGAATTTCTTTACT
Organism: Neomorphus geoffroyi; assembly: GCA_033558235.1. Classification (NCBI taxonomy): domain Eukaryota; kingdom Metazoa; phylum Chordata; class Aves; order Cuculiformes; family Neomorphidae; genus Neomorphus; species Neomorphus geoffroyi. The sequence goes on along the minus strand of JAUMJM010000048.1, from coordinate 17,177,422 downwards.
GAAAGAGTAGTGAGGGATTGGAACAGGCTGCCCAGGGAGGTGGTGGATTCACCATCCCTGGAGGTGTTTAAAAAACGGGTGGATGAGTTTCTTAGGGACATGGTTTAGTAAGGAGACAGGCACGGTTAGACTCTGTGATCTCAGAGGTCTCTTCCAACCTTATTCTATGATTCTATGATACTTGCAGAGTGATTCTAGAAGTAGCACTCATTTTACTTACACCAATAATATTTGCATGGCTTAGTTCCTGTAACAATTTTATCTCCCTGAGGGCTGTTCTGTTGATTCCTATATTGGGAAACAAAAAATGATGAGACAGAAAAAAGTTAAAAACTTTGCTCCAAAGAAACTTCTCATTCTGTTACTCACTAACAATTTACTACTACAAACTTTCTCACCACTCAATAATTTGTTAAATAACAAGTACATTACTATAGACAAGTAGATTTCTGTAGAATAAAAGTAGACATACAGTTTCTCCCACAGCAAAAAAAAATTCTACACCACAGTGATTAGATTTAGATTATGAAGCAATGTGTCCTCCTTTTGGCAAAAAGGGAAAGTTCTAGCAAAAATCTCAGAAAAAAAAAATCCCTTTTCAGGCTATTATAAGCTCTTGTTTTATTTTAAAGGGAAGTTACACCTTCCAAATATCAGTTCTTCAATGTATCTCATTTCCAGAGAGCGCTGACAAACCCCATGAATATCTCTCTCATTATTGACACAGCATTATTTAATAAGACAAGGCAGGCACATTTGTTTTTCTATATTCATGCTGTGGCATATACTGTACAGTGGCCACAACCTCTCCATCTTTGTTCGAATACTTTAATAGCCAGATTTCATGGAGGAAAAACCAGTGCAGGGGAAGGAACAGTGCACTTTGATATTCACACTGACTGCAAGACATCAAACCACGATTCCTCCTTCAAAAATGCCAGTACGTATTTACTTGACTAGCAATGAAATGCTCATGTGGTATGTTGCACAGGAAGTTTCAGCTGTGCATGAGCTGAAAAACAGTGTTCTCCCAAAACTTGGGATATGATTCAACAAGAAAGACTTTAGCAAAGGTTTGGGCAGAGCTACGTGGATTACTTTACGGTCCTGCTTTGCCTATTTTAATTACCTATTTTAGAATCAAGTTGACAATGGCTACTTTTGCGTGGGTAAAACCTTAGTTTCAAAAAAAGTACACTGGGTTATCAGATAGCACAGGGAATGCAAACATGATCACTATTTTTAATAATATTTTTGAAGAATAGCTAGACATCGTATGGGCCAAAAGTAAGCCCACTGAAGGCCAGATGGATCACAACTCTGCCACAGTCAGCTCATCTCTAAGATGCAGGTATGAGTGCTCAGCTTCTCTCCAAAAATTCTTCCCTTAGAATAGAATTGGAGAGTTCAGAGCAAAATTCTTCACTGGAATGTTGGTAACCTGATGCTGGATCCGTGAAAGACAGCAGCTTAGACAAATACAAAATTCTACTGCAGCACACAGGCTGCAAGACAAGATCAGGATTATTGGGTTTTTAGACATTTTTATAAATAAAGGCACACAGCTGTTCACAGCATATGATGAAAAGACACTGCTCCATGGACCCGATTTTTCAACATAAAATAAACCCAAACAGAGACAAGATCTTGTTTTTATTAACTTTTGTCTCAGTATAAGCCATGAAAACAGAACAAAGGAAATATCTGAAAAGAGGGAAACTCTTGCCTGTCTTAAATATTTAAGGCCCAGAAATGCAAAACCACGAAAGGGTATTCCAAATTTAGTGCTGTAAAGGTTACTACTGTATGCTATAATCATGCTTGTACTCCACTTAAACTAAGATGCCTGCCTATTACCTATTCATATTTAAACATATACTCTGCTGCTTTTTTCTGTCCCTGCAGTTTTGGAAGCAATTCCCTACTAAGCCAAACACCAGGACAGTTGAGCTCATTTTTCTCAGCCAAGTTACGGTTTGAGAAATTAATGTACCAATTTACAAAATCAAAGCAAACACAGTACAGCTCCTGCAGCATAAATTTCTTTTAAAACTCACCATCTTTAGCTTCTGACCGATGCCCCAGTTTAATCTGAAAGGAAAGAAATGTTTCATATTACATAAGGTTAAGCAACCTGCTCCAAAAGCAGGGGATACATTCTTTAGTACTACTCTTCTAAGACAGAATGAGTTTCAGCATCAACACCTTACCACCTGGGGCTGAGGTTGGCTAGGTTTTTTTTTCTCCTTAAGAATTGTCTCTGCAGCATTAGCTTTTATAAAAGCTTAAAAATAGTCATGACAGCACTGAAAACAGATATAATGCAAACTGGCAGCATAAAATGCTTTGTAGCCACAAAGCTTTATTATACCACTAACGAGCTTCTCCCCAGGGAGAAATGAGGACATAGTAATCGATAGTCCTCTTCGAATGATTCCAGTAAAATCAGCATACTCTGTATGCTTGGGCTGGCTTGAAGTCCTTTTATCTCAATCATTGACTGCCCTGAAATTTTCAAGACCACAATCCCACCACTGGGATCATCATTTTTCAGATGATGAAAGTTAAGAAAATATTCTGATCAAACAAGATGTTTTTTATAACAGCTGCTACTAGTAGCAACCATACAGAGAAAATATTATAATGCTGGAAGAGATTAGCATATCAAACAAAATTACTTACCACTGATACGGTTCAACTCACCTAGTAAAGTAGGCCCTTTAACTAACCAAAGCACTATTTTGTGTATTTTTCATCCCTGATCGATCACCTATTTTAAATACAAAAACATTCTGCCATCTTTCCAGATAGTATGAAGTGAAACACTTTTATGACAACATACACATTTTCAACATTTGTATTCAAACCAGTAAGTGGCAAACCAAAGATCACTTTTGTTATTTTTTGTCAAAAAACCTACAATCAGTTGTAAAGAATTTAATCTGGAACAACATGCCAGGGCTGAAGGAAAACAGGCACACCAGGAGAAAAGATTTAAGAAAAAATAAAGCTGTTATCAAGTACTATTAAAGTCTGCAGTTTGGAAACGTGTAGGGTTTTGTTTACATAAATCTGTTTAGCAAACAACAAAAATTTAAAGTTATAGACCAAGTAAACCTTCAGAAACTCAAAGAAGCCAAAGCCATTCTCTCTACTATGGTGTGGAAGGAGGTATTGAAGACAGGTTAACTCGACAGTCTAAATAAGACACCGCAGAAACAAAGATGCACTTTCCCCCGCTGGCACTAAGCCGGTCAGAATAAAACTCGAGGCAGATCAGTAGCAAACAGTCACGCGATGGGGACGCGCTGCCACGCTCACCTTTTTGATAGCCACGATCCGGTCGGTGTTCTTGTCCCTCGCCTTGTAGACGGTGGCGAACTGCGTGGAGAAAGGGAGAAGAGGGGCGGGTGTGATCGCCGGGGCCCGCGGGGGGCGCCTCGTTATACGAGGGCCGTACGCGGCGTAATCCTCTTCAATAAACACGGGAAATTACAGGGTCGGGGGCCGCAGTCACGACGGAGCCGCGGGGGGGGGCGGCTCTCAGCACGCCCGGGGGTTCGGCCTGCGCCCCTCTCGCCCCACAACCACCCCCATCTCGCTCGGCCCGGGCCCCGCCACCGCCGCCTCACACCGGGCCCGGCCCTCAGCGAGGACCAGGCGCCCCTGGCCGCTCACCTGCCCCTCCCCCAAGAAGTCAAGCTTCTCGTAGCGCTTGGCGCGCGCCCGCGCGTCCATAGCGACCGCCGGACCGGGCTGGAACGCGGCAGGCGGCGGTGCTCGAGCGGCGAGACCGGCGGCGGCAATTTAACAGCGGCGCGCCGGGCCTCACGACGCTTCCGGCCGCCTAAGACCCCGCCCCTGGCAACGGCCGGCGTCGCCACGCCCCACGCCACGCCCCACCCGCGCAGCCGCCGACATCTCGCCAGGGCCGCCCGAAGCCTTGCCCCCCGCGAGGCCCCGCCCAGCGCGGCCGTTCAGGGCGCAGCGCTCGGAGCTGGTGCGCGGTGCAGCACGGCTGGCGCGGGTAACGGTTCCGGTATCCCGCCGGAACCTGTGCCGCTGGTGAACCCAACCACCGCGTCTCCGCAGTCCCCGAGAACGCTTCAGCGGCCCTGCCCTCCCCCTAAATCATTCTTGATGGAACATACACATCTTTTCCACTAGAAAAAGAAAATTACGCTGTCCCATCGTCAAGTTTGCAAACGGCTAATCAGGAAAATATTTTAATGGTGTGGATATCAAACACATTGAATTGCTCATCAGCCATCGACACGAAATCCTACCCCATCACAGATGCACACGCAGCGTGCTGTGCCGACCCCCAGCCTCCACACACGTTTAATTACAGCTACTGGCATAGAACAGTGTTTTAATATTAAGGAAACACCTTCATTGTGAACATAATGCTTCATTCTTCAACAGTGGTCAATGAATAATCTTCCATACTTACTCCGGACCTCCACGCTGTAAAAGAAAAGCAGATGATTAAGTACACTCCACTAAAAGAATGGGGAATAGACATCAAATCTTCTTTTGCACTGTTACAGACTAACGGACAGTTTCAGTTCATTTATACATTGATTTTTAATCTATATAAGAACACACACGGAGTGTCGAACACCGGCATCTACCAGTAACAGCTCCATTTCTCTTAACAGCTCCATTTCTCTTAGAAGAGAAAACAAAACAATCGACACCAACAACCTACAATTAGAGCTGCTTCAGCTTCCCAAACTACAAAGGAATCCGGATTCCCACTCCCTTCAGAAAGCTGACAAACAAAGCAGCCCTGAACAAGAGTTTTACATTTGTTTTCACTGCCCAAATTCCAAAGTGCCAAGTAAAAACAAAGCCAAGGCAAGCCACTACAACCTTTCTGAGAAATCAGATTAAATTCAATTAAATTCATTACTTTGCCAATAAAATAGTTTTACAACTCATGTCACCATTAAAAAATTTGTGCTAGAGGTCCAGGAGTGCATTACTATGGGAAATCACTCATTTTATTTCTATTTATAAAACCCTACCCACATACATGCAGGAAACTAGATTTCCTCTACTAACATGAGTACACTATACATGCTCTTTATCATTTAATCAACCTGTGCAAGCATCTTTTCATTTCAAACTTGCAGCCCTCTCCCAAGTTTTTTATTTTGTGCATTCTCCCTTGTTAAGCTTCAGTGGTTACAGCTGAGAGCTGTCGCAGAACAAAACCAGGTTTTCTTGCCTTTCATGTACAATGCCATATCTGCAAATACTGCAGAAAATATTTCCATTAATGTCAATGAAATGCTTCACCTACTAGAAATACAAGAGTTAACTTATTAATAAATAAGTTATAAAACCTAGTTTGAGAAATATTTTGGTCTTCAGTCACCTGGCAAAAGCCTCTGCTGGTCTAAGAGCAGACACCTGTGCTCCTGTCCAGCACATTCCAATTACTCTTTTAATTGCTGTTACAAAATGGGCAATGATGGTGATTAATGTAGGTGGTGACTATCACTTGCTCTCTCTATGGGTCTGTTTTATGCCTCTGTCACTGTACTCAGCGACACCAAAAGGTATTAATTAGTGAGAGTTGAGTGCCTTATGTATTAAAAATTTGTAGCCTGGGTATTGTGCATCAAACTCTGAAAGCCAGGAGCGCACCCTCTCCAAGAATTACAATGCAATACTGTGTCTGAAACTTTGAAGAAGGTGTAGAAATTAGCTGAATGCTAGGTAAATACAGGCAATACACAGCAATAAATGACACTTACTTGGATATATTCAATCTCTTCCTCTGACACAAGTCTTCTTCTGTATTTCTGAGGTAAGAGTCTTAATAACTCAGAAGTGTCTGGTGTACCTTGTACTCTACTGCTGTTCTGAAAGGCTGGAGATCTGCCTCCTATGGACTCCTGTGCTTTTGAAGCACGGAGAGATGGCACACTTGCTTGCAGAGATTCCTGTACTGAAACCCAGACAGCAAATGCATTTACAGAAATATAGCAAGACTGTAAAATTTATTACTGAGCAGCAGTTATTTATATTTTGCTTCATTATAATGAACACTTGAAAGAATTAAGACACTGTACTTCTCACAGCCTGCTTTTATTGCTGTTAAATATATCAAAGGCCTCACAAAAAAAATCTGACAGCAAAAGAAAGCAAGTTTGAGTAGCAGAAATACTGATGTGGAAACAGAAGATAAATCAGCATTTATCCTAATAAAGGCTATTTCACTGGGAAGCTGTCCTTACAAAAAAAGTATATATTATCATAAATGTGTGTGTGGAGGAACTTGCTTAGAAAGATAACTAAGATAAATAATTAAGATCCATGAAGACGGTGCTTTATGTTTACTGCGACAGTAAAGACAGAGAAATGAAAAATTAGTAGAAGCTTATGGAAAGATAAAGCTCACATCTATGATGCAATGCAGTATTATACCCCTTTCTAATATTACAAAATGGCATCCTATAGAACTTTGTTCTGCATAATGACCACCAAATACTGGGAATCAGCAACCAATGTTAATGAAATGCAGAGACCAAGGAGTGCATGAAGCACTGTACAGATGAGGGCCAGGAGCTGGGCTTAAAGAATTCACATTAGAAAAGCTGCCTTGAGTTTGAGGATAGGAGGAGAAATAAATAAAGGGCAGCTCTGTCAAAAGTCAGAATTCTGAACCTCAGGTCTGTCCCACCATGGCTGATTTTACAACGGACGTACACAAATACCCCACCAGGCAGGACACAATCTCACAGCAACATGGTTACTTCATAGGCCCTGAAGACCTCTACATAAGGTTAAAACACCTGAGAAAGCATAATGTTTCCTCAGAGGGTCCCTCTCGGTGCTCCTCAAGAACAAGCAAGACAACTGCAACAGCTGAACAGCTGGGACAGAGGGACTATACAATTTTAAAATAAGCAGCATCAAGACTGGAGGAGTCAAAGAATGCCAGGGTTTAAAATATCACAGTATTGCCCGCCTCTCTCCCTCCTGCCTCAGAAAAGATCAATGAGGACAAAGGCCACAAAGCAGTTTCAGCCATAATGAATCTGAAGTAATGGCAGGATTGGGACATGAAATACCTGCAGCAATGTGATCCAACCACCATTGATAAAAATAAAAAAGGCAACAGAGAGTCATATTCACAAGTTCTCAGTCAGAAGACTGTATCTGGAAGTCCTGGGTGCTTCAGGAACAACAGAAGATCCCAGAGTAAGGCAGAAGAGAGCCCATTAAAAGGAGCACGTTCTGAACAGGGGGCAAAGTATTTTTGTTTCAAGCAATAACACACCTTATATATGAAAAAACAAGAAACAGTTTCTCCAATTTTGTTTCATACATCCCAAAAATGTCTACAGATTTGCAAAGGATTTCCTCTATTGTATATTGCAGTCTTAAGCATAGTTGGCCATAGCCAAATAAATACATTAGAAGTCAAGACTCAAAAGTAAACAGACTTAATACTGCTGTTGCTTTCGCTCAGATACAGTCAGTAGAGTTGCAGAGCTGAAACAGAGTAATTGTGTGGTGGTTCTTAAATAAAACAGTTGATACAAAGCAAGGTGTGGAAGTTGTACCTGTAAACAAAATACTTACTTTTAGGTCTTGGGCTACTTTTCCTGTCCGGGAACTTAATTAATGGAGTATGTGGCTTGACCACCTAGAAAAAACAAGGTAGAAGGAGAAACAGGGAGACTAAAATATATTTGTAGACACACATTACCTTCACAATAATAAAATGGAACATATAATGTATTAACCACTTCAATATTGCTGCTTTCTGCAGCACTGCTCTGATAAACTTATTAAAGTGCTATGTTTATCCCAGAAGAAATTCCACCTGTAAAGCAAATCTTCCATCCCAATGGAACACAAAACCACTTCCTTTTCTTACAGCAATCCATGTGTGTGCATGTAGGAACAGTCAGCACAGTCAAATAAACGCAATTGTGAAGTTTCAGCACCAGGAAATGCTGGCTGTGTTGATAAGCTGGCTGGAATGACCAAGTCCATTAGGAAAAAACTATTACTTACAAATCTCAGAAGCTGGTGCCACACTCCTTACTCCTGAAACAGAGTGGCCAGCAGGACCTGGGAAATGATGGCACTGGTGAGGCCGCACCTCGAGTGCTGGGTTCAGTTTTGGGCCCCTCACTACAAGAAGGGCATTGAGGGGCTGGAGCATGTGCAGAGAAGGGAAATGAGGCTTTGTTGGTGAGGGGGCTGGATAACAAGTCCTGTGAGGAGTGGCTGAGGGAATGGGGGATGTTTAGCTTGGAGAAAAGGAGGCTGAGGGGAGACCTCATCACTGTCTACAGCTCCCTGAAAGGAGGTTGTAGCAAGCTGAGTGTTGGTCTCTTCTCCCAAGTGACAGGCGATAGCATGAGAGGAAATGGCCTTGAATTGAGCAATACGAGGTTCAGCCAAGGCATTAGGAAAAATTTCTTCACCAAAAGGGTTGTCAGACAGGGGAGCAGCTGCCCAGGAGGGCGGTTGAGTCAAGTTTAAACACCAAATGGCGTTTAAATGGTAGACGAGTTTCTCAGGGGTTTGGTTTAGCAGTGAACACGTGTGGCTGGACTCGATGACCTCAAAGGTCTTTTCCAACGAGGCGATTCTACAAAACGCGTCTCCCCTTCACCTTGAGGGCGGCTGGCTCAGAGAGGAGCTGTCGCCCAGCGCCCTCCCCGCCACCCTCCGCTTCCACAGCCTCCTCCCCCGCCCCGAGCGCTGTCTCAGGCCGCGGCTGCCTCCGCAGGAGGCCCCAGCAAGCCGAACCCACTCGAATCCCTCCTCAGCTCCCCAGCACACGCTCCCCTCGCAGCTACCTGCACGACCCTGGTGGCGGCCGCCATTTTGCTGCCCATGGTGACCCCCGCCACCGCGCGCCGCCGCACGCGCCTGCAAGCGGTAAGCGCGGAGGACCCGCCCACACCCATACAGGGGCAAGCGCCGAGCCCCGCCCACAACACCGATGTGGTCGTGGCTTCCGTGCTGTGGGCAGGGGTCGGCGCCAAGGGCTGTGCTGGAAAACGAAAGCGAAAAACAGGGGCAGGGCGTCAATGAGAAAATAGCGTTTTATTTTAGTTCAGCTTATTTTACTCCCTTCTGCCTCGTTAAAGGCGGGTATTCGCTTAGCAAAGGAAAAGCGACAAGCATTGGAACGTGTTAGGTGTGGTGTCGTAGTCAATTTTCTTAAAATACAGAGTAAAAGTGCAATTGTCAGTTCAAAGAATTTTAAAAATTGGCGGCACGATAGCATGGAGTCATCTCTTCGGTTTTCCCTAGGTTGGTTGTTTTGCTAATCGAGGTGGTGCCTGCAGGTTGCTGGACAGTCCACTAACAAACAAGCGTATAGCACAGCAATAAACAACGGTTAAAATCAAGGGTATCCCCTATTACGTGTATAATGCTTTTAAAAGTAAAAAGATCACAAAGATGGATTTAACCACATTTTCAAGTTTGGGTTTTCCACAGGGGCAGAGCAGGGTCCTGCATCCTGATGGAGCTCTGCAACCTGCTGGTGTCCAGGTGGAGGAAAGAATGGGCAAAACCTGGGTTTAGTTACATTAAAGCTTGAAATATATACATGAATCTTCTTTCTTGTGTTATTGCTGCGTTTCAGAAGGAAACAAGCACTTGCGACAGGGCATTTCTCCTGACTCACAGAAGATAGGCGTTTTTTTCAAGCTTCATAACAACTGCCTTTAAAGATGGATCTTCTGCCCAGTTAACTCTGCTTGCTATTATGATATTCTAGAAGAAAGAAAGACAATTGATTGAAAAAAGCCTTTAAAAAGTATTATTCCTAGTAAAAATCTCTCTAGACTGTCTGGTTTTTTAATTTTTCATTTGGAAGACCGTGAAATTCACAGTAGTGGGTGGGATGGGGAAAGAGGAGAAAGGGAAGTATCATTTTGGATCCTATTATCAATACACAGGCAAAAAAATAAAAAAAAAAGGCAGTGCTTTGAATTTTCTAGAGGTGCTCACATACCATCCCTATTTTAAACATAAGCATTTAGAGAATTTTTTTTTTTTTTAAAACAAATGAAATAGTTTGCCTCAAAACCCAGGTAACAGTTAACATTCTTACCTTGCCATTCTGCATTGAAAATGGGAAGTACTAAATTTAACCAAAGATGATTTGCTCTACTTACAGCTCAGAAGATTTCAGGAATACCAACCCAGAACATAATTCTAGGAATCTAATCTAAAACTCACTGGAATGCTTTATTTCTTGTTCTCGTTTCAGACATAACATTGTTATGAATACAAACTAGTAGCAGACATAGCCTGCACAAAAAAGTGGTGCTTTTGCTGCCATTGAAATTCTTCTGATTGTCCACATTCACAGCATTGTTATATCCACCTAAAGCCCTCTAGTATGTTCGCTCTTTTCCCCAGCCTATTAATTTTAAATAAACCTTGTGCTTGCTTAACTGGGATTTTAAAACCCACAATTTACTGTTCACTGTGCCTCCCTTCTTTGTACTTAAGTCCCTGATCTGTGGGGCCCGGCGAAGGAAGCCAAAGCGTATCACACAGTGAGAGGTCAAGTACCAGACTGCAGCACAGCGCACAAACTTTATTAGAACCCTTCTCAGCACAGGATGATACAGGAGGGGCTCCTACCCTGTCCCAAATCAAGAAGTTTTCTTCCTCATTTTGCATGACTCCACACTCCAGATGAGCTGCCAGCCAGCTCACGGATACAGCCCACTCAGCAGCATCTGATATGTGGGTATCCAAAAGGCTGAAGGCAACACTGCTGGAATTACTTGGAGACTGGCTGTGGCTGCAGACCAAGGCTTTCACAAGGCTGCAGTGGGCAACACTGAGAAGCACACAATGTCAGAAGGGGCAGATTGAAGAGCAGCAGCCTGGCTTGCTGGCATCATGAGATTGAGACTTATTTTTCCTAACCATGAGACGGGGAAACTTATGTGGGGAGGTGCAGGGGTGACTCTCAGTGTAAGGAAATACAGCCACTGCTCTGACTGACAGTCTCCAAGAAAATGCATTATTTTTGTGCTTTTAAGGGAACAAAGGAATAAAGATAGGTTGACAGGCTGTCTCTAAACTCTGTAAATAATTATTCCAAAGAAGGTTGTGACAATTTCATGCTTTCAGCCTTTAAAGCAATTAAGTTTTCCTTTCATACAGCAGTTTTTCCATTACCATCATTACTTAAAGTTTTTTGAAAACACAATTTTGTTCAAAGTTACATTTACTACACACTACGTCTCTTGACTGCCATGCAAAACTGCAAACTTGCTTCTAAAAGCTACCACACATTACCTGGAATACAGTTTGAATTATTGTAGTCATGTGTATTTCTCTTTGTAATTTATCATGCATCTTCGCCAGCATGCTACCCACTGCCTTATTTTCTTGTTTCTCCTTTAGTTTTTTCCTCAAAGTAAAAATCTGCAGCAGCTTCTCTTCTCCAGCTTTTTTTAGTGCTGTTCCATTATTAAGAAAAAGAAGTATTAAGAAGTAGTTAGGTGAGTGGTAGAACTAAAGATACACTTTTTTCCTCACAGATATCTAAGGCACTGCCACTGCAATAACCCTAACTTTACCCTCCATCTCTTCTCTCCAATATACTTCAACATATTTGCCTCACACAAGAGGCAACACATGCTGTGGTTACCTAGTCTTAAAGTACCATTGACTGGTTCCCTGGCTGCCAGTAAAACAGAAAGTACTTTGTATGCTATAAGCATTTCCAGCAGACATGAACAGTAATTTGGATATCTGTCCTACATTCTACATTCTTCAGTTGTCACAGATTTTACAGTGGGAGGTGTTTAAGAGCTTTTCCCCTTTTTCAAATTTGATCAAAACCAAATTCCAAAGTCATACAAGGGACATATGGAGAACACCAGTGAATATTACTAATTTTTGTATTAAACCAGGCTTAAAACTAGACTGGGTAAATTCATGCCGGGACAGTTCATACACTGAAAGAAAGCTGACACAGCATTCCTTCTGTTATTTCTGAAGATATTAGGGATGCTCATTTTTCTGATGAAGACAGATATTTCATGGGTTTTTTATTACTGTCAACACATATACCACTCCCTATGCAGGAAACAAACAACAGCCATTAACACTGCTGGAAAACCTGGCCGTATGACAGTAGCAGCATTCAAAAACCACATTTACTAACCACATTAAGTTCTGGAAGTTGACTTCACATCTGTATTTGTCCCGCTCAAACAAGCTTACCGAATGCCAACATATCTATTACTAGGAGAATTCTTTGTAAGTAGATCCCTCCCCCTATTCTACAAGCATTTCATAAAGGTGTGGTCTGACAAAACCCACAAACTCTCTGGATGTTGTAGGACTGATGTAAATTACTAAGTGATGTGTAATTTTCTGGGGAGCTTACACTAAATAAGGAAACACCATCACATTATTTAAAGTACCTTCTTGCATCTGTCTTTCTAATTTGTCAGTCCCATCCTGAAGCAAAAAACATACCAGCTCATTTTTACAGTACTTCCTATCTCTTTTCTTCTTATAACTGTGTGGAGAGTTTCACAGTTACTTCAGATGTAAATTAATATTACTGTAAGAACTGTACATTCAAATATAAACCAAAGTCAATACAACTAACACACTTACACAGTCTTCTCTTTTTAAGGTCAATCAATTTCTGTTCCTTCTCATGCACTTCCTAAAAGGAAAAAAAAAAAGAAGTATTTCATAGACTCTTGGCTCCAAAAAATATTGAAAGCTGCTAATTCAATCCACAAAACCAGTTAAAGGCAGCTCTAGGGGCAGACTTTCTTACTTACTCTAAGTAATTATTTCAGTAATTTTAACAGCAGTAGAACCACACTCTTTTTGGGCCACATATTTAGTTTCAAATGACTTCAAATGACAAACTAAATCCTGTTAGTTTCAAACTGCCTCCTGGCACGTTGAGGTTGGTCGACACGCACAATTGCAACAGAAGCTAAACCTGCTGCTTACCTGATGACATTCAATTATTGCCCTGCTGAGCATCACTATGCGTTTCAAAGTTCCCATGATCACTCTAAGGAAAAGAAACACAGTTGCATACCTTCAGACCATTAATTAGTCAACAGCATGAATGTTTTAGTCAAATTATTTCAATTAAATAAAAAAAAAAAATTTCCCTTGACACCAAAGTAAAGCATTTTATTTTGCTTCATTTTATTTTATTTTCCTAAGTACTGTAGTAGGGGCTAAACAGTTGCTTCATTCCCCTAATGTTTCAGTTCAATCTGTTTAACATTTCAAATCATATAGCTTGGAAGGCATCAAGGAAGCCTAGCCACCTCAAAATGGCTAACAACTGGAGCAACTGTGGTGCGTGGCAGAGACATCATGGAAATGCAATGTTTTCAGTTGTATTTCTGACAGAAGTTAAATTATTACACTATTAATACACTTTGTATGCGTGCACTCATTAGTATTGGGCAGGAAATTAGAAGCTAATTTTAAATGTTTGAAACTTTCAGTTCTTTTTCAAAGACATTAAAGCTCCTACGTGATTAATTAATGAAGGCAGCAAAGCAGAGGCAAAACGCTGTTAAAGTCTGTAATATGCACTCAGCTATTATAAATGCTACTAACTTATGTATTGAAGACAAAAACCTGTTAATTACAAACAATCCTCACTAATGAATCAAAAATTATGATCTCTGTAATCAAAGGATGGTTAATTCACAGCCCAAATGTAAGTCTAGGTATAAGAGGTATGATCATGCCAATTCTAGCCAGAAGGTAGAATCATTCAGTTGAAACTGGAAGAAGGAATCTTGCTTTAAAAAAAGGTACAATGGAGTAATGTAGAAATGTGTCACATGAAACTGTGTGAAGTTCATTTCTTTTCAGACACCCTTTCCCCCCAAGAACACCTTACTGTAAGTCAGTATTGTTCTCCTCCACGTTGTTTCTCAGGGCATCCACAATCTGGATCCTGCAGAGTGTGGGAAAGAAACATATAGCTGATGGAAACCGACAGGAAACCGAGAGAAGCTGATTCAGATAAATAATGTAAGAGATATTTCCAGGGTTCCATTTATGTCCACTTTCATGTTGGAATTACATATATATAAAATACTCAGTACCTTTTAAATATCACACTTGTTCAATTATGGGGCTTAACTGTCAGAGCAAGAAGGGCATATCAATGAGTATTTATGAGAGTTACAACTCCCTTGTCTCTTGCCAAACATAATCAGGCACCATTAATTCCAGAGTCTGCAGAAAGGAAGCTGTGCAAAGGTAGGAATTCAGACAAACAGCTGTGAAACACAGGAGACATTTAACTATCAGCTTCCACCTTTTCATAGGCATTTGTAAAATACTGCCAAGAAACATGTTTACCAGTTTACACAGTCAGACTTCCACAATTTTGCAGGAACCTTTGGATTTACACTTTTTAATTTGTAATTTTTTTGTTGTTCTTTATGGTGTCTCCATCTGCATTCCTACTGGGTCAATGGTGCTAATATCTCTCATGTTTGCAACATGCACATCATATCACTTTGAAATCCTGTTTTAATCAGAATTATGTATATGTGCATGCATGTGTGCACACATAAACAAACAGAAAACCTTCAAAAAAACCAAGAAGAAAATTCTACCTTTGCAAGACTAACGCCTTGTTCTGGAAAGAGAGTTTTATTTCCTGGAGGCCTCTTTCCAAATCTTGTGTGGCACTGAAGGAGAAAAAAAAACCAAAACAAAACAGAAGAATCCCCAAACAGTATGAAGATAACAAAAAATTTAAAAGCAATACTACATTTTTAACTTGCTCTCCATGTGTCTAAAGTAAGAATTTTTCTTGAAACCAACAGACTATTAAGGCTAGGAGTATTATAACATGTGGAACTATATTAGTGATTCCTAGCCATCAGAAGGACTACAAATTTAGAAACCACAACAGATACAGAACTAGACTGTAGTAAAATATTTCTTCCCCATGTTTTCTCATTTCCTTTATTTTCATCACACTTCTGCAGAGTACTGACCGTTTATCCAGAAATCTAGTAAGAAGGAGCAACTAGAAGAGAACCTCCAAGTTCAGTTCTCCATCCTTCTCCTCCTTGTTTTAAAATACATTAAAAGTTTGAAAAGATCCAATGACATACTTCGTGATAAAGCTTTCTTCAATGATTTCTTCAGGGTAACCTTCTTGACCTGCAAAGAAAGAATGTCACTAAAAAAGCCCAACAGAGATATTTTAATACAATCTATGGAGTATAAAGGATAAGCAGTTTGATGGCTGTACTAACAAGGTATTTCTTATTCATACCTCCATGCTTCATCATCTCTTCCACTGCTAGTAAGACTACGCTACTAATCAACTGTACCATACAAATAAATAGGATTTAAAATATTTCCATTTAGCACATTTTAGACATGCCAGAGCTGGCTCACAGCCTTGATCTGTATATGCAGCTGGCTGATTCAGTGGAAGAGGACACCAGCAAAAGAAACACAATGGAAGCCTGAAGAAATGCCCTAAATCAGTATTACTGCAGCCTTTTGCTAAGATATAAAATCATAGAATAACTTGGTTGGAAGAGACCTCTGAGATCACCAGTCCAACCGTGCCAGTCTCCTTACTAAACCATGTCCCTAAGAAACTCAACCACACGTTTTTTAAACACCTCCAAGGATGGGGACTCCACCACCTCCCTGGGCAGCCTGTTCCAAACCCTGAACACTCTTTCCGTTAAGAAATTCTTCCTAATGTCCCCCTGGAGCAACTTGCAGCCATTTCCTCTTGTCCTATCGCTTGTCACTTTAAGCCCCAGCAATCAGATTCTTGAAAACTGCCATCCCATGCCAGTGTTAGAGGAGTCTAAAGTGAAAATCCAAGAGGAGAAAGAGCAGTGGGCAACAACCTAATGGGCACTCAAATGTGCTCCAAGCGCTGTACAGAAAATGCGTTAAGATGCTCAGCCAAGAAAAACATTTATTGTAATGAGCACTTCTCATAAATAGAATCGTTTGTTTGGAAAAGACCTTTGAGACAAGTCCAACTGTACTTGTCCACTACTAAACCAGATCCCTGAACACCTCATCTACCAGTCTTTTAAACCCCTCCAGGAATGGTGATTTCACCACCGCCCTGGGCAGCCCCTCCTGTGCCTGACAGCCCTTTCGGTGAAGAGATTTTTCCTGATGTCCAACCTGAATCTCCCTGGTGCAACGAGACCATTTCGTCTCGTCCTAAAAAATGTACTAAAGTTCAATCGCGAGTCCTTGCGTTTCTCACTTATCCCATCCCCGTTTGGCTCACCCTGTTTATCGGGCTATTTTTGATCTTAACTTTGCCCCGCGGCGCTCATTGCAGGTCAGTTTTGCTCGAAAAGACAGCACATTTAATCAAGCATCTCCTTTTTTTTCGTAACAAACTGAGAAAGGCGTTTCCTTTTTTCCTAACAAATTTAGTGGTAACAGAACCACTTGCGGCCTGACTTCAGGCTTCTTGTGAAAGCCTTTCGACGTTAGGGCCTTTTCGCAGTTCTATAACGGAACGATTTCACTCAGCTCCCTCATTGTTTTTTAAACAGCCTTTAAAAACACATGGAATTAGCCACGTCACGTTCTTTATCTCCGCGGAGGCGGCCAGACTTACCGGCACGGACTGCAGCGCCGTGCTCCGCCGCCTGCTGCTTCAGATGTGCCCTCAGCCTGCGCCGGAGGCAAAGGGACAGAGGTCAGTCCCGGCCCGCGCCCCCCGCCCCGCCGTTTTCCCCCAGCACTGACCGCAGGAGCGCCAGAACATCCACCCGCGTCTTTAGCCAGTTCTTCGTCCCCGGCCAGCTCTTCCCCGCCATGGCCGCGCCCCAACCGCCCGCGTTCAAACGCCGCGCGGCTCCCGGCAGCCCGCGCGCCCGGCCAATTCCCGGCCGGCGGAGGAGGCGGAGCAGCGGGGGGAAGGACGAGGGGGCGGGGCTTTAAACTGCAAGGGGGAAGGCTGAGATTAGACATTGGGAATAAATTCTTCCCAATAAGGGTGTTGAGACACTGGCACAGCTGCCCAGGGAAGCTGTGGATGCCTCATCCCTGTAAGTGTTCAAGGCCAGGTCAGAGGGGGCCGCGGGCAGCCTGGGCTGGCGGGAGGTGTCCGTGCCCATGGCAGGGGGGGTGGAACTGGATGGGTTTAAGGTCCCTTCCAACCCAAACCATTCCATGATTCCAAGTTGTTGACAAAAAATATACCACAATAAATAAATACTAAGGTAACAGAGCCACACTCTAGCCCGACTCATCCTGGCACACACTCTGCCGCTGCCTGTGCACTCACTCAGAAGATGAGGAACTTTCAGGCTCGCCCACGCCCTGCCTCTCCTTGTACACAGCCTCAGCTGCAGGAGGAAGTCAACTGTACTACCACAAAAAACATGAGTGGAAGGCACAGGTTCTTTATTAAATCTAACATACAAATAAAATACATCAAATATACCCAGGGCCTCATAGGGTCAATGGTTTGCTTTCTTAGGAGTTATGGGTTTTTTCCATCAGAGGTTTGCCTAGCTCCCATACTATAGAGGAGTTCAGTTCTTCAGTGTTGCTAATGTTGCTGTATTCACTGCGGCTGTATTTGATCTTGATCGCCTGTTTATAAACATATAGTAGTCTAGCCCATTTGAGGCTGGGGGAATCAAGCCACACCCATCCTAGCACACGAGGCCAGTTCATGGTTGCCTCATGCCATTTTAGCAAAATAGAAATCTTCAGCTGAAGTGAGCAGGTCTGATCCAAGTCTGACAGCAGTTGGTCAGCTAAGTCAGCTTGAGGGCACTGCATATTGACACAGCCACACATACTCCCCATCTGCACTGTGAGATTCTTACCTTCTACTTGGAAATGCCCTCATTCTGAAGAATTACATTCTTTGCTATGTGCTGCATAACTGGGAGCAATTCACTTGCAGTGTATGACATGTAGTATTGCACAGCTTGTGTCTGGAAGGAAGAGAACTCATTAGACGAGTCTATTAGAACAACTCAAGTACACTAAGTTCTTTGTCTACTGTTGGGCTCAGGCAATTGCAGTCTTCTGCCTTAGTGGGGAGTTAACAGTTACTGCTCTACTGTTGTCCCTTTGTGATGGGCCGCAGGGAGAGAAGAACATCCTGAGGTACCATGAGGGAAACAGAAGGCATGCATTTGGCCCAGAATAGCCTTTTAAGATAGTGCACAAGCATGCCGAGTCCCAAACTAGGAGGTGGACTGCCAAGCACAACTTACCCACTTGCATCTATTAAAGACTTTCAGAGCCAAACAGGAAGCAGCCGCTGCAATCTTGGATGGAGGAATGTGAACCATATCATAATCCACAATGCACAACTCCATCAGGTACTTGGTCAGAATGTGCTGTTTTGAGTCCACCTGCAGTAAGTCAGAGGGGAGTACTGGCTATCTCCAAGGCAGGAGCATCCTGTCAAGCCTTTGTTTAGTCAAACTGGAAGAAATAATCCTTAGTGAACATTTTAAGAGCTATAGCCTTGAAATTCAAGTGGCTTAATCACAGATCAATTGTGAGCTGTATTAGGCTGCTCATAGTCTAGAAGCACTCCTGTCAACGGCAGCCTAACAGTCACCTGCAGTACCAGGCAGGCACCTTAACTCTGGTTTTGGGTGGGCTAGGTTCATGTGACTGAAAGCAAATAAGAAACATTTCCACATGGCAGACAGATCTTAACTAGGTTCAGTTGCTACATGGCTGCAGTACTCAGAAGTTCTGAACTCTTAACAAGCTGCCACAGTAGACTATGGAATTTTCCATATACTGCTTACAGTAACACCTGTTCTCGGCATTACCTCTGCAACCCTTGAAACCCTCTTTAGGAAGTGCGAAAGCAGAAGGTAACCTAAATCAAAGTCCAGGGCTAGCAGGATCTTCATCTTCATCTGGTAGATTTGGCTCTCAGTGTGTCAGTCAAGCAGGCAAAGCTTCTAGCTGGTGGGGGCTCTATCTCTTTATTTTTGCTGGCAATGAACATCGCTGTCACATCAACTAGTTGCAACGTCTTTTTAGAAGCAGCATTGTTCTGTAGTAGGAAGCAGTAGAGATTTATCAGAATGACTTAGCCTACCTTGAAAAGCCGTTTTTTGGGTCACCTGAGTTTTTTCATGGCAAGATGTTCATACTGCCATGTACCGAATAACTGTACGTCATCTGTTACCTCTGTTGGCAGCTGCAGGGCTATTAGAAGGCTTTGAGATCAAATCAAGGAAGAGGAGTAAGCAGTTTTGAAATATCAAGTCACTGTTCATAGCTGAGAGTTATGTTGTGCATACAATTCAACATCAAATGCCCTTTGCTGGGCAGCTGTATTTTGTTAAGAGTAACATGTATAACCATGTATGGTGTTGCTGATCAGTGCTTGTTATGCTTTAGCTTAAGGGAAAAGCATTGCCTGACACTGGGCAAGACACACTCACCTGCAGGAAACGATCAATAATAGCAACTGTCATGTACAAGGTATCCAGACAGAGTGTGAATTCTAGGTGTACTTGCACAAGTCAGTCTATTAGTATGGCACGCATGTTCCCATTGATTTTGTGGCTAGTCAGGTACTGAGGTCTGACAGATTGAATTTCCTGTGTGGAAGGAAGAAGATTAATAGATCTTGTCACTTGGCTGAAGCATTTGCAGTGCCTCATCTCTGCTGCACCTTAATGTTTACCAAGGCATTCAGCACAGGCATACCCCATGGGTGCAGGCCACAGGGCGCAAGGGTTCATTGTTTACTAGAGACTAACTAGAAAGGGCATTATACTAGTACTACTAGGTTATTGCTTTAACAACCAACATCAGTTTATGTTATCAGCTCAGTTTAATCTTGTATTTTAAGTTGAGAGATCACTTATTGGTGCCGCAGGAAAATCCAGGTGAAAGTGAATACCATCTCCAAGCCTGGCCTGCAATGAAGGGTTCACTCTAAGTGCCAACAGATGCCCCTTGCAGTTCTGACCCAACATCTACAAACCTCTGATACTGATACTTGAAGAAGCTCATCATATTGTGGCTGTATAAGTCTGGGTCATCGTCATCTACATCTTCCACATGAATCAAGATGTTAGAAAAAGGCCGGCCCTGCATGCTGACTGATAAGGCGCTTCCCGATGTTTCCCTGTGGGTTTGACATCGAGGCTTCAACTGCAAGGAAATTCGGCATCAGTGCGGGCAGCACCTCCCTCAGCAGCCCACCAGTGGCCGAGTGAGGCTGTGCCCGCGCGCGGGGGCAGCGCAGACCGGGGCTGGGGAGAGGGCACACGGCCTAGGAGCGCGCGGGGCCCACCTGCTGTACCTGCGGCTCGGGCCGGGGCTCCCGCGGTGGCACCTCCTCCTTCCTCGCGGCTCTCTGTGTCCTACCGGTAGCTGTCTTCTCCGGGGATATGGCGACCGCCGGTCCAGTGCCCGGCTGCTGCCAGCAGCGCCACCTCTCCACCGCCTGCTCGGTGGCACCTCGCTTCTTCGTGTAGGCGGCGCGCTTGCCCATGTACCGCAGGGCGGTGCGAGGGCGCACCACCACCCTGACGGTGGCATGGGGCCTCCTGGCCGCGTGGTCGGCCGCCGGCCGGGCGCGCTGCGGAGCAGGGAGCTCAGCTGAGCCGGGGTACGTGGCCCTGCTGCGCCCCCGCCCGGGAGGGGAAATCGGGGCAGCGCTGCCCGCACCGCCTGCCCCAACCCGGACGCTGCAGGAGCGGAGCCGGGGAGCGCTGGAACCGCTTGGCTGGGAGAGACCTTTGGGATCATCAAGTCCCACCGCACCTGCCCACTGCTAACCCAGATCCGTGAGCACCTCATCTCCTCGCCTTTTTAAGACTTGCAGGGACGGTGACTCCATCACCTCGCTGGGCAGCTGTGCCAGTGCCTGACAGACCTTTCGGTGAAAGAATTTTTCCTGATGTCCAATCTAACAATCCGTGATACGACTTGTGGCCGTTTCCTCTCGTCCTGTCACTTGGGAGAAGAGACCCACACCCACCTCGCTGCAACCTCCTTTCAGGGAGTTGTGGACAGTGATGAGGTCTCCCCTCAGCCTCCTCTTCTCCAGGCTAAACAACCCCAGTTCCCTCAGCCGCTCCTCCTAAGATTTGTTCTGCAGCCCCCTCACCAGCCTCGCTGCCTTCTCTGGACACACTCCAGCCCCTCAGTGCCTTTCCTGTACTGAGAGGCCCCAAACTGAACACAGGATTGGAGGTTCCTTCGCCCCCGGGTCAGAGCGACTCCGCCAGTGCCGTGACGCCCGGCACCTACCTTGGTCAGCCGGAGCACCGTAGCGGAGCGCTTTCAGCGAGTGGTGAGCGTAGCTCAGTCCGACCGCCTCGCGTTTAAGTCGCTCTGCGGCCCCGCCCATTGCCCGCCTAACGCCCCGCTCATTGGCCGCCCGCTACAGAAGGGGGCGTGGCTAAAACCCCGGCAGGCGCGCTACGCTGAGCGCGCTGCGGACGCCCCCACCCCCCGGCGGACGCGATGTTCCCTCGGCGGCTTCCCGGCACCGGGGGCGGGAGCAGTGCCCAGGAATGCCGTTCTGAAGGGCGTTCTCTGGGCGCCTGCCAAGCATCAGCTCCTGCCCGGCCGGCCGGAGGGGAAACAGGAGCGCACTGCCCATTTGGGCTTCACCCTAACATCCCCTCTGCTTTACATTCCGATCAGTTTTTTACCCAGAGAAGTCAAGATGCACTACATAGAATTAAAACTACCAAAAAGCACATTTATTTTTCCATTATTGTACACACACGTATTGTATGCTGCCGGACATACAACACAAAGCCACAGCTTGCTTTACATCTCTGTTTCACCTTTGGGAGTGTTTTGTTGCAAGTGTCTGCACACGCATCCAAACACCAAGGAAAACTTCACTGCTGCAGCAGCAATTGAAATACAGATTGGTTGGCCTGTACCTGTGACTTGAAAACCTGCCGTTACAGCATGGTTCTAGCAGATGTTGGGGCGGGTGTGGGGAAGAAAGCTGAACCCCTGGAGGATTATTGCTGTGGGCTCTTGTTAAAAAAATTTAAGATAGGCAACATTTACTGCCATTGTCTTCCTGTCGGTATAGCCAGGAAAAACATTGTGCATAAGTCTTGTGTAACACAAAAAGCTGCTGAATGTATGTTAAGATGCAGGCTTGCACTTGCCAGTGAAGTACCCAGTTACAAGGTGATCTTCGCTGCCATGATCATCTAACACGGTCCCAGCCACCTCAGCCTTTGAGCTGTCAGCTGACGTAAGAAATCAACATTTGCTCAGAGAAAGCTACGGCAAGCATGAAGGCTCTTCAAGTATGTTAAGCTAACTTGAAAGAACTATCCCCCTTTTCACCTACCTATCACAATGGGGCTAATGCTTGGTTTGGTGAAATGCTGTCAGCTCCAGCATAATCACCTCAAATAGAAGTGGCACATGCAAATATTAACTGAAGCTTCTTGTTTGAAATGGATTTCAAAATCTAAAGACTACCCTGTCTGCCAGCCGCATGCAATTGTAACACTTAAGTGAAATGACCCAAGCCTTCCGGAGGGGGCAGGAAAACAGGATCAAGCCTTTAGAACACTGCTGGTTCTGCAGTGCAATGCTAAGAAATGTGTTTTGTGTAGTCAGCCTTTATCACTCCATGTAAAAGCAATGCAAGTTGTAGAAACATTTCTGACCACAGTTATTCAAATCAGTCCTGTACTGCAGATAGTGTATGACCTGAGAATGGAATGGAATGCAGTAACAGTTAGTAGAGAAACTATGCAGCTTGATATGAATAGTTGTATCACAAGAGAAGAATTGCACAAGGACATTTCAAATGGAATTTGGTGGTGAGTCTGACCTGATCATGTAATTCCTGCATCACACTTTCCCCAAATTCCACTAACATCAAGTCTGATCTTTATGATACTCCAGTACTGATCCTAACTGCCAGAAAAAACCCCACACAGTACGACAAAGTAAGACTGCCATGATACATGGAATGATGAAAGACATACTCGTTCTTGGTAACCACTGACTTAATTTGCTGAATTCCAAGTTAAATATTTTAGGCTTCAGACAAGAAGGGGGCACAGGAAAACTTTAAACAAATGCAAGGACAACTGCCTCTGAAGACACTTATTATTAACGACCCTGTTGACAGGTTTTCACTAAGGACAGGGATTTGTTTTCTTCACAGTATTAAGATCCCAACACACCTAATTCTTTCTTAAACACACTTCTAGTCAAGAACTCTCAATTTATAGTTTGTTTCAGCAACTTTCCAAGTGCTAGAATACTGTCTCGGTTTAGCATTCTAAACCTGGACAGCTTCCTTGGGTAACACAAAGGTATAACTGGCTACAGAACACCCGCAGCTGTGTTATGGTATTACAAAAAAAAAAAAAAAGTGATTGATAGTAATTTATCTTTTAGAGGTGAAGTTTAGCCAAGTACTAGGATTCTTGCTGATTAATGACTTTGAGCTTCAAACTACTGCATCTGCAGTTATTTGTACCAAAACAAAAAAAAAAATTACAGTGTTTTTTTAATTCAGAATCTTCCCAGGAAACAAAAGTGTCTGCTATTCTTCTCCCTCCCAGCTTCTCATTGTTAACCTGTGCATTTCCCTCCTTAAAAAATAATCTGATAAAAATTTAAAATGGTAACATCTATTTCTCTGATGCATTAAAATTAGGTTTAGAAATAAGATCTGTATGCTGAGACATAATATAAAGCCTGTCTATTTCTATTATCTAACAGAGCATGCAAACCCCATGACTTTGTGTTGGTTTTTATTCCCCATAATAAAAGTGTAATTTCTTTTCATTCAAAGAATCTTCAAACTTTGTTTGAAATAAAGAAAAATGTTTTTCAGTTGATTAAGTTTGCGTTCCAACATAAACTATTCTGTTTCCCACTGTTAACACGAAACTATAATCATGATGCTCCATCCTTAGAGAAAGTATGGAATATATCTGTGCTTAACCACAAGCTGCAAGACTTCCATTTAATAAACACCAAGTACAGTATTTAAGATTTCCATT
The DNA here is from genome assembly GCA_033558235.1 of Neomorphus geoffroyi. Classification (NCBI taxonomy): domain Eukaryota; kingdom Metazoa; phylum Chordata; class Aves; order Cuculiformes; family Neomorphidae; genus Neomorphus; species Neomorphus geoffroyi. The sequence continues at coordinate 17,153,399 of JAUMJM010000048.1, read as the reverse complement.
AGTTTCACATTTACAGCAAAAGTTCAAGTTCATCTTACTTCCTATATAAAAGCATCTTAATCCAATTATAATATAGTATGCTAAAAAAATCTCAAATATATAGTACATTTGTTTCTGTACACGTATGTGCAAGATCCCCTGACAAAAAGTAATAGGAACATGGAATCCTATAGTTTCAGCATTTGCACCTTTTTTGTCGAACACAAGTTCGTATCACATGATATAAGTACCATCCTTGTAGTATTTCATGGATTCTAGTTGCTGAGTCATTGCAAGGACATCCTGAAATCCTGTACTGAGTCCGGACATGTGTTGAAAATAAGCTTCCTTCTCCAGCTGGACAGTTAAGTTGTTGACACCAGCATCTTTCAGAATTGCTGTAACCTGAACAGCACAGTGTGGTTAACATTTGTATTACACTTCATATGCATCTCACAGTAATTTGCAGTGTTCTGGCTCTGAAATACTGCCGAATAAAAAGAAGTCATCATAAGGGATTCAATTTTATGGAGAGTGAAGACCAGCTTCAGAGGGAATGGCTTTACATAATGGGTAATTCTCAGCATCCCGTGTAAGAAAAGAAGTATGTTTTCAAGGAAAAAGATCCGCAAGGCAGATAGCTACTAGTAAGCCAATTACAAACCCATTATTATCATCCAGATATCCCTACTGTTTACAGCATGAAAGCCACCTCCTCCTCCTTTTCTCAGAGCAGATGTAGTGCCACTTTCAACAGTAAGAAACATCCCCCCTCATGCACTTTTACTCTCTGTTGTTTGGCAAATGTTTTAGCAAACAATTTCCTGTGCCACTAATTCCAAGACAGCAAACTTCCAAGGGAAAGTAAAGGCTAGCTTTGAGACATTAGCTAATTAGCCACAAATATAATCCCAAACAGCAGTTAAACATTCAATATATGACTGGAAAAGTGCTACACAGTAAGAAATTAACACATTAGGGTCCAAATCCTTGTGCCATACCTGCTGTACAATTCTCTGTTCCATCATGTCTGATACAACTTGCACGTGTATTGTACCTGCCACAACACTTGCAGAGTGACACCAAAAATGAGGATCTCTGTAGGATATGACTCCCTCTATTTTTTGAATCTACAAAGAAATTACATTAGCAACAATTAACTTAAGAACACATTTTAAACTTGTGTATGTACATGGATATTAGTGGCAAATACTTCACAGGGAAAAAGAGCAGCTTTACAGTTAAGCCATATTCAGAAATACATAGTATCGAAAGGTCACTTTGCTACTACTGCCAAAGACTAGAAACTCAAAGTCAAGCAAAGTGAAAAACCTAGACTGCAATGCTGAACAGAATGAGAAAATACTAACTTAGTGTACAGATCACAATAACAACAATGGTCAGACCAACAAGAATACTATCTGGGCATTTAACCATTTCTAGGACTGTTACCTCACTATCCAGGATAAGCAGATCTAGTTATCATAACAGGACTTAATTCCGAGACATGACATCTTCCTGTAACTTATCATGTTTCAAAGTTGACTTTTGTACAAGGACTGGCTGGAACAGATAGAACTTCTTTCACAACAGCCTTTACGGCACCGTGTTTCAAATGTGTGGCTAAACCAGTTTTGATAACACACCAGTGTTTTGGCACTGGCTGAACAGTGATTGTGTCTTAAAAGTAGTTTGAATAATTTTGTGAGTTCTCAGCTGCTGATGCCTTTACTTTTAAATAGTTGTCTGCATGATCTTCAGGAAATGGGTTATGTTTACCATGTCAGTTTTCTAGGACTCCAGTCAGAGTGTAGAACCTCAGCCATCGCTCAGCAACTCACAGCACAATTGCTAAGCATGATGTCATCAACCATGTTGAAGTAATTGTGATACTGAATTACGACGGGTGATGAGCTGGTACTAAAACCACATGAACCGAAACCATTCTTTTAATCTAACAATGCTAGGTACTTGCAAGTCAGCATCTTACAGACGTTTCTTTCTTCAAGACCAGTTTGTCTTTGCAGAAGCTTTGAGATATTTTTGATGCAAGATTCTTTATTTTGGAAGACGGCCCTAGATGGCATTTCATGCCAGATCTGTATAGGCACACATTACACTTAACTCTGGACTGAAATCACTTTAGCTGTTAAGCTAGCTCATTACACATATGCTGTTAAGAACTGGGGATGGCACTGAAAATATTAAAAAACCCCCACATTGACATGCTTACAGAATCCTAGATGAATGCAAGACGGGAAAGTTTAGATCACTTTTTTGCTAGTAGAAGTTAAAGCGTGCACTTTCTAGAGGATTCATTCTCTTTACTTAATAACTGCAATATTTACAGCTGAAGAAGATACAAAGAGGGATAGGAGTGTAGCAAATACTTTCAAACAGGATGTTTACAAAGAAACTTCAATGTTAAAAATCAAAGAATGTCAATAACATAAGCAGATTTGTTAGAGTATGGTAAGGTTGATGTACCTCCTGCTTGTTCTGGAAATAGAAAACTATTGCATTTAGAAAGGTTAGATGCTTAGATTGCACAGAGAAAGAAGGAATAAGTAGGAACATAATTTCAAGTGTACTGACACATTTATGTTTTCCTGTGTACATCTTCATCTTGTAAGTTTGAGTGTCAACCCGGAACTGAGATAAAATAATAAACACATTTCCCACCAGTTTTCTCCTTTACTGTTATGCGAAGCTCACACAGGTTATGTGGACTGCCCATTTTGGTTTCTAATCTCAAAGAGACCTATTTTTTCTGGAAAAAAGGGTGAGAACGGTAGAGAATATGTGACTGCCAATTTGAACTTTGTCTTAGAGGATGAAATAAATTTTGAGCTGAAAGAATGGAAGTAAGCTTTACTATCTAACACTTCACAGGTTATTATAAAGGATACTAGTATTGTGTTGACACAAGCTCACATCAAGGCATACATGCTGATGACACTTCAAGGATTAGAATACTTGCATCAACACTGGATTCTACACAGGGTAAGCATGTAATAATGTGACAGCCTTCATGTAATAACAAAAGTCACATTTGACAGCATTTGAGTCTACAGTCTAATGAAGATAGTTTTGAAGTTCAGACATTCTTAGTTGATAAGCATTGACGGTAGCTATTTTGGAGAGACAGCGAAACCAGCAGAAATGTTAGTAGTTACTGATGTGGTTCTCATTTGGATATTTGTGTAAGCGTCTCAGGCTACGTGCAACTTTGATTAGCACTGTTATCTGGGTCTGGCTGGAACAGACCGAACTTCTTTCACACCAGCCTGTATGGCACCGTGTTTCAAATGTGAGGCTAAACTAGATTTGATAACGCACCACTGTTCTGGCTCTTGCTGAACAGTGTCTGGGCACTTTCAAGACTTTCTTCCACTCTGTCCCTGCCCCAGTGAGTAGGTTGGGGACGTACAAGCAGTGGGGAGGGGAAACAGATGGGAGAGTGGAGCCCAGCTGTCCAGAGGGATATTGCATGCCATACAACATCATGCTTAACAATAAAAACTGGGATAAAGGAGGAAGGGGTTGTTTTGGCTTCCAAAGTGGCGGTTGCTTGGAAACCGGCTGGGCATCAGTCTGCTTGTGGGAAGTGGTGCACTGCTTCCCCCTGCCGTCTTCTCCTGTGAAACGGCCTTTATATTGCTTCCAGATTTTTATGCTTTCGCTCTTCTTATTGTCTGCCCTGTCCACGGGCAGTGGTGGTGGTAAAGGGGAGAGTGAGCACGTGACTGTGTGGATGTGTGCTTGCTGGCTGGGGTCAACTTACAGCAAACAAATTGTTTTACTATGATGTATTTTTTTATGCTTTTCCTATTATCTTTTAATTAATTGCTCTCTGACTGTTTTCAGAAAGTATTTTCTTTTTCATCAGGCGCCTGGAACTGCTGTCTTCCCTCACCAAATGTGAAACCCCACTCTGCACCTCCCTTTCTTTTCACTACACAAGTCTCTCCCAGCCAATTACCATTTATCTCATGCAGACAAGAACACATCTTCCCCTCTACCAACTGACTGTACACCATCAGGACAGTCCTCCTTGCTGCCTCTAGTTCATGGCATCCTCAAAGAACATATAACTAGTTCTTTGAGAGGACTTGTTCATACTGAGGTCTGCACTATGATTCTGGTCAGCATCTTCAAATGAGTCAACAGAGAAGACTGAAGTATAGCCTCAAAGTATAAATACTGCAGTATAAAGGAAGAGAAAGGACTAAAATGAAAAAATAATTTAAAAAAAAAAGCTTTACTTTTACGATCTAACATACTATGAACCAGCATGCCCATCATGATACGGACAAATAAGAATATCTGGAATTACAGGCACAAGATACAGTCTTGTAGCCCGAACTGTACACATCAGGCTTAAAAAGGTCACAAGTTTTAGGAATTGCTATGTTACTTTCTTAGTACTAAGTACCTTTCCCACACTGTTACCATACTTCTCTGAAATCACGAGCTACTTATAAAAGCAAAAAAACCCTGCAAGTTTTAATTGCAAAACAATCTCAACCAGTAGAGCTCCTAATCCTGTCACATTTCTGCAAAATAAGACTTAAAACAACTTGAGACATGAAGCTGTGTAAGAAAAAGGAAGCTGACTGACTGAATCACTTGAGTCTAATAATTATTAAAACCAGTTACAGTTTTGTTTGTTTGTACATGAAAAAAATTAGAATTGTAGTTCTGACCTTTTCTAAAGCAGCATGCAGATCCTTCTCGTGTTCTGGAGGTATCCTCAACAAAAGCACCTGACAGGCATCTTTCAATAGTGGAATAACACTTAGAAAAATCAATGTAGCAATGAAAAGAGAGCAGAGTGGATCAGCTATGAGCCACCCAAATTGCTGAATAAATATCGTGGATACGATAACGCCAACACTGCCAAGAGTGTCTGCTAACACATGCAGAAACACACCTGAAAAAAAAAAAAAGTGATTTAAGTTGAACAGTTCTGTTAAAAATGTACATATACGTTCAACAGCAGAAGCAAATATATTTACCAAATATAACAAACACTTCGTGCTGCTTTAATGGTGGGTGGCATTCTCAATGAACACTCAATAGGCATAGAAAAATAATCTCTAAACAATAGCACTACTTTTACAAATGAAGTGTCAGGAGTACTGGCAGACTTCAAAAAATGCCAGACAACAAAACAGACAACTGAACTAGGATGTAAAATAACCAGTGAAATACAACTATTCTCTAAAATACTTGTGCTCTGACAAGGTCACATGAAAAACCTAATTCCTTTATATGGTGTTGTGGTTTTTGTTTTTTTTTTCCTTTTAAGCCAGGGAGTTGGTAAACAACTACTTTCTAAATACTGAGGAAAAAAAAATCCAGGAAGTGGCTATGCTGAAATTTTAGACATATTGCCTTTCTCGGTTAGCTTCTGATTCTAGGTTTCTAAAAGGAAGTTTCATCTTTATCACCTTATTTCCTGAATCACAAATAGGAGCATATTCTAGATTATTGATTCACCTTTGTTGTTTTGCTTCTAATCCTCTCACTCAGTGTTTTTACAGCCACATGTCACATGATACCTAGAAGCATGGTAATCATCTTCATAGATAAAAACCTTGTATTTTCATTTCCAGATGGAACGTACAAACAAGGAATGTAAGCTTATGCAGTTAAGGTTTGCAATGACTGTTCATTAATGTTAATGAAGACTAGAGATTAATGCCTTTAATTAGTCCTTAAGTATTACCTGCATCTAAGAAAGCCATGCAAATAAACATTTCAAGTTCATGTTTCTTCAAGTTAAACTCATTAATGAAGAAACAGTTTGAGATACTGAACTATATCACATTAAATGGCTGTGAGATCCCTTCTGGAGAGGGAGTTTAAGCGTAGCACTGGGTCTAATTCTGAAAATCTGGAGTCCACTGGGAATCACATGTATCATTCACGACTCAACAATCTGTACTTGCCTCTCATGTTGGTATTCATGCCTCCTCCAGAAGACCCATGGGAATGCCCATGGCTGTGTCCATGGTCACTGTGGGAATGGCTGTGCCCATGGCTGTGGCTGTGCCCGTGGTGAGAATGGCTGTGATCGTGTGAGTGACAACCTCCCCGAGAAGCCCCATGGGAGTGTGCATGGCTAAAGGCACAAATGCCAACAAGGTTTACGATCAGACCTCCAACAGAAACTGGCTGTGAGAGGGAGAAAAGTCTTTAGCATCACTATATCTTCTCACATGTTCAAGGTGTTTATTCCCTAGAACATGGTAATCAGAAACACTGCACATCTAATTAAGTAAAACTGTGGAAGCATTAACATCAACAGGACTATTCTAATATGTATTTCACATTACATTCCTTTTAGTAAATGCTGCTTTCAAAGTAACTTTCTTCCTCTCCCCAAAAAATCCAGTTCTCCCCAACCTTCGCAAACAAACCCACAAAATAATGACCACCAAAATGCAAACCCTAGTATCTGCACATCAGGACAAGATCACAAATTTAGTTTTAAGATAGGGGCATGCATTTTATTTACATGCAAAAAGGAATAAAGTGGTTTGAACAGAAGCTTTGGTTTGCTTTCATTGGGAAAAAAAGAAAATGTATATTGCTTCTAAGACGTGCACACTCATCTAAAATGATACTTTACTGAAGACAGCAACTACTGCTTTATTCGTCTGCTTATTTTTCTACTCTTCTCTTGAACAACTTGCAAAGCGTAGGAGTAATTCCCCCTAATAAAGGAGTTAAGCGAGTCCTACTTGGGGTTTACTAGACCTTTCCTTGGTTATGCAGACTGTGCTCATGTAGAAGAGGTAACCCCTCCCAGCCACAAGAAACAAAATCAGTAGTGAAAATGGAGAAAATGTTTTAAGACTAAAAAGAAAAATCAGGCTTCAGTTCCAGCAATGAACATTTCTAATTTTGCCTACATAAAAAGCTTTCTCCTTGTTACTGAAGAGAGCAGGAGAGCACAAATTCACGTGTGTGACTGGAAGAGGAAAAAAAAAGTGAAGCTGAAAATTTGATAAATGAAGGCTGAATTTGCAGAATTCCATAATAAAAGGAAAATTAGTTTGAAGAATGGGATGGAAGCTCAAAAATTTAAGTGGGAGGAGCCCCTGATGAGGCTATGGAAGGTAGAGAAACGCAGATGTAGTTAAGAGTAGCTATGCACAGCTTCATGATTGTTCATGCTATAGTAACATGTTCAGCATAATGTTATGACTTATGAATACATTAGAGCAGAACAGAACTCAGCTGTGTACAGTTTACTTCCTTAGGATCTTTTACTGTAGGAAGGCCACCATCTAAAAAAGATCAGAGCTGTAACATCTTAGAAAAACCAATCAATTTAACTGTTACCGTTAAGTTATGTTAACCCCTATATATTTTTAAATTTTAAATTAAGATATAGTTTGGATTTTAAAATCAGAGTATGTTAAAAAGCAAAGGTACAGTTTAGATCTCTTCAGTACATAACTTTAGCCTCCTTAACTTTTTATTTTAATTAAGATGAACGTAAAAGAACCATTAACTGCAAAACACATTCAAATGGAATGAAATACTTACAGTTAGCATATTTGTATCTATGTCAGGAGGATCAACCAGTCTGGCCACTGATTCCATGAAGACAAAGAAAGCAATTACCATCAGAAAGAGGCCATTAATAAATCCAGAGAGAATTTCTACACGTCCATACCTGACAGCAAACAAATGTATTTCTGAGTCTGAAGAAATGTGTACTCTGATCAAATTTCAAAGCACAATATACACAAATATACACCACAAATACAGTTATAATACATCCAAGACATCATTAGGTTTGCCTCCATTTTTTTCTTCAATGCCACAAAATCATGCCTTAATTTCTAGGTTATTTACTTCCGACCAACAGGTAGCTAGCAACTGTCCAAACATCAATAGTAAAAAGATATAACAATATAAGCATTTTTTTATATATATTGCATATTCAGGGCTTCAAACTGCTAAACTGCCATGCAATTTAACGACAGAAATTTTGATTATGTCAGCAGAATTGAGATTCTCATTTAAACACTGACTTTCAACACTTATTTCTGTACTATATATATATATATACAGGGTAAGGCAATTTCTAAGTAATATTCACAGTGATAAAGACTTATTTGTAGAGATAAACAAAAATTAAATTTCAGATCCTTTTCAGGGATAAGAGGGGAACAGCATGCACAAGTGAAAGAGAAGAGACACAGCAGAAAACCCACAGTAATATGCACCACTAAAACATCCCAATCCTTTTTATAGGAGGGCATTTTGAAAATGAGCAAGTAGAATAATTTTCAGATAGTTGTTAAAGAACCTGATATACGTACCCATAGGAAAAAATGCGAGTTGCTTTCCATCTTGTCATCAGAGCTGCAAAAAGCCCCATTACTAATGCAGAACAATCAAAAAGCATGTGAAATCCATCAGAAATAAGACCAAGGCTATTGGTCCATACTCCATAAAAAAGCTCCACAAACGTGAAAGCCTAAAACAAAAGAGAGTTTTAATTTTTCCTTAAAAGATTAACTTGTAATTTTATGTCTGTGTAGCTAGCAGGAAACACTTGCCATAGGATGCTTGATAGTTTTTAAAGGTATTATTCAATGTATTTCCAGATCATTTTCTCTCTTCTCCATTCAAATGAAAGTGATACATTCCAAGTCTATGAAGAGACATTTTTGAACCTACCATCCCAAATACTTTAGACTCAAGTGAACAACCCTCTACAGGAGTAAATTTTTTTCATTTAGAATTTTAAACTAACATTGCACAGACAACGTGTTAAATATTTTGCCATTAAACAATGTAACAACTGTGATCTGATCTATTCTTTGTGTAAAAGCAATGCCGTTTATGTACCTCTTCCATAAAAATTTTCTTCACCAATTAGCTGACTGTTTTATCTTAGGAATTAGTTATGAGAAGCATATACAAGGAAACACTTTTAATACATACGTTTTCTCTGTATGATGTACTATTACTAATTGGTCTGCCTATAAACTTCCTTTCCCATCTTTCATATTCCGTAACAGAATTCCTTAAAGTTATCATGGATACTTCAAGTTTCAACCTGTTTTCTTGGATAATTGCCAAACAACAGATAGATCTTTGCCAATGAAGTTCTATCATATCTTGCTTACTGTGTGATCTTTCCTTATTCAAAAGAGAAGCCAGAAGCAAACCCATCCCAATCCACAGTGGCACTAATCAATTCCACACTTACTATTTTGCTGTCCTAATCCTTGCAGGCTTTATTAGTGTCAGCTTGTCTGCTGGTAACATTGAGATACCTCAATACTAAACGTACAAGTATTCTGGTATAACAGTTACACATAGAACCAGTGCCACACTGTGACAACAAATCAAAGTGACCTATCACTTGTAAGATTAGCACAAGAATCTTCTATTTTAACATTCCATTTAATGAAACTGTTCTGTCAACGGTCAATATAAAAACAATCATGGGAACTCTTAAAGAACATCTCTTCTTACTGCAGTCTGTATGTACTGTTGTGATTGGGTTTGGAAAAAAAAAAACCATGCACTTACCAGATTTAGGCACAAGAAATAGAAGATCTGCCTAGAATCATATTCCTCAAGGATTTGTTTCAGTGACTCCTTAATAAACCGTGGTAACGACTGAGAGCTCTGCTGTAATGCATCACCCATGAAGTTATAGAGAGGAGTGCCTTCAGGCGAATAGCCAATAAGTGTACCCTTCTGCCCTTTCCTGGAGGGGGAGGACAGGATATTGGCAGCTGCAAGGAAAGTATTGAAATTTTTTTTGCTGTTTCTAAGCTTCACAGCTTTTTAAAGTACGTTTTATAAGCAATCAAAGCTTACATGAAGTTTACAGGCAGCAGAGTGACTGTCAACTTCCATCTTGAGTTTTATCACTAGATTTTATTGCCATGTAAGATTAGCTCATCATTTCCACAACAGAATGCATCTATTACATTCTCTTTTTTTTTTTTGTAGACAGACAGTAAAAGAGCACAGACGCAGGCTCTTTTTATTCAAAAGAATTCATAAACGCTCATCCAAAATGATTCTGCATACATCCATTTTCTGATTGGTTTCCCAGTCACACAGACAATAGATTTATTACAAGGCAAGCAAAAATACGTACATAAAATGAAAAAGACAGCACTCACTACCACCCCTCCAGAAAGAACGTGCTCTGTGCTTTCCTGATGTGGTGGCTTGTTCATAGCTCGAAGCTGGTCTGTTATTGGATGTGTCCAAAAGTTGCCGAACAGCAGTGCACTAATGAAAATAAGAAAGGATCCATATCGAGCACATGTGGAAGCTTCCATCTTGACAGAGCATATGGACTCCACGTAGAAATCCAGGATCACAACGAAAAAGATGACTGTTACAAAAGGCATGATGAGAGAAGACCAAGACTCGACTTTACTCTGCAATGAAAAACACATTTCAACCAGGACTGCTCACCATTAGCAGTAATTGTATATACAGTATTAAACCTAGTTCACTTTCACTATGTTTTCAGCAATCCACCAAAACATACTTTTGTATTTTCAACTCATCCTATGAACCCAATATTACAGCTATACAAAGACACATATAGCCAATATGCAGTACAATACCTTATTTTAAATACTTTCATTTGATTAAAAGCATACCATGTGTAACATTATGTTTGCAGTGGTCTACTCTCCCAAAGCATGGAGGCATAATGTACATATCTTTAAATTACAATAATCTACTACTCAGGAATAAGAGAACCCTGCATTTATACTGTCCTTAACACTTGCACAATGTCAGTATATGAATCCTAGATATAATATATGAGCTAGAAAGATGAAATAAAGTTATCACACAAAAACGGAAATCATGGTATCACATACACCAAACTATAGAGGAAAAAATTCAAACACAGCTTACTTCAAAAATAAAATGGCTACTTTGGTAATTTTAAAGGTATTTTGAAGGAAAGATTTAAATTGCACTTCACAAGCAGAAGCATTACAAAAAAATATTTTGTGCTTGCTCTTTTACCTCTGTTGTCAGAGAGAGGACAATGACCCATGGGCATAACAGAAGGACGGAAACAAGATGAGACAAAGCTTGAAGCCGCTTGGCTCCACCTACATCTACAGAAAGTTTTCGGGAAGCCATGTGAAAACCAACTTTACAGCACAAAGCCAGCACCAGAAGCAGTACTCCTCCCTAGAAACACAGAGGGGATCCCATTAGCATTTTTTAAGAGGCAAATACCTCACTCCAAACAAACTGACACTTCCATGAAAGAAGATTAATATGCTTTCCTTAACTTATCAACAAAAGCCAAAGACAGGGTAATTTCTGTAATTGTTACTCTAGTTAAAAACAGTAACATGCATACATGGTTATATCTTGGCATCACTCACAACAGCATAATATGACTTGAAGTTTAAAACTCTCAGTAGCATACCCGCCTAGAACAGCAGTGAACTGACAGAAAACAGCAGACAAGGAAAAAGAAAAATAAAACAAAACTGTTTCCCATCTTCCATCATTAAAAAAGTGCTGAAAGCACACATAAATCCCAGAAGTGTAATGTCATCTTGGCCTCTAAGCCTTTCATACCTTCACTTACCTTTAATCACACCATATCGTATGTCTTCACAATATTTTCTTTCAATATTGTTCTCTAAATGAATCACAAGATACACACACAGCATCCCACCTCCTTTATATCACAATTGCTTTGTGCACAGTTAACCAGTCTCTCTAACTTTCTCAGCTACTCCATATTTATTTCCTGTTTTAGCTCTCAATGCAGCCAACTCATCAACAAGACTAAGCTAACAGAACAATTAGCCAGGTCAATCCCATACACTAAGGTTTTGTTACTCAGTTATTCATGGCCCAGCTATAATGCCACTATACTTCTGAAATATTAAAATCTGTGTACTCAAATACAAGTATCTAATGTAAAAGAAAGACTGGGGAAAGACAGTAGCTGCTGCAAAACACAGATTCCAAAGAAAGGAAGAAACAGCTTGTACACACAGCATTTTGAACATCTAGAACACTGATACAGAATACTTTAGCATAATTCTAATAAGACTTTTTAAGTGACATAATACAGCAGTCCTTGCCAGCTATACCAGTTGAATATTGTATGGTGTGGGTTGCTGTACTGAAGCTGCTCATCCACAATCAGTATGTAAAAATTGCAGTGCTAGTATGGGGTGTTCATGTTGAACTTCTTGGGTTGGATTTAGGGTTGGATTAGCTCCAAGCTGGTAAACTCTTACCTACAGAAGTCAGATAACCTACTACAATAAAAGTTACTTACCTTGTGATCTGCAACACCGAGGAACGCAATGATCGTATACAGAATGTGGGTAAGAGCACTGTCGTGATGACCTTCAGCTAAATAAAATTAATTAAGGAATAGTTTGATTTGTTGAGGTTTTCTTTTAAAAATCAAAGCAAGGGTAGAGATAGCAGAAGACCACAAAGCAGAAGTAAGCAAACTGAGCTTTAAGGTTTGTCAGATCTGTAAAATTTAGGAAAGAGGAAAGTATTTCCACAGAAAATAGGCAGTTTATAATACTGGGGAAAAACAAAAAGCGTTTTAAAACATGAGAACATACTCACTATTAAAATACTGCACAGCAGTCATGACAAGATTTGTGGTAACTTTGGCAACCAGACTTCAAAAAATTTACTTAAGAGCATTAAAAATTAGACTGATTTTTACTAAAAGCCCTAACAGTGAAGTGTCTAAAACACAGTCTGTATCTTTCCAGTTTCTAAATATTTAAACTTTAGAAAATAGAGTAATTGACAAGTACAATGCAGTAAACATTAAAATAATGATAGCTTTGGGGAAAACTACTAGACGGCACTTTAACAATTAATTTACTCACTGAAAACTCAGTGGATTGATGAATACTATTCCTGAATATACCATTTGCATCTGCAAGTCCCTATTTTCATCCTTCCTTGGGAAAGATTACTTTCACCTTGTTTGTTTTTACTGTGCATCCTTAGATGTACAACTTTTTGCCAGTACACTTCACTACAATGAGATGACCTGTTGAAACTTACTTAAGAATCACTTCCAGTTTACTTAGTGGCTTTAAAAGCGTGTTAGCCAGCTCAAATGGCAGATGAACTGATTGCCACGTTTGCAAAGGCACAAACCAATCCTTAAGCAACTTTCCATGCTATTTGAAAAGGCAAGGCATTCAGATGAAGTGCCTGGTGACTGGGAGAAGGGAAATATTGCACCTATTTTCATAGAAGGGCAGAAAGGACCCTGGGAACTACCAACCTGTCAGCCTCACTTCTGTGCCTGGGAAGACGATGGAACAGATCCTCCTATGAGCTATGCTAAAGTACACAGAGATGACTTGAGACAGCCATTATATTTAGAATTTCTGAAAAAAAAGGAGAGCTGATCAAAAATGTTTCTAGCCATCCTAACTTGTAAAATCTTATGCCACAGTATTCTTGAAAGTTAAGATTCCTTTCAAGAAAATGCAAGTATATTTAATTCAGTGCACTCAACTTCACGTTCTCTCTACTCCAGTAATAACAGGCATGTTTTATTATGCACAGTAAGAAAGGATACGATGTTCTGCTATTTTAGCCATGAGGTCATCATTATCAAAAAGTAGTAAGCAGATGACAGCTATGATGAAAAATGCAGCACCTCTTGTCTGTAAAAAAACCAAACCAAAACCAAACCCACACTCCAATTATTTTTATAATGTGCTGTAACAGATAAATGTAAAAAAATGCAGGAAATCAGTTCCCTCCCCCCATCCTGATCCACGTTAAGCATGTTTTAGTTCAGTAAGAAAAAAATAAAGAAAGCCTCTCCCCTTTTTTTACGTAACCTTGACAATATTATATTTATTTCATTTTTCAGATTTACCAGGTAACTCAGAGCAAATCACCACTCTAACAAGCTAGAAGCCTGTATCTTAGCAACTTTTGAGTGCAATAGCTTCCTTCTTCATGGTGTATTTCTGCCTTCCAGAATGAACAGCTACTTAAGCCTGGTGATTTAATATTTTGTAACATCAAGGAGCTATAAACAAGATCTAGTGCACAGACTAGAATTTTACCTTAGGGTAGGTAAAGGCTAGAGCGCTGTGCAAAGGCTTTGAGAAAGCAGAGCTCTGCGGTGCTTTTGTGGGGAAAGGACAGAGGTAGCTATGGAATCTCAGCTCCCAGAGCTTTCACTATGCTGACTCAAGACACTGCAGTTTTGGTATTCATCATCGTGGCAAGACACTGAGCTCTACAGCTACTTATCCTCTGAAACCAAACAGAGCTATCACATTCTTGTTTTAGAAAGTCAGCTGACTTCTCTTTGCCTTTTTGTTTTCTTTTTTTCAGAAAGCTGAAATGTTGTGAGGACAAGCTCATCGCTACCTTGTTTCTACTGTCTTAGATAAGCAGCTCAACTGCCAAGCATGGCCTACCAAGACACAGATCAACAAATAACCTCTTTGAAGGTCTACACCTTCCCTTTGGTGTTTGGCTGGAGAAAAAAAATTGTCTTCTGGATTAAAAGCTTCATGCTGGATGTCCTAAGCATGTCAGTTAGAGAGGCGTGGGTGCAGAGCATCACACGTGCTATTCACTTTAAGGACAGACTAAAGGAGATCACAGGACTCCAGTAGCAGTTAAGAGACAGAGATTTCAAAACTCCCAGCCTAACGCGGCACTAAAGCCAGACCTTCTCTTACACAGCAAGTACTCTACCCTCAGGTATACATCTTATCATAAGTTATCTTCCTCCAAGTACCACTGCTTTTGAGTGAAAGTGGCCAAGACTGCTAGGTGCTGGGATGAGCTTATCCCATTTAGGGCTGATAAGGCACAGTTAGAGAACACTTTGCGAAACTGTGCTTAATGGCACTCTGACAAAAGGATGTCTCACGTATAGATATCTGATTAAGTGCAAGACTGGGCCAAAGTATTAAGCACATTAAGGCTCATGCAGACATTAAAGTACTTAGAGAAGTCTTTGGCAGAAAAAAACAAAGTATGTGAAAAGCTATTGAACACTGAAGAGACCAGGCAATCATCTGGAGACTGTACTGTTGAAATTCAGTGCCTGAAGGCCAGGACCACTATATGAACACAGATCCTTTTGTCAGTTTGAACCCAAAATCACATTACAATGAATCCTATGTGCAAAAATGATTCCCAAAGTTCTTTCCACCTACAAACAGAAGAACTTCTCAGGTTTATGGCATGGATCTCCAACAGCTTCACTCACTGTTTCTCTCGATATATTTATTATTTCAAGTAGCACATCTTATAATTTCACAACTAATCGAGCTAAAAAAAAAAAAGCATAGTTTCTTTCAATAAAGGTCTGAAATGCTGTTTGTCCTGGGCAAAGAAATATTGAATTTATAGCACACAGTATTTTTTACATTTGGTAAAATAAATTTTTAAATACCTTTGCTGGTCCTCCACCTGAGCTTGTGAACAAGACACTAAGGAGTGACAGCACAACCACATCACTGTGCTCGAACAGCAACAACGTCCTACAAAAAAGTGAAATAAACACTTACAAACATTTATGTTCATTTGTAAGCTTGAGGTACACTTTCAGGTAAAATTCAATGACACAGCAGTCAAAGATTTATCCTGTGATTTCAACTTCAAGATTAAAAAATTCAAAAGAATAAATGCAAACCTATTTGCCCTCTGGAGAAACAGATCTAGCAGCGGACAGTGAGACATATCACAAAACAAAGAACTTCCTAACTCAAGGAACAGATTAAAATTGCTCATGTATAAATTGCTTCAAATCATACTTCCTTCTACTAACACAAGAAGACACTAACTTGCTTAAGATGGAATTATTATTACATTACAATGCCTGCTCTAAACAAAAGTTTCTGGTTCCCAGAAGAAAGGGGTCCTACTCTCCTGTATTAAGTCCTGTTTATTGATGGTCTAGTGGATGGTCTTTATGCGATCTCAGAACCTCTTAACTGCTGAAAACAAGAAATTCTGCCTTGCACACTAGCTCCTTCAAACAGCAAAGGCTAACTAATGGGCTTTCCAGAGCAGAACATGAAAGTAATAATCGCTTTCAAGCTAACTTTTGCCATTTTGTGTATCATAATACAACTTGCTAGGGCCCATGTTACCTGTTCTGTTTGGGAAGACTGCCAGCATCCAGAAAGGCACTAAGGTACTAAGGAACACAATCTTTTATTTTAAGGTATGCCTTCTCCTGCATAAAGGATAAAGCTTTAACTTCATAAAACGTTATTATTTAAGGCTTTACCTTCCTCTCTCTAATGAAACATGCTTTCTAATACATTAATACTAATTTTTGGAAGTGTAATGTTATTCTTTTACAGTTACTTAGAAAGTAGTGCTAACAAACAGCGCAAGTGAATTCACTCAGCGCGTATGTACTAATGCTACCCAATTCCAATACAGCACAGGCATATGACCAGACAAAGCTGTGCTCTGCAATGAACTGTTTCTAGTCACCTGGCGCAGGCATACAAGCTGCTAGTATTAGCTGTCCAGCCATGGACTTCAAAAAGTTAAACAAACAGTTGAGGTTACATTAATGAGACTGGCGAAATGAAGAAACCAACAGTCAGTACAACAGTCAGTGTATCACTTGCGTCAATAGTTTAAGCACTATTAAGACTTTCACTGGCATCTCATCAAAGAATGAGTAAATAAAATTACAAGTTCTACAGAAAACTACGTGTAGCTTTTCCAAAGCACAACAAATTTCACAGGAAAAAGCAAAGATACATTTAAAATTTCAAAGAATAATGCAAGAAGGTGGCATAATGGGCTAACAGACACAAAGAAACAAAGGAGCAAGACAGAGAAAAACAAAAATTAGCTAAAAAAGATTAAACATGCTTTACCCTAAATATATATTTACCTCAATGGTCCACAAAGAGTAAGGCCAAAAAACCACAAGAGTGAAATGATACATCCCACAACAGCATGCTTAAAAATTTTGATCCACTGCAAAAGAAAGGTATCTAATCATAATTTTCTCCACACTTTCAAAGTAAACCCCCCATTATTAGGCTTCTTTTAGCACAGCAGCTGTAGAGACAGAGAGGAAATCATATGCTCTGCAAGTTGGGCAAAATTCAGAGTACGATTATCTTCTTAACTTCTTTCTTCACTATAGAATCTAGAACTTTGCAGAATAGTTTGAGATCTCTTTAACAAAAAGCCTGAAAAAGACACTGAAAACAATTCAAGTCCATTTACCAGTCAAAGATGCTCTCTATTTTGTAATTTATTATATATATCCGACAAACAGATTGGACAGATTTTTCGAAACACAAATCAAAGATGCAATTTATTCCTGTTCACATTTTAAAGCTCTGCTATACTTGTCTAACCATGAATGCAGTTGACATCTGGACCACTTCTATCCTTCAGGCTATCCTTCACATTCCCTCTACTTAGCACATACACCGATGACACTGTGCATCAATCAAGTTTTGAACACACAATTACATAAAAATAGCATGAGTATATGGAGCAGGTGAAAAAAATGTACTTCTTATAAAATAGCAGGTGCTGACACCTTATGATCCTGTGAACTCAACACAGGTCTGAAGATCATAGACTAGCTCTTCATAAAAACACGCCATGCAGAAAGCACTGTTCTGGCATAGAGGACACAACTGGATCACTTTGATATACTGGTAGTCTAGAAAATACCCTTTAAAACTGCTGAAGTCAGGTAAGCAAACTAAGCTCCTTTTGAAAATCCAGTTCTCAAACAGGTGCTCGGATGAAGCCAAGGACCAATGTCTTCACAACAATCTCAAGAAGAGTTGACAAAATCTAAAAATGCTGATTGTTTTTTATAGTGCACTAAACAGAATTAGTTCCACACTTCTAGAAACAGCAATTACATTTTCCAGATGTATTAACATTTGTTCCGTTTTCATTTTTTGCAAGAGCCATGTTGCCAAGAATATCTATAAAGATGTAAACCAATACTACACAGGTCAACTCACCTGACGTTTGGTAACCACTTTTCCAGAAGAAAATGGTTTTTGAAACAAAACCATAAAAAAGGCAGACCTGTTAAAAGAAAAAAGTTTCTGTACTAGCAGTTAGATTTTTCTTCAAACCAGATCTAAAAAACTATGTATCTCATATCAAGCTCACCTGACAAAACGGCTTCCTCTACAACTTTCAT
The DNA here is from genome assembly GCA_033558235.1 of Neomorphus geoffroyi. NCBI lineage: Eukaryota > Metazoa > Chordata > Aves > Cuculiformes > Neomorphidae > Neomorphus > Neomorphus geoffroyi. The sequence goes on along the minus strand of JAUMJM010000048.1, from coordinate 17,135,215 downwards.
TAAAAAGACCACACTCACTGGTTTTGTTTTCCCTGCTACATTACATGTGTCAGATGACAAGTGAACTTCGGTTCTAGTCAATTTTAAATGCAAGTTATTCAGACAATGGCTAAAGAGAAGTCTACCTGTGATTTACAAAATGAAAATAACTTATTTTGGAAGTTTTGAGAAGAAATATACTATGTTTCTTATTATAAGGAAGAAAGCTTGACTTCTACAACTTTAAGAAAATTTGGACACACCCAAGTTTCTTACGATCAGTACTATTATACTATGATCAACTTTAAATTAGTAAAATCATTTAAGTTTCTTCAGGGCAGAGACCTTAAAGATAGATCTGCCTAGACAGGAGAGCTGAGCAATCACCAGTCATATGAAATTTATCAAGAGCAAGTGCTGGCCTCTCTACCTGGGACAGGGTAATCTTGATTATATGTACAAATTTGGGGATGAGAGGCTGGAGAGCAGCCCCAAGGAAAGAGATCTGACGGTTTGGGTTGATGTATTCAGGGTAAGTCAACAGTGTGCCCTGGCAGTCAAAAGGGCCAACCATGTTAAGGCTGGTTGAGAGACATGATCATCCTACTCTACTCTGCTCTGTTGTGGCTTCTCCTTGAGGACTGTGTGCAGTTGTGGGTGCCTCAATACAAGCAGGACATCCAACTATTAAAGTGGGTACAGGGGAGGGCAACCAAAACAGTGAAAAGTCTCGAGGGCAAGAGAGGAGCAGCTGAGGTCACCTGATTTTCTCAGTCTGGAGAAGGAGGCTGAAGGGTGCCCTCAATGCAGCCTACAGCTTTCTAAAGGACAGTGCAGAGGGAGGTGCTGATCCCTTCTCTCTGGTGATCAGTGATAGGACATGAGGAAATGGAATTAAGCTGCATCAGGGAAGTTCAGGTTGGCAATTAGGATAAGGTCCTTCACTAAGACAGCGGTCAGTCATTGAACCAGTTCCCCAGGGAAGTGGTCATGTCACCAAGCCTGTCAGAGTTCAAAGGGAGTGTGGACAATGCCCTTAAGTCATATGGTTTATAGGAGCATGGAGTTGGACTCAATGATCCTTAAGGGTCACCTGCAAGTTGTGACTCTGAAATTACAGTGTGCATAGATATGAAGGAAAAACAGTGCTATGAACAGAGTATTTCTTATATACACTGCTAATGCCTTCTTCTCGATTAATATATTATAACACAATCCTGGGTCGCAAGCATGACATTAGCAAAGAAAATTGCAGACAAAGCATGCCGTACTGGTGTTGGACGCGGCTTCCCGCCCTGTGCACTCACCCAAGCTGCACTATGAAGATGAACTGCACGAGGTGCACTGCTTTCAGCAGGTCGTAGGATTCAAACAGCCCCACGGCTTTCAAAACTTTGGTGAAGCACAACAGCACGATGTACCGCGTCAGCCTGCAGAAAAGGAAGACCTCGGCTTGCACCTGAGACCACGCACAGGTTGCCACTCCTGGTCCCGGTCCGTGATGCGACCGGTGCCTCCCCTGCCCACAGACTCAGCGTCTCAGGCAGAGCCCCCCCGGACAGCTCCCCTTGCCCCCGAGGGCTGCAGGGCTCACCCCGCCGCTCCCTACACAAGGGTAGGCGGTGGAGCCCCTTACGGCTCCCCTCTCCCCGCAGGTCTCTGCCGGGCGCTCCTCCGAGGCGGGGTCCCGCTCACTCCCCTCTCCCAGCGTTGCGGCCGCTCTCCACCCCCCCCCACCCCGCGGGTACCGGGCGCTGGGCACATCCACGGGCCCCAGCGCGCCGCCGCCGGCCAGGGCCTGCCCGCCGTAGGGCGCCGCCATGCCGGGGCGCGGCGGGGAGGCCGCAGCCGCTCAGGCGCGGGAGGCTCAGGCACGGGGTCCCGCCACCAGGCCACACAGCATCGCGCATGCGCGGAGCCCACTGCGCAGGCGCCACGGCGGCCACGGAGCCGTCACGTCCGCGCGCGGCGGAAGGGCGGGAAGGGGGGGGCGGTGCCGTCCTTCGCCCCCAGGGCGGGCGTGTCCCGTCCGGTCCGACCCCCTCAGGGCGAGGCGGGGCCGGTGTGTGGGTGCTGGCCTGATGCCCGTGCTCGGGGGGATGGCGCCTCTTCGTCCCTCGTGCGCCATGGGAAAAGCGCCTCGGTGGCTTCACAGCGCATTGTTTCAGGGATACCGGCTTCCTCCCTGTTGAGAGAAGCGCGGCTGTTGCGGGGGCTCCCGTGTTGCGGGAGACACGGACGGGCGGGCTGCGAGCGAAACAGCCTTAGGAATCGCGGATCACTGTGCGCAGGTCCGTGAAAGGAGCCTGCAGCGAAGTGGATACCAGTCTCTTCTCCCAGGTGGCAGGACACAGGACGAAAGGAAATAGCCTTAGGTTGCGCCAGAGGAGGCTCTGAAGGGCTGTCAGGTGCTGGCAGAGCTGCCCGTGCAGGGGGTGGAGTCACCGTCCCTAGAGGTGTTTAAAAGACGGGAGGATGAAACGCTTAGGGATCTGTTTTAGTGGAGGGCAGGCGCAGTTGGATTAAATGACTTCAAAGGTCTTTCGCAAACAAATGATTCTGTGATTCCATGTGAGCTACAGAGGGGTTTGCCACGTGTTTCTTGTGGCTTGCTGTCCCAAGCTATGCTCATGATCACATTTTCTCCTTTATTTCACTGTGCTTTAAGGGAAGCATGTTTGTCCTTACAGTCATCCCTGATGGATACAGAAGGCCGTCTGGTGGCTTCACACGTGGTGCTGCAGCGTAAGGCTCTGCCAAGGCTCAGCTGCTCTGGGAGTTCCCACCACACCGTCTGGTAGCAGGGCTGTCCCACAGCTGTTCTCACTGATGCAGTGATGTATACTAGCAACTGCTGTTGTCGCAGGACACTGCTGGCAGGAATCGGATGGAATTGGTAGCAGGAATTGGGTGCTGTGTGTTACGTCACCCCTTTCCATCTGTAAAATTTGGTCAAAATGTAGGGCCTTGCAACTTTTTTCCATTAGAAGAACAATGGACACAAAATTTAAGGAAAGCACAACTAGAAATAAATGCCCATCAGCTCTGCCAGAGCTCTCCCACCGGGATATTTGCCTGGCTCTGCTATTTCAGCCACATTGTGAATATCGCTTAAAAGTTGAATCCACAGGTCCTATGCCCTGTCCGAAAGCCCCCAGGTCGCATCCTGAAGTTTGCTAAAGCCTGCGAATCGACCAGAAGGTGTTGATAATGTTTGTAGGCAGAGAGGAAAAAAACCCCCAAAATGAGTTTAGTTACATGCTGTGTGATATATCTCCGGGAGATGGAGATGTTGGGAAACCGCGCAAGGGAGAGGACTGCAAAACAAAAGCAGGGGTGAGTGGACAGCTGGGAAGCTGAGTAGGGAGTGTAAGTGCTGTGGCAGCATGCAAAGGGTAAGAATCAGCCTGCTGGGTGAGAGCCATACAGAGGGGGAAATAGAAAAAGGCTAGAGAGGCACAGTGAAGAGCTTCCTGGAACCAAAATTGGGAGAAACAAAAAATAGAGGTGTAAGTTGAATGACAGCATTGTAAAGACCAGGGGATGCAGGCATGAATCCTCAGTGCCTTTTAGGGGTGGAAATATATATGGCATACTGTGATGCGCTGCTGCCTGTCAGTGGCTCACTTATGACTCCTGGGTGATGACAGCACACACAAGCCATGTGTTGTCCCAGACACCGGCCTGCCGGTTCCCTCACCTGGTCCCCACTGAGCACCTCCTCAACACGTGTCTCAGGCACCCATGCCTGGTGGCATCACCTTGGCTGCTGGTGGTACTTGGTGTCCTGGGCTGGGATGGTGATAAGGCATCCCCTGCTCAGGCTGTGCACCCCAACAGAATCCCTGCCTCAAAGGAGACCTCCAGGAGGACACATATCCTGCCATATTGGTGGTCCTGCCTCAGGTGTACATACAGAAGTATACCTAGGACGTGAGCTTACATACATGTGGGTCTGCCTGTGGTCTTGACATACTGGAAATTCACTCTTAGCTTGTCAGCTTTGTGCAGTGGTATTTGGTTTGGCCAGGAGGTGTCTTGGTGTCAGCATGTGAACTGCATAATATGTGAAAACGTATTGTGTCTCCACTAGTTGTGAGAACACACATTCCTAGACCCTGCCAGGGTCAGGGTGAGAGCTGCTAAAAGTGGTTGTTTGTACATTCCAGTGGAGCACCACAGCACACATAGACAGCTACTACCCTGCTATAAAGACAGGGGACAGGTAACCAAACACCAAAACTGCAGAAGAAAAAACGCTTGGTGAAAATCATTAGGATTCTTCAAGGGAATTGTGAAAATAAACATTTATTAACTAGAGCAAAGCTGGAGTCTGCAGGGACAGCTGGTGGATAGAGAAACTAAAGTCTTAGAAAGAACAGACTCAAACCCAGATACATTATGGTTGAAAAGAAAAGCTGTACGCAGGAGGATATAATGTTCTTCAATAGGGTTTGAAAGGGCTCTTATTTAAGCCTTGCAAAACATGCAGAAATTGTGAGAAAATTGAGACATAAAATCATATATAAACACTTATTGTTTCTTCCAGTTCTAACTGTGTATTAAGCTACTGAGTTTTGTTGTGTTTTTTTTTTTTTTGATGAGCCTTGCAAAGCTTGTGTTTCTGTTTGCTTAAATATCGCATGCTGCTGAAAACTTCAGTTATGAAGTCAAAGTCTCTAAAAGGTTAGAGCTCTGAAGAAAAGTGTAGTTGAAGTGTTAGCAGTGGTCCTAGCATATCTATGTTACTCCTCAGTGAAGATGTGACATGTTAAGAAGGAGAACACGTGTGTAAGAAATGTCCCCATTAAACCATAGACATGATTGTTGCTGCAACCTGATGATACCAAGGGAAACTCAGAAAAGGAAGGCTGAAAAAAATTTGAGAGGACAATTTTTTTCACTTTTTCACTAAATCTTGGGGCCATTGAAGCAAAAAAGGACCTGCACCACTTTTTAAGTAATGTACTTCTTTTTGCTGATTCAAGATAGCTATTAACCATAGAACATTAACTCCCCCCCCCCCCCCCCCAAATCTCCCCCTGAAAGCAAAAGTACTTATATTTGTGGTCAATGAAGAGCTGCAGAATCATTTCAAATTTGGACTTACGGTCAGTGAAGGAAGATCAAGCATTTTCTTTCTGGGTGGAAGGAAACAATGTGTGTTGCAGTGCAGGGGTGGTTATCTGGAGCCAGCTCTGGACTCTGTTCTGTGGTGAAGCACACTAGGGACTGTGGCAAATGTCCTGGTGGAGGGGCTCTGACAGAACTATGCTGCCGATAGGTATTTATTCCAAGCTGTGCTTTCATCTAGATATTTGTTTAGAAAATATTTTAATGGCTTTGTATTTATTGAGTAATGGTGGCGCAGATATCTGTTCCAGGAGAAGCTTCCTGGGATTAACTAAATAATTGGAATGGCAGAAGATGTCTCTTCTTTCTGCTTCATCAGGAGAAGACAGCGACTTTTCTAAGACTTGGCTTCTGCATTTCTTCCTTCAGATTCTACTGCAAGCCATGCTCTTTAATTTTTCAGCTAGCAAAGAGCAGCCGAGCAGAAAGTAGCATTATTGGGCAGTGCACAGATATCAGTGGTCCAAGTATTTTGGTTCAGCAAAAATACTAAAGTGATCAAATTTCTAATTGCAGAATTTTTCAGGATCGGTGTGTGTGTAAGTGTGGAAAGGAGGGCAGCTGTCTCTGAAATAACATCGTGACTTGGATTGCTATGAATCTCTTTCTCTTCTTGCACTGTTGTTTTATTTCTGTATATCACTATGTAAACTAGTGAAACTGCAGTGATAGAAGAGAAAGCAAAAAAAATAAGAAAAAAGCCTCTGTTGTAGTAATTAATATAAAGTAAATGACATAACAAGAAAGCCTTATTGTGACTTAAAAATGATACTTTCCTGCTGTAAAGCTCCAATATTTACTATGTAGTAGGCATGAGAAGCAAAAAAAAGGGCTGATAGAAAATCAGAAAATTGACTGAGAATCAAGGTCACTTTAGAAGCTTTTGTCATTTCCTGTAATGTGACATAAACCATCTATTGTGTTTTTGCTGGGAAATTTGTAGCTGAGGTCAATGTAGCAGAAAATAAAAGTTGAGAAAACATACACGGGGTTGCTGTGCTGGAATGAGAGCTGTGTTCCTTATCAAACTGGTCACAGGGGATGGTGCCTGTTAAAATTTACATAAAACAAATGCTAAAGCATCTGTTAGACTGTATTCTAACGTGTGTTTCTTCCTGTCAGTTTTATTTTGTGTTATCAGAAAGCTTTTGTTTAGATATAAGCAGCTTTTGTTACTTGGACTCATTAACACAGATCTCTGTCAATGATTTCCCCCTCACTCCCTGCTGTAGGCTGTCAGTACCGGGCAGTGGTGCTTACAGCAGCCCCAACACTGTCTTCCTGGTGCAATTCTGGCTCTGCTGTTCTTGACACAGATGGAGCTGGTAGTGGGGATTTGGCTGCTCTGTGCCTCTGATCTGCAGGGCAGTTAGACTCCTCTGCCTAGCTCCGTGGTCAGTTACGTGGCCTCATTTAGAGTTACGTGGCAGTCTGACCTGGATTTCCCCCAAGAAAGGGAAGAAACCCCAGAATATCAGTCCTCTTTTTCATGTCTCCACTTCATGGTTTGACCCTGTGATGGTGATGGTACATGCAGAAAGCTGAGCATCTCCCAGAGTCGTACATGCAGTTTGCTAAAAAGTTTAGTGGCAAAAACGCGTGCAATAAGGAACAGTGTTGTGATGTAATTTTGTAGGGAGTTGAGTTAGGGGCTGAACTTCAGTCCTAGGCCAGTGGTTTAACCATAAGATCAATTCCTCACTCATTATGACTTATTTAATAGTGAAGTTGAAATAAATACTTTAAATTGTCTCAGAGAATTTTTTGCAACTTTCCAGTCAGAATTAATTAGATATTATGAGTAGAGCACCTGAAGCATTAGAAATGATTCACTGCTTTCCTTCCTAAGGATGTAAATTAATACTTGAATTCTGCTTTCAGAAACTCATGAAGCATGGCTAGTGTGAGTAAAGACAAATGCATGATGCTAACTTTCTATTCAAACTGAGCAGCTTCAGTTAGCTCTTATTTTGTATTGTCTTCCCTCCCTTGTGACAGGCCTGAGTAACAAGGAACACATGCTACTGAGAAAATGAACCGTGCAAACCTTTTTCAACTGCATTTTGCCTCAAATTTCACTCTTCCCCAGCATGACTGAAGGCAGCAATTACAGAATTGCAATCACATGAATGTTAGCAATAAAAGGATTGTCCTCTTCAACCTGACGGACAACACAGTGATAAAAACATTGATGGTTGGTCTACACCAGCCTAACTGCGTTTTCTAGAACTGGTAGAAAACTGAAGAGGCCTAGTAATGCAGGCAGGGGAGGTGATGGAGACATGATCAAGTCAAAGCAATAGATGGTCTAAGCCCTGTGACGTGCTTCACCGTCCTCTTATCTCCCCCTAGACACTGTCCAGGGGCAGTCAAGACTCTGGGCATCATTTAAAAATGTATGATAAAATGTGCTTTAAAATCCCTGTACTTGGGCTATGTTGTGGTAGGCTGTGCCTCACTGTATATGGCTTTGTGCCAATGTGAGCACTTTGTGCCCATGAGTGGGCACTCAGAGCTCAGACTCCTGGCTGTGGAGAACTACAGATGTATGGGCTTCAGACAATATGGATGATGGGCAAACCCAGCCTTGGGAACAAGCATAGCCCAATGCGTAGTACAGACATATTCAGAAAGCTCTCCCTGCTGACAGAGATAAATGAAAGATGTAGGAAAGTGACAGAAAGCAGAGTTCAGACTACTCTCTGTGGGTGATATTCCTCTTCCTATTCATGTTTTATTTCCAGTTATTTTAAAATTAAGCCATAAATTGAAGGCAGAATTCACATTACACATTCATCTCCTCTTCTGCAGATCCTCGGGGGAAGCCAGTCTACTTTATCAGGATGTAAAGCAGAGGGTTTCTAACCATTGTTGATCTCTTGTGTGTGTGTGTATAGGTACCACTTGAACAGAAAGGTGTTTTCTTTTATGTTGTCATGGAATATATTGTGCTTTTTCCCCCTACTGTTACTTGTTACATATGTTCCTATACTGTTAACATCCATACTGGTATTCCTTAGCCTTGGTAAGGAATTATATCTTGCTAAGGAATACAAGGTGTATAATAGTGATTGGTCCTTGGAAAACCAGGACTTATGCTTAGGATACGTTTTTGCCCATATTGGAACACAGAGTTGAATAAAAGACTTTTTTGGATGTAAAAAACCATTGTTATGAAAACAGGCAAGGTGAAGAGAAGAGGGAAGAGAATTTAAAAAAAGCAGTGTGAACAAAGGAACATTTTTATTTCCAAACCCGTAGGTATTAATGATATGTAGCTTGTCTAGAATGACTTGCCAACCACTGGCTTGTTAATGATTTCTTTCCTGCTATTGAGGCATTTGGAATGGTCTTAATCTATATGGACTCTTTATTGTCTGGTGGTTGTGTTAGACTCATTCTAAAGACTCATCAGCATTACTACTCACAACTAATTGACCCTTGTGGTTTGGAGGCAGGGTGCAACGAAGGGTGGCTGGCTGACCAGGGAGGGGAGGTATGTGAAATCACCGGAGGCCAAATGAGGTAACTTGTCCTGGTGTTGTGGAAGCAAGGGAACCTGAGTGATAACACTTTTTTTGAGAAGCAACAGAAATGGAAATCAAAGGAAGAAATGCAGTGGAGATTCTTACAAGAAAAGGAGCAGTTGAATTAAAATGGAGGTACTCTGACGAGCTATTTCTTGCTTCTTTTTCTTTCATAATCTGGTCCTGCCTACAGCTCTGAGCTCGTGTTTTTGTACTCCACATCTTACTCCGTCTGCTCCCACTTGCTTTTTGGCAAGTCTGAGTGTTTTCATGGCTGGGATACAAAGTACCGGGTTCCTTGGCACTACTGGCGGCTGAGATCAAAGCTTGCATTGCATTCTGGCTTGGCAGGCTGTACTTCCTCTCACAGAAAATCCTTTTGGCTTTTGCCACCCAGGCTTGTTCTTTCCTGTCTGAGTATATCCTCCCTCCACTAAGCTAAAGGTGCAGCATTACCCACCCAGCAGCAAGAATTAGCCCTTGTAAGCAGCACTGCTTCCCTCTCAAACGGACCAAGAGAAGCCTGTGGTGCAGAGGCTACAGACATGTCCTTCCTTACCTAATAAGTGAAAACCTTCTTCTAACGGAGCATCTTTGTCTTTTGAGGGTCTAAATCTGTGTTTCACATGGCTCTCTAAGGTTCTCTGTTTGTTTCAGGCAGTAAAAAATAGCAAGAAAGGACATGGTCAGCAAAACTGTTCCCCAGATAATTGTGGAAACACATTTAATCTTATGTTGCTGCAAGTCCATTGTTTGTTTCTTGATGCTAGTAGTCAGAACATTTATCATAACTGCTCGGAATTATCTCAATATGCCATGATGTCAGGCAGGGCAAATGCCTCCCCTTGAAGTGGACCTTCTTTCACTCGGTGGATTTAGCAAAGAAAAGGAAAAAGGATTTAGTCAAGGTTATTGGAACAACCTGAGAGCATTGAGCTCACTCGGAGTGGATGCTCCTGCTTGAATGGTTGCTTTGTGTACACTCAGAGAGTGCAGTCGATGGGAAGCCCTGTAGGAGCATGGATGATGAAGGGCAAGATCTGATACTGGCATCCACAAGTGTGGGTTCACTGAAACCAACTAAGTGACGTATTGTGCCAGGTCTGGATTTGATAGTGATTGTTAAAACAGATGGGATGTGGAACAAGGAGGTTACCAGAACTCAGCATAAGCACTGGCCTAAGTAGTTAGTTCATACTGGAGATGATCAAGCTGCTCTCTGTCTCTTGCTAAACAATTATTTGGATTATGAGCTGAGGCAGATGTCATGTCTCAGTCCTTTTAGTACAGCCTATTACCAAGGCTCATTTTTCTCATGTCTGGAGCAGCCGTAAGCACTTGAAATGTGTCGTGGAATGGGGAGCTTGAGTCTTACAGCCATTAAAACACAACCACAGGTCAGGCTGCAGGGTTGGTGCTAGCTTTGCCTGTGCTCAGAGCTGCTCAAACAACAACCAGCTCAGCCTGAGCATGCTGTGGTGCGAGGCTGCATGCATGTAGAAGGATTATTACTCAGCTCAACATCAGGGTAATGCAGTCCAGTTCCTCCCTTTAGTCTATAATGTATACGTGTCTAATGTGTTTGGGTCATATTGTTGCAAAATTGGCTTCAGTCTGACAGCTCCTGTGGATTCCCCTGTGCAGGTAAGGACATCAGAGGAGTGTTGCATGCTCACTGAGGAGATATATTGACACTATAGCCTCTAGAGATATAACTGCCCAAGAAGCCTGAAGCTGCAGAGGGGTTGGAGTGAGGAAGGTGGCAAGGGCTTAGAGCGGCATGAACATCTGAGCTGCCAGGAGAGAGAGATTTCGGCTCTGATGGCAGCCACATTGCATGAAAGGATCTGAAGAAAAGCCTGGGAATTTAACTGGGACAACTAGTATGTCTTACAGCTTGATATCCTTGCTCTGCAGGACGAAGAAAGTAACGTCTTTGCCTTTATTTTTTCTGTCAGGAAATATGACATCAGTACCAACAGAGGCCAAGACTCATCCTTTTTATTCTTTTTCCCACAAAAAGAGGGCTGTCGGAGCCTTGCAAAGTGCATTTACATCCATATGGTTATACCTCTTGCCTGGACCTATGGACTGATGTCAGCTACAGATACAGGAACATTGGTTTAAAATAATTTTCATGAAAATGACCGCCTGGATAGAGAGGAATGATGCCATGGAAGGCTTCTTCGGTGGGCTGATGCCTGTCTGTGTTCATCCTTTATTGGACCCTGTAGAAAATCTGCATGGGAAATGGATATTTTGGATAGAAGCTTCATCTTGAGTTTGTGGTCATTGAGTTTGTGGTCAATTAGAAAGCCCCAATTTGAAAGGCAAAGCAGAAGGAAACCAGACTTCAGTAGCTTAGTGGCTCCGAGTGGTAATTTTCCCTCTCTTGCTCTCTTTAATGTATGTGCAGACCTTGCAGTTGGTTTGGCTGGTGATGGATGGAAAACCTGGCATCAAAGGAGCAGAAGTGTACGTACAGAAGCTTGCTTCATTTGCAGCATGCTGTCATGTCTGGGGTGTGCTGTGAGCCGGGCTCAGAGGTGCTGGCCCAGAAGGAGAGGAGGAGCAGAAGCAAACCTGGGGGGATGGAGTGGGTTTTGCTTCTGAAGTTGTGGAAGAGCCAACCCCATCCTACACACTTGTTTCCTTCTTTAAGAGTGCTCCTATAAAGTGTAGCTCACTGAAGGGCATTATCCCATTTACGTAAATGTTTTTATACTGTTAGTTATTATTAGGACTTATTGATGCTCTTTGGGGTTTTGTTGGTCTATGGAGACCAAGCCCTCAGGACATATGACAAGGGATATGAGCTAGAAAAACAAGTAGCTTCATACCTCAAGAAGTCACGTTTCTTTACTGTAAACATGTGAAATTCTTCACTAAAAACACAGTATAGGAAAAGCGAACTTTGATGAAAACTAGGTCAAGGAATGACTGAGCCAATACAGTTCAGATGAAAATTAAAAATAATACACAAACTAAAGAAAGCCAGGAGGTTTCTCGGCTCTTTTGCAATGATACGGAACTTTTAAATTGAGAATGCAATTATATTTTGTGTTTTTCTTGAGATTTGCAAAATTCTAGCTAACCTATTTGTTCGTCTCTTTGCATCTCTTCATACTTCTTGGTTTTAGACATTACCACAGAAAAACCCATGTGTTATGAGAAAGATTGGTGGTGTTATATTTTTGGCCAGACTGAAATCAGGAATTTTCAAAATTTTTCCTGGAAGAAAAGGGATGTGGTGGTGTCAGTTTTCCAAATCAGGTAGTTTTGGACACTTGAAAACTGTGCCTCAAGGTGCTGGTCGCTCTGCAAATGAAAACACAGGACTCTGTATGCTGGAATACTGAGTTACTGGTTTTGCTGAGCCCGGTGTTACATACGTAACTATTTAACAGGGACTATATTCCCAGAGCCAACTTCCCATTTCCGTTACAGTCTGTTTGCCATCTTGGCAGTCAAGTCAGATAGTTACGCCGCCATACATATGTACACACAGCTGCACCTGCTCACAAACATGCAAATGTTTGCATGCGTTTGTCTGTAAAATGCATACACCTCACATCTATATCTAGATGTATTTTTAACAAGTGAATCCAGACAGCAAGTATGAAGCTTATGTTTTACAAGTGATGATTGTGGTGTTCTTGTCTTCACATCAGTGGAAGATTGGTCATGCGAAGAGTCAAGGATCAAAGATAGGTTTTGTAGTATCTATACTGTTAATAAAAACACCCTAGTCTAAATCCTGATCATAAGGAAATCTAAGGCAGTTCTGTCATTGATTACAGAGCAATGAGAAGCTGGCCCAGAATTTCAATTTATACTACCTTCTTAATAGGTTTGTCTATTAAATCTGAATTGCTGGAGACTATAAGATAAACATTGGGGGTAAAAAAATGTAATAAAAAGGCTTAATTTATTTCTGGGTCTATCAAACATTTGTGCTGATAGTAGTTTTATGTTCCTAGTTTTCATTTTAAAATAAACAATAACACAGCAATGGGAGATCTCCTAATTTCCTGTTAATAGATTTTAAATTGAAAAACATTTTTCAGTGGGAGAGCTGCCTATTTAAATTATGGATGGCAATTTTATTCCATTTTTAAGCTCTTCTCTTCTGTCTTGAGATCCTTGAGTCACAAGGCATTTACAGCTTCTTTAACAATACATAACAGCAACAGAACTGACATTTCCATATACATCCATAAGATGTTTAAAGGATGTTATGGTTATAACAGAGAAGGGAAAAATCAACAAGTTACAAAGGGGAGTCGCATTCACCTGCAGCCCCTCCCTGGCCCTGAAATCTGAGTCTCCCCCTTCCTTGTGGTGGTGACGTACCCATGGCAACCCATGACTAGACAAATAGAGGACTACATGAAACAAGAGTGCTAGGAGAGCTGTGACCTTCGGTGAAGGGAGGACAGGAATGTCCCTGTGGCCCTGACCATGTATCAGACTTGTTGGAACCACAGTTCAAGTTCCACCTAATTTTGAGCAAAACCTGGGGACCAGCAAGTGACATCTCTCCAGTGCTTTGAGGCTCTGAGGTGGCCTTGGCTGTGCAGCTGGATCCCTGGGCAGGATAATTGTGTGAGCTAATATGGCAACAGGACCTATATATTTTTAAAGTTTCTAGTTTAGGAGTGTATACTTTATCTTTCCCTCCTTGGAATCAGATATATGTACATACATACATGCATACATACATACACATATCCATGTCTATATCTGTATCCACACACAAATTTTTACATGAGTCATGTGCTCGGTAATAAGTAGGAATTTCTTTCTACTGATGGGACTGTGAGGTTGTCTGGTTGGCAGAGCGTTAAGAAAGGCAGGTAGTGAGCAGAGGTGCAGAGGCAATGCAAGATTATGCTTAGTCACAGGCACAATAAAATCTGAGTGTGAGGTTCTGGCCCCACTGAAGTAAATGGAAAATCTCACACTGGCTTTAGAGCCAATATTTCATCCCGTATGAGCAAAATATTAAAAGGCAACTGATTAGAAGGGAGAAAACATAGTAACCAGTGACCATGGAAAGGAAAATAGGAAGAGTACACGACATCTTAGTGAAGCTTTAGTTTAAAAATATTTTTTATTCTTTTAGGGACTGATGTAGTATAAAAGTGATTCCTCGACTCCAAATTTATCTGCTTTATTGGTTTTGTGTCACTGCCATATTTTTGTCATTTTTTTTAACAGCAATAATGTAAGAGCCATATGGAGCTCAAAACCTGTAGCAAGAAAACTCTTCTACATTCATTTTATTTTGAAAATCAGGCTCCTATATTCAAATTTTGCATTTCAAGGTGCACTTTGAGCCGCATTGTAGCTTTATAAATGACCAGTATGTGAGAATAGGGGAGGAAGAATTCTGTCCTCTAGGCTAATTTTTGCTGGACATCTGATTTGAGATTATTACCACAGCATGTTGCACCAGTCATGTTGGATATGCAGTGAATGACCTTGACTGTTAAGAAGCCATTAACCAGCAAGTCATGAACAAGATAAAACCTAGTGTCTCTTCTTGTGCCTTTGGATGTGAAGGACAGTGCTTGATTGTTCCCGAGGCACCATGACCAGAAGAAAAATGCTGTTGGCTTCCTGGTGAGTTGGTGCATTTTTGTTTTCCTGGGACCACATTTTCCTGGTGAGGATGTGAAGTCCTGTGGACTAGTATTGGGGGATGTTTTGCTGGCTGCTCACCTGTGGCCAAGGAAATTCAGGCTAGAATGTCTTAGTTTTATGGATGTGAACCAGTTGTTTGGGAGAGCTTGCCTAGGGCCTCAAATTGAAAGCAAGCATGAGTGGCTTGCTTGGAAGTGACTTTTAAACATGAAGAAGCATAAAAAAAGTGTAGCGTTTGCTTCTGCTGAAGCATTTGAAAGTTATCGTATTTCCCATTCTGAAGAAGTGCAGGGGGACAAGGGAAGCAAGTTTAATTGTCTGTAAATGGGAGAAGATTAATAATTACAATCCTTTGGTTTATGATGTTGCTGTTCTGGAACACCAGTTGCTTCTGTGATTCCCTTCATTATGTCTCCAATCTCTGTTCAATTTTCCTGCCATATGTATTTGTATTTTACCTTTAGCAGAGTTATGCCTCAAAACATGCATTGGCTTTTGTGCTGCTTATGCGAATGCCTTAGTTAACCTAGCAGGTATGTCTGATAGAAGAGGGAAGGCATCAGGAAAACTTGACCTGAACAGCCTTGAAATGGGGCATTGAAGCCTGTAACATAATTCAGTGACATGCGCTCACCCTTGATATATTTTTAAAACACTTGAGAGTCAAACTTTCAGCCAATGCATCTTTGTGCTGTTCTTTCTTATGTTGCCAGTTCATGCTGTCCATGAAATACTCATCCATGTGAAATTCTGAAGAGATCCCCTCCAACCCTGCTGATACCTTTGAATTTCATTCAGTACTGTGTAGTGTAGAAGTGAGCCTCAAACCCTAGCATGCTCATGCCTGCAGTGCTGTTCTTGGAGGAGCTGAATTCACCGGGCAACTGGTAATCACTACAACAGAGGGAAGCCAGGGATATATATAGATCCCTTAGTATTGTTTCTAGCAGGAATTAACCAAGGAACATGACATATTTTGTTTATTAAGTTCCTGTATCTCACTTTCTTTATGTAGTTAAATGATTTGCGATGCATGGTTTGTATAATCCACTTTATCTGCTACTGTGTGATGCATAGCAAGTAAGTTAGTGATTTTTAGGGCAGGGACTATTAAATGTTTATGTGTTATACCGTGTAACAGGACCAGGCATGGTTTCTACAGGTTACCAAAGTATGTACATTCTCTGCGCCTCCTAAAGTTGGATCTCAAATCATTGTATTTACTATGGAGATAAAACACTACATCCATACTTCTGTGCAGGAGGCTTCTGAAACAAAAAATACAACACCACTTGAGCAAACATCGCCTATTTAAGGGAAGTAATAAATATATTTTTTTGTATTATACATATTAAAATCATGACATATAGTACTCCCACCCACTCATGTTCATGTTTGGTGATGATAGGGGCAAGGGCAATGAAGGTTTCTGTTGGCAGTTGTAGAAATCATCTGTTAATTCTTAAGTCATAGCTAAAGTTATAGCTTTGCTAATGTGTTCTGTGACTAGTGAAATTCTGCTGTAAATCAGCGAATTGCGTATGTCTGTGAGCAGTCGCATTAATACAATAAAAGCTGGAGACAGTATTATTGGGTTGTCCTACAGGATGACAGTGGGAGCTGAAGGAGATCAGTAGTAGGCAGGAAAGCTAGATCTTGGTCTTGCAAACGCTTCTGCATGTGCTCAACTTTAAAGCTCTGTTGGTGTTAAATGCGTTCCTCAAGGAATTAGAGATAAGTTGATTTTTAAAAGCTTGCAGGTCTGTAGACTAATAGCATCCCAGTATTAGACCATAGCAGAAGAAGGAAAAATGTATCACAAAATGTGCTGTATTAATTTGATAAATGTATTTAGGTTTTAATTATTTATAAAATTTCAGAGTATGTTAATGAATGTTATGTAATGTATTGATAATAGTAGTGAATCTGAGTAATTCAAGATCTAATTACATAAGCTGGCTATGAAGTCGTGCTTAGAAGTAGAAAAGAAGGCAAACAACAAAATATGATTCAGCAGAAAAGTGCTGTTTGGAATAGATTTCTAAAACTTACAGGAACATTGACTAGTAAGTATCTCTGCTTGTCTTAATAGATGGGATTATTGGATTAGTTGTATAACGTAGAATATTTGTTTACTCGCAGCTTATGTATTAAGAGAAGCAGACTGTCCTATAATTAATATTTAAAATGTATTCAGAACCCACCAAACCCCTCCCAAACCTGTTCCCCACAGCTTTCTTCATGGAAGCACCACTACCTTGCATGGACCGGGCTGGCACAGTAGGCACAAGAACAGTCATACACATGGTGTTGTGGAATTCACTGTCATAGCCGTAACGGCTAGTGCCAGCACCAGCTGTGGTTTGGCAGGGACACTGCTGACAGGTCCAAAAGACTTGTACTGACTGGCCAGGGTGGTGAGCACCGTAAGGAAAAGATCTCTGCCACAGCAAGCCAAGGCCAGCTCCACGGGGAGGCATTCCGGCTTCCTACTAAAATTCCAGGGTAGTGAATATAGCTGTCATGGCTGATGGGCAGCTGTGTCTGAGACCACTTCCCCTGCTTGCCTTGTGTTGCCCACTACATGGTGCTCTGTTTTACCTCCTCCCTAGCACTGTTATGGAGAGATCACCAACACATACCCCTTATAAATGTATCAATAGACCACAAAAGGTGATCATTAAGAAGATAAGACTTTCCTAGTTCATTGGCAATTATTTTATGGTATTTCTAGTTAATGAGTCCATTTCAGTGCTCAGCAGTCTTCATTTGTTAGTGTTGATTATGAAAGTCCATGCTTTGCCTGAATCTGAGTTGTTTTGACCAACAAATGTGAATGAAAATCAATAGAAATGTCATTAACATCCCAGTGCTGTGAAAGATAATATCACCATTTCTCATGCATACAGTTTAATAAAATTTGCTAAAGTGTGAAATATATGTGACAAGTAATGATGTTTTAATCTTTCACCAAGGTAGCAATTGAAAGTTGATTGATTCCATTCAGTAATTATAAAATCAAAATGATGGAAGATTGTAATCAAGAAGGATTCTATCTCATACTTTGTCAAGCCTCCATGGAAGATAAAATTCTCATTTTTAACATCTCTTTTATCTGAAAAGAAATCAAGTTCCTGTTTGCCCCAGTTTAAATCTCCTGGATAGTTAGATAATAAATATTTTCTTTTTTTTGTTGTTTTTATTACTCTGATGAGAAAATAAAAGCAGCCTGCACCCACAGAGGGATTATATTCTCATGTGCACTGTGATATCTTGAAAACTCCTTCTCCATTTCCAGGTATCCTTACATGGGACGAGGCTGAGATGACAACTGCATTGTGTTGCTGGGGTATTGGCAGTTACTTCAGTCTTTGTAAGCCAGCTGATCATCCAGTCCTTCCTCCTTCCCCTCTCTAAAAAAAAGCTCTTCTGAGCCAAACCATGGAAGTGTCCTCGGAGTCTGGTGGGCTCCATGAGTGATGCCGAGAGCCAGACAGACTGTGCTGCCCTGCCAGAAACGCTGTCCCACTGGTCACTCAGTGGCTCCCCTGCCACTGAGACACCCCAGAGATGTGAGCTTCGCGTGAGCCAGTCAAGAAGCTGAATCTCCAAAACTACCCATGAATGTTTTGCTTGAAATTACCCAAAGAAGATGAAAACTCTGCTCTCAGTCAGCATTTCACTGTAATAGCAAGGTCCAGTAAGAGGACAGGGGCTTGGTAGATATGTCTTTGTTTCTGATCTGCCATTCATCTTCTGTGGGGCCTTGGGCAAGTCCTCTCCTTTCTCCATGCCTCCCCTTGCCTATACACCCCTCTTCTAAGCTGCGTAATGGCAGTAAAGATGACTTACTGCAGTACCATACCTCATTGGGTCTAAACAAGTAAATAAGTATAAAGGCAGGACTGTGTAATTTTTTTAAAATGTTTCTGCTTGGCAAGATCTTGAGTTAACTAGCGATGGAAAAAAATTGTGGTATGTTGAGGTTTCTCCACTTCTACTTTCTGCTTACCTTTTGTGGAAAGTGGAGTTTCTCCAGCTAGCAAACACAAACAATAATAGGTGGTAAGTCCCAACCTACCCATGCAACTGGCGGTTTAATTACAAATCGTCTGAAACCCAAACAGGGAGTCCAAATCAACTCAGCTTATATCTTTATTTGCTTTAGACAGTAAGAGTAGTTTGTGGAACAGACACCTACTCAGAGATGTTCCCGTACAGAAAGCGGTTTCCTTTCTGGACTTCTTGTTCTTGACATCCACATTGGGGAAGCACTCAGCAATTTTTAAGTGCAGAAGTGTGTCTCTGTGAAACACCGACATTTTAGAGTAGACTGAGTGCTTGGCAATGAAATCTCAGATGCAGTGCAGTTGGTAGGTGGCCTTATACAAATTTTAATCAGCTCCGGAAGAGGGGCCAAGCATATCTTGAAAAACAGGAGAAGGAAGTTTTCGTTTTGCCAAAGCTCTAAGCTTGAGCTTAAACATTGAAATTAATGAGAATTAAGCATAAAGTTGAGTCTTCTGCTGACTTGTACCTTAACTACTGAGTAACAAATATTGACCTGCAGAGACTCCACATAAAACAGAGATATGCCTTTTATATACCCAAGGGGTACAGGCCATTTAGAATAACAAATTTCTTTTATTTTCTTGTGACAAAAAAAAAAAAAAAAGAATTTGGCCCTGCTCTCCTTCAAAGAAGGAATTTTTAAATTATTATCAACTACAGATTCTCATTGCAACATTTTGCATGATGCAGGTTAATGGCTATCTGCTAGAAAAAAGGACTTGTTTCAGCCGTCTAACAGGATTTTTGGCATCCTGCTCATCAGGAGGGCTATTTTCTTTAACCATATTGCATCTTCTAAATATCCTGCTGCATTCTTTTGACACAACCTTCATATCTTTTCAGCTTGTAGCTTCTGCAATTCTTTTTCTCCCAATAAGAAGAGATGTTGCATGATTTTCTAACAAATCTTGATGGAAGATCAGGAAAAAAAGCGAATATATCCGATGGCTTGTTAATTTCAGGGTGAAACCAGATTTTAAGCATTGATCTTCCTGCGTTTGCTGATGAATCTCTTTGACCAAGCAGCTGGTGTATGAAATCTAGTTGGCAGCACACAGAACACATTAGGAAAACAAAGAGAATGTGAGATTAAACTGAAAAAAGGCAAGAATAGCATTTCCTCACTGTTACGCATAAAGGCAGAAGATAGTCAGAGAGGATACAAACTCCATTTTTGTATTGCACCTATGGCCTCTTCCCCTCATCGGATTATTCAAAGGTAAATTTGCTTTTCACTCTCAGACAGACCATTTCCTTCTCACTAGTATACTTATTTATTAGTAACATTGTTTGCAAAATGCTAACTTCATTGCCTGCACTGTTACGATGTTATCTCTATGTCCTTATGTGAGAATGTAACAATGTCATGAAGAAAAATGAGGTAAAAATGATGTGGGTACATAAAATAGGATTGACAAAATGTAATAAATCACTGCTGGGCTGAAGAACAGAGCTGCATGTGTAATGAAGTACTTCAGCATTACATCATCGTTTATGTAACATCTGGCAGGGGTTTGTGTTTCAGTGCTGCTTGGAATCAGGATCATTTTTTCTCTCTGAGAAAAAAGAAGAACAAGCAATTAGGTTTTGCACATAGAACACTGGAAAAAAAGAAAAAAGAGAAACCATTGAAATATCCCTCTGAGGTTCCGTGAGAAGTTCTGCCATCTGCATCTTGATGCAAATAATATAATGTCTAGGGTGCCTACAAAATAGTCCAAGCAGGATTTTTTCAGCTTCATGAAAGAAACATCTGTAATGTGAAGGGGATATTTTGGGGTTGCACAGATAATTTCCCCAAATAAGAGTTTTTTCTAATTTGCATCATTACACATATCTTAGGGCCAGACTTCTAGCAAAATAACAGCTGTGAATTATATGTACTTAAGTGTTTTCCACAGGGATTTTTTTTTTTAAAAAGGGCAATTGAATTATCTTTCTGTCATTGTGGACTGCTGGTCCTGTCTCACACAGGCATATGGGTATGTGTGGACTTCTCCGCCCAGGCTGCCAATAGAATCTTCCTCACACCTAGGATAAATCTGCCAGGCAGAACAATGTGATGTACCACTGGTGTGGATATTAGTTGAAATGTATTCAATTAGCTGTTGCAGTAAATGAAGTCAGAAATTGAGGTGTCTGCTACAAGAGTCTCTGGATGACATCCTGATCTGCCTGAATTCAGCAGAAGTTTTGCTACTGATTTTGAGGGGAGTTGGGTTATGTCTTGCACCTCTTGCATCTGAAAGGTGCCTGAGAGGTCCTGGTGTGGTGGCTGCAGAGCTGTGCAGGGTGCTGCAGAGCTGCAGACTGCCAGCCTTCCCAGTAGCAGTGATGCTGTCCCCTAAACCTTCAGTGGGTGGCAGCTGCCCAGGATGTGAGAACAGGGCATTGGCAAGAACTCTGTATCCAAAAATAGGCCTTTTGCTTTCGTTTTCCCCATTCAAGGAGGAAATAGGATAGGTTGCCAAAGAGAAGCCACTCTTTGTTTAGTTCCTTTTCAATTAATCAAATATCATGCAAATAAGCCACTCTTATCATAATTGCTCTACTACCAGGAATTTTCATATGGTATATTTATCCAGCAATATAGGTCTGGCTGTTACATATATAGAGCTGGTTGTCATATACTTCCCCACTGTATTTTCCCCAGGTTGGTAGAAATGGCAAATCTTGATACGTTCTTGAGTAAATTCAAAATAAGGGTTTGGTTTTTTGTGGTGGAAACGGCAAGGAGAAGAAGAGCAGGTTGGATACAACAGTTATTGCTGTAGGAACCCAATGCGTTGCAGGCATCTGGAGTACTCTAGTCCTTTATCAGCAGTTGTTAGCATTATCAAAAAGTTTGTTTGCTTCATTTTTTAAATCAGCGGTGACTTCTATTGATTTTTGTTTGGAGGAGAAAGGTGCTGCAGAACATGAATGTCACTGTAAGCAGGACAGTGTAAAATTGGCAAAGGCAAAAGGAGGAGGCTATAGACATGTGGTTGAAAGGTAAAATTTAGAGTCAAGATGTCTTATTCCTATTTCTGATTTTCTTGCAGGTGATCTTAGGAAAAGAAATCACTATCAGACCTTAAAACTGGCCATGTACAGGGCCACTGTGACTCTTGATAGCAGCAGAGGCAGCAATAGGACATTTTAGGATGAACCCCCTTCTTTCCAGCAGCTGAGATTTTTGGATGAAGATGTTTCCTTTTCTTCTGCGAGTGTCATGGCAGTGTACAGCTGACCTAGGGGTTTCCAAGGGAAGGAGAAGTATTTCTACATCTCAGAGGCATCTCCATGACGTATTTGATTGTGGACATTGCAGGAGCAGAAGCAGACTGTTGCAACAGAGTGGTACTGGATAGGAGCCGGGGAAGGGTTGAAGACAAGTGCTAATAGAAGTTAAGCTCATCTCAGAGTGAAATGGAGTTGTGATAATGCCATCTCTAGCAGCCCCCTAACCCATGACCAAAAAATGAATTGCTGTGGTCTGATGGTCCTTGACTGATGGTCCTTCGCAGTGAGGTACCAGTACATGATGAGTCTCCACAAGGATTTCTGCAAGAAATCAGTAAGTTTACCTGCTCCATTGCATTTACAGTTTGTACCTGTGCCCCTCATGCTATGCCACCGCTACAATTTAAACAAGGTACTAGAAGTTTAAATCATGTAATGCTAATAAGGTTCTTTCAGTCCCCTGGAAAGGATCACAAAAATATAAGCTGACAGTGCAAGAATATCTATGAGCATCAGTGAGAACTGGCTCTCAAGGAGAAAAGAAGAATTCTTATTTGATAAAATATTGAATGAATGAGAGGTGAGATTTTTTTCATCTCCGATTACTTCACTTTTTGCATCCCTGTCTGTGAGGAGACCTAGGTCCTCTCCTGGTCTGAGTTTTTGTAGTTATACAGCAGTTTGGAATCTGTTGGGTTTAATCAACCAAGTCCAAGGAAGGGCTCACAGCTTGCTTTTTCATCTGTGCATAAACCCATTCCTTCAGTGGTCTCGTAGCCAGGAATGCTGGCCCTTATCTTCATGGCTATTCTTGTGGGATCAGAGCCCTGTATTAGGTCTAAGACTAAGCTGTATGTCAGAAAAAAAAAAACAATGAAAAGACCCTTTCTCTTGCTGTTCTTTGTTTTGCCCATGGGAAAGGCATGAGCTGGTGAGGAGCTGTTGCTGGTTTTTCCTTTCTCAAAATAATTGCCGCTGCCTTCCTCAAAACCAAGGTGGGACCAGCCTCTTCCAAATGGATTGCAATACCCACTGGTTTTTTTGTCTTGGTGAAAGAGGCAATTCTGATTCTAACTTAAATGTTTAAACAATGTGTGGACACTAGTTCACAAGGTCACAGACCCTGTCTTATTCAGTGTGAGGCAAGGCTCTCAGGCAATCCATTACAATGCTGAATAGGAAAGAGCATTTTACTCTTTAACGGAGCAGTAACATGCTCAAGATTTTGTTGAGCAACAGAACAGATGTTAGGACAAGAAATTAGTATCTCCAGTCTGCCAAGAAGATGGTAACAATTCTAGAGAAGTGAGAGTGGTCATTCACCATGGATAGGGATGAAATGGGCCAAGGAGCAGTGATGACTGGGCAGCAGAGGTGCTGGAGCAACTCACTTCTGCTGCTAGCCCAGAAGCCAGTCCCTGTGTCCCACAGCCATCAAGGCCCTGTGGCTTTGCTGCAAAGGCAAGATGTCCTTGTGATTTCACTCTGTGCAGGGGGAGACAAAGCATGAGTTTTTCCATTTCTGTCAGCCTCTGTCCAAATAAGCTTTGCAACCTTGCAGCCTGTTGGAATTTACAACTCCTTTATTCACGTTTGCTTGCACAATGACTTTGCTGAAATTAAGGGTGAGCTGTGCCTAGGATCCAGGCACTGCCAGGCTGGCAATCGTTAAAACTAATCCCTCTCCTTCAAGTCAGCACCTAGTGCATAGCAGGAGGTCCCCATCATGTGCACCAGCACCTATGGTGAGCAGAGATAGCTGTCACCATAACTGTCACTGCTGTTTGCCTGGACGAAGGACTGTGAGTCACTGACATGGCCACACCAGCCTGCGGTCAGAGAGACCTTTGGCCATTGCTCAGCAATCACCGCTTTGAATAATTTTAGTGAGTTAATTCACTACCTAGTAAATATTTCCCTGCTGGTGTAACAGATGAAGCAGCAGTAACAGTTACAGGGAAAGAATTTTGTATGGGGATATGTAACAGTGTTATGTCAGATTTTTCTCTTTTTAATAGTTCACAGCTGTTTAGCATTCAGTTACCTATTTAAGCAGAAGGTTGGGGACAAACATGGCTGAACTGGAAGAAGAACCTATTGATAATACCACGGCTGTCTGTGGAAAAGTTCCTGCAGCGGTTCTGCTCCCTGCCTTTCTTCCCCCCAGGAAAAATATTAACGTGAATAGCTGTCATTGTCAGTTGGTAGGCTGATGATTACCACTAGTCCATTATGTCAGGTCTGTGCAAAATATTGAAGGAATTTCCACTGCTTTGTTTCTTCCACGTGCTGGTTATTCATGGGCACCTTTACTGAGGTCTATTGGCCTATTTGTGATTGCTCTTCCATTGTGTTTTGTTTGCTTTGAGCTCATGATGTTCAGCTGACACTTGCCGAGTTATTCCTTGTTTATTGCAGGTAAGGTCAGAATCAGAACCATTATCTGAAAACAATAAGTTTGGGTTATATAGTATGGGCAGTTTTTCCTTTTGTCCTCTGTCATTTGATGGTTTGTTTTCAACATTCCTGCCTGTTGACTTCCAATAGAGGTTTCTTGTTTTGTAAACAACTGGATTGATTTCCAATATGGACTATTACTTCCTTGAAAAAAGATCTCCTCAGGGGAAATTGGCAGTCCTCTCTGTGTATATTTTCTTATTTGGATTTACTTGGAGGGGTTTGGAACGCAGAGATGAGATTTACGTCAACGTATCTCTCTCCCCTTTATCCAATTTAGTTGTTTTAACACAATGCAATCATTTTCTAAATCAAACTGATGGAGCCCTTCCTAAAGGCATTACAACAACTGTATACCTGGAATCATATTCGCCTCCTTTTATTGCATTAGCACCAGGTTTGAACTTTTCAAATTTGCATTGTTCTTTGCAGAAGTTCTCAGGGTATTTGAATCAGTTTATAGCTGGAATCTGGTATGTTTTAAACAGTGACCAGAGAATGAGTTATGGAGAAAAGCTATGTAGATATGAGATTTTAGTTCTGTGGAACTAGTAGAAACCAGAATGAGAAGGTAAGAGGAATACTGCATTTCGGAATGCAGTTTCGGAAGGATTGCAAAGTGTGTGCTGCATTACAACACTGATGGAGGGTGTCTCACCAGACTCTCTAAAAGGTTTTATCTCTTCTTTTTCAAAAAGGTACTGAATAAGGGTCTGACATACAGCAAATGTATTTGAGCAGAGAGCACCCATGGGAATGCAACTAACACCTTGGAAGTAATCCTGTGATGCTTCTGTACTGGCTTCTCTTATTTGAACATTGTCTTTCTTTTTGCCATATCGGCAGTCACTATCAAGCATACTTCTCAAAATACGATTGTAATGCTAATGTGGGGAATTTTCAAACACACAAATGAGACTTTCCTGCTCATCTGTGCTTTTGAGTATCTCCTCCCTTGTTCTTGTATGGATATTTCAGTGGTAATTCTTGGTCATTAGGAGCAGTGGATAGTTTGGAACAAGCTGGCTAAAGCAAGCTGTTTTGAAAATAAGCCCAAGAACATACAGTGAAGTTGTTAGGGGAAAAAGAGAGTTTGGACAAAGAACTGAGTTCCCCAAGCTATGTGATGGAGAGGTACGTTGCTGCAGTGACCCTCTGTGTGAACAAGACCACTGTGCTTTTGGTCCCACGGGATTTTGCATTAAATCCTCCCAGTTTCTCAGCACTTGAGACATACACAGCCCAGCTGACTCCTTGCGTGTTACTCAGATCTGACTGTCACTTAGATAATGAAGATCCCAACTTGCTCATAACTGGATGCCTCAAGGCACTGTTATTATAAAAGTTTGTGGAAGTACCTGATTCCAGTCTGGTGTCATTTTGTACTACTTCCCACCTTCCACAGAGACGAGCTAATCCTTCTGTAACTCATGTCCCCTTCACACACACTGGCAGACAAACAGGAGGCTGCTGGGATGTGCTACTGGATCCTAGAAGTCACCTTTCAGAAGAGCAGTGTGGGGCAGTGAAGGATACTTGCAAGTGCAATTCCAGTACAGTGAATCTGGCACACTTCAAAAGCATTAATTTCCAACACCCCCTTATCCAAAATATCATGGTCAGCTATTGGACAATAAGTTGATAGCTAAAAAATTAATATCAGATTTGTGAATACTGAATTAGCATAAGATAGCTGGCAGCTAGAGAACATTCTCTGTTTGAAGTGCAAACCTTGCATTTTAATAAATAAATAACAATATTAAAATCCATCTTGAGGCCATTCTTGGAACAAGATTACTTAAAATAATAAAGAAGTCCACTACATACAAATGATACTTACATGATTTTCTGAGCTGCCAGTGTAGACGTGTAAAAAGAGGCTCTTGGTATTTTTCCTGCAGGGCAGATCCTACCAGGCATGACAGGCATTGCTGGGAGATATATAATAGCCATGTGCCCACTTGGAGCATCAAGAAAACTTGTGTGCTGGCCCATGGACAGGATTTTGGTGGTCAGGGCATAATTTCTGATGGTTTGGTGACCCTTCCACAAGTCCACAGAAGGGAAGGGCATGGTCAGCAAAGGATGTCTGGGGAAGGTACCCAGCCTGGGTCCTAGCTGAATAGATGGTCATGACATGGGTAGTTCAGGATCCACTGATACTTTCGCTCCTTTTGCCCTTCCTTATCTAGAGCTCCTCTTTCTGGAGTAAAGACTGAGTATCTGGTGCTCTACCTGCAAAAAGAAGTTAACCACTTCTAAGTCTGGACCTGGTGTACTATGTTTTTATGGAAACTGAGAAGTTTGTGGCGTGGCAGACATGCATGGTCTGATGAAAGCGGTTACCACTGATGCTGCACTAACCCTGGCTGCGTTGATGGCTGCAACACCTTCTTCAAGATGTTAATTATTACTAAGAGTGATTAAAACATCCTCTCAATGCTTGCCATTGACTGCCCCTATAAGCAATTTTACTTACAGCCCAATCTTTTCTTTTTTATCAATTGTATTAGGAAAGAAATGAAAAATGTGAAACCAGTGTTGCAGAGAATAGGTCAGTTTATTAAGGCTCCCTCTCCAAATTGACTGTTCTAAAATTCAATAGATGAACATAAAAAACTGATCTTAGTGAGAAAAAAGCCTTCTTGCAGTTTGTTCCTCTGCTTTTTATTGTTGGGCTTTGCAGGGGAACCGTGAAGCTGAAGTATGTTCTTAACAAATGATTAGTAGCATATTTTTACCTAGATAATCATATTTTCTCACTATTTCAAACTGCAACAAGTTGTCATTATCTTCCACATGTATTTCCCTGTGCCATATATAATCAATGTAATATTTCTCTGTGTGTTATCAAGTGGTTTTCAGATCAATACCCTTACATGTGATGCTCAGGGTTAATGTAATTTACAAATATTGAAGGGGCTCATAGAGTCCTTGTTTTGAGGAATCCCTCCCTACTCAGGGGCAGTCCCATACAGATGTACTGCTCTCTCTTGTGTGTGACCAGAGACTGAAAACAAGGGGACATCCGTCATGGAATGGTGCTCAAGGCCATCAGCAACGGCAGAGAAAGACTACTGGGGGCATTTTTAAATTTGAATGCGTTTGTTGGAGAAAGATAATAAAAATACCTGAAGCTTAGTATCCCTCATCTGTGCTTTTTCATGCTTTTCTCTTGCTGTGTTCACGGACAACTACATGGTCAGGACTGATGGCAAAATCCCATGGAGTGTTATGATAAAGTTGTGTAGGGAAGGAAGGATTGCCTTCCTGCCCTGGGATATGATCCTCCTTGCCTGTAGAATGTTGCCTTCCAGCTACACACCACCACCAGCTGACACCTAATAGGCTATCTGATCTTCCCTGGGTTTATTTCAACCCTAAATTTATTTTCAGAGGTGATAGTATTGTCCTAACAGAACCGGTACATCAGTACATCAGCTGTAGTAGGACTGAAATGCAGACTGGGGAAAGCAGAGTTTGTACTCAACACTGGGATGACAGCCTGTGTGGCACAAATGGCAGGCCAGACTTGTGCCTTGTATGAGGACGCACCACATGCATAATACACCCAGGTGATGAGTGTGCGGACAGGGAACGGGAAGTGTGTCCTCCTTCTCCGCTCCCCAGCCTAAACTTCTGCAGTGTCTCTCTTTGACTTACATTGCAATGTCACCTCTAACGTCGATAGGGTTTAACTCAATAGTTAAATCTGCCCCAGGAAATCAGCAGCAAACTGTCCTAACTCAATTTCCCTAACCTGGAGACCTCATTCACCACCGTCTTCCTAGCACACAGATTTTCAGATGTCCTTGTTCCTTTAATGCAGTTATGAAAGGACGCGGTTTTGTATAACCTTATGGAACTGCTGACAGGGTACAGAATGAACTCAACACAAGCCAAATTTTGTCATTTCTTCTCCAGCCAGAAATTAATTTACCAGCAGAGGGCTCTCATGATTATCTTTGGGTTTTTTTCCCCCTTTACCAAGGTTATCATGAGGTTTAAAGGTAGAGAAGGTATGAAGCTGTCCACCTCTCCTGAATTTAGGGTAAAAGTATACTCTAGGTGGGCTTTAGCTCTCTGAGTGTGCTGGAGGTCTCATTTCTCCATGCAGAACAGCTCAGGGTATATATATATTGTGGGCATATGTATATATATTGTGGGGCAGTGCCTAGCTGTGGCACCCATGCTCACCTGGTGGTTTGCGTCCCAGGGGTAAGGCAACTTGCAATATTGCTGCTGGAATAGAGGGCAGGATTATGGAAAACACATCAGGGGAGAAGTCTTTCCAAACCTGACCTGGGCTGCAGCCATCATCCTCGGGAGGGTACTGCAAAGCATGTGTCCGATGGACCACTGAGGGAGGGGTACAGAGAGGGTGGCTGCTGCCAGTGTCTCATCCACTAGAGCTGAGTGATCCAGCGAGCAGCAGGGGTCCTTTGAGGGTCAGTGGGAGCAAAGAAGTCCCCTGCAGCCTCCTGTGAAGATGCCTTGGCACCAATGCTCCTGCGGCTGCCTGCCTTCACAGCAGGCAGGGCACTGAGGCTGGCATGGGGTCTCCTGTCTCTTCCCCACCCTGTGGCCTTTGATGGAAACTCAGCATTCAGTGCTTCCAGCCCTCTGCTGAATACTGGAATGCAATGCCTTCACTGTCACTGTAAATACTACTAATAACACACAGCAAATACTAAATACTGTCACAGAGGAAGGTTATGTTGTGACAAGGTTGTATTACTGGAATAATTATATTTTTGCCCCTTGTTGGTGTGGTGAAAAGGCTGTTCCCCTTGCCTTCCCTGTTACTGACAGCTCTTCGTGCTCTTGGTTATGCTGTTGAGATACGCTGTTTGTTATATAAACTGCTGCAAGTGTACTTGCAGTGTACTGTAATGGTATTCTATAAAAATCTCATGAGGTAGTGGCCACTGGGATCCTATTGTGATCCAGCTGTTGGCCTTCTGTAATGTAAACATTACTATTTGTTAATAATGTATATAGTAAAAGAAATGCATATGTACAGGCATGTATGAATGAATAAGATTCCAAATGATCGCAAGATTAATGATCTGTGCGAATATATATGAATCTACTTGAAAATAAGATGTATGAACTCTTTATATGAACAGGCCATCTGTTTTATGAAATGCAGTGATTCTTCCAGTAGTAGAAGGTGGGACACTTATCATTTCAACTGAATTCTTGAAAATACGGGGCAGAAATAGAATCAAGAACTAAAGCAGGGTTTGCAGAGGGTTTGCACAGATCACAATGTTTATTCTTTTAATATTGGTAGTGTAGGCACTCTATCTGTTCTGTTTATCCTTTTGGTACATGTGGAACTATATCCTGAGTGGAGCTGAGCAACAGGAATTTAGTTGAGCAATTAAGTTGATATTTCAGGAAAAACAAAATCTCACTTGGTTATTTTTATTTATGAAATCTGAAAAGCAATTAAATTCACTAGATGTTTGGGTGACATCATAGCTCATCCGAATGATACCAGAGCCTGTCTTATAACCTTGGCTGTATAAGCACATGTAAAAATTCTGCCAGGATATAAATGGGCCTAAATGCTGTGAACTTTCAGAGATGATGGTCAGTCCTGGACCAGATGCCAGCTGAATAGTGAGAGTGGGAGATCTCAGGGCTTTTCTGGCCTTCACTGGTGGTGTGGGTGAAAGCACTGTAATCTCTGCGTTATTTTGTTCTCTGGAGGTCCCTGTGAGATAGCAGCTCTGCATAGGTGGAGGATGACTCACAGAATAGGATGAGCAGTTTATCTCCAGGAAGATTCTAGCTGAGCTGAACTCATATCTCTAACACCTCAAAATAGCCTTCAAGCCACCAAGCTGTCCTGAACATCTATGTGGTGCCAGAAAGGTGATTATTAGAAGCCTATAACCTACATAATCAACGCTGTTGCTTGGAAGCACTGTATTTCCATATGATGACAATATGATAAAAATAAAGGCCCTTCATGGCTGCTTGGTCCATCCTGGCCTTTTGGGCAAACACCGCACCAGAATTGGTGAGTTCCCATGTGCACTTTCCTACCTCTGGGTGAACAAATGCTATGGCATGGAGACATCCACTTCATCAGGAAGATCATACCTCATTTGGTTGATAGCTGCTGCCTTTAATGCCTTGAAAAAGTGCCTCCCTGGAGTGTAAGTGTTGCCAGACAGTAGGCACAGCTCAGCTGTCAGTGCCTGGGCTGAGCTCACCCTTAGCTGATGGATGCCTGCTGAGAGCAGGGAGTTTGGTTAAGGCTGGACACAGCTCACAGCTCAACCCAGAAAGATAAGCTCCTCTTTCCAGTACTGATAGAGACCTGATAAGTGTGTCCCACATGGGTATTTGCTAAACAACAGACTGCCTTTTATCTCAATGTCGGCTATCAGAAAGCATTTTTTTTAGTTTTGTTTGGGTGGCTGACACTGGTGTTACTGTACAGAGCCTCAGTCACAGCGATAAACCCACCACCCGTGTGCCTGGGATATTTCATGCTCTTTGCTCTTTCTCCAAAAGATCTGGGTCTCTCCCTCTTTCTCTCTCTCCTAGACTAAACCAAGGTTTTTAATGAAAATTTTGATCTGATTTTTTTTCCCTTAAGCTGCAAGTTGTAATTAAAGAGTGAAATAAATCTACTATGAGAGAAACAGTCCTTAACAAACCAAAATAATAGATTCTTTTAACTAAACTATAGCAAACCCTGCATGTATTACGTAAGTATTTAGTACTTAGTTGTAGGAGTATCAAGGGGAGCAAGTGCTATACAGATGAACCTCCTTTTCCCCAGGTCCCTTCACCTTGGGGTCTGTATAGCTAGCTACAGCCTGTCACTGCAGCACTGGTGGTATTAGCTGCACTGTTAGCTCCTGCTCCCACCCCTGCCTGCTGGCACATGCATATTGCTTGTACATCTTTACAAGCACAAGCTTGGGTGCAAATGACCAGGAGATGGAATCAGCTGTGCAGGGCCTTTGCAGGATCTGGCACATTGCTCACCAGGCTCTGTGTGCACAGCAGGCAGGCTGTGGAGCAGAGGCTGCAGGGAGCAAGATAACTACAGGGCATGGGAAGATGAGAACAATGTGATTAATTACTTTGGCTACTTAGCAGCTGAATGCTATGATCATTATAAAATGATGTTAGAAATTGGGCTCTGGTGATTTGGCTGCTGGATCCTCAGCTTGCCTGGGCTGGTGTAGCTGTACCTAAGCTGGGAGGGTGCACTAATTTTATATAAGCCCTGGATCAGCTACAAACCTCCAATGGATAATAAAGGGAAGATATATATATCATGTTTGTGTGGACATGTGGTTTTAAGAATGAATGAAAGTTGTCATGCCAGAAACCAGCCCAGCTCTTGGAAATGGCAATGCCACCACCAGATCTCCTAGAATAAAATTTAGGAGCAGTACATGCAAGCAGATAGATTTGACTTCTTTGAATGAATGGTCCATAGACATCACCCTTATATCCTTCAGGCACATCTACTACATATTCTGCAGCAGTTTTACAACTGATTCTCTGCTGTTGTGCATACTACTACTGGCAAGAGAGAAGAATTAAGTCCATTCAAGCAATACCTGCCTTAACCAAACAGTAACAAATAAGACTAAGTCAAAGTATGCTTTCCATTTGTAGACAGGTCACTGAATGGAAGCTGATCCCAATCAGAGTGTCTCCATAGATCTGCTTGCGCCACTTTAAGTGCTTTGGATATTTTATCCACCTAATTTGGTCTTATGGCATTTATGGTGTCTTAACGAAAATACCACTGATTTTTCAAAATTCTAGCCAGTTATTGAAAGCAGTGGAATTGCCTTTGGAAAAAAAAAAGAAAGAATGTTGTATTTATTAGACCAGTCATCAATTGGACGATGAAAGAAAGAAGAAAACCCCCAAACCCAGAAAAGAAAATGGTGATAAAGATCCCAGATAAAGTCACTCTTCCCAGTAGGCAGCAATTCTGATGGACTGAAATGGAAAGTCCTTCTCATTGATTTCACCAGAAAAAGTAATTGACTCTGAACTCTTTGAATAAGATGCAATCTGTATTTAATTTCTTGTCCAAGGAAAAGAATGCAATTTTGTTTTTCTTATGGCTCCTACTAGCTTTAATGTCAACTGCACAGATGAATCCCTTGCATCAAGCTCCAAATTTACCCCTGATGTCAATGGGCTTAGGATTGCAATACCAGCCTTTCATCTCTCAGTTGCTTAAAGGATCATGCCATAATATTACTTTTATTAATTCAAAATCTCTCTTGTCTGTACATCACAAATGGAGCTGAGTATCCAGAAGAAAGGCAGAGAAAGTGTAAAGACTGTAATTAAACTTTTAGGTATTAACATAGGCTATTAATTGGAAATACTCTTACACTTCTAGCAAATGTACACATTTTTGACCTTGGGCTGCCCAAATGGAGAGATTCAGCACTTCAGGCTATCAAGGTCACAGATCCAAACTGCCAACATTCTTGCAAGGCCCCATTCCTTTTGAATAACATACATACAGTGTTAGTTTTGTTGTCATCAGTTCCACTGTAGATGGAGGTGTCTACTTTGAGCTAACCCCCTGAGGATGCCCAAAGAAGCCACAGTGGAATTTCCTTATGCAGATGAGTCTGGGTGAGATCCTGTTGTTCTCTTGTTGGAACAACCATCTGAAGACAAAAGAGCAGTGCTTGGGTTTGTGCGCTATGTTTTGCTGGTTCTATTATGAAGTATGTGATATGATGCTTCAGAGCTTCCTGAAATTAAAACCTTATATGTGCACTTACTGTCCAAATGACTTGGGTACATACAAGCTGTCTGAAAAAAATCCTGTCTTCTTTATTTGTTACATTGACTTGTTTAGCCTAAGATTACTTGGAAGAGAAAACAGTTTTGATAATTAATCTCTAGTGTTTACACTGGCAGTTTGGGGTCATTACACTTTCAGTCACAAACACAAACAAGAAGATCAGAAAGCTTGTCTAGAAAGACATCTTTGTGGAGAGATAATGAGTTTTGTTAAGTCAAGGCTGCAGACAGTTGTGCTGGAAAGGCAGCAAGCACTAAACAGGCCTTTAAAATTCCAGAAAACTGTCAACAGGCAGAATGAGGATTGGGGATCATTTGTTTGTGTTTCTCAGCCTTTGTTCTGAAAATTAAGGGACAAAGCCAAGCACTGCTAATTTTTTTCGACACGCTCTGGAAGGGAGAAGCCATGAGTTTGAGGCATGGGCAGGAGAGGTGGCCATCCCTATCTTCCCCGCAGTTGCTTTCTTTATGCAGGACAGAACACCCCTCCCATGCTCATAGTTTCACCATTATAAAATCCTAAGGAAAAGTGGATGATAAACCTATTTTAAAATGATGCTCTCTCTAAAAAAAATTGCTGTACTATTTTTAAATGCCTCTCCTTTTTAAGAAAAAGAAGTACAATCCAAACACATCTGCTTCCCAAGAGAATGTTAACTGTGCGCACAGTAGAGAATTAGAAGAAAACCATGTTTTTTTCCAGATGTGTTGTTAGTTTGCTGATAATTTCTTGTATTTTTCTCACAAAAATAGAAGAAAAAGCCAAAGTATTGCTGTACACCAGTGTATAACATGGGGTTTGTGTATCCAGAGGAAGCCGGTCCCTGCCCTGATCAATATGCAGAAACAGGGATGTAGGTATTGGCATCTGACTGTGTGCAGCCCAGTATTCTGTGCTGTTCTGTGTTGTGTTTGTATTCTTCTTGGGTTTTTTTGTGACAATAAACATACAGATTTGCTCCATTTAAATAAAATTCTTACAATTTAATGTTGCTTCTAGAAGGACATTCCTGTGCCAGTGGAGTACCAGTTGTAGTCTTGCTTTTTATTTTTTTCTTACTGGTTCACACACACTTCTTTTAACACTGGTTGTATATTCAGTCCATCCAAATATGTCATCATGTTTATCCCCAAACTGGTTTTGTCAGTTTTCCTGGGCTTATCCCAGGAACTTTCAAGAACTTCTTTTCTGTAACCACACTGAAGGTTTTACAAGACACTTTGCACTAAGTTCTGCTACAGGTTCATAAAAATATATTTCCCCTAATTACAGACTTTTCATTTGTCTCGTGGTAGTATAAACTGTCACAGACTGTTTTGTTTGAGAATATGACTCTTATCCCCAACCACAACAGCAATTTTGCTATCAATATTACAGTCCAGTGAAAGTCATAGCAAAAAGGGCAACCTGAGAAGCTGTGGAGATGAGCTGCTGTAAAGGTCAAACCTATGTGTAATGCAGTTGATGGACTATGTACTGCACTGTATGGGCTCAGAATAACCTGAGTAAATGAGTAATAAACTAAACCCAGAGGTAATTTTTGGACACAAAAGTCCAAAGGTGGTGTAACTGAGGTTACTTTTGGCCAACATTACTAATTGTACTTGAGGATCATTCCGGCTGCCCAGAACACTGTGGCCTTCCAGCATTTCTTGTCCTTCAAAAGAAACCCTAAACCGTTCCCTGAAGCCAAGGCAAATTTGGACCCAGCCATTGTGACAAGCAGATGTGACTTGCTAGAAACAATTACCTGTGTTGTACCTCAAGGTAATCCTCTCTTCTACAACAAAGGCATCTTCCTGACTTTGAGATTTCATCAGAGGTCATGATATAAGGTTAGTTCTGTTGCAAATAGTTCCCAGTTTGCCATTGTCTCTGTGTGACAGGCTACAGGAACCAGGCAGGTTTTACTATGAATTTTTAGTGCATAGTTAAGATCCTGTCTGAAGCTTTTGATGCTTTTGACTGAGCACTGTTTCTTGCGAGCAGATAATGCTAGTGCTCTGTGGTCTTAGTTCTTCACTGCAGAAACGGAGAAAGCTGTAGGAATGTCTGACTGTACATTTCTAGAATGACATATGCTGTTCCTTGAAGTCTAACCTGTTTTCTGTCTTCTACAACATATTCACGAGACATTCTCTTTTTGTGGCACATAAGTTATCACACTATCTCAGCACTTCAGCTTCTAAGCTGTGTTTATCCTCACAACCTGCCGTGAATAGGGAAGTATTTTTATCCTTACATTTTTTACAGAGTCAAGAATTGCCAGGAAGGTGTTAAATGACTTACTGAAGATCACAAAGCTATTGCAGACCAGGAAATCCTAAATCCTAAACTCATACGGTGACAATTATACCATCCCTCTTCTAAGACTGTGTAAAGATACACTTTCTAGCACTGAGACAGCCTTACCAACAGGTTGATAACACACGAATGTGTTTGCCTTGTGGGCCCGGTGTGACTTGGCAGAGCCTTTGGGCCATGCTTCTGGCTCTTGAACAAAGCCATTCAGTGGAAGGAAGCCTGTATTTTCTTCATGTTTCTACTGCTGGGGAAATAAGATTGGAGGCAACAAGCAGCAGCAAGAACTTTGTTGTATTTTCACTAGACTATTTGTAGACATAGGTGCAAGATGTAGGCATTTTTTGTGCATTGCATTGTATCTGCGGGCTGCATTTTCATGTTCACCCTGAAGCAGCAAAGAAAGGTGTGCTTGTTTGCCTCTCTCTCACTGGGAAGCAGCACAAATAGTCACTAATTTTAATGGTCACAACCACCTGACTTCCAGAGCTGGCTTGAGAAAACATAGCTCTAACCAAGGTGTTCTGAGATGCTGCTTCGATGAGAGGACAAATTTTCCTGTGAGGCCCAGCTGTGAAGTTGTAGAATATGTAGATGATTGACTTCACACTTAAAAAAAGTCTTCTAATATGCCAACCTTTTTTCTTCTTTTAATGTTTGGAAAGCCCATTGCCTGGGAATGAACTGACAGATCTGGAAGAATAGTTGGCCATGAGGAAGCTTTATGGAGTTCAGGTGACTCTAAAGCTGAGATCTATTCTAAATCTCATGTTATTCAACACTTTTATCAGTAACCCCTTTTCAAAGGTAAAATAGCTTCTCTTTAAAATTTTGTGCCACCACTAGGATTAGTAGAGGCCACCACAAGGATTAGTAATTTCTGCTGAGAACAGCATGCTCAGAAGTGCACCTGTTTAAACTAATACATACACCTAAGACAAAGGGCTGCTGCCCTTTACCAAATGAGATGTAACAGACACCAGCTTTGACCTGGGCAGAGTTAAGGAGGTGACTCCCACCTGAGGGAATACATTCTCTCAAAAGAACATGATGCAGGGAGGATAGTATTTCTGGAGTAAACCATAGTGGTGAGAGATGGAGTTTGTCTTTCCTGATGTTTTCATATAAAGACTGAATGCCTAGACAAACCAAAATGTCACAGTCAGACCAAAACCAACTGTTCTTTGGCCAGATGCAATTGTGGGGCTCCATGGGACAAAAAGCATAGGATCTGTCTACATTGAGAATCACAGGGACCCCTTGGGTATTGAAATAAATCCTGCCCAGCATCCTCTAAAGAGCAGATGCTCCGTGTTAAATTGGCGCAACATTTTTTATAAACTGAGTTGTCCCTGGCCCTGCTCAGAGACATCCTCTGAAGGAGGATGGCTCTGATCACACCCCAGCAGCTGCTGAGACATCCTCTCTGTCAGATGTGTTGGCCACAGGCAGCTGTGCTGTCACCCTGCCGGGTGTCCTGTAAAGACCTGCCACCCAATCCCTGCAGGTGGCAGCTTGCCATGCTGCGTTGCTGGGGCTGTTGGACTGCTTTCAGCTTTGAAGGGAGCCTTCTCTGGAAATAATTTAGTATCTTAATCAATTAAATTTGTTATGTTTGAGATATAATGAAACCCATTTTGAGACTAGCATATATCTGAGGTCACTTTCTCTAATTGCTTTTATTTTAAAGAAACAAATCCACAAGTAACATCAAATAAGAGATTCCTTTTACACCTATCCGTGTACACAGATGGATAGAAAACAATAAAGTTTTGAAATAAACATCCCCATATGGACAATGCAAACATAACACTGCAGGCAACAAACCAGTAACTAAAGAAGCTGTTTTTAACATTCTGT
This sequence comes from Neomorphus geoffroyi, assembly GCA_033558235.1. Lineage (NCBI taxonomy): Eukaryota > Metazoa > Chordata > Aves > Cuculiformes > Neomorphidae > Neomorphus > Neomorphus geoffroyi. The sequence goes on along the minus strand of JAUMJM010000048.1, from coordinate 17,098,201 downwards.
CACCTAGCAAGTAGAATAGATTAGTAAGCATGCAGCAGGGGCCAGCCTGTCAGCTGGCAATTAGTGAGACCCTGCAGAAACTGTGAACGGAGCCTCTGGTCAGGGGTGAACACAGGCTGATGGCTATACCCTGTGTCTGCAGATGTGAGAGGGCTCAGTGGGCAAGACTAACAGTCTCACTGCACTGACAAGAGCTAGAGATAAGACACACACAGATTTCAACAAAATTTCAGTCTGGTATTTACCTAAGTAATTTACTTTCTGCAATTACACCCAATGCTGTCAATCACCTGGGGCCATGTCTGAGGCTGGAGATGCTTCAGTCCTCAAGGGGACTGCAGGCAGTCCACATTTCCCTGTTTCGGCTGTGGACCAGGGAGCCAGCAGGTAAAGGCAGAGCTATCTGGAAGTGCAGGCAGGAGGTGCTGAGGGCTCGCAGCTGCAATGGCTGTGGGTAGCACTGGCCAGCTTCATCCCTGCCAAGGCACCTTGCCAGCAGACGGTGATAGGTGTTAGCTAAATGCTGGGAGGAGGCTGCTGTGCTCCTGACACATCTTCCTCCTTGGGATAATATTTCTTTGGTGAGAATTTCCATTTAGCTGTCCCTTTCCCACAAGTTTTAATGATGTCTAGGGCAGGCAGTTATTCTGGACCACAAACAGGTATTTGAATTTGTGTTATTATGGCAGCTTCACCCCCTTGTTCACCTTTCTCTGTAAATCCTCTCCTGTCCTCTTCCGGAGGTGCATTTGGCTTTCTTTGTGAGTGATTGTTATCCACTGAATATTTCCCTCCCTCCTCCCAGCAGGTGTAGTGAACAGGCACTGAAGAGGTCTCTAGGCATATGAAATTGCCATAGACAGTTCATTTGTTACTGCATACCCTCTGGGTTTGTAAAGAACACAGGAGTGAGCTTTTTTCTGTCTTAGAGAAGGTACTCAAGGACTGACTTGCTCAGAGCCAGGGCAGTCACCCACAGATTGTTCTTGATGCATGGATACCCTGGAGCATCCCTTTTCCTTTTGAAATGAAATGGTTTAGTTGTGACAACTGGTATGGTGCAGCAGGACCAACTGTGGGGCACATGTGGTTCCCATCCAAAACCTTGCAGTAGGCTTTCTGCCTCTGCGGGCTAGACAAGAAGTGGCTACCAGTGCTGTGGGCAGCCCATGACCAGCATGGGCACGATGAAGACCTTATCCACACCTTTGCAGCTGTGGGTAGTGGATGTGGTGCCATGTCTCTCAGTGAGCAAGTGCAGAGAAGCACCTTGAAGACTGCCTTTGGAATCAAGCTTATCAGTCATTTCATGATGGATGTTGCCATCTGCATAAAGGAAGGAGTGATATTTATTCTCTGTATATGAGTACCTTTAACTTTTAAAGAGAATGAAAGAAAATTTGGTTTTATATGGTTCCTCTCACACTTCCCTATTCCAAAGCACTTTTACAGAGCAGTTAAGTTAGGATATAGTGCTGGTAATGCAGTGACTGAGGGCAAATGGGGCAATCTGAACTGCAGCGTATATCACTGCACCCACCTCTGCTGCATTTGATGATCACGCCGTTTGATCTTTTTTAATAGCTATTCTGTACATGTCTTTGGTTTTGACCGACTAAATCCAAGCTATTAAATCCATGCCTTGGTACTTTTTTAAAACCCTTTTAAAAGGGAATTCAGCACTTGTAAAAGTTGCCAGATTAAGACAGGTTTATGGAATATGCAGTTTTATCCCCTAATAACAACACCAAGGCATCCAAAGCTTCAGGAAAGTTTTGAGAAGCCAAACTCTCTATAGCTTCATCAGTCTGTAGGACTTCTATGGGAAGACTGGCTTAATTTGGTGTCCGTTTCTTGTAAATAGTACTGTTCCCAGGGATAAAGAAATGGCTTGCATGGATAACTTTTGAAAACAAAGGACAACTCCCTTTCCTTGGAGGCAGCTTTATTTACCTGTAAAACTGACTCCTGCGTGTTGGGGAGGCGTGTGAGTGGCTGCTGGTGCCCAGTGGGAACCCTTATATCACCTCTCCTTCCTCTGCTTCTGGAGAAGCAAATGTAGTTTTACCCAGCTTTTTTAACCCATTCAGTGCTTCAGAACAGCAGATGGTGCCTTCACATTAAATGTGAGCTGCAGCAAGCCGCATAAAGCTTTGAGATATAATTCATACTGAAACATCAGCGTTTGAATTCATTAATAGACATAGACTCCTAAACACACTGCTCCATACTGGGTTGTAGCTTGTGTGATAATATGTTTTTTAGCTTCCCATTCTTGCCTTTTAATTGAAATAGTAAACAGCTATTTCTGTACCCCAGAATCTTCATTAATAATTATTGCTGTCACTGTCTAGCTGATTCTGTAAAAATGATACATGTATAATTGACCAAATCCTCTCTCATCTCCTCTTAGGCAATATTATTGTTGTCAAGTGAGAACAGAATCCCACTGAAGTGTGAGTATAAGCTGAATTTGGCTCAAAAGCTACACTGTACTTAAAGTTTTCCTGTCCTATTATAGGTAGTAACCAATATTTTTACTGGAAAAAATAATGCACTTATTAAATAGGGTATCTTCCCTGAGAAACTACCAGGAGAATGTGTAACAGCTACAGTCGAAAAAAAAAATAACAGTTTTTTAAAAAAATATAAAATAAATCCAAAATTTTCAAGGGTGCTATAAAATGAGTGGCACACTATATTCCAGCACAAACCACTACTGGTTAAATTCTTCTCTTAGACTCACATAAATCAGAGTAGTCCTGCTGACTTTAATAGAGTTATGCTGAAATTATGCTGATGTATTTAGCTCATTTTGGCCCTACAAACTTGGCATTTGTTATTGTAGATCTGATCTGAACCTCTTGGGAATCTTTTTAGTCACATAATGGGATTTGAATCAGATGGTATAAGTTTAACATGAATCATAATTAGCTCAATTTGATATTTGTGTGGCTGATAATATGCAAGAGAGCCACGTGAGCCAGCTGGAGCACTGGTCTTGTTGCTTAGAAATGGAAGTGAAACCATGAAGTCTTTCACTTAGTCCACCTAATTGCAATCAGATGGTAACTACTTTAAGTAATTACCAAACCAGAACAAGCTTGGGGTGATAATCTTATGTGATGGGTTTTGTCTCCTGCTGCCAGGACTCCAGACATGTGATTCTCCTTTTTTACTTCTTGTAAGTCTTAGCCATTTGTAGCCTTCATCTTGTAATACTTATGTTGTTAATTACTTTTAATATTTCATATGCAACAGGAGTAGCATGATCTTGCCTACTATGTTTCCTTAGTTCATTATGTTCTGTGCGTATAGTGGGCAAGAGGACCCAGAGGTCGTGAAGCCTGTTTCTGATGTCATTTCTGTTGGAGTTATATCAGCTGAATTTGATGACTTTTAATGAAGTTATTCTTGATTTATAGCAGTGCAGCAGAAGTATGAGGCCAAGATCTACTTTTGATCTGCTAGAATGACATTACTTATTCAATGATGAGAGGGAGCTCTGGTTGGCATATGTATGTATATCTACCTAACGATTGTTTGAAATGGCTCTTCATAATCAAAAGGAAAAAAAACATTTTGTGTTCATCAGGTATTTTCTGGTTATACGGGTGTTGATGACACCAAAATTTAGTCCAATGTATAGCTGGGAAGCGAAATGATACACAACCAATGCATGCTTCCCTTTTCTAAAATACTCTTACTGTAGAAAATACGTGTTGCCTTCTGTGTTGGTGAAAGGAAAACAGCCAACTGCCAATTTGTATAAAGACAAGAAGCTTTTCTTCTTGTTTTCATCTAAGAAACAAGCAGACGAGGGGAAAGGATGCTTTTGTATCAATATCACATAACGGGTAATGAAATTGGAAATAGATTAGTGATTTATTGTTCCTCCAGCAGCACACTTACGTATATGGGAAAATTGGCTTTCAGTATATACAGTAGCTGCTTACATAGCATGACTAGAGAAAGACTGTAAATATGAAAGGTTTCAGATGAATGAGGCCTGAAATGGAAAACCTCTATTGCTATAGCAGATGGGATTGTGTGGCTTTCATGTGCCCTGCCAGTAATTTTGCCAGCATTTCCATTTGATATTGGGCTAGCAGAACCATTGATTTAGTAGGCCGTAAAGGCCCCCTTCTCCACCTGCCATTTTAAACCGATAAAAATCGTTATGTTGGAACCATCCCTTTGTCTAGGTGTCAAGTGGGAAAGCCATCACTTCGGGGAATGGAAAGAAGTGGTGGTGTAAACCCATGCAAGGTTCCACATCACTGACCACATCAGAGAAAATACAAGGCGTGTTGCTTGGCTGCAGGGGAGTGGTTTTGCTATAGGGAAGGGGAGTGTATTTGCTACCAGAGGGAGCTGGACCTGGAGAACGCAGCCTGTGAGGGAGAGAGAGGACAGTCCCGTTTCTCAAACACCTGCTGGCTTTTCCCCTGGTGGGGCCTCTATGCCTGTGGAGGCAAGTGCCCCTCTCTTTTACATGAATTACCTCCACTACGGTCATGCTTTTCCATCTGTCTTGTTTTGTTGGGGTGCCTGTCTTCCCGAGACCTTGGTGCTTAATGCTCAGAACAGAAAAACAGCTGAAAACTTGAAATGCTGTGTAAGACTAGAAAGCATTGTTTCTAAACATGTTTTGAGAAACACCAGCCTGTTCAAGATGCGATCTCTCTACTCCAACATGTGTGATGAAGGAGAAGGCTTGGGTGTGAATACGTGTTCTTTGTGAAGCTCCAGCTTGTAACCAGGAGTGAGGTGCAATGTCTTTTCCATTTTAATATTCCTTGGGCAGGCCCTGGATCTGTTTCTTAGATCTCTCCCATTAATGAAATGGCCAAATACAATTGTCTGGCAATAGAATTGCACTTCAGCAATACAAACAAAAAGATCCTAATTTACATTTGTGCCAATACCATTAATGTAAATTGGTTATTAGCCATTTATGCTAAAAAGCTGTAATAGAAAGCATAAAGGTAGTTTTATTAACTACATTTTGCCCTGTGAAATCCATGCTAGAAGGCACACTTTGCAATCAGTGATTTTCTTTTCTCAGGCAGTATGGCATTTGCTCCACCTAATTAACATATTTATAAACAAATTACTACCCCCTTTTCTACACTTTGCATTTTATAACACGTGACTACTATGAAGTTAATAGGACAGCCGTGTGCAATGCTTTTGTAATTCAATTGCAACATTGAATTATTTTTTACCCTATCATTCTCATGTATATGTAGGAAGGGGTAATTAAAGAAAAAATGGCATTTACAAACAATTATAATAAAGGAATAACAAGAAAGGAAATAGGTTTCAATCATTGCTTTTTAATAGGTATGTAGGGAAGGATAGGAATAGCAGGAAAACAGCTGTACCTGGTTTGCCTTTTTTAGTCTCTTCATGCATTTGGAGGAAGTTTTTCTTGGGTTTTGGCCAGATTTTATTTTAGGTGGTGGTGCAATGCCCATGCTGATGGAAGGGAGTCTGGGACTGGAAATTTCTTTCCCATAGAAAATGTTAACTCCCTGATTTTTAACACAGCCATTTTAGTATTGTCTTTCATTCCCTGGGTCCCCTCCTGAGCCTCTCTGCAGTATTTACACAAGTGTGAGGTCCCATGCCCCTCCAGTCAGGCATGCAGGCAGTGATGGCAAGAGGAAAGGAAGGAGTAAAGCTGACTGAAAGGAGAGAGGGGAAGTGGGAAATTGCATGCTATTTGGAAGGCAGTCTGGAGGTACAGCGTATGCATGCAAAGAGGACCCCTGCTGGTGTTGCTGTAAGCATCTGAGTAAGTGGCAGTGCAGATTGAAATGTTGCATAAGACATCCCAGTTCATGGTATCTCTGAGGCTAGACTTGGACAAGGCTTTGTCTTGGAAGCAGAGGCAGCACTGGTCTCCTGCTCTCCTCATCTTGGCTCTCTTGGCCAGCAGGGAGTCATAAACCCAGTGCCCTGAAAGGCAACCAAGCAGAATGAACTAGCTTAGTTCAGATGGATCCCATGATCCAGTTGTGCCTACCCTAACCAGCTGCCCTGGGGCACCCAGTGGGAGGAAGAATGAGAGAGGAGGAAGGAGTGGCTGGGACTGGCACCGACACTGGGAGCTGTGGCCTATATATTATGCAGAAATTACTTTTACTGCCCATTAAGAGTGATGGAGGGATGGTGTGGTGTCTGGACTGGAGGGATGTCACAGACTGGCTCTCTGGAGGACTTGAATATCCATGGATGCTGCAAAACTGGGGATCAGTATGAAGAGAGGGGGCACATGGCAAGGTCTGAGGGCTGAGTTGTGTGGGCATGCTTGCTGAAATGCTACTGGGTGGCAGAAGTGTGAATGCTCAGTTCTCCACGCTCCTGGGCATAACCCCCCAATGGTGGGGTGGCCTGCGTGAGAGCCTGTGCCTGCTCTCTGCCATGCCCTGACACTGAGGCAGGCGTTCAGGTCTGGGGCTGTGCTTCATTTCTCTGTCAGGAGCTCTGTTTGAGAGCTGGATGTTGGTTCCTCAGCATGGGAGCAGCTCAAGGACATTTTGGACCTGAGGATGAATTTCAAGCAAATGGTGCTGGGGTGGGATTTGAGGTTATCAGTCACCTGCCTGTTTCAGGGGTAGCACTTCAGGCCTCCAAACCACACCTGGTTTGGCTTCACCACCTTACAGATGCAGTTTCAGTCAGATCTTTGGGTTCCTTGCTCACTGTAAAGCCTCTTTGATAGAAGCTATTTTGAGAAAGGCAGAAATGAGAGAGAAGAAAGATGCATACTTTCCCTTTTCCAGAAACTAAAAGTTTTAAATTCAAACAAGACTGCAATATACCTAATAACAACTATGAATTTGGAGGTCATTTATACCATTTCTTAATTCTGTAATGAACACGTTCTGAAGAATGAAAATAACTTTGGTTTAATGTATTCACATATTCCAGTGGACTTTCAATCTTTCACATTGGTGTTAAATGTTAGAGTTAAATTATATTCTTAAATTATTGTGTCATCTGACCCAGCTATGTCTGATATCAAAGAGTGTGGTGTTAGTTTAAGGAAAATCAGATAGATTTCGCTTCCTCTTTTCCAAACTATTATATGTGCAACGAGAATTATAAAACTGTGCCTAAATAGTAGCTATCAGCAAGCTTCTTTGCAAAGGCGTATTTTTAACCCCAAGGACGCTGGCATTCTCCATAGGAGAGTCTCGCATAACACAAAACATTTGGGTGCTCCAGTTATTTTCATAAGGAAGAGCACCAAACTATTTTTTGTTGTGAGTTTGTATCAGAGGCTCTTTGATTGTTAGCATTCAGTGACCTTGCAGCAGGTCGTTCTTGGAGGATTGTTGTTGGTAGCTGGGAAGGGAGTGTTGTACTACCCTTGGGCCACCTGGTTGGGAATCATAACACCGGTGGCTCTGGCTGCAGGGTAGATGGTGAAAAATAAGCTAACGATTGAGCAATGCTCGTTGTTTTTCATTGTCAGAACTACAGACATAGAAATGATAACATCTGTTTTTTAAGAAGTTTTTATAAAAAACAGAATTTTTTACATCTCCTGTTAAAAACAACAGCAGAATTGGTGGGGCAAGGAATGGGTGATTTGCTCTCTATTTTTAACAAGCATTCTTTAAAGAACAAGGTATCAGATACTGCTAGGGGAGATCATGCAGCGTTCAGAAAACTTGGTGAATCATTCCTGATAGGCTGAGACTGCCATTCTTTGTATGACTTTCCAAGTTCAGATAAAGGTTACATGGCTACCAAGATGAAAAGCAGTCTCATCTGTTTTTTTTTCTTACTACCGCCTTTTTCCATTACTAAAATGAAGATTGTGATGAATCATGTCTTCAGCTGAACATCAAACACAAGTCTGTAGTCTTCAGTGAGCATTAAATATAGATGTGAATATAAATAGAGAAGAGAAGGTTATTATGTAGGAAGGAGGAGGATATTAGCAAGGCACCAGTCAGCTATTTCACATGTGCTTTCTCTCCCCTTGTTATCCTATGTTCTTTTATTCCTGGTGAAGAGGGCAATGTGTTAGTATGACCCCGTCGTAACCTATGGACTATCATCAGAAAATTGGGGATGAATAGTCTCTCTCATCTATGAAGCAATCGTGGTTCTATTCTATCTTTGCAAATATCTGAACACATACTCTACCCAGGGTTGTGTTCGCATGGCTTCCTACAGCAGTATTTTGTGTCATTACCAGCACACATGACACAGAGGAGCCTGAGTTTAAACTTATCTCTTACATTAAGAAACCTGGTGTCAGAGAGCCTGAAGTTTTACCTGGTCTTCCCACAAGCATCACTGCTCGCAATCTCAAGAGACTACTCTTCCCTCCAAGTCCTGTGCAAGCTGCTATGACTAGTGCTCTGCTCTCCCTCATTCTACCCAGGATGTGGGCAGGTCTTTTCTTCCGAAGCAGGTTAGTTTAACCGTGTCTGTTTAACATGCTGCTGCTACAGTCTGCAACACTGAAGTGCTTGGTTTTCTGGGGTACTCCTGGCTGTGTATTGGTTGGATACTGTCTTTAAAGGCCTCGGTGCTCAGCCCACACTCTAGATTTCAAGCCTAGAACCCAACCAAATTTAGTGATTTCTGTATCCAATCTGTATTTTCAGGATATAAATGCTAAGACCACTGTCTTGGCTATCCCCCTGCCAGCCTGTCTCGTTGCAGTTCCTGATGAAGGCAATAAACTGTAATAACCCTCTTTGAATTTGGGTCTGCTCCATCATTGCTCCCAGTGTCACTCACGGTTGCTGCACAGCAAGGGGTGCAGCACCCTGGCCATGTACTGGGCTTCCTTCTCTGTGTTCCCAGGAAGGCTTTTCCTTCAGAGGACTCCAGACGGACAGGGCAGCCAACATATCGATGGAATCCTACTGCACACAGGCTGAAAATGGCATGGGGTGTTGGTCCTGCATGTGTAGCTTGAAAGCAGAACCCAAGAAGGTAAATGAAGACTTGCATGGAGCAGGCAACCATTTTGACAAGGCTGAGGTCAGACCTATCGCCAGCTATCTTCGTCTTGTTAAGGTGGTGCTTGTCACCCACCTACTCATAGAACCTGATGGGTCTTACTGTATTTCAATCTGTATCAAATCACTGTTACTCATTCAATGGGACATTTCTGTCATCCTTCTTTTCTGTTGGAAATACCAACTGCCTTTGTTCATTGAATCATGACCTTACTTTTCAGATTACTGAAAATGTATTGTTCTGAAATAACAATGCATTTATACCTTTTGGGGATGGAGTTGGGACAGTCTTCCTTGACTTTGTGGAGTTCCTTGGATACAAACTTTTGAAGATTTGATTTATCTGGCTGTTCAAAATTAGAAACTTAACAGTGAGATATAATGGATAAGTCTTCATTGATTACAGGAACTATGGAGCTCTAGGTTAAGACATGAAACTTCTACAATCCCTTAACACTCAGGAAAGAGAATCAAAAATCATGATTCAAATACAATCCCTTCAATTCATCGAAAGATAAAAAGGGTCCTCTAGAAGTCTATGAGGATATTGGTAGCAGAAGAAGTCATATCTACTTTTCAAATACATATCTTCAGTGGATGTCTTCAATGAGCAGAAGAACCCTTAATGATTGAGCTTAATTATTACTCATCAGCACCACTGCTCCATCTGTCCTGAAGTGGTAATCTTCTGTGGTAGCTATATAATACCACAACATCAGTACTCTGAAAGTATCAGCATACTGAGTTAATCATGAAGGGGTTTTCATTAGTACCAGAAGAAACTGCTTCAATTAGAAAGATTTTCTTTGAAAAAAACTCTGGTCAAGGATCATTTCAACCTTTAAAGGAAAACTGAAATGCATGAGAAACTCAGGGAGGTTGCTGTGTCCTGTGCTGGTCCTGACCTCTCAGGAAATTCCTACCAGTACTCTCTCTGGTGTTTCTCTGGAAGTCCTTTCTTGCTTTAAACTTCTCGTTGTGTGTAACTAATAACATGGTGTGCATCTAATACCTTTGTGGTTTTACTGCCTGTGAAATGTGAAAATCTGCAAGTTGGGAAAGAGCTCTCTCCTTTCCCTGTGACAAGATGAGTTACTTTGTTGCCATTCCTCCCTTGCAGGCAGCCTTTGCAGGTGAGTTGTAGGGCTTCACTGTCCTTAGTCCTGTTTTGGAGACAACATTCTTCTCAAGTTTGGTGCTCCAAGACTTTCAGAAAGGCAGTGGAAAGCAACAGCTGTCTAAACTCTTCCAGTCACTGCTAATAAACTTCCCACTTTCTGCCCTGAGCCATCTGATGCCACATGCCGTAAATGTCAAGGATGGAAAGCCCCTTTGGCACAGAGCCTGTCTTTTTCTTGGATGGATTAAAATGACCGACTGAATCTGTCTTGGCTATTGTAATGATGCTAAGTGTGGCTCTGCTTAGTACTGCTGCCCAACCAGTGGCCCATGCAAACCTGTGATTTTCAGTTTTCCTTGTACCCATTATTTGAACACAGGCCATGACATATTCATATCCAAAATGGCTATTTATGGTCGAGTTATCACTTCGGTCCAATTATCACTCTTTATTGGACTTAGCTGACCCTTAATAGTAACAGTTATCAGTATTTTGAACACCAGTTTCCACGGGAATTGTAATGCAGACTGTTGCTCTTGTCTTATCTTTTCCTGCATATGGTGTGAGATTCAACAATGTGATCCACACCCAGGAGAAAACAGCACCATTACAAAGAATGTGCTGAACGCGCTCAGGCCACCTTGTGTGCACTCAAAAGCACAAGGATAAAGCCTGAGCATCGACAGCACACAAAGTGACCTTATTAGGATGATTCCTTATTTGAAGTCTTAATTTTTAAATGCTTCTTTGTTCCATAGTTGAAATCGCTCACACTAACAGCAAGAGCTAATTGCTTCTCTGTTGATAAGACCAGGAGATGAACTCGGGAATGACTTCAGAGATGGTGGGATCATCTATCTGCTGACAGATTCCACAACAATTTTTGTTATACCTTTTATGCCTGCATCTTCTCCATGTATGTTTGCCTCTATCTACTACCTAATTTTTGTAGTCACCAAGAATGGTGAATGACTTCATACTTCTGCTGTAGCTTTTCAGTTTGGCTATCTGTTGACTGCCCAGGAAAACAGATCTTAAGCTCTTACTGGCTCCAATAGTTATGCAGGGGTTTGAAGGTGAGGTCTAGGCACCATGAAAGATGACAAATCTGTATTACTTGTGCTTTGGAATAACAGAGTCTGTGGGTTTTAGAGCATCCTTATCCCACCACCATATCAGGGGAATCAATTAGAGGGCTTTTTCAACCTTAATGATTCTGTGATTATGCATGATTATCAATGACCATACAGTTGTAGCCACTGCTGCTTCTGATATTTAGGGGTATTTTTTTCAGCTGTAGTCACTTTTCCTTTCTTTGGTGGACCCAAGAGAACCCCTCATTTTGCCTGGCTAATGACACTGCTGGGATGTATTCTGAATATTTGAAGAACAACCCTGTGTGGCGGGGATCAGGTTGTCTTTTATCTTGACCCCAGTGTGTTCTTGATCCCTTAATATTTACTCTTTATGAGATTCAATGAAGAACGGGCCTGGTGCCAGTCTAGCACATAATACAGTGCACTGAGGTGTCATTTTTATCGTTCAAGGTCTTCTTCATTTTGGCTAGAGACTTAACAACAAAAACATATCCAGATGATGTCATATCTAAAGCTTGCCCTAGAAGTTCCACTTTACTGAGGCTCTTGTAATGCTGTTTGGTTTTTTTTCTCTGCATTCCAGCTCACATTGTTGTTTTTAAAGTTTTAGTATTAAGAAGCTCAAACTTAAAGAAAACTTTAATGGTTTGAGCTGGTGTTCAACTAGTCTGAAATGGAGGTTCCAGTGGGGACTTATCTTTTTGACCTCAGACTCACTTACAACCCAGCTTGAAAAGGTGCTAAAGCTTTGTTAATTTGTCAGGGAGATTGTGTTTGTAACTGCATTTGGGAAGCCATGGTAATCTATCCTGCAAATGCTCAGGTGTGAGCTTAAATTTAGCCATCATTTTTAGTGCAGCTACCTGTGTGTTTGAAGTTCAGCAGAGGCTGATATGTTTTCCAGAGCTAGATCCTAATTAGCTTTTGAATTTGGTACAGCTCAAATGATTTCAGAAATAATGTGTGAAAAGCAGCTGTGTGTCTTGTTATACATGATAATACACCTTTAAGCTTTCCTCTGTCTAGCAGGATATTGTGAGAAACATTCACATCTGTCTGTTTACTAGCATTCTCCATGACATATTAATGAAAATTAAAATTAAAAGATGCGTATTTTCTGTGCCAGCATCACCCTGGCTTTTATTGACTGGCTGGGATAAAAACTAACCTTAGATAGAAATAATGAAAATATGAATCCAAAATGACTTTATGATCTCTGCAGTTAATGGTCTCATTAGCTATGCCACTGTTTTAAATGATGGTAGAATAACTCAATATGCACATTAATGTAAGACCTTGATAGATTATTAATTATCTAAATGCTGAACTAAATTCATCCCTTATACAGTTCCAAGGAAGTCGCATCATGACAGAAACAAAATTGATCCATGTTATTCTAGGTTTGATTTTTATGACTAAATTAATACCGATTTACTATCTAAATGTCTGATAAAGACCCAGACACACTTTCTGTGCAATCAGAAAACCATGAAATGAGTATCAGGGGCTTTTATAGAGTTGCAGAACTGGAGGACCTGAAGAACTTGTGCAACCTCTTTCTTGGTTTGGACACAGGAGCAATGATGCCCAGGTTATTCCTGGCAGATGTTTATCTAACCTGCTATGAAGAAGTCTTGAATGATGGAGGTTGCACAGCCTTTCATAACAATCTATTCCCTTGCTTGACATCTGTAATGTACCTGAATCACTGGATGTTCTGGGATGCTTAAAGGCAGCTTAGACACCTTTCTCTTCTACAATCAGAATATATTAGGGACTTAGATACTTCTGATATTTATTTATTACGTTGTTTTAGATCTATTTACCAATCAGATACATTGAGGTAAAGGCAAAATTGCATTGTCCAGCATTACCCACTGGGTAATGATGTTAGGATGTTAATATACAACAATCCCAACTAGAGGGTTATTCTATATCTTAACTTGTTAGACAGGTGTGTGCTGGGTCTTGTGTCAATACCTCTTACCAGCACTGATGACATCTTTAAAGAACTCTCACCTAGAAAAAATACCCCTTTATCCAGCTAATGAGGAAGATTCAGAGGTTTGAATTTTATCAGAATTCCATAGTTGGAATGAATTAATTTTCTTAGTACTCATTAGGGGACTAGTATTGCGGTGCTTTAATGATATCTCTGTGTAAATCAATGTTTTACACAGGATTGCCTTGACTGTCACAAATATCGAGAGAGTATGTAACTGATTGTCAGACTCCTTAAGCAGCATTGATTTTTACTGCTGCAATATTCAGATGATGAGGTAACTGCATCTTATCTTATTGAAAAAGTCTTGTTAAATCAGTCAATGGTCATGGACTTGTCCAGCTTACTCATTTCTCTTTGACTGCTGCTCTGGTTTTTATTTTGTGCTTTGTGATCCATTGGGGCCGAGATCTGCAATTTGGGGTGGAGGTCTTGACGTTGCTCTGTCCACAGATATCATAATGTCACTACTGTTTTTTCCCTTTCTTGGCAAAGACAGCAGCCTGTGGTAAGATACTGTCAAACTGAGATGTTCAGTGGTGCTCACTGTATCACAGGCAGAGGAAGACAACAGCAGTTTGGTTCAGGAGAGACCTGCACATAAGTAAGTGTTACATTGACTATGGTGGTATAGCACCTGTGGGAGACATGTGCTAATGGGCTTTGCAACAGAAAGGGGAGTTCTGGGAGTCACCACCAGTGTGAAAATATGGATTGGTTCGTGTCGTGAAACTGCACCATTGTCTGAGTCTTGCATTGACAGGAATGCTATTAAATGCCAAATTGACCATGCAGATTCAGAGTGCTTACAGGCATGTGATGGTATCCACAACTCTGCATGTAGTCCACAGGACCCTTACCCCAATCTGAACTGTGCTGCATCTTCACAAGAACGTTCTGTATTTCCTTCACAAAAACGTTCTGTATTTCTGGATTGCTCCGGTAATCAGCTATTGATCACCAGCTGCCAGAAACTTTAATCCGATTACAGGCAATAAAACTGTTTTCTATCTCTGGCGCCTGACTCAGATTTCAGAGCAAGGGAAAAAGTATGACATCACCTCTGCTTGCATCTGTGTCGGGTAGCTAATGAAATTACACGAAGGGTTTGAAGACCATTAAAGTCAATGTTGATCCTTATTATTATTAAGAGCACTTTCAAATTTACTGCACCACAGGGCAGGCTTGAAAGCATCATTTTTCAAAGGTGTGTGCATTGCATTGGATTGCAGTGAAGAGCCCTGCTGCCTGTAGAGGATGTCAGCAGCAGAGAGAATCAATCCTGAAATTAATTTGCTAAAAGTCTGCATAGCTTTTCTCCTGCACAGACCCACACACACCGTTATTTGGTGATAATGGGCACAACAGTGACCTTCATTTAAGAAAGACCTGGGTGGGATTCCATGCATGAGGAGGGGCTTGTGATTCGCAGAGTTTTCCTGCTGCAGACTATTGCAGCTCTGGAGCTGCATGGGGTCTGCTCCCCTCTGTGTGCACTGCTGAGCTTCATGCAGGGGCATGAATGCCTTTCATTAATCCAAGCATAAGGTTTTGAGTCCTTCCTTCACCTGTTCCAGCAGGATGGTTGGGGTTTATTTTCTTTCAAAAGCTGGTATTGCCATTTTGAGGCTTAGACCGAAGACATCTAGATGCTTGGTGTCACCACCTCAGAGAAGCGACAAGGAGAAGGCTGGAGACACCTCTACTATGTCCTGGCTTGCTGCTTCATTTCCTCATCATCTGTTGCCTGGCAGCACAAGACAGAGCAAATCTAAGGCTGTTTTGTCTTTTGAACAGAAGTTTTGTTCAGGTGAAAGCACTTCCCAAGTTCAGAGAGAGTAAAAGTGGTGGAAAGGTCTCAGAAATGCTGTCCTGCCAACCACCTGCTTCTCAGACCAACAGTGCGAGCTTCTCTTGAAGTCTGGCAGTTGCTCTGTAGCCCAGTTAGACATTGTCTGGGTAGGAATCAGATGTGGCCTTGTGATACATGCTCATAAACAGCCAATGCACAGTAGTAGGTCTGAGGTGAGCACGGGGAGCAAAACATAGTATTTTGCAATTGTAGCAATGAAGTGGCAAATTTTAAAATAATACGTGCTGTCCCTCGAGTATTTTTGTTATCTGCAACAGCATTTCTAATTGTGAATTTTTATGGAAAATCCTCTTGCTTACTGTAGGTTTTCTGACCAGATACTTGCCATCTCAGACCCTGGAGGCTCTGTACCTGGCACGGCTAGGTGTAGCTCTTAAAACAATCAGCCTGGTCATAAGCAGTGAGGTACACTTCCCTGGCTAGCAGCCATAAATTTTGTGTTTTAATGTTGGAATTCCATAACGGTAACATTAAACACCGTGCAGAAATTTTAGAATAAATGTCCTGAAAATCAGAAATTCCAGTGAAATTATGTAATATACGTTTTCCAGCCCTATGCACTATCACTGAAGTCTTGCATATATTTTGCTCCTTCATTTTCATCTATGTTATATTGGCCATCAGTGTGCTGCCATGTGTTGCAAACCTGTGAGAGCTAGTGGCACAGTGCTTGAAAGCAGAGATCATACTACGAGCATTTGTCATGCACTTAGCTTGTGGCTTTGAAATAGGCTTGACCCTTTGGAAATTGCAAAAACGAATATTTCCATTTTAAGTAAATTATCTACTGAGGTACTGATGAGTCCATTTATGTACTAGGGTTCCAGTGGTGCTGACAAGTATGAAAGAAAACCAGACACTGAACTAAAAAATTAAAAATGCCTATTTAGAAAAGAAAAAGCCTAACTAACATAGGATAGAACGATAAATTCATAAAAATGCGTGGGTATCCTGGAAAACACAATTCCTTTGCCACTGATGCTGCTTTCATCTCAAGATTTTGGAATCGAGTCCCTCCTTCATGTTGACCAGCTAGTGGGCTATAGAACTACACTTCGATCGTAGTCAACAAAGTGTAAATTTTGTCACTGGTTACTTTAAAGAGCTTCAACTAATTTACAGACTAAACCCTGTTATATTTCACTGGCCTTCCACATTACAACATTTGCTTCAGAATAATTCATTGCCTTTATGTTGGTTGTTCTATCTGTACAAAACCATATTGCAGGCTGTTAACTTATAAAAGATAGAGTGAGAAGGCATTCTAATTTCTCTTCAGCGTAAGAAAAGATAAGAAAAAATATTAACACATTGGATAATAGCTTTCTGAATAGAGTTGGATGAGTTTGCCAGAGAGGAGTCCTAGGCACTGATCCTGGTCTTTGTTAGATCTGGAATAAATTCACTGCAGTCAGTGTAACACATCATTCCCAGCTTGGGGAATAATACATTTTTAAAGAAGTGATCAATGCAGGGCAGATTCTGCTTTGATTTTCATGACTCTAGATCTGGTAAAATGTCATTAGTGTTCATGGTGTCTCTGGTTTGCGTGAGTGTCGCTGAATCAGACTCATGAGGCAGGAACAAACTACAATCTGGCTTTATATATCATAGTCACATTAAAATGATAGTTGGCGACCTAAAAAGGAACAACATATGGTCAGTAGAGAAAGCCTCATGAAAAATGCAAAAAAATCATTTTGGCATTTTTGTTACATTGCTTGCAATAATACTTGAGCTGGCTTGGCTAAACAAGCTGCCTTTGTATGCATTTACAGGATCTATCATGGCAGTGCTGTCTGCAGTATAGACCCACACATGTCACCTCAGTCTCAGCTCCTGTGCTGCTGTTCCTATTGAGCTGCTTATCTCTCTCTGGCAGGCATCAGCCCAGCACCATGGCAGCCTGGACACTGTGGGCTGTGTTTAGGAAACCCATTGGTACCCAAATGGCAGTGGAGGAGGTGACAGCATAAGTATGTCTGTATGTGGGCATGGATGGGGTAGGGGAGAGCTATCTGAGAAAACTGAAGAAGGGTTGAATTTCTGCAAGGGGCAATTGTTTTTTTAATTGTTCAGAATTTCAAGTGCATTGGAAAATAATATACTCTTTCATTGCCATGATCCTTCAATGGGAGACAGACTATTTTCCCTATTTCACAGAGGTGTTGAATAAATTTACCAAGACTACAATTTTCAAACACCTGAAAATATATTTCTGTCTTAAATCTTCATTTGGATGTTTCAGTCTTGACCTTTTTATTTCAGAGAAGTGATGAAGGTCACAGAGGAATTCAGCTGGGATTAGTCAGAGTGGCTTCTTTAGTTCAATCAAGCATTTTGTGTTTTCAATGAGAAAGCTGTTAGTCCTTTGTATTTCTTGGTCAATTAAACTACGTGAAAAGCCCCCGCAGGAAAGCTTGTAGGCATCTGCCTGCCTTTGTGAAATTTTGGAATTGTTTGTAGCCTAAACCAGAATTTCTTCAATATAGAATCATAGAACCATTTGGTAGGAAAAGACCTTTGAGATCAAGTTCCACCGTACCTGTCCACTACTAAACCAGATCCCTGAGCATCTTATCTACCTATCTTTGAAAAATCTCCAGGGATGGTTATTCCACCACCTCCCTGGGCAGCCCATTCCTATGCCTGATAATCCTTTTGGTGAAGACATTTTTCCTGATATCTAATCGGAACCTCTGCTGGTGCAACTTGTGGCCATTTCCTCTTGTCCTATCACTTGTCACTTGTGAGAAGAGACCAGCACCCACCTCGCTACAACCTCCTTTCAGGCAGTTGTAGACAGTGATGAGGTCTCCTCTCAGCCTCCTCTTCTCCAGACTAAACAACCCCAGTTCCCTCAGCAGCCTCTTATAAGGCTTTTTCTCCAGCCCCCTCACCAGCCTCGTTGCCCTCAATGTCCTTCCTGTAGTGAGGGGCCCAGAACTGAACCCAGCACTCGAGGTGTGACCTCACCAGTGCTGAGTACAGGGGCACAATCACCTCCCTGCTCCCGCTGCCCACGCTGTGTCTGATACAGGCCAAGATGCCATTGGCCCTCTTGGCGACCTGGGCCACTGTTGGCTCATGTTCAGCCGGCTGTCAGGGAACACCCCCAGGTCCTTCTCTGCCAGGCAGCTCTCCAGCCACTCCTCCCCAAGCCTGTAACGCTGCATGGGGTTGTTGTGTCCCAATTGCAGGACTCTGCATTTATCCCTGTAGAATCTCATCCCGTTGGTCTCAGCCCATCGATCCAGCCTGTCCAGATCCCTCCGCAGAGCCTCCCTTCCTTCAAGCAGATCCACACTTCCACCCAGCTTGATGTCACCTGTGAACTTACTAAGAGTGTAATGAGAGGGTTCTCATCCAGATCGTTGATAAAGATATTGAATTGGACTGGACCCAGCACTGAACCCTGGGGGCCACCACTCATGATCTGCCTCCAACTGGATTTAATTCCATGTATCACAACCTTTGGACCCGGCCATCCAACCATTTTTTTTTTACCCAGCAGAGGATGTGCCTGTCCAGGCCAATGGCAGCCAGTTTCTCAAGCAGAATGCTGTGAGAGATGGTGCCAAAGGCTTTACTAAAGTCCAGGTGCACCACAGCCTTTCCCTTGTCCACTAAATGGGTAACCTTGTCATAGCAGATCAGGTTAGTTTGGTGGGACCTGCCTTTCATAAACCCATGTTAACTGGGCCTGATCACCTTGTTTTCTTGTATGTGCTGTGTGATAGCAGTCAAAATGATCCGTTCCATGACCTTCCCTCACACTGAGGTCAGACTGACAGGCCTGTAGTTACCTGGATCCTCCCCAGACCCTTCTTGTAAATGGGTGTAACATTCACCAGTCTCCAGTCAAGCGGCACTTCCCCAGTCAGCCAGGACTGCTGGTAGATGAGGGAAAGGGTTTGGCGAGGACCTCTGCCAGTTCCCTTAATGCCCTTGGGTGGATCCCATCTGGCCCCATAGGCTTGTGAATGTCTAACTGGCCAAGCAGGTCTCTAACCATTTCCTCTTGGATCTTTGAAGTTTTGTTCTACTTCTCCTGCCTGTCTTCTGGCTCAGGAGGCTGAATAACCAATATATGAATATGAACATATGCATATTCAACATATTCTTCAAAATATATATGTGTATATATACTCTAACCCAGGCAGGCACCACTGCAATAGAAAGGAGGTTTTGTAGAATTGACCAGTTTATATCCTGCACGGCATCTTTTGTATAGTTACGCCTTCATAAGACTCGTCAGGTAGTTGCTGGCAATGGCTGTCTCAATCTTTGAATGACAGACCAATGTACTACAGGTGATAATGGATGTCTAGATGGAAAAGTGTCCTTCTTACCTCAGGAACTTTCTTTTTTTTTTTTTTTTAAAAAAACAAGAAGAGGTAAAACCCCCATTCCCTCACTCTTCCTGTGTACTTCCTGCTCAATGTTTTTCAAGCATTTTGAAATCTCTGGCACTTCTCATGTTTGAATTTGGAGAACCTTTGTCTGAGGTAGTACAATCACTGGCTAGCTAAGTCTGTTATCAACTAGAAAAGGATTAGTTTTCTTTTGATTATGGGAATGACCTTACAGACAGTGTTTGAAAGAGGCATGTTTTCCCTGCCATCAGCCATGTTTTCCACTCAATCTGCCTAACCAGAAGGTGAGATTTTATTTACTTGTTTTCTCAGAAGTTATATGAAAAAGTTTTCAGGATTTGGTTCTCTTTGGGTTTGCATTAAAATTTTCCATGGAAATGTAGACGATTTGGCTGAAATGTCTTTTTTGGTTTAGAATGGATGAGCAGGAAGAGACACATTACCAGTAAGGAAGGGAAAACAATCAATTCTTACTAAAGCATAACATATCCTTGAAGTCTGTTTGTGACCTCTCCCAGACCGGATTAAATAACACTGGTCTTCAGAAGAGTCCCTTGAATTTTCTACCTACCTCTATCTTAGGCAATGTGAATTATTTTTCTAACTCAAATTGCTCTAAAGAGAGCAGAGGGAGCTGGCAAATTCTCAGCTGCCTATGGTTTCCCAGATTTTGCCATTCTGGTGCAGATGTCTGTGTCTGTATTGTTCACCTGGGGCTCACACATGACCAGGGAAGATGAGTGGACCTTCTAAGAGTACAATTCATCCCATCTGGAAGCACAAGCATAGATGAGCCCCAATGACTTGCAGCCTGAGTCTCTGCTTAGACTACAGTGGATGCTTCAGGTGTTTGGTCCAAATGTTGGTGTCACACTGCATCAGTCCTTTGAGGGCACTCACAGCCCTGATGTTCCTCACCTTGCCCACAGTCTATGATGCTGTTCCAGCCCAGTGGGGGCGTCCAGCCATCCCATCTTTTGGAGGGCAGGGGTGAAGGACGCAGAAGTTGGCAAGATCACCAGCATGTGTTGCCTGTTGGGAGCTGGAACAGGATCAGTGGTGTGACTCCTCCTGTAGTCAGGCTGCTGTCCTGCCAGTACACCTGGTGACTGAGCTGGGGTGGTGGAGACCCTTCTTTTGTCCATGGGCAGTGCCTCCAGCCCTTCTTGGGATGGTCAGGAGCCTGATCCGGAGCCTATGGCCACTAGGACAGCTTGGGAGGAGTCACCTGTGCTGCTGCACCTCCGAGGGGCTGCGTCTCTGTTTCTGTAATGGCACAACAATGTATATTCTACAGAAAATTTGTGAATACCAAAACTGCAGAAGGAGCCTAAGTCTGCTTCTGTAGCCCTGTCTATTTTGACTGCTTTCCCAATGTCCCTTATTCTCACTGGGCTGTGTTATAACCCATTACCGCATTCCCCATTATCACACAGTGCAGAACACTCATGCCTTGGGTATAAAAGATGCTATATAATTGTAATTATATTGTATATCAAATGTTAATATGATCTCTCAACTAATGAAGGACTTTGCGGTGCCCATTTAATTTATCTGATGTTAACTTTCTAGACAAATCTACCTACGCTATAAATGTTCCATGTGGAGCAGGATTTTTGCTTTTTCCCATTTTTCCTTTTTGGCTGAAGGCCTTATTCTGTATTGTACACTGCGCTTCTTTCTAGATTGAATTTAGCAAAAAATAGCGAGAAGAAGAAAGAGAAATAAGGTCACCTGTCTTTCACATTGACCCTTGTTGCAAGTCTGCATTTTTTTCTAAGCTGGAATATTCACATTTAGGGTTATTGGTGGCTGGGTACAAAGAAATAAATACTTTCCTAAACAGTCCAGTATGATGGAGAAATTTATTTACAGTGTTTTACTTGAAATGTATTTAGTCAGTTATTAAGCCCTGCCTTGAAGTTTATTTGAGAATTAGGAAGCATTTAGCTACTCTAGCTTGACCGTCTGAGGGCAGTGTCACCTAATGCTTGCTAGAAATGGTATTCCTGGTCACTGCATCTGTCTGCGCTGCACCCACCCTCTAAGGATGTCATCTGAAACTCACTGATGTCAAAAACAGCCTTTCCACACATCTTTACTGCATATTGGACTTGAATATATTGCATTTACTCTCTGGGCCAGAGTGTCTATTCGTGTAAATCTTAAATGGCACCTAATCCAGTTAGGAGCATTTCATCTGTTGGATTCATAGACCTGAAACTAGATGGGACCACGACTAACCTTCAGGTCATACCTCTCACAGACATCTAATGTAGCTTGGTACAAAGTGTTTTTTGCATGAAGCAGTTTATGCTTGGCTAGAGCATGGCTTTGAGGAGATTCTCCAGTCTTGTTTTAAAGACCTCAAGTGATAAAGAGTCTAGGGCTGTCTTTGATTAATTGTTGCATAGGCAATCAAGTTCACCGTTAAAAACATCCGTCTTACTGCAGACTGAAAATGTTCAAGTTCACAATTTACCAGATATTCTGTTACCCAGAATATCCTTCACTAAATTTTGCCTTTGTTGTTAATGCTAACTGTATGTTGTGGAACACAGCAAACCACCAGACCTTCTTGTGGGTATTTTTATTAATTACATGCTTGCAGACAGCTATCTCTTTTTGTTTAATTCCGTCTCATCCTGAAACAAAGCCTTCTCTCCATCATCAAAACAGGTGTTCTGGGTAGGAAGGCATAGATAATCCTATGGAAGGAACATCAATAATAAAGGAAACATGAGGCTTCTGGAATGGTAGAGCTTTCCTAGATTTCCTCCTCTAGGTCTAAGATGCGTAGAATGGGGATGATGGGAAAACATGGAAGACAACAGAATGATGATGATTTGCATCAACTAAGAACCTGACCACATGCTTATGCTTGATGCAGGTGGTTGTGGACAACTGAATAGTGGCATGGCTGTGTTTCAACTCATGTACACATGAGGTCAGTTACGATAAAAGGTACATTTATATAAAGACATATCTCACACATAGTCTTTCCTGTTGACCTGGAGTACTTATGTGAACACAGCACAGTTATAAGTTCATCTTTAAATTGTGACGGAAGTCATTGAAATGTGATTTCTTCTCGTGGGAAATGGCAGAGTGGGTTGATTTTGAAACAATAAAAGAGATAGAGTAATGAGGCAGAACCTCTTGGTCCTTCACTAGCAACAAAAATATTAGGTGGCAAAGTTCTAGATCAATGTCAAATAATCAGGAAAAAGATAAAGGATAATTTTGGCAGAGACATGTAAAATACCTGAAGGCTATCAACACAGTAATCCTGATACGTTAAGAGTTGTTAATCCTGAACTTTTTGTCAGCTTAAAGCAGTGAATGTAAGGGATTTTTCTTTCATATTTTCCAGATTATTGGTGCTTAGAAAGCTGGACATTGGCAACAGAAGTACAGGGGTAAATAAAACACACACATTTAATTAACCACCAGTATATTGAATGAATGCTAGCGGTTGTTTAGGCACTAGTAACTAGTTCTGGACAATAAAGGAAATAGAAACAATTTGTTGGAAATCTGATGTCTGGTGGGTGGGAAGTTGGCTCAACCCTTTCTCTTTCATTCAAATATTTTTAAAGCCCTTATGTCACATGAAAACACGATATTGACCTGAAGTCAGAAAAGTCTGGTTTAGGGTTGTACAGGGCAGTGTTGAGGCAGTTACGTCACTCTGTCCAAACCAGTTATTGAAGTACAGCTATTCCCTGAACTCCCTGCTAAAATCCACTGGAGCTCTCCACTGTTCAAACTTCCTCTCTAGAGAGCCTTCCAACAACTGCTCGTTTTGACAGGAGCTTCTACCACCCGCTCCCTTGCCTTGGCTAGGCTCAAGCCCAGAAATCCTCACCTGTGTGTGGAGGAGCAACCTCCACCAGTTCCCATCCTAGGCTCTCTGCCTGGCTGACATCTCATCAGCAGGCAGGGAAGAGAAGGGTATGGGTTTTCACACTCAGCTGTTCTTCCCTCTGGCACAAGTAGTCTGTAAGCCTGGATAGCTGTTTTCCAGCTTTTCCACTTCAGCTACTCCTCCTACTGACTACTCTGTGCATCCTCTCTCTGCCTGCTCTAACTGAAAGTCTGCCATAACCAAACTACTTTCTGATCTAATGTGTGTCAATGACCCTCTCTTTTTTGCTGCTTTGGCTGGAGCTGCCTGCTATGTGGGCAGAAGTAGTAAGGTACAGGACCTGCAGAGCAAAAGCGTGAATCTCTTACTTCAACATATTTAACTTCGGCTTTTCAGCTCCTTGCATGACTTGCATGAGCGTCAGCCAGTTGGAGAAAGCCCTGTAAATCCTCAAGAACTTTAGAAAATGCTCTTTGCACGTTTAGCTTGAAAACCCACTCCTGTGCCTGGACAAGTGGGCCTGAGTCTTGGGCTGCACAAGACACATGGCTAGGACTGATAACAATCTGCACAAACCACCAAGTACAGGCTGCAGCCTGTACGTGGCTACCTTGTTTGCATCTATCTGCTTTTACAAGTACTGCTAGAAGTAGCTGTCTGGGTCTTTATATCTGACCTAGTTTCATTTGGCACTACTGGTCCCATCACTAAGTAGACTTCCCTCCGTTGCATCTCTTTTAGTTAGTTACTAATGATTTTCCTACCTTGTGGCTTCTTGGTTTTCCCACCACAGTACTGCTACACTTATCATTTGACCTAATCCCTGGAAGATGAGAAATCAGATGTGGTTTTAGCTCAGAAACTGAAGAGTTTTCAACCTCGTTATGTTGAGTAATGATCCACACCAGCCATAAAAAAGAGAAGACTGAGGAAAACCTCAGGTGATGGTACCCTTATGGCGAATGATTTATGTTTGGTTTTTTTTTTTTTTTTAAAGAAAGAAAGAAATAAGGAAATTAATGATGAAACATCTTCCTGAAGGATGTATTGAAATACATTACAAAGAGTGTGTTAGCAGCACACAGAATAGGATGTGTACACCAATGCCAACCACTGTGCTCTCTGGACTTCATAGCATCTTGCTTGCGGATTTTCATATTGTTTGGAAGAGAAATAAAAAGAAAGTGGGAGGATGTGTTAGACAGAGGCCATTGGGACCAGAGAAAGCAGGCTCAGACACAGTGCTGGAGCAAAATAGGAGTGCAGTATTTCTTCTGTGATGATCATAGACAGTTTCAAACCCCAAATCATGGAAAGAAGTCATGAGCCAGGTAGGAACATGATTTCAATCCATTGTACATGGAAAAACAAGTTCATCATGTTCTGTCTTTACTCTCAGCCATTCTTGGCAACTTCAGCCACATCCTGGAAAGAGTGGAAGGGAGGAAGTGCAGAGGGGAGCAAGTGCAGAGGGGGAGCCATTAGGCAAGTGGGTTATGTGGTTTGGTTTGTACTGTGCTTAGGGAAGCTATTCAGCTTCAAAGGAAAATATCTGATTGCTGAGAAAAAGTGTACAAAGAAATTATGTTTATTTTTTAAACCTCGTCACTGCTTCTCAGTATTTTTTTTTGCCACTGTTTTTCTACAGAGTACAGTGACAACTATCCTTCCAAGATGACAGCGTTATAATGGTTGCAGCTTGATCAGTCACCTGTGAATGTGACAGCGGAAGCTAACTGAACAGTTAGGAAATAGAACCATTTTCCCGATTGGGGTCAGAAGGTAAAACACAATAAAATCTATTTTTATATCACGGGTTTTTGTTTTTATTGTTGTTCATATATATAGTTGTGACCAAAATAACTTGGGTTCATTTTTTATTTCCTTTTTTGGTTGATATGCAGTATTTAGCTATTCGGTTCTCTGATGTTCCAGCAAATAGCCAGACAGTTTTTAAAATAAATGTTCTCTTAGAGGATGTATATTTTTTCTTCTGTTCATTTCCGAGTCTGGGAAATGGAAAGTGACTTCAGAAAGAGACCAAGCTTATTTTAGAGGGAGAAATACATTTGCCACTCTTTCTGCCCCCGTACCACAGTACAGTTCTCTCCATTTTATTGTTTCAGAGTTGAAGTCAAGTGTGATTTTTTTTTTTTTTTAGGACATGCTTTGGATTTTCAGGATATCTTAAGCACCTTTTTTTCTGCATCACAGAAGTTAGAATCCATTTTCTGTCAGATGACTAATGTTCATCCATGTTGCTTAGCTGCATGGTTACAAAACTCTACATATATATTTCATCTATGATGTCCTAGCAAAACCTTTCTCCTCTCTTTCTCTCATTCTTTCATTTTTACCCTGTTTTCCTGGGAAGACAGAGCTTATGCAGCTTCAGCCTGTCTTGATTACTCTGGTGACTTGTGAACTAGTTTGCCAATATAAACCAGATTTTCAGGAGGTCAAGAGGGAGGTTCTTGCACATTTTATGGAAGTAGGAGGTCTATTAACAGA
The DNA here is from genome assembly GCA_033558235.1 of Neomorphus geoffroyi. Lineage (NCBI taxonomy): Eukaryota > Metazoa > Chordata > Aves > Cuculiformes > Neomorphidae > Neomorphus > Neomorphus geoffroyi. The sequence continues at coordinate 17,072,361 of JAUMJM010000048.1, read as the reverse complement.
TTGCTACACTAACAATATTGGCCAAACTCTCCACGTCCTTCTGCATACCCTATGCATCTCCAGGTGTGAGGAATGGATGCACTGCTCACAGCTGAATCCCGTGGTGATTCCAGGCTGACTGAAATGCATCAGCTATGGCCACATGTGTTGTCCTCATGCTGTCCGCTCAATTAGCGTCTCCTGCCTCAGGCTGTGGCTACTGCAGAGGGAAAGCACTGTGCAGGAGAAGAACTTTTGAAGAGAAAGTGCAGAACTCCACTGGCTGTTATTGTACTAGAGCAATGTCACCGTCTGCTGTACCCACATCAACTTCTGAGCTACTGACAGATGTATCAGAGCCTCCCTGGTGGAGCAGTTTGTTGCCCCTAGACGAACTGCAGGGATCTATGACATTACAAGGAGACATTACATGACATTACAAGGAAACATTACAAGACATTACAAGATTGTCTACCTAGAAAGCTCCTCAGCACGTATATTTATCATAGAAGCATTAGAACCAGTTTGAGGCAGAATATAACACTGTGCATGCCTTTGGTATACCTTCACTGATACATTAATATACCTTCACTTAAGGCTTAGATAGCTGGAATGCACTTATGTGTATGACTTCACTCTCTTACGTCCTTGGGAGACAATCTTGAATGAACTCTGAGGCCCCTGTAGCTCCCTGATAAGAAACATAGCCTCATCTGAAGGGACCATGCTGTTCTGCACTCAGCGGTGCTGGAAGAAGCAATAACAAGCTCACCATTTGAGAGGGTTATGCTGCCTGCAGCTGCCTGCACAGAGGCTGTGGGGAGCCCTGTGTGCCCAGGGTCCTGCACTCTCAGGAAGGATGCGTGTAACAGATGGCCAGCTTCTTGGGCTTAGACCTGGCTGGCTTAACTTGGGTGTCTGACTTTGGTACCTGCCTTGCACCGACATTTTAGGCCTCTGGTGAAGCAGTTTTGCTGAACTGTCTGTGCTCCCTGCCTACAGCGTGGGCAGAGGTGGGGGTCTCCCGTGGGCTTTCAAAAGTTCTGGGTTTTTTTCTCCACAGAGTATGGATATTTACCTCCAGATTCTGCTTTGGTAGGCATCTTACATTTGGTGGGCTGGTAGGTTAGGTGATGGATTCTGCTCTCTTAGTCCAAACGTTTTCTTGCAGTCTAGCAGTTATTAGACATGGTTTCTAGCAGACATCCTCAGGCTGCTTGTATGCTGCTGCAAACAGAGGAGTGCCTCACTGCATAGATACAAAACCACTCACTGCTGAAGGCATTACTGTAGATCTGGGTGAAATGTGCTTTGTCATTACAGGCAATTATGCTTTCACTGCTCCCAAAGATATGCCTTTGCTGGGATAGAAGGAAGCCTTCAATGTATCGTCTTATCCCAAAGTTTGTTTAATAAAAGGAGGGCAGCGTACAGTTGCATGGCTCCAGGCTTGGCTGGCAGGATGCTAGGTGTTCAGAAGAATTTATTTATTCCTAAAGAACAGGAATGTGCTGTTACATTTCTAGCCAATTGATTTTCTTACTTTAGACATCATCACAGCAATATGAACAAGAGGGGCTGTAGAAGCAGATACAAATAGCAGTAAGATGTGCTTATTTCTGATATTTTTCCTGAGATTTTATGTGTTTTCCAGTCTTGATTATATATCTTGAGGCAGAAAACTGGCTAAAGCACACTTTTTATCAAATGTGCAATGGACTTTAGATTATTTCCTATTGCTATTTTTCAGAGGAAATTAAAAAGGAAAAAAGGGCCTATCATTTAGCAGATAGTCTCTTTTAGTAAAATGGTCTTATCTGCTGTGATTTCTCAATGTTTGGCATCCATTGCTAGACATATTACCTTTTTTTTCGTTCTGAATCCCTCTCACTGTAAAAGTCTAAACACATGCTATTTATTGTCCAGTTTTGAAAAGGCTTAAGCTTTGGTTCAAGGATTCACAAATGCATGTATGGAGTTAATAATCTCCTTAATTTTTTGAGGAATACCTTTTTATTAATCACAACAGTTAGTGTATTTGTAGGCAGTGCAGTTTGATGAATAAGTGATCAAAGAACTTGTTAGCAGACTTTCTCTTTTGTTTCATGGTACTTAAAAACCAAAGAACAAAAACTGGACGAAGAAATTTTAGCCAGTATTTGTTTGAGGTTGGTGGAGTGAGTGAGTCTGGGTAAAAATCATTAGCTACTGTGACCTGAACCCGTAAACTACTGTTCAGATTACACCACAGAAAATGCTTAATACCAAGAGAAAAAGAAGAAAATTACACTCATGTCACAGGAATACTAGTCAGTTAATGTCTGTAAAACATGCTGAAATAGAAAAGTACAAATCAAATTTTAGTTATAACAGAAATTATTCTTTTAATTCTAAAAATCTCTTTATTGGGCCAGTATAAAAGCATGGAAAAACAAAAAGTAGACCAGAACACAGAATTAGTCTTGCAGAAACAATAGATCAATGAAACAAGAGAAGAGTAAAGCTGTGGACTAATATCCCTCTATTTGTGAAAACCAAGAAAAGGGAGACATTTCTTCTGGAAGGCAGTGGTCAGGAAGGCCAGAGCACAAGGTTGCTCAGAGAGGCTTAATTTTTTTACTGGAATGACAAATTAGTATCTTCACAGGGGACAGTACCTCCCTGTATTTTACCTTTCTCTCTACATATTCAGTATATTAAAAGAATGAGTCATTGAAATGTCTCAACCTTTAAGTTTTGTGAAAACTCTGATTTTTAGTCAAATATCAAATAATGAACCCAAGCGGGTTATAGGATGTACTGCCTGCTCATTGCTCTCAACAAATGGCTTAAGGGCTGGTGCCGGCACAGGAATTTTGGTACTATGAGCATGGGGAAAACCTTTACTGAACCTGGCCTGCTTGACCCAGATGGGTCCCACCTAAGTAAAAAGGGTAGAAGGATACTAGCCCGGGAATTGGCAGGGCTCCTTGAGAGGGCTATAAACTAGACCCGATGGGGGAGGGGGATGTAACCGGACTCACCACTGAAGCGACTGCAGAATGTGAGTCATTATCAAGGGTAAAGCCACTAACCCAACTGAAATGCATGTACACCAATGCACGCAGTATGGGGAACAAACAAGAGGAGCTGGAGGTCCTGGCCCGGCAGGAGTACTATGATATAGACGCTATCACGGGAACGTAGTGGAATGACTCCCATAACTGCAGTGCTGCCATGGAAGGTTACAAACTCTTCAGGAGAGACAGGCGAGAGGGAAGGGGTGGAGGGGTGGCCCTGTACACCAAGGAAACTCTTGATGCTGTAGAACTTGAGATCGGGGACGATCAGATTGAGAGTCTATGGGTAATAGTAAGAGTGGCAAGCAAGACCGACATCCTGGTTGGAGTGTGTTACAGACCGCCCGACCAGGTGGAAGAGGTGGATCTTTTGTTGTTTAAGCAACTGGAAGTTGCCTCAAGATCGTCTGCCTTTGTTCTTCTAGGAGACTTTAATCTCCCAGATATCTGCTGGGAACTTAACGCAGCCGAGAGGAGGCAGTCCAGAAGGTTCTTGGAGTGTACTGAGGATTGCTTTTTGTCACAGCTGGTGAGTGAGCCTACCAGGGGTGAGGCTCTCCTTGACTTGCTGTTTACCAACAGAGAAGGGCTGGTGGATGATGTTGTGGTTGGAGGCTGTCTGGGCTGCAGTGACCACGAGATAATAGAGTTTTCCATTAACAATGAAACAAGGAAGAGCAAAACCAGGACGACCATGTTGGACTTTCGGTGTGCTGATTTGAAGTTATATAAGGAACTAGTAAGGAGAGTACCCTGGGAGATAGTTCTTAAAAGCAAGGGGGTCCAGGAAGGCTGGATGTACTTTAAGAATGAAGTCTTCAAGGTGCAGGAGCAGGCTATCCCGATGTGCTCTAAGATGAGCCGCAGGGGCAGACAGCTGGCCTGGATGAGTAAGGAGCTCCTGAAGGAGCTCAGTGAAAAAAAGAGGGTGTATCGCCTTTGGAAAGAAGGGCAGGTGAGTCAGGTTGTGTTCAAAAATATTGTCAAGTTGTGTAGGAAGGAAATTAGGGAGGCAAAAGCCCAGCTGGAGCTTAAATTGGCCACTTGTGTTAAGGACAACAAGAAGAGCTTTTTCAAATATATTAACGGCAGAAAAAAGGGCAGCAACAACCTTCAATCCTTATCGACCACTGAGGGAAATATAGTAACTCAAGATGAGGAAAAGGCTGAGGTGCTTAATGCCTTCTTCACCTCGGTTTTCAACAGTAAGGCAGATTGTTCTGGGGACAACTGGTCTACTGAAGCGGTGGATAGGAGCGGGGTGCAATACAGCCCCCCTGTCATCCAGGAGGAAGAAGTTAGAGACCTGCTGAGCCCCTTGGATCCTCATAAGTCTATGGGGCCTGATGGGATCCATCCTAGGGTGATGAGAGAGCTGGCGGACGAGATTGCTAAGCCGCTTTCCATCATTTATCAGCAGTCCTGGCTCACTGGAGAGGTCCCAGAAGACTGGAAGTTGGTCAACGTGACACCCATCCACAAGAAGGGCCGTAGGGACGATTCAGGTAACTACAGACCTGTCAGCCTGACCTCGGTCCCAGGCAAAACTATGGAATGGATAATCTTGGGTGTGATCATGCGGCACCTGCAGAATGAGGGAGAGATCAGGCCCAGCCAGCATGGTTTCAGGAGAGGCAGGTCCTGCCTGACCAACCTGATTTCTTTTTACGACCGTGTGACTCGCCTGGTGGATGAGAGGAAGGCTGTGGATGTGGTGTACCTGGACTTCAGCAAGGCCTTTGACACTGTCTCCCATAGTAGATTCCTGGACAAGCTGGCAGCCCGTGGCATGGATGGGAATGTTCTGTGCTGGGTTAGGAATTGGTTGGATGGCCGAGCCCAAAGGGTGGTAGTGAACGGTGTCCCATCCAGCTGGCGGCCGGTCACTAGTGGCGTCCCCCAGGGTTCGGTGCTGGGCCCGGTCCTGTTTAATATCTTTATTGATGATCTGGATGAGGGGATCGAGTGCTTCATCAGCAAGTTCGCAGATGACACCAAGCTGGGAGGAAGTGTTGATCTGCTAGAAGGTAGGAGGGCCCTACAGAGGGACCTTGACAGCCTGGAGAGATGGGCTGATTCCAACAGCATGAGGTTTAACAAGTCCAAACACCGGGTCCTACACTTTGGACACAACAACCCCATGCAGAGCTCTAGACTGGGTGCAGAGTGGCTGGAGAGTAGTCAGGTGGAAAGGGACTTGGTGGACAGGAAACTCAACATGAGCCAGCAGTGCGCTCAAGTGGCAAAGAAGGCCAGTGGTATCTTGGCCTGCATCAGGAACAGTGTGGCCAGCAGGACTAGAGAGGTCATCATCCCCTTATACTCGGCACTGGTCAGGCTGCACCTTGAGTACTGTGTCCAGTTCTGGGCCCCTCAGTTTAAGAAGGATGTTGAGATGCTGGAGTGTGTCCAGAGGAGAGCAACGAGGATGGTGAAGGGGCTGGAGCACAAGCCCTATGAGGAGCGACTGAGGGAGCTGGGGGTGTTTAGCCTGGAGAAGAGGAGGCTCAGGGGAGACCTTATTGCTCTCTACAACTACCTAAAGGGAGGTTGTGGTGAGACAGGAGTTGGACTCTTCTCTCAGGTGACCAGTGACAGAATGAGAGGACACGGTCTCAAGCTTCGCCAGGGGAGGTTTAGGATTGACATTAGGAAGAAATTCTTCCCTGAGAGGGTAATTGTTCATTGGAATGCGCTGCCTAGGGAGGTGATCGAGTCACCATCCCTGGAGGTGTCCAAAGAGAATTTGGATGAGGCACTTAGTGCCATGATGTAGTCGACAAGTAGGAGTAGGTGTAGGTGTTGGGTCATAGGTTGGACTTGATGATCTCAAAGGTCTTTTCCAACATTACGATACTGTGATATTGTGAAGATTTATGTGTGACAGTGACTCTATGGCCAGCTTCTAACTTCAGAGAGAAATAGTCTCTTAAAGTGGAACATGTTCCATAAAGAAAAATACTTTCTGTTTTCATCCTTGGATCAAGACACATTGAGAAGAGAAGATAAATAAAAAAACCCCAGATAATAATAAAATGAACCAATGCTGTTATTTTTTGGTTTTTGGTCCTTCACACTGTTACCATCCTCAATTGCACAGCAAACAGCAGCACTTGGGAAGCTCTGGCCACACGACAGCATACGGCTCTATCATGCATAACAAAAAATGAAAGCTAAGGACAAATTCAAAAGGAATGGAGAGAATAGAGCAGAAGAAAGCTACTTGGTAAATGCTTGAAAGTGGGACAGTTCTTGAATGTGCATAAACATGCCAGAAAGACCTCATAACCTCTGAGGCCACTACCTTTTCAGACAAGCATCTGAAAATTCACTTTTTTGCTCAAGACGTCTCTAGCTCAAGTATATTTTCAGACATGAGAAAAGAGTTGGAAGGGTACAAAGTAATAGATGACAAGTATGCAATAGTGATAAACAGGAGTGAAAAAAGGGAGAAATGCGAAGATTATACTTACACCCTACATGGTTAATTGGAATCGAGTCACAGTGCTTTCTCTCTTGGAGGAAGAATAGTAATTTTTCTTCAGCTTTGGCAGAAGAACAGCATGCGTAAGAGCAAATAATATTTGAAGGTAGAACAAGCTGACATGGCACCAAGTGAGATAAATGCTTATCTCATAATCATTAACTCCTGGCCTAACTACTGTTTTGCATTGCCAAAAAAATCAGGACTTGGAGAGGAAGTGTATAGGCTATAAATAATGGCTCCAAGGAGCAGGATCAGAAAATAGTTGCAGCTGTATTTGCCTCTAAACATTAAAGTTCTTTAAAAACAAAGAAAGAAAGATAATCTCCTCTTGGTGGTTATAAATCATAGATTTTGTATCGTAGGTTCTAATTTTTGCTGCAGAAGTGGCTTACGTCCATGTTTTCACAAACAAGTGCCTGCTTCTGTTGGACTACCTTTTCCACCATTACCTGCCTGAACTGAAATGGCCTGCTGTTCCTAGAAAGGAAGGAAAGTGGTTGTAACATTTTCTAGATGACAGGTCAAAAGTGTTCTGAACTTCTGCCTCAGCACGAAGATGATCCACTGTGTTAAGCCATCAATTTAGCAAGATAACCATCTGTCTGGTGTAGTCTTGATGATGTAATGGTTTTATTAATTTCTTAAGTAAGATGAGCAGATGAGACTGCCTGAGGAATTCAGATATATTTGACCTTTACAAAATTATCTGCCTTCCTTTCTTGTGCAAACCCTGATGATTTCCAGTGTATTAGAGGTGTTACTCTGGATGAATGTTCTCAGGGCTTTGCAGTGACCATGAGAAGAAGGTAGGGCCAAACTGTTTTTCACATCAGAATAGGTGCTTTTTAACTACCGAGGCTAAAGTACAACAAAGTTAATTTCTCCAGACTCTTCCTTTTCCTCTGAGCTGAAGGATATTGCATGCTACCCACACGTTCCTTTACCTGCTATATTTTCAGTTTTTTATCATTGTTTTAATTTCAGAAATGTGAATGGAAAAGATGCAATGCACGGTGAGCAAAGATGTTTATATCCATGGAACAACAACAAAAGAGAACAAGTTTTGAAATTTTGGAAGAGATTTTAAGGTAAATTCAAATTGCAGAATAACCAGGAGCTAAGTAATGCAAGCTAAGGAGATAGAGCTCATGTGCCTTTAAGGGCATGGTGACCTTTAAAAGATAGCGTATAAAGAAACATGTAGTGTATAAAGAGGCATGATGATAAATCAGTATTTCTTGTACATAAAATGTTGAGAACACTGAAAATGGTGCTACCAGGTTATATAAGGGTATCCCCTTCTTTTATCTGCAAAAAGAAACTGTAATGACATTGTCTGATGTCTCCAAGGGTTTTCCAATCACATGTCTGCAAGTGCCTGCAGTTTCCTGTGCAGAAGGGCCAACACAGACATGCTTACTAACACGTGTTTTGCCTGCGTGTGTGTTAACTTTACCTCCACCACTTCATCACTGTGAAATTTTCATATTAGAGGCTTAATTTACCAGTTCAATTTTTTCTCTGGCCTTCCACTGTAACTCATGTTGGAAAGCACCAAACTCAAATGCAGCCCAGGTGAGGAGTGAGCATCGATGAACACTGAACTCAAGGGGGCAGGAAGTCCTCTTGGTCTCCAAAGAGATTAGTAGGTGTCCGTCTCCTGATGCTGCAATTTGTTTTTGGCTGAGTCTAAGTAGCTGTCAAGGATGTGTCTGCGAAGCTGTGGGCAATCCTGATCCTGGTTATTTTTCACCTCTCCAACCTGAGGCTCTGCAAAGCCAGATGCTGTTGCTTTATATGTGGTAGATGGGTTGGCCTTGCTAGCACGTCTGCAGGTCTTTCCTCTGCCTCTACCTCTTCAACCTTGAGGAAAGACCCAGGTTGGGGGCGTGTCAACACATCCTGGTGACACACCAGGAATAAGAGCTGTGCACAACTCACGGTGTGATCTATATATGGTTCTTGCCGACCTGAGGACACCATAATGGCCTATGCTGGTGCTCAGGAGGACGCACACAGCTCCAGGGCCTGGAGGGATTCAAACCAACTTTCAGCATGCAACAGCAGTTGCAGTAGGGGAAGGGACGTTCCCACAGAGACAGGTTTTCCCCAGATTTGTGCTTGTGCCTTCCTCACTCATTAGGTTTATAATTGCTGTAAATGATGCTTCCGGAAATGTTTTCTCGTCAGCTCTGTGGGGAGCCATTTCAGGTTGAACAGGCAAAAAAACCATGGGAAAGTTTAGCTAAAAGGGCACAAGGCAGAAATAACTGTAGGAAAGTCATAGCTTATTGTGCATCCCTGTGGCCAAGTGAGTGGAAGAACCAAGGGCAGCATCACAGAGGCAACATGGCACAGCCATGAGAAATCTCTTGTGTGAGAGTTTCTCCTAGAACAGCCAAAAACCATTAATGGTGTTAGAGAGGTTAGGCATAACAGGGAAAAGCTGTATGAAAAACTAGCTCAGGAAACTAGTACTTGTTAGCATGTTTTGAACAAACTGACAGAGAAAAGTGTCTCCCACCAGCCCAGGCTGTTCAAGGGCCCATCCAGCCTGACCTTGAATATTTTCAGAGAGGGTCCACCCACAACTTGTTTGGACAACCTGTGCCAGTGTCTCACCACCCTTATTGTGAAGAATTTCTTCCTAATGTCTAATCTAAATCTTCCCCCTTCCAGTTTAAAGCCATTCCCCCTCATCCTATCACTGCTTGCCCTTGTAAAATGTCCCTTCTCAGCTTTCCTGTAGCCCCTTCAGGTATTGGAAGGTCTCCCAGGAACCTTCTCTTCTCCAGACTAAACAACCCCAAATCTCTCAGCCTGCCCTCATAGCAGAGGTGCTCCCAGCCCTCTGATCATCTTTGTAGCCCTCCTTTGGACCTGTTCCAACAGTTCCAAATCCTTCTTATGTTGGGGATTCCAGAACTGGATGTGATACTCCAGGTGGGTTCTCACAAGAGTGGAGGGGGAGAATCCCCTCCCTCGATCTGCTGGCCACGCTTCTTTTGATGCAGCCCAGGACACTGTTGGCCTTCTGGACTGTGAGTGGACATTGCTGGCTCACTTGAGCTTCAGCACTGCCAAGTCCTTCTCTGCAGGGCTGCTTCAAATCACATCATCCCCCATCCTGTATTGGTACTGGGGGTTGCCTGACCCAGGTGTAGGACCTTGTACTTGGCCTTGTTGAACCTCATGAGATATACACAGGCCCACTTCTCCAGCCTGTACAGGGGACCTTGGATGACATCCCATCCTTCTGGTGTGACCAGTGCCCCACTCAGCTTGGTGTCATCTGTGACCTTGCTGAGAGTGCACTCAATCCCACTGTCTGTATCACTAATGAAAATTCTAAACAGCATTGGTCCCAGTATGGACCCCTGAGGGACACCACTTGTCACAGTTCTCCATCGGGACATCAAGCCATTGACCACTACTCTCTGAATGTGACCATCCAACCAATTCCTTATCCACTGAACAGTCCACCCATCAAATTCATATCACTCCAATTTAGAGAGAAGGATGTGTGTTACCGTGTCAAAGCCTTTGCAGAAGCCTAGGTAGATTATATCCATTGCTTTTCCCATGTCTGCTGATGTGGTTACTCCATCATAGAAAACCACCAGGTTGGTCAGGCAGGACCTGCCCTTGGAGAAGCTATGTTGGCTGCCCTGAATCACTGCCCTGTCCTCCATGTGCTTTAGCATAGATCCTAGGAGGATCTGTGCCTTGATCTTCCCAGGCACAGAGGTGAGGCTGATAGGTTGGTAGTTCCCAGGGTCTTCCTCTCTACTCCTTTCAGAAAAGGGCACAATGTTGCCCTTCTTCCAGTCACCAGGGACTTTCTGTGACTGCCATGACTTTTCAAATGGTGGGGCTTGCTACAGAGATGGTATGAAAAGACCCCCAGTGGATACGCAGATGTCTCCTTGTTTTGCCACTGCAGCGATCTTTTCTATAGGATGTCATTTGTGCAGAGGTGATGTGTACTCACCTTGTGGTGAAGGTGGAAATCGCTTATGTTTTTTTAGCGCATCCCATAAGCACCTTTGAGGTGAGAGAGGAATCAGTACCAGGAGCAAATTGTTTACCATCCCATAGCTGCCCAGTCCCCAGAATGCAGAATTCCCAAATAGCCAGTCTTTGGCTTCAAGGAGAGCAGGAGCCTTTCTCCCTGTTTCCCTCCTGCTGAAGGCACATTTCTGCAGTCAAATGCTGCTCCAAGGAGCTGCTTTATGCAGTTTCTGTGCAAGGCTTTGCACATCCCTTTGAAAACTGACTTTTCTTAGAAATAAAGAAGGTTACCGTGTGCATGTACCAGACTTTACTGCTGAGCACAGACACTGAGAATTTCTGTTAAAGGTTTTCATCACTGGAAGAGCTAGAAGTTTTTATCTGTATTTGCTTTCATATTACACCTGTATGACATGCATCTTGGTGCTAATACTGGGGAGAGGTAGGGCACGCAGACAGGCTGCCAGCACTAGGAGTTAAAAAAAAATGGGCTGCTTGTAAATAAATACCCTCCAGTGAGCATCTATTAATAGTGTGAACATCCTGTTTAGAGGCAACTGAATCGCATTTGGAGAGGAAGACCAGACCATATCATAGGTCTCTGGGTACGTGCCAGGTTCTCTGGGGCTGGGGGATAGCTGAGTGTGCTCCTGCCAGGTCACTGCCTGTCCCACTAAGCCTTTTTCAATTGGCTTCTTGAGGAAAGAAGTTTATGGATCCACAGTTACCACCAGCCCTACCAGACTCAGAATTTATCCCTTCCACGTGCTTGTGGCCTCCCGTATCTTTGATTCCTCCACGCTCAAAGGAGAAGGCACCCCTGGGTGGAGGCTGAGTCCTCCACCTATTGCCCCTAAGGCAGCAGTGTGGATTTGTACCTCCTGTTAAACACTTTGTGGCAGGTGTGGTGCAGCATGTCATGTCAGCTTCTGTAGTTGCCTAAGACCTCCATTCTCCTTCAGTGTTTTGGCTGGCTGCAGATATAGCATGGCTTAGACAGTTCTGTGGGATGGCCTGGGAAGGAGGTGAGTGCCCAGATCCTTGAAGTCATATTGCATCCATGCCAGGACAGCTGGGCACAGCCTGGCAGGGGCAGCATCTGCATCCTTCACCCTGAGCAGGACAGGGATTGAATATCTTCCAGGTGCCAGGCACCCAGCAGCTGTCCTCAGATGCCCAGGCGTGATAAGGGGAGTCAGTTCACGACAGAAGTGTCTCGGGCTGGCTTGCTCCTCAGGGTGTGAGATACGTGATCGGTTATCTCATGTTTCTCTGCTGGAATCAGACACACACATGCCATTTTCTGCCTCAGCCGAGCTGCCAAGTGAGTGACAGCAGAAAGGAGCTACTCTGTAATCACAGACATAAACACAGATGCGGCTGACCTCTCTAGCTCCTGACTTTAATCAAAATCACATGCAGCTCTCTGCAGCCCAAAGAATCGTTTTTTTCTTTTTAACAAAAAAATCAAAAATCAGATAAGGAAAAAAAGGGCAATGTTCCTATAACAAGGGACCACTTTTTAGAAAAGGAAACCCTGTGAATTAGTGACTAGTCCATGCATGCAAGCACAAAGTAAAACCAGTTCTAAAATAGCAGAAATCAGTTCTTGGGGATATCATTATAAATGTCTCTTTAAAACTGAAAGGGGAAACCCAGAAAAAGGAACTTCTCTATTTTTTTTTTCTGTAAACATTTCTAAAGAATCCTTTTCATTTAAAGTATAAGCCAGCCCTCATTTTTTAGCATTTTACTGTTCTTTACGCAGGAACTCCTAACTTATAAACTTATGAAGTTGCTTTATTGCAAAGTCTTAGAAAGACAGGACCTTATTACTTAGTTTCTGAAGGGAGGAGGGTATTTTATCTGCAGATCATAAAATGGATCTAATTACAATATCACATTTGTGGTGTGAATTTTCCATTGGCAAGTTTTAATGGTCCAATGTAGTTATTGCTTGTGATGTAACTCCATTAGAAGTTATTTTCTTTAAAATTTTTATGATATTTTGTAGCTGGAAGATGTAATGTGAAGGTGGTTTCATTAAAGCTGACTCTAACCCTGTATTTCAAGGCATTTCTTCTAGCTGCTGTTTCTAAAAATTTGTATATCAATAGCCAGAATATGGGCAGGGCAGAAATTTATCTGTTCACGGGATTACTACTGAAATTATTTGCATGGCAAAAATGCATGTTGTTGCTAGAATATTTAAACAGGAGGAGACAGTGTTGAAAAAAGATATGTAATTTTCAATTTTTTTTAAAATATAAAAGTAAAATGTTAATGTGAATAATGCTAAGTCAGCCTGCTCCAGCTAAGAATCTGCTCCATGTAGTCAGAGAGATGGGCATTAATCTATTATTCAACTCTACAAAGTTCAGTAGAATAACGGTTCTCACTAATTGCTAATGGGCAAAATTGCTGGTGCTTATAGGGAGATATTCTGGTAACAGATAATTAAGCTACTAAGTAGTTGAAAATGTCAGGAGAGAAAAATGATCTTTTCACCTCACTGAGTTAATTTTTAAATTTGTGTCAGCTGAGCTCACACTACTCCCACGTAGCCAGCCAGCTCTGCTGCAGAAAAGCACTATGGCCACTGAGCACAGAGACAAAGGGGAAACTGAGAGAAAATCCCTTTTCTTGATCCTCCTTTGACAGCTGTTGCTCGTGCTCAAGGAGGAGCTGCAAATCTCCAGCAACTGCTACGTGTGGCTCTTGCTTGCGCTGCCTTCTAGGGCCAGTATTTAATCATCACTCTTCATGGCTGAGAGATGTTCTTCCACCCCACAAGCCATATCCCTGAGCTACCGCACCTGGACGATGCTCCTTTGGCCCAGCAATTAAAATATACTACTACAGCCTCTCCTTTTTGGGAGGTGCCAAAGCAGGGTTGGGTAGACTGTTGGCTGTCAAGAGGAGGAGAAAGCAAAGGGGCACTTCTCAACCTTTGCAACGTGGGTTTGAGTTAGAAAACAATTTAGCCAGCAAGCAATGACAAATCCCATTGCATTACTTTTTGACCCCTCCACTGTTTTTGAAATTCATCTCTCTCTTTCACCGGGAAGACAAAGGAGCAATCCCTGTCCCTTTGGAGCCTTGGGGCAATGCAGCATTTAAAACAGTCCCTGGAACAGCAGAGTGGGACTTGGGCACCAGGACAAAGGCAGTCCTAGGCAGTGCTTTAAAAGCTGACGTATTACCCCAAAGCCTCAGCACTTACTTTGAATCTGAAACCATTTTGGGTGTGAGTGCAGCTGGATACATTGGACATTCTCCTTTTGCTCCCTCTCCCTCTACGTTGCAGCCTGGAGAAGACTGTGCGTATGAAATGCTGGCTGCTCATTGAGCTCACAGCTCCACTGGCAGTGAGAGAGTCTAAGTATCTCTGCACTTCGTTAGCTGTTTCCACACATCATAAGGATGCCTTAACACTTCTCTCTCTTACATACGATCCTGTCCCTGTTCACACCTATGGCCCCAAACCCCCTGGCAGTCCCTATAATCCAGATGGATAAGGAAGAGTGAAGAGTATTTCACACATTTTGCTGCTGACCACAGACAGGTGTTTCTGATCTCATGTTGATGAGTTTCAAATGAAGAGCATGAATCCCAATGAACAGGCCTTGCATCACTAGCTGCAGGTGCTGTCCCTCCACAGATCGCCCAAATTTGCCTTCACGCTGGTTGCTCCCAGCCCTGTGCCAATGGCAAGCTGATGCAACAAGGAACACATGTCTACTTAGGGTAACTATTACAGTGAAATATAATATTGTAGCAACTTCTGTTTCCAGGATGGCCATGGAAATAATGGCACATCCCTATGCAGACACTCAGGTTGTGTGAAGCGAAGCACGGTGCCACTCAGAGCCTTGTACAGGGGTTTGAAATCTCAGTCTGAGTGACTGGATGGTGTTAACACTCAGCTGAAGTGAAATTTCCTCAATAGTCTGAAAGTTAGAAGTCTTTAAGTGGCAAGGCTATAAAATGAGAGACATATGTCCTCTGCAGATGATACACTTATTTTTTTTCTGTTTTGCTCTTATACAGCCAGTTTAAAATCACCCTCACTGAGAGCCTAGAAATCTCACCAAAAAAGAGCCCTCTCGCAAAACTGTCTCCAGTAATGCTTCAGCAGAGCAGATAGCAGCTTGCTCTTCAAGAAAGGCTGAGGCTACAGCAAGCTTTGAGTCAGAATCATATTGATTCCCTTGTCAGTAAGACACAAGGCAAGTTCTCCATAAATGACCACCAGTGACTTTACACAGTCCCTCTACATGATCAGGGGAGGCTGAATTTCTTTTATAAATAGCATTCTTTGAAAATAAATTAATGGGTAAGGAGCAAAACCAATAAGGCAGTGGATGTAGGAGCTAGACTGCAATGGAGAAGCCTAACAGAAAATGTAAAGTACTGGTTAAATATATATATATTCACTAGATGAGAACAGCTCAGCAGTCAGAGACAATTCTGCCTGATTACCAGTGAGACTAGATAGGCAATGAACAAACATGTGAGTTTCTTGGGATCCAGGGCACAGCTGGGATATCGCATGTTCATGAGGCTGCACAGGAAGCCAAAAGCTGTGGGTCCAGAAAAAAGAGATTTCTGTGTCCACAATTTGATAACCATCTACAGCACTCTGGGGTGAATGGCAAGTTCAGGTGCCCACTGTGAGCACTTAGGCTTTTGTTAAGTCCACCATTTTCAGCCCAGATTGTGTGTCCTGAACAGATGCCTGCTTGCCTGTGACTTGTGCAGTGCAGCAGGGTAAAAAACAGGTTTTGTGTTTGTGTGGGTAATCAAAACCAAAGTTACGAGGAAACAATCAAATAAAAAATAAGAAAGCTTGAGGAATTTCTTTGAATTAATGCCCAAATGCTGGCTGACCTCTTAAAGATATTTCAGTTTCATCTTGGCATTACTTAATGCTCTCCAACCTCTTTTTCTCATTTTAGGGAGGGACCTGGATCAGTTTCAAAGTGAAGAATGGCATTTTAAAGTAAGCAGTAGAAATGTTTTGTTCTTCAATGTTGAATGGAAATGGTACAGCATTTCTAAATCAAATTCCTGAATGTCAAAACTCACAAAAATCTTCAGGTTTGATATACTTTTGTGATTTCTTTTTCCTTGGAAACTTATCAAGTTTGACCCAGTTCATTCAAAAATAGAAGTTTAAGAGATTCACTAGTTGACAAAAGGACTCTTTACCCATCTAATCTGGAGTTAAAGCTGTGAGCTGCAGCCTTGCGATATAAGGCTTTCTCACTGGGGCTGTAGGAAGCTGGTGTCTTCTCCTGACATAAATTCACCAGTGAGCCTCTTAACTCAGGGAAGTATAAAACAAGTTGAGCTACACAGCTGTAAAACTAGAGCCATTCAGTGGGGAATTAGGCATAGGCTGCTAATTTCACACTGTCAGGGGGAAAAAAAAAGGAGTTTAAAGTTAATTAAAATTAAAACAATCCCTCTGTAAATTATATCTGAGGATACTGGAGCAAAAAAGGACAGAAGGGAAGTGAATATTTAAGGCACGGAACTTAACTAGCCCTGGTAGGAGCTGATATAGCTCACCTTTGGCCTCACTGTCTTTCTTGCAGCTAAGGGTGTTTATTTATGCGGGGTCTGCTCCAAACATACATGTCCCTTGATGGTGAAAAGTTGCTGCTGAGTTTGTGCGTCGCCTTAGGCTGGATGCTGGAGGGGACTCCAGACTGTTCTCATCTGCTCACAGTGTCTGACAGGGTGCTGGCAAGGGAAATGCCCTAGGCTGGCCTCTCAGATGCTCCAGGCGTGCAGGGTCACAAGGGAAGCACATGCTGTGGACGGATGCTCACGTAGGCATAGGCATCTGGAGACGGAAGGGCACTGAGGATTCATGGGGAGTGGGACTAGACCTGCAGTTCGTACAGGCAGGGACCCCACAGCCGGGAGGGCATGTGAGGCAGAGGGAACTGCTAGGGAGAGGAGCAGAGAACTGAGGGGACCTTCGTCTGCAGGGAAGCTGTGGGTTAGAGCCCTCCTCTCTGTGTTGCCCCAGCGCACAGGTGCTATTTTCCTGTTGGGGTGATGCCATCCAGCACTAACCATCATCCAACACCTTCTGCGAGAGAGGAGTTTCTTTATGCAGCCTTGAGGATATGTGAAACCTTCATAAGAACCCCCTAATGAGCTTGGTCTGGTATTAATCCATCACTTGGTGCCATTGGCCAAATTATGCTTTCCTTTAAACCTGCATAAAACTGAAGCAGCTCCGCTTCAGGTATAATGCAGATTTATGCTACTCTGATTGGGAGCAGAATTTGATCCTGTTGTGTTACAACACTGTGACTACAGTTTTACTAGTCCTTGGGGTGCAGAGCAAAAATATTTTTATTTAATTGGCTCTGATTTTTTAAGTGCATTTTGCTGTGATACCTTAACTAAAGCATCTTTCAGAAGTGTGGAACTCTCAGATCAATATATTCTTCTCTGATGGGAAATTGTGGCCTAACACCCTGAGCCATGCAGGACCTATAAAGTACCAGTCTGTAATAGCAATTCACCTTGGCGAATCTAGCAGCTCCCACCATGTTACATACAACAATAGTCCCTGACATTTCAAGGGTCTCATTGGTCAGTGAGCCCACCTGTACATGGGTGCTTGTTACCACTTAACGTGGTGGATGACTCACTGTCTTGTCATGACACGCATGATTTTCTTGGGTGAGGTGTTACAGCACATTATCAACTTTTCTTGGTGAAAGGAATAACTACCAAAAATATCAGAAGTACTTTTTTGGTGAAAATACCTGGCAACTCATCTTTTCCACCTCTCATAACCAGTTCTTTAACAAAACAAGCTGGATTTTCCCTCCTGTGAGTAGCAATTTTATACCTAATGAGGCATTACCTGCAAAACCTTGTCACAACAGCGAACTGTAGCAGGATGGAGACTCGCTACATGCATCGTTTCAGGAACTTTAGGTATTAAAATAACTTGGCCCCCAAACCATAAAAATTTTGCCTTTGAAAGGAGACTTCTAGGGCCAGAAAAGTCACCCTGCACACGTGGAGATGGGGAAAACAGGTGTCAAGTACATGCGAAGACTTGTGCTCTTTCCTAATAATTTTTTATTCAGGCTCTGCAATCTGAAGGACAATGAGGGAAAGGAAAAGCTTTCAGTCCAAGTGGGAAAGAGATCTCTGGCAGGATTAAATGATGCCCTGCCTCCCAAATTCTGGTTATGCTGCTAATCATTCCCTTGTGATGGAAACAGGTGCCATTGCAATCTTTCTAGAAAATATGCTACAGCTGTGGCAGAGAGCCTTAAAGCACAAAAATATGACAACTAACTGAAACACACAATCCAAGTAAAAAATGGAGCAGAGAAATTAAAGCCCTCCAATGAATAGTGCTAGTTTATAACAAGAGAGGGCATTGTAATTTAGTCATGGATGAATGTTTCCTATTTCCTCTTAGCGTTCACATCTCCTTTTAAAAATTGTGTTTTTGTAGAGAGAGAGGTGTTGGGATTCTCTGAGGTTTCGGGAATATCCTTGCTTTATCCTGAAAGCATGTCTGTTCCCTTCATGACACAGCCTCTAATCCTGCCCTGGATGCAGTGAGACGAAATGGGGTTCTAATTTCATGGTTGAAGTCAGAAGAGATAATATCTGTTCAGTTCCCTGAATAAAAATTTCTCTCTAGCATAAGCCTCCTGGAATTCTGCTTTTGTATCCTCAAAAAGATCAGGATGTAAGGATCTGTTCAGGTGTGCACGATCTCTGTATATGCTGAAAAATAGAATATCAAGGTTGCTTGATACTATACAGAAATTTTAATAAGAGTTGAGTCACATAAAGATTTTCACTGTCTTCCTCTTTTATTCTTAATATATGTTCTAGCTGTGTCTGTGGAATATAGATTGTCAGTATATGCAGGTACAATCTGATTCATGGTGACATCTTCTAAAGACCAGGGAGGTGTTATTCAGGCAGCTGCAAGGGCACTTCTAAGAGAGTGGGAAGATACTCTGTATTATGCCCCTCTAATGTGAGTTTTTAAAGGTTACCTCATTTGTGCAGCATGTTCAAAGACATCAAAACGAAGTCCCAGAAAGAAGCAGAGACAAAAGAGGGTTAAGGAAGTCAGTGATTCCTGATGTTAACATCTTTCCTCTTTTTTCAGCTTTGTAGAAGATAAATGTTTTAGATTTCAATCTGTTGTTCCCAGCAGTGCTTCGGGAACACTGCAGTAGGCCCACAAAAATCGCTAATGCTGGGCCAAGCTGAGATAATGCGTCTCAGCAGGAATGACATAATGCCCTAAAAGAAGACTATGATGTAATGCACATAGCAAAAATCTGAGCCAATTTCCATTAGAAGGCCTTGAAGTCTAGCACTAATACTGCAATGTGCAAAACTTTGGTGCTTTAGATATTTTTTTTTTAAGAATTATTTGGTGAGGCTTTCAGCACTTATGCAGTCTGTGTTAGTTACTAGAGAAGCTTCTCTCTTGTTCCACTCTCTTGCAATTCGTGAAAGCCACTAAGCATATCTCCTTGTTTGAGGTGCCTGAAATATGTTTATATGAACGCTGTAATTTATAGTGGTAACATGGCTGTTTATGCAGGTGAGGCATAAAGCGTGTATAACTTATTACTGTAAATCCTGTTTAATTAAGGTGCTATGCAGGGATTTATTAGACTCAGTAATATCTCATGGAAAAGTTAAGCAGTATTTGTGCTAAGCTCAGCCTGGGCTTCAGCCAGTGCAGCTTCCCAAGCCGTGGTGGAGTTGCTCCCCTGAGTAAGGTGAGACAGATTTGGGCCCATGCAGTTTATAAACCATCCTTGTTAGTTTTTCTGTCTTATATTAATAACTGTGCTGCCAGAGCAGCAGGATTTGCCTGCTGCTCAGTATTCCTGAGATGCAGGAACCAGGGGCACTGTTGTACTGGGAGCAGTTGCAAGTTTATTTCCAAGGAGGGCATCTCTGAGCAAGCCTGCCAGGGTCCTGCACCCATCCTGATCCCAGCCACTGGTGAAGTGCTGGAATATTCTGGAGGGTCTCTATCCCCTTGGCCTGCTCACTGTTTGCAGCAAGGAGGCCATGATGATTCATAGGCACTCAGCTGCCTTTGGAGTTGTGGCCACGGAGCCAAAGGGAGCTGGGCAGGACTGGTGTGGGAGAAGCTGGCTGTGACTTGAGGGTGCATGGATAGTGGTGCGTAGCCTTCCAAAAGCTGGAAGCATCCTCTGCTCAGGAGTACAGTTCTGGGAACAGCCTTGCTGATGGGAGTGTAGGGTGTGCGGTGTTGCCTTCTGCATTGTGTGGCTACTCTGATCTCATATTAACTTGACACCATGCCCACCCATGTGCTGCTGTCATGCAGACTCCAGTACAGGAACTGCAGGTCCATCTGGATGTAACCTTCATGCACCATTTGAGGGGAGATGGCAGGACGTGGTGCCAGTGGCTGGCTTTGCCCCTTAGAGGCCGGACAAAAGCCATGGTCTGGCTTCATGTCACAAATGTCATATCACTGGAGTTGTACATTACATGCTTTCAAAATACCTCCAGTTCTTCAGAACCAACCCTGATTAGGGCTGTGCATCCAGTCTCTGGGCTGGGACCAGGTCCCAGGGACATTTAAGAGGTCCCATCCCAATCAGGGCAGGGGTCTCTGCACCAGAACCAGTTCTCCCTGCAAAGGAGAACCATAATGCAGGCTCTCACATCAGCCCTCGAGATCTTCCCCAGGATGTATCACAAGCATCAGAGTCACTTCAAGAATATTTGAACTGGAAACTAGAATCTTTAAAAGACCGCCAGTGGGGTAGTTCATGCACTGCAACCTCTACCATGGCAAGCAGTCACCAGCATGATTTTGACTCTGACGTTTTGTGTGACAGAGAGCTGATCTGCCCTAATCAAATTATCTCAGCTCAAGCAATTGAGGTATTAATATGTAAACTCAGCTGGCTTTTGTAAATTTGAGGTTTACGCTTTTGCTTCTCTATGTTAAGAAACATTGGGAGTATCAGGTATTGAAGGCTTGTGTTTACTTGCCTATTAGATGTAAGGTTGCTAACCAAGATTCAGCAAACAAATAAACTTGTGACCTTGTTCTAAAAATTAATAAACCACCATGAGCACCTCAAAGAGAGGGGGAGGCTGGCATCTACTCCTGTTAGCTCAAGCCTGGCCCTGCTTTTCATTTAGAATGACCTGACTGCAAATGGAGGCTGCTGTATTTTATGTTACAGACTGTCTTCTAAAGGAGATTGACCCAAGATGCATGGCATCATTAAATTGGGAATGACACTGGACATGCACTGCAACCACACTTAGTGAAAGGTGAGTTGCTGCCTCAAATTGTTTTAAAAACTCATTATCGTTAATAAATACCAAGCCGTGTTATGTGCACCATTTCATTAAAAGAGAATGGCCAGAAAGAGAGCTTAATTATCTTGCTCTAGCAAAAGCTCTAGGGGCAAAAGTGGAATGTGTAATGGTAGTGTCAATATCACCTATCTGCCTGCCAGTGAGCTGGTGAGACAGTGACCCAGCTCACTAATCCTGACTTCACCTCTATCCTATGTGACTGTTGGGACAAGTCATTTAATCTCCTCTCTAACATGGAAGCTCTCATTCTTCCAGAGCAATCAAAGTGCCCTGAAGACAAATCTTTGTATAAGGACTGGAGCATTTGTAACGTATTTTGGCTTTTCCCATTTGCCTTTATGCATACTTAGATACCTATTCACCTTGTCCCAGCTGAATTTAACTCAGCAACCAAGATTATATTGGCAAAGAAGGCATGATCTAAGACCACAGCAGCCAGTACCCAGCCACACTGTGAAATTATCCTACCTCAGTTGTCCCGGAACCATGTAAAAACCAATGTTGCTGCTGATGTCAGCCACATAGGAATAATTTTATTAAGAGATGAGGAAAGAAGAACAGGACCAGGTTTACAATATATCTGCAACTAGAAACTGAGCACAATGAGTTGCCACCTAATCAGCACAGAGGGAGTCAGGGAGTAACAAAATCGTGTTTGTACAGTACGAATCAGCTCAGGATGCGCAGGAGCCTTGAGTATCCAGTGACACTGCTGGCCTTTTCACCTGCATCCCATATATTTGCAGCTACTGCTACCACTGCAGCCAAAGAGATCTGGCTTGCTGTCTTTTGTCCCAGAGTCGTGCTTCTGTGCAGCCAGTGTAGTGCTCATACCCGACAAACAGTGAGTCTGTTGTTTTGTGTACCTAATTAATACCCACAGCTGCATTATACAGTACTGAGTGAAGCATCTTGCCCAATGCAGGAGTGCATTGGATTTATGAATGTCCTCTGGAACTTTAAATGGTATTGGTACAGGACAATGGGAGAAGCCTGCCTCTTATTGTGATGTGTTATTTTGTGGAGGGCAATCTCGGTAGGGCTGGCAGATGATGGAGAATAATATATCCCCAGTGCAGTACAGTGCTAGTGTAGTGAACTTCCTAGCCTTGGACAAGTCAGCCCAGGAAGAATGGCACAGTGGCATGCCTGGCACCTCTAGTGCCAAAGCTTGTTTCAAGGGGTCTCTCTGTGTCAGTACTGCAGAGGTGTGCTGCATGGCCTTGCTCTTGTGGCAGCACTGCTTGGAGGAGAGAGCTAGGGGGTTCAGTCCTATCATGCTGCTTTTATACCCGAACCTGTATTGTATCTCTAACACTTCTTATTGGTGTATCTGAAAGGCTACCCATGTGTGGAGTCTCTCATCTCCACTTTGAGAGGCAATAAGTCTTGGGAGCCACTTAGTCCTGCCGTATAGGTACAGTGAGATCTGCTAAGGAAAAAGAACTTGTACGCTTAGACATGTCCAATAGGATGAGAATTTGCAAAAGCCATGGCCGGAGAAGCCTTTCCCTAGCTAAACAAGGAGAACAGTTAGAAATTGTTTGAGTGAGATATTCCCAATTCTGAAGGGCATAGCGAGAACTCAGCAGTGCCTTCCTTCTGACCCTGTTTCACAGTATAAGAACAATAGGACTTTATGGCATTAAAGGCAGTAAATTTTGTAGTAATTACAAAGGACATTGCTTTGCTCACTGAATAGATAGCCTGTGGTCTTCACTAATGGAGACAGTCGATGTCAAGCATGTATGGATGGGTTTTCAAAAAGTGTTGGCTAATTTAATCGTCACTGGCTATCCCATGTAGCACTAAGATAATATAGGACTGGATTTCATCCTACAGTGTTGCAACAGATTACCTCTGGTGTACTTATATGCCTGTGTAGGAGAACTGCATAACTGGCAGAGTGTATCCACATTTTTCCTTCCTTTTAGTCTTTATGGTTTCTCCAGAGACATGAGACCAAAACAAATAGAAGGACATTGCAACGATGTAGTCCAAAGCTAGAAGTCAAATCCAAAAGAGAATCTGAGAGTGAAAGTCGTCTTTATTTGCTTACCCAACTTGGCATTGAACTCAATAGGAAGTTATTTCCTAAATGTCTTGATAGGTCTGATCCTATGGCTGACATAGCAGCTGTGTAAGGCATGTACTTTACATGACTGAGAGAGGAAGGGAAGTGATTCTTGTCATCTTTGTTGTTTGGGAACTCAGAACATCCTCTAATACAACTTTGAAGGCACCTTGAGGGTTCCTGAAATCTCTACTGTCTTTTACTCTCTGTGCTCGAGGACGCACTTGATTATACTGTACCATGTAGCTGGAACTAACTGTGTCTGCACAACGTGTTTAGTACTGAAGTTCAAATTCTAGTCATTCCCCACCCTGTGCCTGGTTTTCCTCCCTCCCAAACCCCGTACTCTCCGGAAGAGAGCAAGCCATCTGTGGGGTAACGTGGTAGCATAGATATCCTCTTATAAAGGTGGAGGATTGCTGAGATGCAGGCTGTTCCCTGCCTCTGTACACGCACACTGTGATGTGAAGGGTGGCCTCTGGAGAGGGCCTGCTTGTGGGATGATAGCCTGTTGCAGGCCACTGAAATGGTGGCTTCTGGCTGCCAGGGGAGTTCCCTGAAAGTGGTGGAGACCTCCTGGGAATATCTGGGCATAGCTGAGTACAGGCCCAGCCTCTCACACCTCTCCTCTTTTGCAGGGTGACTTACTCGCCCTCAGGTCTGTGGAAAAAATAAATCACAGCTGCAGCTACAGATGGCAATGCAGAGCGCAGCCTCCTGAGACTCCATGTCATGGGCAGGCAAGATTCAGTGACAGAAGCAGCTCAAGATGCCTTTGGGCACCCCTTTAATTTCACAAAGCAGAACCTTTTCCCAGTCCCGCAGCTATGCTCTAACAAGCTGCGTTTTCATTTCACATGTCTGGTTGGTTCTTGGAGGAGCTGAATGTACCCAAACTGCAGGATGCTGCAATGCAAGCAGCTGCAAATGAAGATGTGTGAACCCTGCTGTACAACACCATGGGGAAAAGAATATTTCTGAGTCCCTGGCACAGACTGGGGCCTCTGAGGGCACAATGGCTCTCAGCAGCACGCAACTGTTCAAATAAATGCTCTGAGTGGCTTCAGCTGAGGGAAAGATGTGCTGTCCAGTGCTGCTGCAGGCTGGGGAGTTTTCTGGCTGAGAGGGGTGGGCAGCTGCAACAGCCAGCTCTTGGGCATCACTGGGGCAGGTGTGCCCAGGCCTCCTCATCCAAATCCACCACCTGCAGATCAAGTGCCCTGACATCCCATCAGGGCACCCACCACCTTGCCCATTCCCCCTCAGCCATTGTGCTGCCAGTCCTGTGAAAGTCTCATGAGATGCAAGGGCTGAAATGAGTAATTAATGGTTTTAGGCAGAGCTGGTGGCACCTCTTGTTAAGAGGCCTGCACAATGTTTTCCATTGTAAGATTCTGTTTCTGGTTGCTCGTCTTTTTGCCAAGCTTATCTGCCTTAAGCTGCTGTTTTATTTAAATTTCATCATTTTTTCTGAAAGGGCAGTGGAAAACACTTTTTAAAATCCATATACATCTAGGTATGTATACATCTATATGTAAAATGTGACAATACTTTTGTGTTGTACATTCTGAAATGGGAGGGCAGGAAATCATCTTGGGGATCTTTGCCTTTACTGTGCGGATCTGCCCAAGCAGCAAGCCCTGTTCGTGCTGGCTTGGTAACAATCTGCTGGAGCTCTGGCCTGGCAGGAAAGATGGGCAGTGTGGCACAGCCTCCCCCTCTCCTGCCATACCTCTGATCCGGCTGATGCTTTTCCTGCCATGGTTATCGCTTTTCCTTGCCCTTGCTGTAAGAAGTCAGTGCATAGCTACTAACCATGTGTCCCTCCCCCAGACCCAGCTACAGAGCAGGTTTCTACCAGCCCAGATGGAGACAGGGCATTGGTAGAGTCTGAAAAAGATGGAGGAGATTTTGAAAGGGAGTTAAAATAAGAGGATAAAGGCACAGTTGAGGCTTTGCTGCAGGATGTCCTCCCATGGGAAATCAGGGCTCGTGGGTCCTTTGGCTTGCAGAGGGGCTTCTTGATACACAGGATATTAATTTCTCCCTACATTTGGCTGAGTGATGTGGGAGCAAGTGAGCAGTAAATGGAATGTCACATTATGACTCAGAGGGGAGAGGAAGGAGGGAAAAAAAAGCTGCCTCCTCTACTTATGAAAATTATTTGCATAAGCATATGTGCTTTGCTCAATATTAAGGATCCAAGGTTTCAAGTTCACAGGGACAGGTTGTCTTCACAAGGGGTTAGTGATGCCTGCACGTAAGATCTGTATGCTGTCCCTAGAGTCTCTGTGCTAAGGAACTGTCAAACTTCACATGGATGGAGCATATGCAACAGCAGCTCCCTAGAATCCTATTTTTGAAGATGTTTTCTGCAGGATTAAAAGATAGCTACTGCTGGGGTCTGGAACTGCTCATAAGCCTGCATTGCCCCTTGGCTGGGAATTAGGGCCACCAGTGTAGTAAACCAGAAACCCTTTATCCACTTATTTGTCTAACATCTAACACAATGAAGTTTACTTCAATACTGGACTTCTAGTTGGGCTGAAATTGAAGGAATAAAAGTAAAAATGTTTTAATGATTAATATTTTTAGCCAAAGGTAGTTTTAAGTCACTCATACAGAAATGATGTAAGAATCCACAAGATTACACACCAGATATTTCTTGTACCTTTATAGTATCTCTTGCTCATTTTCTCTCTCTCACACGCATACATGCACTCACAAGTCTAAAACATCATGAATCTTCTAGTGCTGAAAGGGAATGTCAGTCTTAATGGGAGTAAATCCAGGGCTCAAGGCGTGCCTATACCCAACAGGAGTTCACAGTTGAGGATCCTGTGTTTGCTGTGGTTTGTTTGCACTAGCCACAAAACCAGCAGATGTTTCAAGGGAAGGTTTTTGAGAGGAAGAAATTGTACATACTTATATTTTACGCTTTACTCAAGGCAGAGGTCTGGTTATGAACAGAAGTAATTGTCAGTACTCCCATGACTCAGTTCATCCAGAAAACAGGACAAGAGGAGCAGGGCATTCCGCTTGAGGGCAACTGTTTAACCTGCAGTGCTGCTGGCCGGGGCTCATGGCTCCCTCCCCAGCACAGTTCTGGGTGCTCCATAGCTGCTTGCTGGCCTAAGGAAGGAAACGTGCAAGTCAGGCTCAACCTGAGCTGAAAGCTCAGGACATGAGGGGACATTGTTCAGTGGCAGTAGCTGATGCTTTTTTCTCCCTGTTTCCTGCAGTCATAACATTTCCAAGTTCTGTTTTACCTCTGTAGTCTCTGAAAACCCCATCGGATCCACCTTGTTCTGCAAGCAATCTGCAGTCTTTCGTCTACTTTGTCTTTTTCTGCAATCTTTCATCTTTTTTTTTTCATCATTTTGCCATGTCCTCCCAGGTACAGACTGATGCCTTCCATACTGCTACAGCACTTAGCACAAGGAAGTCCAGACCTCTCATAGGCTCCTGCATTTCAAAACTGTAGTTTGTTCCTTCTGCCTTTTTTTTGTAAACTGCACTGCCGTACACTGACACCAATGGAAATACGCTGCCTAAGGAATGTGGCTAGAAATAATGGTATTAATGGATCGCACCAAAGTTTAGTGAAACTAGTGCTTTGTTCTGATGAGGAATAGACTCTCCAGGGCCTTCCAAAAGGTATCCTTTGCTGACTGTATTTGCCAACCACAGTGTACATGCCTTGCATGTCAGGGGACTTTAGGAACTGAGTACCTTGCTAGGCATACTGATATGGAAATCTATCTAGGCTCCAAGACAGCTATTAAAATGTGAAGTCTTTCTTCTAACAAATGCTTGCCTGGGGCTATAGCTGGACTGCTGATAGAGAAGTAAAATGTCATATTTCCACGACCACACAGTTCAATAAGGATGCTATAGTGTGCTACTGGTATTGTACAGAAAAATGGAAGGTGTCGCAATAGCACATTTATTTTTGCTGTTATTCTTTGGGCAATGATGCATGATGAGCTGTGCTCCAGCATATCAAAGACTCATAGAATGGCTTGGATTGTAAGGGACCTTAAAGATCTTCCAGTTCCAATGCCCCATATGGACAGGGACACCTTCCACTAAACTGGGTTGCTCAAAGCTCCATCCAGCCTGGCCTTGAACACTTCCAGGAATGGGACATCCACAGCTTCTCTGGTCGACCTATGCCAGTGCCTCACTATCCTGACAGTGAAGATTTTCTTCCTTATATCTAACCTAAGTCTACCTTCTTTCAGTTTAAAGCATTGCCCCTTGTCCTACCACTAAATGTCCTCTCCTGCTTTCTTGTAGGATCCATTTATGTACTGGAAGGCTGCTATGAAGTCTTCCAGAGCCTTCCCTTCTCTAGGCTAAACAACCCCAACTCTCTCAGCCTGCTTTCATAGGAGAGGTGTTCCATCCGTGTGGTCATCTTCATGGCTCTCCTCTGGACTCACTCAAGCAAATCCATGTCCTTCTTATATGGAGGGCCCCAGAGCTGAATGCAGAACTCCAGGTGAGGTCTCACAAGAGCAGAGCAGTAGGAGAGAATCACCTCTCTCTACCCGCTTATCACACTTCTTTTGATGCAGCCCAGGATACGGCTGGTTTTCCAGGCTGCAAGTGCACATAGCTGGCTCACCAACACACCCAAATCCTTCTCCTCAGGGCTACTCTCAATCCATTTGTTGCTCAGCCTGTAATTGTTTTTAGGAGTGCCCTGACCCATGTGTACTTCGTATTGAACTTCATGAGGTTAGCACAGGCTCACCTGTCAGGCCTGTCATGGTCCCTCTGGATGGCATCCCTTTCATCTGATACGTTGACCATACCACACAGCTTGGTGTCATTGGCAAATTTGTTGAGGGTGCACTTGATTCCACTGTTCATGTCACCAGCAAAGATGTTAAAGCGCGCTGGTCTCAATAAAAACCCAGGGGACCCTACTCGTCATTGGTCTCTGCCTGGAAATTGAGCCATTGACCGCAACTCTTTGAGTGTGACCACTGAGCCAATTTCTTATGCACGGAGTGGTCCATCCATCAGACCCATGTCTCTCCAATTCAGAGTCAAGGATGTCATGAGGAACAGTGTCAAACGTTTTGTATGAGTACAGTTTCCTCACTATTGAGTTTGTAACTCCTTGGCTACCCTACCTTTTATCCTTTGGAGACAGTGTTCTTTCTCCTCTAGGTAGACATTTGCCTGTTTTTCATTTAAATATTAATTTGGACTGGCACAATGTGGTGTGTAATATCACCACTCTCTGTGAGGATTAGAGTGATTAGAAGTCTCAGAATTCACTTTAATCAGTCAATTCAATACTGCTGAGATTTGTAGTCTACTCTCTCCCATGTAAAAGCCAGAGTCTTTCGACATGCTAACAAAACTGAAATGAGTTCCTTCATCTTAGACAAGGATAATTAATCTTCAAACACTGTTTATCTTAGCCCCCAAATCCCCAGAATTCAGAAACAAATTAATTTAAAGTCTAAATCTGCTTTAACTAGTAATTGGTTAATCAACGGGCTCGATGTGTAATTATATTCTTTGTTCACACTCCTTACAGGCTTGAAAAGACCATCTAATTCCTATGTTGCTTTCATTCCTATAATTACAGCATGTGACATACAATACTGTATGTATAGTGAACAAATTCTTTCCTGGAATAATTTCCCTGAGATTGTTTCCCACAGATGAATCTGGTCTTTTTTTTTTTTTTTTTTTTTTAATGTAAACCTAAAATTTTTCCTATGATTTCTTGATTAGTTTGGATTTCTGTGACTTGTTTAGAGATTGTGCAAAGAATTTTAAGCTCTGAACCTTTGTTATCTACCTGTCACTGAAGAAATCTACACTGTATTTTTATTTTCCTCACTTTCATTCAATGTGGTTCTACTAATTAAGGGATCCTTGCTCCGTATGGATATTGATAGGAAGTGACAAAGTCATGGTATTATCATTCTTATTATCTTTCAGAACAGAACAGCCACAAAACCTATTAGATGGTGTTATTTTTGTGGACAGGAATTATCATTGGCATTCGGAAAAAGCAGTCTTAAAATAGATCAGAGTAGGAAATTGCGGTCTTTCAAACACAGAGGTATGGGTGTTCTTTACTTAGAGGATACTACAATAACTCCATTTTGGTCAGTGGTCTAGTCAATGGTCTGTTCACAGAATTCCCTGTTTCTACCAGCTTCACAAATACTTATAGAACAGTACATATCAATAGCCTCTCTTCTTCAATAATATCTCCTTGCTGAAACATATTAAAGCCCAGTGCCTGTTTAACTCTTTACTAATAGTGTTCTCAGAGACCAAAGGAATGTCAGATTTCTAAGCATTTAGGCTGAAATCTCTGTGGATTTGTGAGGATCCATCCTGCCATTTCACAGCGCCCTCAAGAAGAGGAGCATTTGGGTTATCTACAAAGTACTTAGAGACTATGGATCCTTTCTTCTGACACCTAACTAGGAACTTCAGCAGCATGGAGGCAAAGTGAAAAGGGGAGAGGCGCAGGAGACCTCAGATGAGCTGCACTGGATGTGATAAGGAGACAACAAGGGAGCCTTCTCTCTTACCAGTTGTAAGACAGCTGTAACACATGTATTTGTTCTTGGTCCTGGCAGCTTCAAACCTGTGAGCTGGCCAGGGCTCTGCAGGAGAGGGGAAGGCAGTGAGTAGCTTGAAGCAGCAATCCCTTCTCTGGGGGTTAGAAGATGTTACTAAAGACACTTCTTCACTACCAGTAGCTCCTCCATCATGTTGTCATTAAGTAGAGCTGGTGAATCAGCAAGACATACCTTGGAGAAATATCAAATTTGCTTCAACATCAGATCAAGAAATAAGTTGTGAGGTGCAGCCTAGGGGTTATTGTTCTGAGTGTACCCCAATACCTGGTTGGGCAGGGACAGGGTCACCTTTCTCTGGGAGAGGCACAAGCCCAGATTTGCCAAAGACACTTCCAGAAAGAACGCTTCCCTCCAGGAAGCAATATCTTTTAAGATCTTTACCCTTTTAAAGATATCTTAGCATCAGATTTCCAATAACGATGCGAAAGCATGCCATGGATTGGGAAAGTTATTGCAGCAATTCCTTAAATCCATTCAGCTGAAGATGTTATCCCTCCTTCTCTACCAACCCTTGCATCCTTTTCTCACCATCTCTTACTGTCTCAGTATTTTTGCTAAACATACAGCTCGTTCTGTTTGCTTTCACTCCTCTGTATTTTCTTTATCCTGAATATGTTACAGTCCAAGTTTCTTTCACTTGCCTCTGCTGAAAACTATGATCAGAAGATTTTTCACCTCTCCACCTACAAAGGTGGCAGAGTAGAGTGGAATAGAATCATTTAGGCTGGGAAAGACCTTTGAAATCATCAAGTCCAGCCCTTAACCTAAGACTGCCAAGTTCACCACTAAACCATGTCTCCAAGTGCCACATCTACACTACTTTTAAATACTTCCAGGGATTGGTGGCTCTACCACTTCCCTGGGCAGCCTATTCCACTGCTTGGCAACCCTCTTGGTGAAGAAATTTTTCCTAATATCTAGTCTAAACCTCTCGTGTCACAACTTGAGACCACTTCCTCTCATCCTTGCTGCTTAGGAGAAGAGACCCACATTTGCCTCGCTACAGCCTCCTTTCAGGTAGTTATAAAGAGTGTTATGGTCTCCTCTCAGTCTCCTTTTCTCCAGACTAAACAACCCCAGCTCTCTCAGCTGCTCCTCATAAGGCTTGTGCTCCAGATCCTTCACCAGCTTCATTGCCTCCTCTGCACACGCTCTAGCACCTCAATGTCTTTCTTGTACTGAGAGGCCCAAACCTGAACACAGGATTTTGAGGTGTGGTCTCAACAGTGCTAAGTACAGAGGGAAAATCCATTTCCTAGTTCTGCTAGCCACATGGTTTCTGATACAAGCCAGGGTGCTACTGGCTTTCTTGGCCACTTGGGCACAAAGCTGACTCATATTTGTCCAGCTATCATCCAACATCCCCATGTCCTTTTCTGCTGGACAGCTTCCAGTCACTCTTCCCCAAGCCTGTAGCCTTGCATGGGATTGTTGTGATCCAAGCGCAGGACCTGACACTCAGCCTTGTTGAACTTCATACCATTGGCCTTGCCCCTTTGATCCAGCCTGTCCAGATCACTCTATAGAGCCTTTCTGCCCTTGGAGTAGATGAACCTGCTTGCTTAACGTTGGGTCATCTGCAAACTTTCTGAAGGTGCACACAATTCCCTCAGCCAGATCACCGACAAAGATAATAGACAAGATTTGCCTTCATATTGAGCCCTTGGGAACACCTCTGCTGGATTTAGCTCTGGATTCACTCTTCGGGCCCAGCAATCTAGCTAGTTTTTTATCAGTGAAGAGTATAATCATCCAAGTCATGATCAGCCAGTTTCTCCAGATGAATGCTGTGGGAAATGGTGTCAAATGCTTTACTAAAGTCTCAGTAGACCGCATTTCCCTCATCTACTATGTAGGTCACCTTATCATAGAAGGAGATAGGGTTAGTCAAGGAGGATCTGCCTTTCCTGAACCCGTGCAGACTCAGCCTGATCACCTGCTTGTCTTGTACATGCCCTGTGATAGCACTCAGGATGATCTGCTCCATAACCTTTCTTGGCACCGAAGTCAGTCTGACAGGCCTGTAGTTTCTCAGATCCTCCTTCTGACCATTCTGTCACATTTTCTAGCCTCCAGTCTACTGGGACCTCCCCAGTTACCTAGGACAACTGGTACTTCTGCCCTGGTGCTGTCTGATACAAGGCCCCGGAAAAGTCTTCCCTAGGCTTGCAATGAGCCACCACTTTAATCTTTGTCCCAAGCAGTGTCACAACTAGAAGCTCAGAGATTTAGGCAAAGAAGCAAGCACTTACCATGACTCCGTACTTCCTAGAGGTTGTATCTAAAGCCAAGAGGTAGAAGCAAGCAATATCCAGCAGCCCTGAGTTATTCCTTGCCAGGTATGCGGCTGAGCCTTGTCTGCTTCTCAGGCTCCCTCTCTGAGGCGTCTCCAGTCTGCAATGATGAGGTTATGGGATCATTAGTTGCGATGGTAATGAGAAGTAGGTGAAAGACAGTTTTAAAGCTCAATGTATAAAGAATATGGGAAAAACCTCTTTGTTTTTCTGAGCACTAGACAGAACTTCTGCTCATGTTTATGGTAGAGAAAAATGCAACATGGAAAAAGAAATATAAGGGTTTGTTCTGGAAGCTTGTCTAAGCTGTGTCCCCTGGGGTTTGTGGCTTTTGTCAGCTTTGGAAGCCCAAGATTTGGGGATTGCCTTAGGGGAGGATCTCAGGACATATTTGGCCCCTGCCCTGGGCTGCAAAGTGGAGCCCCATATAGAGTCCTTGCATGCAAATCCCTTATGTTAGCCTCCTCCTGTCCCAACCCAACATGTGTAGCACTAGCTTTTCAATGATAGGACAGTAAATCTGCATTTTCTTTTGTTTAAATGCCAGCTTCTGAGCCCCTGAGTCACATTTTCAAATTTTTCTTAATAAACAGTCTTGAAACGTTCTTAAAAAGACAAAACAAAACCAAACCCCAATGACAACTGCAATCTTCCTGTAATTTCCTCCCTTGGGTAGACAGACTTTGAGAACATAAAACATAAGAAAATGTGATAAGATTCTTAAAGCTGGGAATGGCCAAGAAATGATGTTTTGCCTGGGCTTTACGAGTATATGGCAGTCCCATTCAAGCCATTAGGAAGGCAGAAGTAAGAAACACTTTGAAAATTGTATATTATTTCTATTAAAAAACAGGTGAAACACACTTGTTCTGAAATTTACATAATTTCTTTTTTATAATAAGATGCTATCATCACCTTTCTTAGAAGTGTCCTGGACCATTTTAATTAGTGAAAATCTTTTATTCTAGCACCTAAACAAGTTGCTAAGATCACCAGTAATGACTCTATATTCATATAGCAGAAAGTGTTGACAAAATATTTCACTTAATGTTTGTAAAGAGGAAGAAGTATTTTTTTTTACTCAGGAACACTTTACTCAGGAACACTTCCACCTTGAAAAATGGTGTCCAGAGCTGTTTTTATCATGATTTCCAGAAGAACTGTGATTTTGTTACCCAGTAATCA
Organism: Neomorphus geoffroyi; assembly: GCA_033558235.1. Classification (NCBI taxonomy): domain Eukaryota; kingdom Metazoa; phylum Chordata; class Aves; order Cuculiformes; family Neomorphidae; genus Neomorphus; species Neomorphus geoffroyi. The sequence goes on along the minus strand of JAUMJM010000048.1, from coordinate 17,039,260 downwards.
CTTTATCTCTTCACAGCCAACCCTAGAACAATTGAGGAAAGAAGACTTTATTTTCACCTAAGGTACAACATCTAGATACTGTAGAGTTGCAAGTTTTGATTTTTTCCTATGAGGTAAAAAGTAGCCAAAAGGACAATATCCCTGGTTTGTGTAGCAGGCTAAACATCATAGAAAGGTACACTTTGGAGACCTAATCTTGCTCGCATGCAATAAATAGGGCAAGGAGAGCTGGCATGGGGGAGATGGATGTAAAATCAAGCCCCTTAGTAATGGCCAGCTCAAAGGAAACATGACAGTGCATTACTGCTCTAATAGATAGCAGGATCCTTTGTTCAGTACTGCCCTAAACCACTCAATAATTAAACTAATTCAGTAATATATGTGGAAGTTTGAGTTACTCAGTGTTTTCCAAAGTCACAGTTCTTTCTTACCAACATGGAGACACTGATTTAAAACTTCCAAGAACAAACTGTCCTTCCAGGGCTCCCTGTATTGGATAGGGTGATGCTCTGGGAACAACCCATCCTTTGCTCCTTACCACTCATTTTCCTCTGCCCCACTTAGGCACAGATGGGACACTGCAAGCTCAGAGTATAAGTAGCACTATGGTGGTTTTAGACAGGTTTGTGAATCTCAGGGTGTTGCTTTCTGTCATACCTTAGCTCTCACCACTCAGAAATTATCCCTCTCTCCCTCAAAACTGATTAAGCATCTTTTGAGTAAGTCAGCTCTTATGCCCAGTTTTAAACTCTCTTCCTTGCTTAACACTCCTCCCCACCGAATGGTGGCTCTTCGAGAGGCTGGCTCTTCTCCTGTGATCTCAGCGTGACACAGTCAAACTTCACTGCAGCTCCTGCCTTTGGGACCACTCTCTTTTATAGCTCTGGTTTCGGGAAGCTATTGGTGCTACTGCAGGGAATATGCCTGTGCTGTACAATACCTCTGGAAACTGTTACTTACAGCAGACAAGTAAATCTGCCGGAGAATTTGGACAAAAAAAGAGTAAATTTCATTCTGAAAAAGAATCACCCAAAATTTCTATTTTAACAGTCACAGGACATCTTTAAGATTATATTCCTTGGGATTCATTACCTTTCTTGCATGACCAAAATCTTTTAGCTTTCAGGCTTTTGTAGGCCTCTGCACAAAGATTCTCCTTGGAAATGCAGTGGCATTTCTGCTTAATTATACAAACATCTTTTGGAAAGTGTATTTCTTTCCCTCACATGTTCAGCCTCATCATAGGTCTAAATTTGTAGATAGAGGTAAGTACATTGTAATGGTGATGATGGATAGCAGAAGATTTCTTGGGTTCCGTGTTCCCTAATGCAGACCATTTTTCATAATCTAGAGTTGCTTGATAATTATGTCATGTCTATTGCTTGCATGTTGAAGCAAGAGCCACACCTCATGGAGTTAAAATGACTGTTTATAGGGCTGCTAAATTGTGTTGTTATCAGTTCAGGGCAGTGTTTGCTTTGCTTCTGGGGACAAAATGGCAATTGGACTTTCCTGAAACTCATCAAATAGGATGAGAATGCCAAGAATACAAATCTGCACTGTAGCCAAGCTGGGAGGGGGGGTGGGGGAAAAGGAGAGAAGAAAAAAGGAGAGCTATTTTTGTGTGAAGATGTGATGACCATCAGATAAAAATGACAAAGTTGTAGTTGTCAGAAAATAAGTCACATTGCTGATCACCGGATAACTTTGATGTAATATTCCACAATGATTTTACTGAGATTTCATGGCAAGATTAATGGAGAAGTTTTTAAAACATACATGAAGAAGAGATTTCCTCTAGTATCTAGCTGTCAGACAGCTCTTATCTGGGGCTTACGTTGATTGATTATGATTGGGATTGAACTAGAACATGACCTCTAAGTAGAAAAGAAAACTACGCAGATTTGAAAGTGAACTATCAAGTTTTTGGGTCTTTTCTAAACATTTCAAAACCTATTTAGGGCCTCATAAGGTTATGTATGCATACATACCCTATATGCATACGTGTTTTGCAGACTCAGTCCCTTTAACATGAAAAATCAGCAAGAAAAAACCTCACCCAACTTCTCTGTTTTCTGTAACACAAAATAGTGTGATTTAGGTTTAATACATACTTTCCAACATACAAAACTAACATTGGATGAGTTGTTTATGAGATACTATGTGATCATAAGCAGTGCACATATTTTGAGTGAAAACAGACCAATTTCCTTTGAAAAAAAATCTAATTTCTGGTGTATGACATTGGATGAATTGTTATACATACTTTGGAATGGATGGTGCCTGTAAATCTCACTCTGGACACTTCATGAAATATTTGCAGCATATTTTAAACTAGCTTAAAGGTGCCAGTTCTTCTCCAGTGCTCACTGCCTACCTTGTGTTTTCATGGGGCACTTTGATAAGGATGAAGTAAAGTCTGCATGGTGCTGGCCAGCCATGGTGCCTGCCAGGCTGCAGCCAACTGGAGAGACTCTTTTGCCCAAGAGCCTCTCTTCTGTACCTAAACACTGAAGAAATGCAGCAGGACTTTATAATTTTGCTCTTTGTTAGTTCCCCCTGCAAATCAAGGAGGTTCATAGCACTGTTACATGTTTAACCTAATCAGCCACTGAAACTGGATGTGGAGTAGCTAGACATATGGAAAGTGATTGGGAGAATCTATGCTTAGCCATGGCAACTCTAAGGAGCCCTCATCCAAGTAAAGTGGTCAGATCAAGTAGAAGGTGCTATTCGCCTTCGTATTCTGTTGCTTCATACAGCACGGTGACGTAACTCTGCTTAAGGCTGATTCTCCGTACAGGTCACAGCACGCCTGCAAGCTGGTGGAACTAAAATGCACAGGTCCCACCTTTCACTGCCCTTGCTAGCACTGCATTTCCATTTATACACAGACTTCTCTGTGGGTTTTTTTGACCTTTCTTCAGACCCATCATGTCATTGGGCATTTGTGGGGCTTACTTGCCCCTGGGGTAAGACCTGCACCATTACATTCATCCCTTAATTGAAAGTTACAGCTAGATGAGAAAGATGAAACAGGAGACAACATAGCTTCTCTGTCTCTCTGAGAAACTGGGTTGATACGCCAAGAAGTGAAAACACGGGTGCTCTCCCTCATCACAGAATAAGGCTTCAGCCAGTTCCAAGCTCCTAGCTGAGGTCAGTTGTCAAGCAGATGACAGATACCCTTTTGAAGGGTGGCTGTGTCTCATCTGTCACATCTGTGTTTGAAAAACCCACTCATGCAACCATTGCAAAAAAAAAAAAAGGTACTAAATCAGTGCATGGATGATTCCATCTTACTAAAATGGAGTGGTGGTGGCGAACAATCAAAATGGAACACAAGAGCATTCAAGACAGGAAACCAATTTGCATTTAGTTGTAAAAGAAAATGAGCACAGCAATGTCCCACCAAGTGGAGAGTGATTTATTTCATAGAGATACTCTTGGTCTCTTAGGCAGCTGAGAAATGCTACACAGTGACTATGCTTCTTCCTGAACTGGTTTCATGTGCCTGTGCTGCCGCTGGCCAACACCAAATTCTGTGATACTTGGAGTACATTTTGGAAAAAGATTCCTATCTTAAAGAAATAGCCTTTTTTTTTTCCCCCAGTGAAATTCCATCCCTCCTCACCTTTTCCAATGCCTAGTTACATAAAGGGTAGAGGAAATGGAGAAAATGCAGAAACATTTGTCTGCTTTCTCTCCAAGAAAATAAGCAGGACTAATGAATGCAGTTTTTCCCCAGCCTTTAAAAATAATTTTCTTTCCCTCCTTTAATAAACCCTGAAATTCTTAAAAGGTCACATTTTTTAAAAAAATTGTCACTCCAACAAAATTTTCAGGTTTTCAAAATAAACAAAAATATATTCATTGTCTCTTCTCTTTCCTGGATCTTATTCAGGTTTCTTATTCTTATTTGTATGTTGGTCTTACTTGGGCTAAGTATAGAAGAGGGTATAAAAGGGGGCTAAGAAGACTTCAGATTTGCAACTGAATGAGAAGAGTGTAGGCAGGAGATTCTGCCAAAAGCTTGGTTTTTCAGAAGGAGATGTAAAGGGAGTGAAGGTGGAGCCCTGACACTTCCTCATGATTCTAGGAGCAGAGGCTGTGCTGCAGGTTAGATTAATTACAAATGGGACACAAGCATAGGTGGTAAAATCCAGACCCAAATGACTGAGCTTTATAAAATTTGAAGTGGATAAGGATGTTCCTGCCATTCACTCTCAATGGTTCTATAAATCATATTTTAGGCTTTTGGAATTGTGTGAAAGAATCTGACTTGAAAAATTTAGTAACGCTCAACTATTTAAAATGCAATGAAAACCTATTTTTTTTTAGTTAGGTATCTGGACACCAGAACCTCATTACGTCTGCAATGTGGGAAATCATGAAAGTAATGATAACCAACACTTTACAGCAATATTTGCAGTTTACTTTGGAAACTTGTAAATGACGTTGTAACAAGGGCGTCATGAGTTTTAATGGTGCAGGGAAGTACGATAGCAGAGATTTTTATCAAAGTCTGTTATAGCAGAGAGTCTTGTAACAAGAGCAGAATGTATTTATGTCATACTCAAAATGTCATCTCAGTCACAGACAAGAATGATGAGGAAAAATGATTAGACATAGCTATCTGATTTATCTTTCTTTTCTAGAATGGGTACTTTTGATGATCTGCCTTTAGGTTGTAATGCTTAAACGCCAAATTTCCAGCCACCACTGGAACATAAAGCAGATAAGCCTCCATTTACATAATTGTCCTTTCTTTTTTTTTACCCAACTGCTGGAAATCAATAAAGATTCACTAATATAACAAAATCTTTTGGTCCTGTTTTCTTATAGTTGAAGCTGAAAAATACCCCTGTCACAAAACAGTACCACATTTCCTTGCTTAGCTATGGCCCAAACATGGAAACAAATCCCTTTAGCCTTAGAGAGGAGAGGTTTTTTGTGAATCTCCCCGAGCCCACCTCTTCTAGCTCTGTGTCCTTGTCCTGCATCGCTGCAAGCAGCTAACCACCACTGGCAAAGCCTAGAGTATAGACACTATATTCATAGAGAATTTAAGGAAACTCAGAGAAGACTTGAGAAGTATTTATCTGCCATCAGTACTAGTTACAGTCCCCAAAGAAGTTCAAAAGTCCCGAACTTCGACATGTTGCCATCTCATTTGATAAAACTTCAGCAAATTTTTGAAGGATGATGCACAAAGAGAAATGTTATGAGTGTTCCTTAAGAGACTTCCAGACCCTACAAGTGACATTTAACAACTTCTATTTTTCAGTGAGCTTATAATTATTATTGGCAAATTATTTCCAGAGTTTTATAAAAGTTGAAAACAAAACATCTATAGTCTAAGTTATGGTGTTCAGTGGAAAAAAGGAAAACAAACAAAAACTTTAGCTACTTTAATTTTCTTGAATTTGTTTAACTCAGAGCACATGGCATTTAATAGATTTGTCCAATTTTAAGATCAGAACTAAGATAGTTTGTGTAGCAAAAAACCCCACTGAACCCCACATCCCAACCCCCAAACCAAATTACCAAATTAATTCAAACCCACGCTATAGCAACTAGTTGAATTTACCTTGTACAACTTTGTAGATGCATTTTTTCTTTCCAGAAGAGACTATACACAATCATGCAGTCCTTTGAATGTTACTGGATGCTCTGTTTCTAGTGAGAGAAATCTTATAGCTCTTCTGAAGAGCTGCTTTACCAGTATATCCTGAGCCAGTGATTGGCCTCATGACTCCTGCTTAGGCACCAAAATCGTGCCTGTTCTGTACTGTCCATCCCTTCTTAGGTAGATGAAACACAAACCCCCACTCCCCCAATGTTTTTTAGTAACTTACTGTTTTAGGTGGGGGAAAAAAATCAAGACATAATAATTTGACACCATGTTTTCAACATTGCTAATGAACTCACAGCATGAGAATGCTTATATCTAGCTCTTGTCCAGCTTCTCCCAGTTAAGTTGCATCACATATGCAGGTTCACTAACCATAGGGTATCAGTCACTGAAAAATGTTGTTCCATAATTTAAAATACAAGTACGCTAGCGGAATTTCAGAGCAGTAGAAAAGGAGCTTCTATTCATCACTCATCAATGTCTTCCTGCTTCTCAGAGACTAAACGTGCACAAAAACCAGTAGGAGGTTGTTATGTTCCCTAACAGCCACCATACAGAAAAAGAAAATCCTGATGTGAATTCTGAAGGCTGTCAAACTCAGAAACATTACATGAATTTGACAGTCCTCCTCTGTGTTAAATTTGAACATCTACAGTCATGCAGTTCAGAAGGTGCAGTGATATCAGCAACTGAGGAGCCAAAAAAGCAGAGACAAGGTTTACTATCACATAGCCACACAGCACAGTTGTAATGTTCCTGCTCTGTGTCATCCCTGCATTGGGTTAAACACCTGCTATTGCTTTATGGATTTTGTAACTATGACCAAGAACTTTTACATTTGGTTGTGTTTTTTTCTGACTTCTTTTGACAAGGACAGTACAAAAAGCATTGTGTGACTTTCTGCCTTCCATTTAGTTTTGCAAATCTCATCTCCTTTCTTTATAGCCCCTATTAAAGCACAGCTTTCTTGGGATCAACGTGACATGGAGGCTCTTTCTCAGCATATCACTGCCTCACTACATTCTGTGAATCTCACGAAGCAGTAAGAATGCACCATCTAGCCAGTGTTCATGTACAAATGTTTGAGTGACCTAGAGACCAGGTTAATTAAGGCTCTGTGCCTACACGGTTGTTCTCATGTCTGTATTGGTGGGCACAGATTCACCTCAGAGTCACAGGTCTGGCTGCACATCTCAGTAGCTCTCTTATTCTTTCACCAGCACGAACCAGCTCCTCCAGCAGCCCACAAAGGACAGGGAGTGTGTAGTCTGGGTGGGAGCTGTATGTAGTTTGGGCAACTGAAGACTCTATCTCAAGTAAAGAGAGGAGGATTGCTGGCAAGGGCCTCTCTGCAACCTGTCACTGACCTTGGACTCACTCCCTCATTGACGTCCCAGACTTCAGACCTCCAGAGAGCCTGCCAAACCCATGTTCTCTCCTGCATATGCAGGAGGTAGAGGGTGAATGGAAAAGGTTTTATTGTTTTTCTCTTGTGTGTAATGGAGATGCTGTGTGTGTTATATGTATGTGCAGTTCGGTGTATCTGGTATCACAGTACTGGGAGTTTCTCCTCTCAGATGCACATGCCATTGGAAATACGGCTGGAGAATTCGTATCTTTCCCCCCCCCCAAGCACACCAGAGAAGAGTGGCATTCTTTCTGCATCCTTGAAAGGAGTTACCTTCCCTTTTGCAGAGATTTTTCTAATGCTGTATAGCAAAGTCAGGAGGAGATAGAAAAGGTTCTCAGGTGGATTTTCCCAAAACTTCAGGCTCTTTCATCTAGTGATAACAACATAAGATGTCTTCCTGAAATGAGACAGCCTCCTGCCTGGTGATGCTTACTGCAGTCAGCAATAACAGAAGCAGAGAACCTGAACTGGCAAGGGCAAACAAACACGTACCTGTTTGATTTAAATAAGTTTGAGAGAAAGAAACATCCCCACTTCTTCAGAGTCCTCTTGGTTCAGTAAAATGCTGATGAGATAAAATTTCTGGGTAGTCAGAAAGGCTCTCTAATGCTACAGCCAAGGGCAACATGGTTTAAAATTTTCAGTGAAAGAATCAGTAAGAGATTGTGTGGCAGAGAAGGGAGAAGAGAGACGTACAGTGCCTTGAAAGAGACACGGCCAAGTCAGAATTTAATGCAGCTCAAAGAGAACAGCAGGTTGAATTATACATCCCTGAAGGTCTCTGTATATAGCAAGATGCATGGTTTTTCTGTTGATGTTAGTATGAAATGCACATGTTTTTTCTGTGCAGCATATAATAAAGTCTCCAAGGTAGGAAGCTTTCATATTCACAAAGGCAGTAGAGGTCTGAACTTAAGGTCTTCCCATGGGTATGCTATAAAATTTGTGATCATGGCATTGCCAAGGAAGGTCATGAAAGTAAGATCATTGCATTATACCAGGGGATTTAGGACTCACGTTTATTCTGAACTATGACAATATTAATACAAAATGCTCTTTTACGACAACAGTGCTAGCAATTTTAATTTGCTTTTGGTTTGGAGACAGTTTTAACAGACAACAGCTATGTACATGTGGGACCATATCAGCTGCTTTCAAAGCTTTCACATAAGCTGTATTTGCAATCCCAGTTAAGTGTTATGACTATGCTCTTTCGTATAGTAATTTTTATTCCTGTACTTTTCAAAAACTTTGTATCCAACAGAAGTTTTGATATGGTTATCTGGTATTATTTTGAATTTCTAAGCAAGACATTTGCTTGTGTATTTGCTTGTGCTAGAATGCAAACCTTTAATGTTTAGGTGTCTGCTCAAACCAAAGAAACCAGGATAAAATATCCTCAAGGATACCAGATTTGTTATTAGGGATGGCTTTTAAACCCCTGCAAATGATTGTCTAATAGCATATGATGGTGGGTGATGCAGTAAGGAAAATAAGGTACACATACAGCAAAGTATCTGACTTGGATTTAGAGTGGAATATTTCAAAACTCAGATGACTTAATCCAATGCACATCCTGGTTTCCCTTGTATATGGCCACAGACCTACATGGGAACGTTAGTGTTTGTTTTCCTATTAAGATTATGCTTATTTGGAATGGAAGGAAATGTTCTGACGAGCATATGAAATGGTGTGATCTAGATACAATGTAAAGCATCTTAGAAGAGCTTTAGCTGGAGTGCTTCATCCACTTGATCTCCTCAATAGCTCCTATTTTGACTAAGACAAAATATCTGGAAGTCCAGTAGCCATAACAAAACCAGTCTCTCTTTGTGAACATGGCTATTTGTGTTAAGGAAGATAATCTGTTAAAAATGAAACCTCACCAAAGGTAGCTTAAACTCAGTTTCCTCCAGATTCTGTGGGAAGGTGAAGAAATCTCATCAGAAGTCATGACAAGTTTCCCCATGTTGCTTTTTAGCAATAAGGGTTTAGATATTGGTCAATATGTTTGTTGGGTTCAAGAATTTAAACAAAAAAACAAACAAAGCAAACAACAAATTCTTGGCCTGCTTTCCCTTACTACAATGAATTCAAAGATAATGGGATGTTGAGTCAATAACTGGATAATTTTTGAAACCTCACTCTGACAACATAGCTAAAAATACTATTTTCCTTCAGATGTGAACAATGATACCAGTGAATCCATGAAGCCATCTATGCCAGATAGGCAGCAAAGTCACTGTAATTTTACCTTTGATCTGCATGTTCCAATTAAACTTTCTATTAAACCTAGGAAGTCAAGTCTGGTGCTTACCATCTTTAATTTGCCTCTTCAGGACATTTGTCTTGTGATCTGGCATTCCTTGGTTAGCCCACATGCTCCTGAACTGGCTTTGAAAGGAAGCTGAAGTTCCCATCTTTTATCAGGCATGTAGATCTAGGCACCATTTTCTGATAGCCACGGCAACCGGATAAAGCTGGCTTTATCTTGCTAAAATGAGGGCTTTTTCTCCTCTGGATTCATGCAAAAGAATGATTTTTTTTTTTCTGCCCTAGTGAGCATAACATTCAGATAATACCCTGTAATTTAGCAGCTACTTTCAAGAAGGTAGAATCGTGGAAAAATGGTACATCAAATCGTAGCTTTGGTGTTTATCTCAATGCAAATTGTAGAAAATACTTCAGACACGACTGCTGGCCTCAGAACAGCAAAGCACATGGTAGGACTGAGAGCCCTGGGGCTCTGACTCTGACTAGATTTTCCCTTTTTCTCCTGCTCAGTTTCTATTTGAAAGTTGCATTAGATTTTTTTAGGAAGAGTGTAAATTAAAGGGCACAAGTACTCTCTCCCAGTCAAACACTCAAGCAAAATGGTATATTTTTTAAACATCCAGCACATTTAGAAGCTGTTTTGAGGACCTGGGCAATTCTCAGCCTGAGTAGTCAAGACATGCAATTTTATACATAGTGTCTACTGGTTAACAGCCAGCCCAGGTTGATGGAGACTGACATTTCTTCCAGGTGCCTTGTGGCAGCTTATGTGAACACAGCAGCTGACCTTAAGTGGATATCAGTATCAAAACAGTCAATCAATATTGGCAGTAAGTGGTAGCTTTACTGCGAATCCTCCAAGCAGGGAGACTAAGACTCAGGGAATACATTAACTACTTAGCCTTTATCTCTTAAATGCAGAGCATGGCTTGAAGGATAGCTACGATGGCAACTTGGGTTTGATGTTGATATCACTAACTGCATCCTAGAAGCCTGCCCCGTCTGGATGGGCTAGTGGTGCTGTTGGGGGCGTGGTGGCCTGCCTTGTGGCAGGGCAGGACTGAAGCTGGGAGCAGAGCAGCATGCCTGGTGATGCTACCACACAGCTGGTGAGTGAGAACATCTTCATCAAAAGAGGCACTGATATTTATAAGGAAGAAAAGAAAAAAAATCCACATACCTGGATGGCCAGTGTGCAGATGGCAGTGACATTTAAGGGAAGTTATGTATGAACTATGTCTTTCAAAACCCAATAGTCATTTATAGCTATAGACAGGCCTGTCAAAGCAACTAAACCTTGCGACTACTTTAATAATACTTAAGTGATTAAAGATACAGTGACTGCTATGAAAGGCACCAGCTAGAGGGAAAAGATATTTTTTTGAGACAGCGACTGCTAATGGCAGATGAACCTGGAACAGTTTATTAAATGATAATCAGGTAAAAAATTGTCTGGACAAAGGAAACCTCAAAAGTTTGTGACTTTAAGAACAAACAGGGTAAGACCTCAGGCAAGGACAGTGGAGGATTTAATAGATATTGTTTGCAATAGTACAATATGTGCTGGCTGACTCGGTATTACTTGTTCTAGTTTCTGAGAAATTGAGGATTCCCTACTGAAATACAAATGGTTATAAAGCCCAATAATGTTACACTGAAAAGCTGCAGGTCAGAGGGACTGATAGGTGCTTATGGTCAAAGAGAGGTTCTTGTTTTCTGGCATGTGTGTTGTTCGCAGCTCTCTGGCTTTGGTTCCCAAGGGGACCGAGAAACTAATGTCTGAGTAATAAGATGCAGGATTTTTAAAAGGTTTCTCAAAATAATGAAATGAATGAGTGATGCTGTCAACAGCATGGCTTTACTCTGTTGTACCCATTGGGAAAAATATTTGTCAAAAACCCCTATAAATGCTACAACACAAAAAGGGTAAGAAACATAACAAGGAAATGCACAAATTTACCACATTCCTTTAAGAATCATACATATTTTTAACTACACAATAGAATTATTTGAAGCATTACTATATTGTCACAGTCCTGTACAGACTGTGCTCATCAGTGTTTGAATTTAGAGGTGAAATGCATGTGGAGGAGGAGAAGGGAAATTCCAGCATGTGTTACAAAGTGTACAGGGAAGCTATTTTGAGGAACAGGCTTTGACACATGGTAAAAAAACTAAAAAAGTTTTAAACTTTTATATTTTGACAATATTGTGGCTAAAGTTTCCACTTTTGCTACCTTCTGTGACTTGTGCAGAGGGACCATTTCTCTTCCAGACAACTTTATCAAGGGAAATGCTCTTGCATTTCTGTGGGAAAGTACAATACTAATTCTGGCTTATTAATCTATTCCAGAAAAGGAATAGCATCACAGAGATGTGAAATGTCAAACATCTACACACTATGTCCCATCCTTCTGCTAATGCCTAACTATTCCCTGTGTTATGTGGAATGTGTTGTAACCCATGCACATTTGACCCAAGGGACTGGGCTTGCCGTAGTTATCGACTGAATGGTTTTTTTCCAGCATTTGGCCTTCATTTTTCTTCTGCTTTATGTTCTTCAATATAAAGTTGTCCCTCCTGCAGGCAACCCCTTGCCCAGCTCAACTTTCTCTTCTGTCATTAGCACATGCTTAGTGTAAAATCCTTTCCCACCCTTAAAAAGGAGTACGCTTGAGGAAAAGCAAATGAAAATCAGTTATGCTTATTGAGTGGGAGGAAGTGTGTATGCCTTCCATTGGGAAGCAGCATGCCAGAGAGGAGCAGAATTGGCCAGTGCTGAGGATGGCACACTGCCAGCTTCCTCCCATGGGACAGAAGCACCTATTTCCATTTCCTGTTGACTGGTAAAAGTCCAAGTAAACCACAAAAATGTCAATATGCTCAATTTCAAAGTCATTGCTTTGTCCAGAAGTAGTAATTCTTTTAAATGTTAATTTCAGTGGAAAAAGATATAAATACACTTTGGGTCAGGCCAGATGTAATTTCTTGTCTTGGCCAATGAACCAAAAAAATGGTTCAGCCAGTACTCTTATTTAAAATCTAACACATTTAGAGGATTGGTTTAGTCCCAAATGTAGCTTCCCAATAATTTTCATGTGATCAGTATCTCTTCCTTTATTCAGTCCTTTACTGCCTGTGGCTGTAGAGAGACAAGACAGAAACACTACAGACCTGACCCAAGATTCCTTTTTTCTAGTGAATATCAAACAAACAAGGCTCTCAGAAATTTCAATACTTTCAATTCAAATTATTGCAGTCTGGAAAGGTATAATTAATATGTTGATGAGCTGTAAGAATTTCTCTGAAAGCCTTATTTGATGTTGATTGAATAATGCCATCTTGGGGCACATAAAATTTATTTTACTAATTAATGAAAATGGTAACTAAATTGATGCAGTTTAAAGTGTATGAACATATTGCTCTTTTGCCTCAGAAAGTAAAGTCTTTGGAAGCTGAGATACGTTGAGCAGAACTTTGTTGTGAGTTATTTACTTTTTCTGAAGATCTGATTTTCTCATGAGCTGAAAGTCAGGAGGGACAGGCATATTTAGCCTGGATTTATACCAATGTTCATGCAAAGCTCGGTGGTGGCAGTTCCAGGGCTGGGTTCTGTACCATTAAAATATTGAAAAGAGCTTTGCACTCCCTGCTTGAGGCAAGGCAAGCCCGGGAGGAGTGGCATGCTACTAACAGGGATGGAGAGAGAAAGAGGGCCCTGCCCTTTGACAGTGGAGCTCCATCCCTGTAAGGCACAGTAGAATCAGGGTAATTTCTGCAGTCCTTGTGAGCTTCAGAGTCAGGATCTGATTCTCCAGATGGTGAGTGACAAGAGAATGGTTCCAGCAAAAAATGGTGAATTCTGTGGCAATTATCACTTTCTCTGGAGAGTGCTATGAGATCATCAGAAACACTGAGTGTTGTGTCTGGACATCTGAGCTGCAGGGGACGAAAAATATCTGATTTTATTGGAAAACTTAACAGAGGAGTAATACGAGGGAAAGGGAGAGAGGAAGGAGATGAGAGTCCATGTTACTTTGTAATTTGGATTTTGTCTTTGTTTTATTTATTCTTTAGTATTCACGAGACTCTCCCGCGACACAACATGACTCCCTGGACATTTGGCCTGTGGAAGGCTGAGGAGAGTGAGGGGACACCAGTTTCCACATACAGTGTCACTTTCTTATCCCAGGAGATCCCTCATCAATGGGGAAAAAAATGTCACTCCACCTCCTTTTCCTTCTGACGGATCCCAGGAGTGTAAACAAGCTGCCTGGGACTCTGGGAAGAAAACAAATGGCCACAATCGTGACCTTGGGTATCACCTGTTTTTGAAACCTTTGTTTCTAGTTAGAACACAAGGTCGAGGGTGTTGCAGGGTGGCCACTGGTCCCACAGGCTGGCTGTGGGATGCCCAGGAGTACCCTTTGGAAAGACCCTCTGTGATCACCAGATGTAGGTTATCTGGGCTGTTAGTAACACTGAGACAAGTGATGCTGTTCGGAAGAGATGAGTTTCATCCTGCTAACTCTGCTGCTTGCCCTGTCAGGTCCTTTTACTTTTGTTTGTCATATGGAACAGGGCTCAGGACTATTTCCAGTATACACCAGTGTGTTCACATTGTCAGACAGGCTGTGTGCTGGAGGCATACAGCAGTGCTACCAAGGGTGACACAGAGCAGTGGACTGTGGGCATTCATCTGCTGCCTCCTCAGGTAACTCAAAGTGAGAAGATTCAGGGTTGTAATTGTTCCCATTCTGTCAGTGGCAAAGGAGCTTTGGGTGTAATCATTCTCTTTATAGATCAGAGCAATGTTGGCTTGAACAACTTGTCCTTTTGATCTGTTTTAGGAGAATCAACATATATAACTTCTTCCTCCCACATCACAGCCGTCATCACTCTCACTGCATTAAAATCAGCTCCCCATTTAGCTCCATTATTCAGAAGGAGGATCTGTGGGCCCGTCTTTGGTGAGGATTTAGCTGAGACACCAGAATAGCAACCTGTAGCAACCACACTGCGTTGGAAACCCTCTGCAAGATCCTACTGTCTCCAGGATGTGGGAAAAGCCATGGCTCTGTAACAGGGAATGAAATGATCACAGACAGTTGTTATAAGAGAAGCTGAAGTTTGTCCTTCATCTCTCCCAGTTTCTCATGGAACAGACAGAAACAGGGGACCAAACCCAGCCTGCTTTTCTTCTCTGTAATAAATGGTGTGTTCTGCTAGGTGCAAGAGGAGTCTCAATATGGCAGAGGCTGAAACAAGAATTAACTGAATACAAGAATTAAGTGAAAAGGTGTTGGTTAGTCAATGCAGTGCAACACAGGGAAGGCAGAGCCAACCAAGTTCCCCAGTGGTTGCTCCAGTGAGCTCAAAACTGCAGTAAAGAAGAAACCAGAGGTATTAAAGACCGGCCACATACCTAGGTCTCCAGTTGAGAAGCAGCAAACCCCACTCTTTCGGTCAGTAATGTAAGAGTGAGCCCTTCCTCCACTCAGGTGAACCTTGTGCAACCTCAGGATATCTACCTTCTCATCAGTCACACAACCCTTCTCATTCTTTATGCAGAGTGGCTTTTCTAGACAAAACCCCACCTGTTATTTTTTTCTCCTCCAATTCTAGGTCTACTGAGCTCTGACAAACCCAAAGAAATTAGACAGGCAAAGGCCAAGATGAAATCAGATGAATGTCATGACACTCCTGACACCTGGGTTGGGTACACATCCAGCAAAGGATGCAGCTTCTGGGTGCCGGACACCAGGCTGGAACCTGTCAGGATCAGCCTTCTCTTTGCTGAATATTCAGGAATGAGACCAGGCAATACATAGCATTTATAATGCCTCTGGCAACACAGAAATCTCCTGTATCCCTTTTGCCCTACAAATAATAACTACAGAAAACAAGCTTCCTATCCTTTAGCAGATGCAGGCAGGCGAGCTGGTGTTCCATGAAGAGTGCTTCTGCTGCAACCTTCCTCCTGCCGTTGACCATATCTTTATAAACAAGCAGTCTTTTCATAAGATTTTTCTCCTATGACAGACTTTTCCACACCTTCTCTGAACCTGTGCGGGGCAGGGGTCTGAGTATACTGGGCTGCTTCATCTCCTGACAAACTGCAGCAATTCCTGTACAGTTAATGTGACTTTTCTGGGATTGTCCACCAGCTACACTGTTCACACAAGGAAGGATGAAATAGCTGTGCTACCACCATGAAATACAAAGCTGAAATAAGTTCCTTTGTATTATTAATTATTATTAATGTGGAATATTGTTTTATGGTCTGAATGAAGAGTCTTCTGCCTCCCCCTTCCTAAACTTACAGCTGACAAGTAGGTGAAAGATCACAGAATGTCTCCCTTGAACTTTCCATCTGACCCTGTGGGTTGTCAGCAGCTGACAGGGTTGGGGAAGCAAGGAGGCTCTGGGCCCCAGCCAGCGGCATGTACGTGGCCAGGGACGTGGTGTCTCGCATGCCTTCCCTTGCCCTGTGGTATGCCGCAAGCCAGACCATGTCAATGCTAGCTTGCGGCATGCCGTGGCCGTAAAGCAGGTGCATGAGATGCATTTCACTCTGGCAGCAAGCATGCCACATGCCATGCCCCTTGCTCCCCACTTGTGGTAGCAGTTCTCCTCTGCTGCAGCCTTCCTTGTGAGCCTTGTGAGTAGCGTAAAAGCACACATAGCTATAAGAAGGCTTACTAATGAGGCACAACTTCATGTCAGCTTTTAACTGTGTTATATTTTCCAATCCACATTCAAACCGATGTGCATTTGAATTCTGAAATTTGAAATGGAATAGCTATAATTTATAGCGACAATTCTAAAACATACTGCAATAAATTGTGTCATTTCTTTTTTCTCTGTTATTCTGCTTGTGAGACCAAACTAAAACTGAACTGATAGGAAAAAGTTAAGGACATACAAAAAATCTGAAGAAAGTCTAAAGCAGTTGGCAGAGAAGGCAATCAGCAAAATTGCACAGAGGGAAAAACAAAGGCATCAGCAGACATTTTGACTGGGAACTACCCAAATCTGCAACCAATAATATAGGGATCTCACTGTTAGAGAGTGAGAAGGAAAAAGGGAGAGAACAAAAGGTGAGGAAAAGATTCAGTGAAACAAAACACTGTGGGCTTTTTCAGTACTGCTTTCTCACTCTCATTCCTTGAAATAGTCATTAAATAAACTTTGGTTCTGCAGAAAATTCAACACTCTTCACTGTCAAAAGAAGCATAACAGACCCCCTTTTTTCTGATATGTGGCTCTACATTATCTATTTAATATGGGACTTTCCATGAAATGTCTTGTCAAAATTCTTGTCAAGGACACAATTCACAGTGAATAATTTATTGAGCAGATTTTGTCTTATTTTCTGTTCCCAGATTGTCCAGAAGGCAATTGTGATTCCTTTGAATACATTGGAGTCTACTCCCAAAAGTTTTTAAGGATAATATTTTTAGACTGGATTCATGACTGAATCTGATACTTGTTACTTGATCTCAGTTGGCCAGTTATTATTAGAGTCAGGCAACTATTCACAGTTTAACTAGACACAACTTATTTTAAAAATGCAGTCTAATTTCTGTTTGCAAATTATACCCAATGAAGTCAGGTTTTTGTGGGTTTGTTTATGTTTTACCTTCTATGAGCCACACATACAAAGAAATGCAATAAGGAAGAACCTCCAAAGAAAGGTAAGTATGAATATTTAGTGTTCATGTAATTTCAGCAGTGTGCCACTGTGTCAGCTTCCTGATCAGATGATGAACATCACATGTACTCTGTTTACATTCAGAAACTGTCATCTAATATTCATAAACATTTAATTACTTTACAATTCAGACAATAAATGGCATGCCAGTTTGGGTGCAAATGCTCCTGCAAACATCTAGTGACTGCTCTTCATCAACTCCTTGTGAACACCTTCAGGAATGTTACTGCTTTATTTAAATATTTCCAATTATTCTCATGAAAAAAAGGATGGATGCCAAACTAGTGAATCACAAGGTTTTGCACACCTGGTCTTCAGTGGGCCATTGCAATATGATGTATAGTTGGGGCTGACCATACAACTAATGAGACATTGCTCCTGTTCTCTGGCTAGTCAGTAATATTACTATCTTATTTGGGAAGCCACAGAGGATGGTTTCTACCTGCAGACACTGGGGTCTTTCCCAGCTCTGCTCCAGGGCCTTCTTGTGCCCAGGGCCTCTCATGGAGTCCTTAATTCCTGCTCATAAACTGAGAATCAGACACTGATCTGGGAGAAGACCAATGTCAGCTCTAGGTCATTGCCTTCTGCTGAGTCCGTGGCCTCATGTGAGGTTTGTGAAAGCTTTTATTTCCTCCTCATTCTCAGCTTTTCTATTACTTACATTAGCCCAGACTGTTTCAGAGGTAAATATTTTCTCTGAAATACCTTTTATTATGTTTCTGAGAAAAGACTAAGCACATCTGAAAAAAAGTCTCCGGAGCCATCAAAGCAGAAGTAAAGCTGGTAGGAATAAATGTTTTAGCTGTGCAGTGCCCAGAACATCAAGGACAGAGTTTTCTGTTTAAAGGAATAAGTGGATGCTTATAAAACAGGCAGACCTATAAAAACATAAAGTCTCCACATCCTTTTTACTGTATGTCAGCTCACTTCGGTATGTGACTCAAAATGCTGCATGTGGTCTGTAACAGACCCAGTGCTTTCAGCCCCAGGAGACTCTGCAGCTGCAGTTGCTGTGGCTCTGTGCATGCACAGACCTCTGCTGTGGGTTGTCCTCACCTGACAAGTCACTACTAAATATTTCAGAGAGGTTCTTCAGGCACCTTGCCCATATGGTCAAGCTTGGCCCAGTCACTGGGATGGCTAAAGTCAATACCCTGTCACTGAATAGAAATAGTTGGCTTATCTTGAGATAGAAAAGCAGAGAAAAATGCTTGCTGCCAGGGGTTCAGCAAGTAATTTCGCTAAGTATCAATGTTTACAGAAATTCTGATTTCAGAAGTGTGTTGGGAGGTTGTATCTGCCAAATCCCAATGAAATGACCAGTCACTGCCATTACTTGCAGTGGAGCAGTACCAGGCTATGTCCACGCCGCATGTCCTCATCAGTTGCCAAGACAAGGTATAGGGGATGGTGGCTATCACATGCACCCATGACTTCACCACCTGAGCCTTTCAGACCAGTGAATAAATAAGAATGTGTGCAACTAAGCATATATTTGTATTTCCTTCTGTCTTCTGTTTACGAAGAAATCCAGTAAGCTGCTGTCAGCCAGATGTCAGTCAATGCCTCATTTATTGTTTGTGATTGTTTGCAAAAAGAGTCAAATTCATATGAAATCAACACAACTCTTCATGCTGATTTTGGTGAACATAAATCAGACTTCCACTTGCCTTTGTTTTCCCCTGAGCACCCATGATTTATACAGGCTTCAGCTTTGTTAAGATAGTTGGCTTAGGCTCTATTAATGCCATTATCATGCTTACAGACATGGCATAATTTGCTATCTCTTCTGTAAGTTCAGTAACATTTTTACATTTGTCATAATTCCTTTCCCCTGGTAATTAGTGAGTGAAAAATGAGAGCGCTTCACCTTGCTCTCTTCTGAAAAAAGTCAGAACTTTCACGGTAGCTCAGTTTTACAAACTGTATGACACAAGAACACATCTAATAAATGCTGTTATTTCTCAAAGAGAAATGTTCTTAATAGAACAAAACCCCCCTGCCTGTTCAAACTTAAAACTCCATTAAGTTAAGAATAACGATAAGCTAAATGAAGTTTTCACAGAAGCAGGTGCCTTGATACAATAGCAGAGCTTTTCAATTGCTTCTGCTGGAGTAGTACTTCTGTTGAAGGATTAGGTCTGTTTAAGCAAGTGAAGGTACAGTAACTTCTAAGGCTAAGCTGCACTTTGCAAAACCAAGATGCCTACTCCAGCCTAGTGCACGTGAATGCAGTGGCTGTGAATGTGAGGGTGAGTAGCAGACTCTTCAAGATAGAAAATGCCGAGAAAACTTTCTAATGAAATCACAGGCTGACAGTCTTTCAAGGATGCTTATGTTTTAATGAAACTCTCCTTGTCACCAGAATGTACTCACTCAATTAGTCCAAGCCAGACTGAAGTTTCAGAACAGGAAGGCCCATGGCTTACCCTGCAAAGGTAATTCTTGGTGCTGGCAGGTTTCTGTGTGGCCAGCTGTGATACCCCATCCCCAGTCACATCACAACTTTGACCTGACCCTGACTTCATGCTGGGACCACCAAAGGCTGGGGAACAGAAACAGAGGGATGTGTGTTTGTGGTGCTGGCTGATTCTCTGCTTCAGTTGCATCTATGCGTTATACCAAAAGGCTTAAATTCAGGTGAAGTTCCGATAAAATATGAATTAGTACATCTTGCTGATTTGTTTCAAGTTTTGCTGCACTCCCAGTGTCCCCTGTGTCCTGCTACGCTGGTCTCCCTGGCACAGAGCAAGGAACCAGGGTCATGGGCTAAGAGACAGGGTCAGGTAGCCAGTTCCAGAGCTGCTGGCTGTCCCTTTGGCTTGTGAGCACCCTGTTCCTCCCAAACTGCCTTAAGCCATTGCAACACCAAAATTATTCATTGGAAGACTTTGCCTTGAGGGAACTGCAAGCTCTATTTCTTTAATGATTTTAATGGTCAGAATTGTGCCAGGTCAAGCCATTTAACAGTGTATTTAATTAGTCATCTGTATGCATGCAACTTAAAGGCATTCAGCTGTGCTATTTTACAGAGATTAACTAAGTGGGCAGTAAATCATCTATGCCAGCAATAAAAGTATTTATAACAGTTCTCCTTTCTTTCTCTCTCTTTTTTTTTTGCTATTATTGCATTTTTTTTTTATTGATATAGGACTGCCTGAGAAGTTCTGCTTTAAGAGATGGGAGAAAAACAGTTTAAGGTTTTGACTGACATAGACCAGAAACAACAGTAGGCAACATAGAAGGAGCTGAAACATGAAATTCACAGCCGGACAACCCAAAAAGTTATTGCCAGCTGCAGGCTTTCTGTGTTAAAGAAAATAAACACGCAAGCAACTTGGTGCTTTGGGAGCTCATAATTTAAAGAGGAACAGGAGAAGAAACATGACCTGAACTGATAGGTAGGAGTTCCCTGGCTTGAATAAATCTTAAGAGTATTTGGCTGCTAACAGTTCACAAGTTTGCACTGGCAAAATATTGCCTGGAATCATTGCAGTTAGCCTCCTGGTATTGCTCGTTTTCTGAGTGAACAAAACGTTTTCTGTGTAAGTGCCATTGAAATGATGCAGGGAATGATGGGACCATGATCCTGCATAGGTAAAATGTGTGTTTTGAAGCAGGGAAATTTTTTTGCACTTACGCCACATGGAGAGTCCCTCCTAAAGCACAGCAATGTGCTGGTTGTTAGTTTTGCACAAATGTGTTCTATGCTGCCTTTCACAATAAATCTTTCGGAAGAACACTAGCGATTTATGATGAGCACTGACCTGTGAAACAAAGGAAAATGGATACTGTTAAGAATCTTGGCTTGCTTGGTTGGAATTCATGTGACAGGGACAAGTAACTTTTGAAGAGGTGCGTGGTGAGTTGTTTGAGGGGTATAAACTACAGTAACAACACGACTGACCTGAGTGTGTAAGCCTATTTGCACTACTTGGAATGTTTAGCCCAACAAATAACATCATGAGAAGTCCACTCCCATCATATTTTTCTTCCAGCATGACCCAGAGGGGTGGCCAAAGGTTCTCCATGCGAGTGGTTTACTCTCAGAGAAAACAGGCAACGGAGTCGGGTGCCACTAAACCACTGGTGCTTACTACAATCCTGCCACCCTCAGATCAGGTGGAAGCAAACAGCAGGAGACATCTTTTTTGATCACAATTTTTCAAGAAATTCTTGACCTCTAACTCCCAATCCCCAATCTTTCAGTCAGGTCTAGTGCTTGCCTGCTGCCTTTTTTCTTTTTTTCTGCCACTCCTGCTGCAAACACCCAGACAAACATCTGCTACCATCTGCAAGCATAGCGTGTAGCCTATGCAAGCGTAGTATGTAGCCTGAGGCTATGTAGTTTAGCTTCTGCTCAGACATCACTTCTCATGTGTCCTCTCATGTGTGCAGTGTCTACAGGAGGTCCCATGGGGAGTGAGGGTGAAGATTCCTTAGCTGCTGAGAGCTTAAAATGACTGCTTGGTCTAGCAGGACGGATGAGGCCTTGGACTTGTGCTGTTGGAGACAGCTGTACCCAGACCTTATGCAAGTCTGACGAGACGTTAAACCGGGCTGTTGTTTGTGCCCTTCGGTCATAAACACTCCAAAAATATTCAGCTATAAGTAAGTTAAAAGACCTGATAAATTCAGGTCATGTTCAGCAAATACTTCTATCTGCACAGCTAATTGTGAGTTGGGAGAGAGGATTTTTGAAAGTGTGATTTTTTTTCTACTGAAAAAAGGAAACAGGTCTTCAGGAGTAGCTTTTCCCAGTTTGAACCAAAAATCGCTAGTAGGACAAGCCATTTTCTTTGTCCTGAAATAAGTGAAACAGTTCCTTGGAGGTAGAGCACGAATAACTTCTGGTCAGTCACAGGCGATCATCTCAGAAGGGTAGGCATCTGCCTGTGAATGATGCTTTTTCTCCTGCTCTCTTCCTTGT
Organism: Neomorphus geoffroyi; assembly: GCA_033558235.1. NCBI lineage: Eukaryota > Metazoa > Chordata > Aves > Cuculiformes > Neomorphidae > Neomorphus > Neomorphus geoffroyi. The sequence continues at coordinate 17,017,293 of JAUMJM010000048.1, read as the reverse complement.
CATCTTCATGGTTCTGTTAGAACAAATTTGCTCCCCTTTTGCAACTGAACAATTTTTCACTGTGTTTGCTCTTTCTCCCTGTTAAATTAATCAACTTGAATGAATCTGCTACATTTCTGCATGAAGGAGTACCTTCTCTCTCACCATCGTGCAATCTGGCTCAGCCCCTGGCTCAGAGGATCTCCCTGGTGGAGGGGTGTGTGTGTGAGGCACATAGCTGCTGACCAGGACTACGCTGGCCTTAATTTCTCTGTGATGAGCCAACCGAGATAGCAGAATGCTCTTTGACAGATCCCTCGGTGTGCTGCTCCATTGGTGGCCTCTAGATGTAGACTCAGACACCTGCTTTGCTCCTCATCACCTGCCCAAACAGCCAGTCCTTTGGAAATGTACGACTCTTTCGTCTGGTCAATACTGAGTGAGCTCTTCGTCCTTCTGCACAACTGCACAGGATCAGACTAGAAAGAATAAGAGTTTTCCTCTAAAGCCCTTGGAAGCCCTTGTTGGCTTTTGCTGTGCTCCCTCGCCACCAGCCTCTGCAGGAGCTCTGTTTGCTCTTTCTATGACTGCAATTACCAGCGCTCCTCTTGGCAGCTCTCCCGCCCTGGTACATTCCTTTTTGTTATGCTAGTAGACTTATAACCAGCTCCAGCTTCTGAGACTGTAATACACCCCTTTTGATTCTCTAATCTACTTCGCTCTGTGCATTAGGGCAGAGAGTGGTTTGCCAAGGGCCCAGCAGAACATATTTAGCCAACTGATTCTAGTTGTTCCTATTAGATCCTGGCATAGTTCTGAGATTTGTCACTTCCACACAAATCATACTCCTAATCCTGGGGTTTAGCAAAGTTTGGATGGATTTGAATTCTACTACATTTTTTTCGGGGGAGATGATAATGCTCTCTGATGAAAGATTTTTGGATGGAAAGCCTCTGTGCTAAGTATGAGCAAGTGAATAACATCCTTTCAGTCCAACATTCTCTCTTTTTTTAGTTTAAGAACTGATGCGCATGTCAAGACGGTAGTGTGAGTGCATTGGGGTTCTGAACTTGTATTTGATACCTTAGGGGTGAAGATATGATTTACAGTTGCCGTAGAGGCATGTACAAACATGGACATAACTTAGATCCTGCATTCCACAATGTGGCCCTCACGGGGCTGATTACTCAAATTACATTCCCAGGGAGCTGTGCTTCATGGTGGAAATCCTTTGAAATGTTCAAGCCTCTTGAGACTGTCTTTGCTCAGAACAAAACTTGAGTGTTTTCATGTCTTGAACAAGACTATGTGATTAAAAATGATTCAACCTGATTTTATAGCCATATTTCTCTTTCAGTGCAGAGATGATTGACCTCTGGAGTGCCAGTCTTTAGTATTTGTACTGCTGTACCATTTCATGACTGTTTCCCCCCCACTGATGCAGAAGGAGCACTTGGATTTATGGCATTATGTGTAAAGGTCACATAACAGCCAGTTCACTGTATGAAGTTTGGACTGCAATACCACGTGAGGGATATTATGCTGTTCCACATCTAAGCAAAGCACATATTCTACCATAAACACCTATAAAAGGGGTGAAATATGTAGCCCAGCACGTAAGACAGTCAGGAATCTGTGGTGTGAAACACAGCAAGGGCAGTTCCACTGACAAACAGAAAGGGGTCGGATAGACATTCAGATACAAGTGTTTTTAAATTCTTCTAAATTAAAGTTGTCCTCACTCTTCCTTACAAAATTCATCTTCCAAGATGATTGCCGATGGGGTCTTGGTTTGAATATCACTAAGAAACTATTTGGGGATGGGTAGTCAGAAGGGAAAGATTTCCATGGGGTGTCTAACTGAAGGCACAGACATAAACAAAAATTCATATACAATTACTTTTTGCATGTCATAAGCTGAGGGTCAGGTTATGGTGGCTGTTGTAAATAGCTGCATACAATGGTATCATATGTGAACAAAGATGTGGATGGTTTTTAGGACCATGAGAGGGATGAAATGGCATGTCTTGCATGTTTTTTTTTTTTTTTTATGGAAGACAGTCTGCTGCTGGCTCTCCTTGAGGTTTAGTTTGTTTGTCTAACCTTTCTCTAACAGTAAATATGATTTAGAGGATCTTTGAGTTCTGGAATACAACAAGCTTTGACTTACTACAAAATGGAACATCTTTCAGTGTGTCAGGGAGGAGCAGATCACTGGCCAAAGCTGAAGAGCCCTTCCACGAAATGGGTCTTCCCAGCCACCTCTCAGAATGTGAACATTGATGTTGAGTTTATCTGGTTCTTAGGGAAATCCTTGCCTGTAGGAAATCCTCCCTTTATATCTGTCTAAAAGGAAAACGTGGGCTGTACTGCCCTCTGAAATCCGCAGCAAGAAGCCTTTTTTTACTGCCTTCCCCACTTCTCTGTAGCTCTGCAGTAAAATTTCACTTGTGTTACATTTAGTGTGTTTGACAGCTTAAGAAACTATTACTGTAAGGGAATTAGTTGCATCTTGTGTTTGGAGATTTGTTTTGTTGTTGTCATTGTTTTGTTGGTCCTAACTTGCCTTTGAGAAGGCAGCTGCTCCCTCTTCCTGCTCTTAACGTGGTGAAGGTCTTCTCAATCCCAAACGCTACAACACTTTGTGCAGCCAGGGAAGAAGAACATCTGCGTGACAGACTATCGATGGGACAAGCCTTTTCACTAGGCATCCTGCCCCCATTATTTTTACTTCAACAGCACAGCAACTAAAAAAAAAACCCAACCTATACAAAAAGGAGCCAGTGAGAATAGCTGTAAAATGGTCCTGATCAATGTGATCAGAAATCAGGGAGTGTGCGTGCCCCTGGCCTCAGTAACCTCCTAATAAGTGTAAGTGTAACAAGGCAGGGAGTAAGTTAGGTTTTGAGAGAGACTCCTTTGAGCACTGGGTAAACTTGTGCCAGTAAACAGTGCAAATCAGGTTTCCAAAGCTGACGTGCCTGGTGGGCACTGCCAGGCACTCTGTTTTCCAGCACTGCTTCCCACCCTTGCAGGGATGAAGCTGGGGCAACGCACAAGGTGCCAGGACCCTTGCCTTTCCCTGCCCTGCCCCATGGTCTTCCACAGCCCTGTTTTGTTTTACTGACAATGAAAATCCCTGTGGTAATGATTCACCTGATTTCTGCATGTAATCAATTAGTTCACTCAGCAAGAGCAAGGCATCCTTGTGGAGGATACAATCACCATGCTAACTGGCATACCGATTGCAGTTGGTTTTCAGCTGTTCGTTACATCATATCTTGTATTTATTTTTTAGACAATGCAAAAGTCAGGGTACACTGCAGGTGGGGTTTAGGTTTGTAACAGTCCTCTCCTTTAAAAAAAAGGCATTAGCAATCCCTAGACTTTAAAAAGTCATAACTGCAGTGGGGAGGGGAATCCAACTGGGAATATTCTGAAAATGAACAACAAGAAGGAAAGGTGGGTGCTTTTATCTGATCTTCTGAGGAGCCTGACCTCCACTTGGTCTGGTGTAAAGCAGCCCTGATGTATGCATACTGCCTGAGTAGTCCTGGCTGAGCTATTTCCAGAACAAGTGAGAGGTGATTAGAGCAGTATAAAGCCCCATCCTGTAATTTTTTTTAATGATACTGTGGGGGGTACCAGCAACTCTATAGTGCAAGGACTAAGGGAACAGAAGTTAATTTTATTTCTCTGTCATTCAAGTACTGTTAGTACAGGGAAAAAACCCCACTGTGATAATCAAATAAAATCCTGCACATTAACCACTTTTCTTTTACAATAAGGCATCTCTTCAGAAAGGCAAATATGGAACTGGCATAGCCATGATGATCCTATAAGACATTACAGCTAAGAAATACACTTAAATCCCGTCTGCGATAACACTGGAGTTGATCTTCCATTTATGCCCTCTTTTTAACAGCAGCAGTGTGGTTACAGCTTTGAAGCCATGAAATAATCGCAGTATGGGTAGTAATTTTGCTGTTGTTACTGCATTTAATTTGGGGAGTAGCTAAACTTCACTTTCTGTTTCTCCCTTCCTATCACCTTGCCCTGCACCTCAGATGATGACACAGGGCAGCTAACCATAAAGTCTTGTGCAGTGGCAGCTGGCACCTGTGCTTTGGACTAGGTCTGACAGTAAATTGTGTGTCCCCTTGCAGTGGGGAGATGTGTTCAATGGGAAAGAAGGGAGTTGAGGACATGACAGCTTTCCAAGCTCAGGGCTGCTCATTTGCTTCAGGAGTGGGAAGTAATGCAGACAGTGCAGGAGGAAGCCCTTCCGATGACTCCTCCAGGCCCCAGCTGCAATGGAGATGGGCAGATGTTGTGACTGACTTCGTAGTGAGCCCACCAAGTGAGGTGCATGACCCCACTCCTGGCTTGTACAACTCGCCTGGTGTTCCTCCCAGCCAATGCATTCATCTGGGGTGTCTGGAAAACACCCAAACACCTTGTGCACCTGCAATCAGAGCCAGCACTGACTGGGCTCAGATTTTTTTAAGACCTATGTTAGCGATATTTGGTCCATAAACACTTGAAATACAGATTATGGCATCACTTGCAAACAAACCCCTCATATTAGAGGGGAGCAGATGTGTGCCTTTGCTCCGGAGCCTCTTTGCAGCAGGTGTGCTGAGGGAATACATGGAATACACCCTCCAAAGACACAGTGATTGGCCAGCTCAGTGCCAGGACAGCCTTGCCTTTCCTCTTGAGCGTAGTGCATTACAGATATAGATGCTACATGAGCACTCAAATCCAGGGACTGAATAGGACCGCACTACCTAAGTGCAAATGAAGCCCCAGTTAGACCATGTACAGAGTGGGGACCTATAGAGGAATACAACTAAAGGCACTGTCGGGAAATGAAGGGAGTACCGAGGTGCTGCGGTCACCCTGTGTGGCTGCAGAGTTGGGCTGAAGAGATGATTTTTTTTAGCATTGCGAAGGAAAACTTTAGTGAAGGTCTAAAGGACAATAAATGAGTGTCTCAGTTTAAGGAAACTAAAATGTCTACCTGCACTAGATAAGGGGACTCTTCGCAAAAACCACCATGTCCTTTGAAATTGGTAGGCTTTAATCAGAAAATGTATAGAAAAGAATAACTTCATAACTACAAATATACCTCTATATAACCAAATCAGAACAGAACAAACAGTAACAGCATGACCAAAACCTTTAAACAAATTAAGTTCTACCCCTGCTCCTTTCAGTGCAGTTATATTTATGGACAGCAGGACACGATGTCCCACCTTGGGAGGTAGTGGTCGTGAAAGTCATCCCTGAGTTTTGGGCGAGGCTCTCTCCTAGTCCTTTTGTCTGAAAGCATTTGAGGGGATGGGTAGTGACTCCTCTGCAGGTGACATTGGCCCCCAGGGAGTCTGCAGCAATTCCAGACCGTGATGATCGCTCTGTCACTGAAGGGGAGCACAGGACACTTGGAGTTGGGGGCTGAGTCAAGGGAGCTCCCTCCAAGATGCCTCCACCAGCCCAGCAAAACCGGTGGCTCTCACAGCAGCCACCGAGCAGAAGTGGTGCCAAAACTCTCAGCCCCCTCCCTCCAGCCACCAAACTGGAACTTGGAGCAATCAAACCACCCCCCTGCCACCCGTCCTGGCTCCCCAAACCCCCTGTGTTGGCAAGGGAGAGAAAAATTCCCTGAAAGATTTTGAAACGATAACAGCGAGCTTTGCGTACATTTATAGGATGTTCCTGCCAAGATTAAGTGCAGCAAGACAAAAAACATGGGAAGGACTATTTGAACACTTCCAAGGCAGATAATCAAGGCAAGCATCACTGACACTGCAGAGGTTAGTAGACCTGTACTGAATAGGTAGTGAAGAGCCTCAGAGGAAGGATGGAACACTGTACTCTCCTGTATGGCTCTCCTCAGATGACGCAATGGGAGCTACTTTAACTCTTACAACTTGTACAAGATTCCTGCTGCCAGTGCCAGCTCTTGTGGAGTATTGCAGGGTCCCGTATTACCCTTCAAACTGACATAAAAGAGAGCCTGAAATAATGATGGAGATAAAAAAGACAGTTTTGTTTAAATAGTATTTTCACAGGCAATATTCTATTTACATGGGTAACAACATCTAATGAACAGGAATCTGTGTGAAGGTGCCCAGTAGCACTTGGCTTTCATCCTCTGAATTTGAAATAAATGATTACATGGGCAATATTACAAATCAAGAGAGAACACCTAGATACACTAGAACTTGAATGCTAGAGCCGAATTTTGGCATTGCTATAGTCAAATCACACGCTAACTGTGCTTAGGCTGGGATTTTTTGCAAGCCTCTAATGAATAAATTGAATAAATGCAGTTTTCAACATTTTCTTTGACTGACATGAGTCATTTAAAGATTCCAGAGGCTCCTCTGAAGCACGCTTAGTTGGAGTCCAGACAAATAAAATTATGTAGCCCATTAACGAAATACAGTGTTAGTTTTACTTGTGGGTTGAAATCTGTGCAATCATTAACCTGTTTGAAGTGCTTTGCTGCGTTAGGATCTAAGACTTTGCAAGAAGATGAATGTGGATCGAACTCCAATAGCATTTTGCACAAACTTGATAAAGCTTGAAAAAGTAGCTTTTCTAGTTGACAGAAGTGTCTGCATTCTTGTGGAATAAAAGTAATGGTTGGGATATCTGCGTAAGTCACTCTGAAATATTGGGAAAACACCCTTCAATGTGTTTTCTTTATTAATGAATGCATATACTTGCAGCATCAAATCTAGGAAAGTGCAGAACAGAGCACAGCAACAACATCCAGTACTTCAGGAAAGAAAACAAAGGGGACTTTAAGCATCTTCTGAGTCTAATAGTCAAAATACAGATTTTTGTTGTGGATACCTTGATTAATATAACTTACTCTTGCATGGGATGCCATGGGACCTTTTAAAGAGCATTTTCTTTTACAGAACCTTGAAGACCATAGCTCTTCCTGTTCATCTGCTGGAGCAGGAATTCAGTATTGACTTGGAAGAATATTATATACTAAATCATCATAACTATTTTCTGGAACAAGTTGATTTTATTTTGGTGATCTTCTATCCTGTTAACTGCATGGACCAACACTTTATGACAATGGCCAGATTTCTTTTCTCTTTTTAGTTTTGTTCCTAATATGCTTGTAGTTTTGCCATTAAAGCACATTAATTTTCACTCTCAGTTCACTGGTGGAGGCATCCCATTACGCCACACATAAAACTGTATTTGTGCATGTCTGTGGGAGAACACAAATGAGTGTATGCACAGCTGAGCTATTACGAAATTGGCCTGTTTGCTTGTTTTTTGATTTTAAGGAAAAATAAGCCATCTTTAATTTGCTCTCAACTTCTCCCTCAAGCTGTTGGGCAAGCTAAAATAACAGCTACCCTTGGTCTAAAAACCCCTGTGCCCACTTTCAATCTCTTTTCATGGACACCAACCAGACTGTTTCTTGTGTTGCTGATGCATGACCTCACATTATAATCTGTATGCAGTGAGGAGGCCTTGGAAAGAGGAGGCAAAAGCATGGGGACACTGCCAGAAACAGAAGTCTCCAGCAGAAACAGCCTCGGTGCCAGTGGACAGGAAGAGTATCAGTTTGCTGTGCAGCTGCCACCTTATGACAGGACACTCTAATAGACTCAATAAGAGAGTTGCTGTTCCTTTGCAACTCGCTGCATCACTAAATGATTAGAGTATTAAAGTCTGTGGAAGCCAGCAACAAAATTTTTCCATATACCATACATCCGAAACAAGCTGTATGATGATTCAGATTTCAATTGTGTATCTTTTTTTCTCTATTCTGATTGGATAGGAGAAATCTGATTTCTCCTTTTTCTGATTTTGGATTCTTACGTACCTTTTTCTAGTGGATTAACCCCATTCTCCATCTGGAGGCCTGGGATTGCACCATGCTTTCTTTTCTTTTACAGTCAGCTGGAAAATCTCCAGCCCCAAATGGGGCTGTATGCCCTTGGCTTTGACATTTGGTTTCTAGTCTCTGCTAATAATCAGGGTTAATTCCTCTGCTTGTCCTGATGATTCATAGGCTTTGAATTGCCCTTTATACAAATGCTTCTGTCTCTTCAGTGGCCCCCTGTCCTATGGCTGACAATTTAGCAGCATTTTGCTCTGTGTTTGGAATGTGAGAAGCCTTTCTTGTTTTCCTATTCTCTCCCATGGGGAGGATGAGAGTGTGCAGTGTGTGGGCACACCAGTTACCTCATTTTATACCTCTTCTTCCTCCAGAGCTCAGCCTCTCTAGTTCTTCCTCCTAAACTGGACCCCCACTTTTCCTATAAAAAACAGAGCGATATACTGGCATTATCTTTCACTGTGTATATGGCTTTCTTTTCTCTCACAGCTGCTGTGTACGGTCTGACCAATGGGAAAAAAGTGCAAAATTTGCATAAATTATTAAGACTTGAACCTCCTTCTTCTCCCCAGATTTCTTTCATGTGCAAAAAGAAATGTCCAACCCAGCTCAAGTACCTTGAATGGAGAAGACATTGCCATATTAGGCATAAAGCTGAAATCGAAAGGTTAAATGATATGAGTGCTAGACAGCCAAACATATTAGGGTAAATAATAGCTACAAATTACTTCAGTCTCTCAGAAGCAAGAGGCAGTGCATGTAGCCCCTGCCAAGAAGACCATTTAAGAAGCGTAGGAAGGGGAGAAGGGAGCTGTATCATGGTGAAATGAGGAAGATGATATGGAAAGTCATCTTTCAGGCCTCTTTTACAAGAGATCAGATGACTGATACGAGCTGATGTATTGCAGAGCTACTTGAAAAATGCAGTGGGTGGTAGATCCTCTAGATCTCTAGAGGCTTCCACTAGGAGAAGACATTACTCATTCAGCAACCCTAAAATAAATGAAATAGATGACATGCTGAAAGTAAGAAATATAAATTCTCCTATTCACTGATCCCACTTTTTCTCTGTAACAAGACTCCAGAATGGCTGTAAATTATTTAAAATTTTTTATTCTGACTGCACATTGTCAGGCCATGTTCTTGTAACTGAGGATCAGGTGCATGACTTTCTTCTGAGCAGAGGACAGCAGAGCATGCCAGTGATGATGGTCAGGACAGCTTATCTGCAGACAAACCACCAAAATCTGACTTGCATTATGCTTTGTGTTGCTGAAGGCACGCCACATAACCAGCACTCTATGAAGCAGAAAGTTGTTGAGGTTTGATAGAAGAGATGATCAAAAATGTCACCTTTGCTCAGCTTGTCAGTCAGATTTTGGTAAGACCCTTAACGAGGGATATGTGGAAGCAAATAACTGACTATGAACAAAGGGGAAAGCCCTTTAACAATTAATATCTGGACAATCAACAGGAAAATAAAAGATCCCAAGGTCTGATACTACTTGTAGTGAAATATAACAACTGAGGGATGGCAGGGGGAGACATGGACATCTGGAGCTGATAAGATTTAACCTATTTATGCTGGAAAGAGTGTGACTCTTTCAGTGGGTCTTCCATCTGTGAGCCATCACATACTTCACTAAAGATGGTAGATACCATACATAAGGATTAAATGAAATAAGAGTTCAATGCCCCTCAATTTAAATGACTAATGATTGGATAGGTTCTACCCACAGAATTGAGGGGGTATCGTGAAGGAAAAAGTGAAGCAACAGTATGTTTTTTGAGCTGTTTTGGCCAGGAAGAGGCTTAGAAGGGTGAACAGGTAAGTGCACCAAGGTATTGCAGCAGGACATTGGTCAGTTCTTTGTAAGAAAAAATCAGACTGAAAGTCTTGACTAAAACATCAATTTCTCCTCCTTGTGGAAGCAATCTGCAGCACCCAGAACTGAGGTTAAGCATTTGGGCTAATTTCTTCACTATCGAGCTGGGGAAATTGACAATAGCAACCTGGGGAAGCTGGGTGGGAATATTGTGTTTCTTTAAACAATAACAGTTCTATGGTACAATACATTTTTCCTTCTTTTTTTACCCCTTAGTATCCAGCTTCCAAGTTGTGATGGTCTGGAATAGCCTGTCAGCAGAGAGGGAAAGTTGTTGTTGCCCTTTGGTTTATGAAAGAGTTTGCATAGTGCCATTGTCTTTGGAGGAGGATGATCATATTCTGCAGGACAAAAAGACTTTTCCAAGCTCTTGTTCCTACATAAAACTCCCTAGAAATACAGCCTTTGGAGAACTGGGCAGTGACTAAAAAATCCTGGGAAACAGTACATCAGATAACCTCCCTGACGTCCACAACCTAGAGCAGAGCAGTGGCTGAGCAGTGACCACACCTTACTTGAAGGGAAGGAACTGACCAAGCAAGGAATTATCAGTGCATTTGGAATAAGTACCACACTTAACAGGAAGACTTACATGTGTTTTCTATGAAATTTAATTGGGAGAAGGGACAAATGAATGCCTTGCCATGGGTGAATTCAGCAAGTCTGGTCATGGCTTAAATATGCAAGGATATTTTGTAAAAGACAAAAAAACCCTCACTGTCAAACCAAAGGTATGTGTGGAAAGGCTATCAGGCCCAAAGGCAAAATCCTGGGGTTTTTTTGCTTTGATCGTTCACAGTGGGTTTATGTGACTGTTTATCTGGCCATTTAATAAACAAGGGAGCACCTCCCTCATGCAATGAACAGTACTTATTCAACCTCCTAGGAGCCAAACATGCTTTTCCAACAGGCAAGGGCTGTCAGGAGAGCTGAGGAGGTTTTTAAAACATGGTATTCAGTATGACACTCTTATCCTTCAGCTATGTAGGTTGAAAGGAGCAGAATTTGTGCCCAGGAATGCAACTTACTCTTTCTTATTTCTCCTTTAATATAAATATTTTAACCCTATAATCAAGAGGTGGAAATAGAGCGGTCACTGGGTAGCTGAACATAGACAAATTATTGCCACTTAGCTCTTTAAAGCACAAGTTATCTGAAATGTTCCAGTTTGCTTTTTTGGTGATGAGAGAAATGGCTTCTTTAAAGCACAAAAGAACTTTTGTTTGAAGTTCAGATTGTTTTTGAGTGGGACTGTGAAACAGTTCAGTTCAATTTCTTCTCCAGCTCCTGGTTGGTGGTACTCCAAGCTTTCATACCATTCTAGACACTGAACTATCTATTTCCACCACTTAATGAGTGGAACTCCCCAAATAACTTGAGAAGAGCCTCAGAACTGTTAGACTAACTGTTTTTCTTTGTCATGAGGTATTTGGTATAAGCTAGAGATTTAAGTTGCTAGTGTGTATGAGAAAGAAAATGCAGCTACAGCCAGAAAGCAGCAGGAACCCTGTCAAAGTGCTCTTGTTTCTCAGGATTGCCTACTTTTATTTTTTGTCCTCACATACATGTCAGAGGCCCAAAGGCTGGTTTTACCAGACCACCCCGAGACCAGCTAATACAAGAAGGCTGCTTAAGCAGTGCTGTAACTTTTGCCCTTGTTCTGTGCTAGTGCTTAATACTGCAGATTATAAATAGCATCTTGTCCTGTGATCAGCCTAACATATAGCTGGGAACTCCCTAGGAGCTTATAGTTGAAATCTCTAAAAACCTCTGCTATAGAAAGCCTAAATTATTTTCTCTGCAGTCAGGGATAGAGGAGTTCACCAGTTCTCCTGGCAAGCTATTGCCTTCATCCTGCTGTGCTTTCTCTGAAGTGAGTGTCTCCCGCGTATGTTTTTTCTAAGAAGACTTGCAAACCAGAGTGAAGTGGTGTTCTAGCTGGCTGTAGCTTCGGATTCAAATCTTGGGCAAGGACACATTGTAAGACATTATCCTTGCTGGAGTGAATATCGGTGTAGCTGGCTTTGGGCTTCAAACTTAACCTTTGCTGTGTCTTCTTGCCTCCCTTGCTCACGGATATCAGGGAACTCCCAGGAAGGAACATGGGATGGAAGTCCCTCTGCTGGGGCAGTCTTAGTCTTTTCCCAGACGCACTCAGGGAGGTGTGAAGGGCAAGGGAGCCTTTCCTCAGGGTAGAGACTGGACTGGGACTGTCGCTGTGCAATTGCAAGCCCCTGTGCTATCTCCACCAGAAGAAGTCTGCTCTGGGCTCAGGTATCCCACTGTTATCTCTACTTTCTACCACTTCTGCCACTTCTTTACTTATGTACAGAATACTTCTGGAAGCCCCATAGGGAGAGAAGCTTGCCCCCCAGGACAGACGAGTGTTCCTGCTCTGGCCCTATGGTGCTGCTGTTCCCAGCACGAGGAACTCCAGTTCCATTTCTGGCCCCCATGAAGCCAGAAAAAAGGCATTTTCCAGACACACAGTTCAGTATCCTGTTGCTCACTGACACTCTATTGAAGAACTTTAGGTACAAGGGCATCTTTTGTGAGAGTTAATATTCAGTAGAAATCAGGCCATGCATGCAGATGCATTTCGTCCAGGGTCTCCGATGTCATTTTGGTGCAGGCTCTCTGCCTTGCTGGCAGCATCCTCAGCCAGCCACCCTGCCTGCAGGCAGCAGGGGCTGCCCGCGCCTGCACTGACGACATCGCATCAGATATTGCTCTAAAGGGACTAGAAAACCCAGGAAGTCTAGGCAGTATCCCCCACCTGCCTAATACCTCTTAAATGATTGTGTACACCTTCCCCAGAGAGCACAATCCCAGGACATGTCCCAAGGCGCAGTATGGGCCCGGGCCGTTACCAAGAAGTGTTTGAATTGGACCACTGTGTTTTGTAGGGAAGGCTATTTGTGAGCTATGCTAGCAGGACCAGACAATGACCCATTTTATTAATTTTATTTATTTATTTACTAATACAGACATAGATACGGGGACCAGAAGAGCCCTGTGAAAGCATTTCAAAACAGGCTGCATGTATCTGGGAAGGGGTAATATGTGCAAGCAATAAGGGAGACATTGTAAACTACAAATCTTGGAAGTTTTATGCTGAATGAGAAAGAGGTAGACGGATCCCGCTGCTGTTGCCGTGGAAGCAAGGAGAGCTGCATGGCTGAATTATATGGATTGGATGGAATTTTCCTAAGATTTAGGCAGCATAACATGCCAGGACTGTGAGTGACTGGAGGCAAATGATTCACTGTGCTAAGTACCATAATGCCAAGAAAACAGATGTCCTGGCTGGACTGAGGACAGAACAACACATTGTATTTAGTAGATTTATCAATAGCATAATGAATATTTTGTTCAGATTGCTGTAAGGTGTATTTTTCTGATGTCCTAAAACATTAAAACTAGATAAAGCATGAAGCCCTCCAGTAATAACTACCAAAGTCTTTTCCAGACTGAAAGAGTAACAATATGAAAAATAAGACTTTGAATCTGAATACACCAAGATTATTACCCAATATTGTACAGCTGATTCTTACCTTGCCATTGACACCAGTAGGATTTAATGGATTTGAGTAAACTGAATATAGAGCCTAGCATTTTCATATTGATGTAGAAGGCAAAGGGCTAAATTTAAAGTTAATTCTGGCTGGAACAAGAGCTTCTTTTCCAGTGTTGTATGCACAAAAAGTGCTATATGCCTAGGGAAGTTCTATAGTAATTATGGTAATGTTTTTACTCCAAAGTGTAGTAGGGTTGCCTGTACACATGGATGAAGTATGGCCCAGCAAGATTACAGCCCTACTAGAAGTTACGAGATGGCATCTGCCCTCAGCTAAACATCACCTCATCGACACAGAAAGGTATGAGGGTTTCCTCCAGCCTGCACAGAGCAAGGCAACAGCTTGTAAGGGCAAACAAATCTATGTGAACGTGGCCTAGGTTTCCTGAAGGAAGGCAGTAAGAGCTCCACTTGGCTCCCAGCACAGAAAGGGTTGTGAGACTCTTCATGGAGACATTCAGATCTGCTTTCTTCTGGGAAGTGCTAAAGAAAGTATTTGTATTTGTTACAGGTCAAATACAATTTGCCCACTGAAAACTACAGTAAATGTGTTTTAATATAACTCTCTGCTATTGCTATCCCACAAAATACATAGAAAACTGCTTTTTGGGGGTAGCAGCACATGCTTAAATCCTTCCTTCTAGAATCCTTTCTGCTACTGTACCACCCAGCTCACCAGTTGGGCTACAGATCTCTCCATGATGGGCCACCAGAGCCTTTCTGCAGCCTTTTTAAACTAGCAGGCACTCTCAGAGGTAGGGACACTAGAGGGTTTGTCCTAGATGTGAAGCTCTTTGGGAAGTTTCATAAGCAAAACGCCCCTTGAAGTCAAGGAATGAGACGTGCTGAATCAAAGCCATTGTGAAATGGCCTAAGGGATCCACTTAGACTACACGTGTTGCTGGTGACCTTACTTCTTGATGCCCAAATCAGAAAGAAGATTTTTTCTAAGGAAAGAAATATCCCACTACACAGTGTTTTTTAAGTAGCAAGCAGACACAACTCCCCATTTTGCAAACACTGTTGTTGCCACATGCTCCAACGAGAGTGCAAGAAGGAAATGCAAGCCTATGAAGCTTGCTTTTGTCTTGAGTAGATAGTTGCTTTAATTGCATGGCACGTCCTAACTTCGGTTTTCCCCACCTGCTCATGCTGATCCATTACTGCATAACTGGCAGGTCTGTCTGGACGAGGGCATGGCAGTTGTGCTCTTCCTCTGATCAGAAACTAAAGTCAAATCTGTGTAATGATAGCAATCTGAAAATAATAAAAATAAAAGGAAGAAATGCAGATGATCAAGATTTTGGTAGGTGAGTGGGGAGGTAATCATAGCTAAAGAAGACTGTTGCATTAGTCGTCCTCCATAATACTCCTGAAAGTATCTTCCAAGGCATTAATTTTAATCTTCACAAGTTGAACAATTGCTGCAAGATGCATTTAACTTTTCACCTCCAATGGAGAAGCCCTTTCCCAGAGTTAAAGATCTTCCTGTTTATCCTTTCTATGCAATCTCACTCCATTTCATCTGCTCAGTGCACCATGCAGTGAGCTCTGCTGGGGAAAATAAAAAAAAAGAAAAAGAAAAATAGTCACCATTAGTATCACGAGTTGTTTGTTTCCACTTGAAAGTGAATCTTTGCCCCTTTCATGACTCTATGTGTTTTATGAATCCCACTCTCTTGACAGAACATTCAGGCTTCAACTGCAGCTCTATTTCACCCTCACCAAACAAGGGCAACTTGTTTAAATGCTTTCCCTGTCCAGGAGAACTTGTCTCTCTGACTGCTGAAAGACACATCGAATTGGGTTAACTGCTGTCTCGTTATTATTATAAACTGCACTGTCTGATAATCAGACTGGTTGAGATAAGCCAGTCTGCTGAACAGGCAAAACACTGGGAAATCCCACTTCAGGACAGATTATAGCAAAGCAGGGCATTGTTTCAAATGAAAGTCTCCAGATGGGATATTGGTAAGTATAGGGGATGTGACTGGCAACACTCAAGATGGTCTGATTGTCAGCATCGCATGACATTGTTTTCTGTCTGTCTAGTGGTTCCCAAAAGTGAGAATCCCACTGCTGTGAGGCGAGTGATTCCCTTTAGTATTTGCAAGATTAGGATCTGCCAATGGAAAGCCATTTTAATTCACTTGCAGACAGATTAAAGTGGAGAGATCATGCAAAAGCCCAAGGTCCAGTGGCCCAAAATAGCACATAGATTTTGGGTTAATATTACCACTGCTCAGGCTCGTCTCTACAGCTAATGTGTTTGGGAAACTGATCCTTGTATTTCTTTTCTCTTTCATCTCTCATTTGGGGCTGAATAAACAGGAGTGCTTTGCTGCCGTCTAAGGTGCTCAGGTAAGGGACTAGGTTTCTAGGAGAGCTCATTCAGGGTTGTGTAGCACCTACCACACACCTCCGAAAATCCTTCTGGAATATGTGGCCCACAAAATGTGGGGCAGGCCATATGGAGAGAGGCAACTTGAGGGGATTTGGAGGAATGTGAGGACTTGAACCTACTTCTTCCACACCTGTTGCAAAAAATTTTTTGTTCAAGACAAGATGGGACATTGCTTAAAAATAAAGAAAAAATACTTCAAAGAAAGCAACCAAAAAAGGCACCTCTGAATCCTGAGCCACAAATCCATGCAATATCTTTGTACTTAGAGTAAAAAAGCTTTTCCCAGTAGGACCCATCACATTATTGTGGAAATTTTTTTCTTTCAGCCTCAGTGTCTCTTCTTATGCCCTCTACAGTGAGTGGAGAGAAGACAGAGAGCAGTAGATGCTGCTCCTGTCCTTGCAGTTGCCCACAGATGTCTTCTCAGATGCTGTAGGATTAAGGAGGTGGAAGCAGTTCAAGCCCCTCTCTTGTTCAGTAGACCTTCCTGAGGTAGTCTTCTGTGCCTTTGAGGCCTACCTGGGTACAGCCTGCCCAGACTGTTGTGAAAAACTCTAACCCAAATTCTTTGTAGTTTTACTACTGTGCTCGATGACCTGGCTGCTCCTGAAGCAGTGGGTCTAGCAGAGGACAGGCTGGATGGACTGCCTGGGCTTATACACTTACACCTCACGTGTGCAGAGTTTACTTCTGATGCCCTCTATCCTCTGTGTGAGGAACACGAGATGCCAGAAGTAGGCTATAAAGGTGGTAGAGAACTGCTCTGTGCCCCTGGTGGCCATGGCTTGCTGACCATCAGCCACACAGGTGATCAACACAGCTGGCAAACCCCTGCATTAGTTACCATCTTCATATGGCTCCTCCGTCTAAGGCAGCTGCTAGTCCTGGTGTCCAGAAAGCCTCGCCTGTGCTGGTGTCCCCACATCTGATTTCCCCCGATTTTCTCTGCTGCAGTTTGATGTCTCTTGTCACAAGCAACTAAACCGCTTGCTTCCTCGGGGCCCCAAATTCTAGTTGCTAAAATATCTCTGAGTAGCTACAAACAAGAAAACTTCTAGTGGAGAGCCAAGGACTCCTTTCCACGCAAGGCGTTACTGTAACAGATTAAACTTCCACCTGCTCTGTTAAAGCAGGAAAATTCAAACCCTTTCCATTTCTTTCAGAACAAAGCCAACGATGAACCCAGAATATTTTGCCATATGACCCCCTTTGAAGGGTTCTTGCTTCTCCTTAGGACGGGTTGTTTGGCAAGGAATAAATTTAGATCATTGCCCCCAGGGAACGGGATTTTCCTCTGCTGTCTTTATATAGAAAAAAGAAAATGAAATTTTGAAGATATATGAGGAGACAAACCACAGAGTAAGTAAGAGACAGGGAGGAGCTGGGGAAAGGCACTACTTGACTTGGAAGCTGAAACAGTAAGAAAAGAGGAATAGCTGGTTGTGTGGTTGGGTGTGTACATGTGTGTGCATGCTTTTGTTACACAAGCGTACATTTTCTACTTTCTTCCCACTCATCTGTACGTAACTTGGTGGTTTTATTTGTGCAGTGTGAGGACATTAGACCTGCTGTCTCATTGCCATCTAGCTAGTCTGAGCTTTACTGGAATAAAGTAGACCCAAGTTGGGTTGATCAAGGTTTCTTCCTGAGTGCATATGGCCAGCATGGTGTACCACTAAGCATCACTGCCACCAGCATGGTGAAGGTCAGTGCTGGATGACCAGTGATGGCAACGACGGTGTCTGAAACAGGGGAAGATTAATTACTTCCACAACTTGAAATCATTAATTTAATACTGTTATCTAGTGTGAGGAAGCTGCATTCAGACTGTGTAGTGTAACTTAGTATGGGATGGGAGATTTTTGCACACAAAAAATGTCAGAACCTCCTTCCGCCCCTACCTGGGTTGTTTGTCACCTGAGGCTGGACGCTCAGGGCACTCAGCAGCAACCCAGAAAGCAATACCCCCAAACAACAGAAAGGACTCAGTAAGGGGCTCAAGATTCAGACTTACGGTTTTTTGTTGCTTGGTGTGATGCCCCACTGTAATGTTTGAAGACCAGAATTGTGACTGGAGGTTTGTACTGGGGTCTTTTTCATTTTACAGTCCAGCTGGAAGAGCGCACTGGAACACCTTTGAAATATGGAAGCCTCAGTCATTCAAAGAATGAATTCAGTAGATATTTGTCCAGAGGCTGTGGAAATGCCTGTCATTTACTTACAAAAACAGTAACATGTCTAGAATAGGGTCATCTAGGGGATCTTAAATCAGTTAGCTGTCCTGTCTCCTCTTTGGTTGATGTCCATCACCCTGTTCAAGCCATTACTTTATCTGTAAGAGCACTGATGCCTACCCAGGACACATACTAATAGTCTGAATTCCTTAACCAGGCTAAACTCCACTTAATACAGGAGACTTTTTTCCTTCCCCTTCTCTTGGTGTCCCTGCAGTGAGTTTGGCAGATCAGCCTCAGGATCTACAACAAAGGGGTGAAAGAAACCTACTGGTTCTTTTCACTGAACATGACACTGAAAAAGGCGATCTGAAGCCACATTCAAACCAAATGCATGAGAAAGTGAATGGCTAGTAGTTCTGCTTCAAGATCTCCAGGCTGGTGTGCACCCACCTCCCAGCAGTACTTTCACACAGTGTAGATCAGTGCCCTTGGGCTGGGTCAAGGTTCCAAACTCAACAGAGGGGCTTGGGTAGATCAGGGTCCTGTTAGTTACAGTACAGCACAGTGTAGGCACGTCTGTGCTACTGATCTTACCAAAACTACGTGCAACCAGCTCGGTCATCCCCACTTCCCCCTCCCAGCTTGCAGCTGTAGGGTGAGAGCCGGCAGGGCACTAGCCTAATAACTGTGCCCCCTTAGCTGTGGCATACCCCGATGCCATCTCTCATGGAGCCACTGCAACTCCTTGCATGCACTTACTGGGGTGGAGGAAAGGTTTATACTAATTTTGCATGTTCCTCCATGTCAGTCAGTCACAGGACCTCTACTATATTGATATGACACTTATTCTGCATTTAGATCAGGACATTTTTCAGCTTTTGGTGTTTATTCTTTTTTCCCACATCCTTCCTGGATGTGCAGTGGGGTAGGATCCCAAATCCATTTTGGAAAGATTTGTTTGATGACCTTATGGTGTGAGCAAAAAGTACAAAATAAAGGCTCAAAATCTGTAAGAGGAAACATTGATTTATGAGAATTTTCAAGTCAGCCTCATGATTCTGACTCATGAGGTCTTGATATTTGGAGTTGGTGATTTATGCAAGCCTCTTTCTGTGCCTTCCATCCCTTGTCTTTCACTCCCTCTCTGGCCCCAGCTTAACAGCTGCATCAGGAATTTACCATTTGGACTCTGTTGTTACTGCAATCATGGTTAGATGATTTTGAGGGGGGTAGCGGTCTGTGTACAAATTTCCATGGCTTTTTTTAAGCTGCATGAATTGCCAATAAACTAATAGCTTGTGATTTCTAGGTTGCTGATTAGTGTGCATGTTCATAAGCAGGAACACAAACTAGTTCCATTTTTCAATTCAATTTTGCATGCTCTTATCCTCTGATGTGGATTAGGAGCCCTGCTATAACTCAATTTAATTTGAAACAGCCATCCCATTAGGATTGGAAGGATGACTACTGAGTCAGTTATGTTCAGAACATTTCAAAATGGTACTCCATCCTGGTACTAGCCCTCATGATGGCCTCATGCCACCCACTGGCAAGATGCAACAGGCTATGACACTAAGCATAATGCGTTTTTTTAACATGAGATGTGTTGCCTGAGGGAATTTAGGTTGGATTCTGACCTTAGCACAATCTAGTCTAACACTACAGATTTTCATGGTATCATTCTGAAATGACTTGTCTGCAGTAGAATGAAAACTTTTCTTTGGAGATGGACTTCAAGCCCTATAAGTTCACGGAAAGTTCTTGTTCACAGAAGACACAACTGGCGCCAGCACAGGAGGTCCATGCAGTGGCACTGGGCTGTGAGGAATGGCTCAAGAGGCCACAAGTCGGTCGTCTTCCTCTGCACAAGGCAAATTAAACAAAAGAACTGTGAAACTAAAAAAGAAAATATATTTTAAATTGGCAGAAGCTCATGTTGCATGAACATATTCCAATTTATCTCACACAGCCCTTGATACCTTCAAGAAGAATCCTTAATATACATTTCCAGTTAATTTTTTTTTGCATCTCTTGAAAAGATAAGATCAGTGAAACCACTGGGGAAAAAACCCACAAAAAACCCAAACCCCAAACCCATGAAACTAATGGCAAGGCAGTGCTTATTCACACAACACATGAACAGAACTCATTGCCACAGGATGTTTGATGGCCTAGATGTATAAAACGTAAAAAACTGAAACCACCTAATAAGGTGGGAGAAGAGTCCATCAAGAGCTGTTGAAGTCCATGGCCTGGGTGTGACCTCTGGTTTAGGAAATCACCAAACCACTGATGACTGGACTGTGATTAAAAAACCCAACAGGGTCATGTTTTCCCTTAGCAGCTGCCAATAGCTACTGAAAGGCAGGACGGTGGAGTAAATGGATCTCTACTGTAAATGTGGGTACTTTAATACTCCTGAGAAAAAGATGGAGATTAAGATGGAAATGTAGCTTTCCTTTATGCCTTATGGTAAACTTTAGTAGTGTCAGAGCTAACTTATTTTTCTTTAAATTACAACACCTGATTTTGAATATTTAAAATTAATTTTCAGAACCAAAATATTAGTTATTTTTAAAATTACACAAAATTTAAGTTAGCTTCTGACTTAAAAATCCAGGAGCACATTCATGGGCACACTTTTTGAACAATTCAGAGTATTTCTTTCCTGTGAATGAGTATGTTTTAAATGAAGATTTTTGTTAAGGAAGCAAGTTTTCTAACTTTGGAAAACTTTTGGTGCTCCGGCCAGCAATCCACCAAATACCCAAGTAGTCCCACTCCGTAGGTATGTCATATCATAATGCCTTAGGAGAGAGTTCTTGCAGATCAATGTGGATCTAAACATTATCCCAGGGTCTGTATTAGGCTGATGAGTACCATGAAGAAGAATTTTTCTTCTCTCTCACTTTTAGGCCCTATTTAGAAAATTTTTCCACAGACCCAAAATGGCACCCTCCTATTTGGTTTCTGTGAGAGTTAGATCTCTGTAAGAACTTGAGGGGTAAGTTCTTAGACTTAAATGTCCTTTTACTGGCAGAAGTTATTTTCCTAAGAGATTTTCCTAAGTGATTTTCAGTCTGATACAATTCCTTCCAAGGAATGGGGAGGATCCCTTTAGGTTTTGGCATAGTTTAAGTTCCCTTTAGTGTGAATCTATAGGAGAGATTTTAAAAGCTAAATGGTAAATTATACCATAGCCTTTTTGGCAGATGCATAAAAGAGAATTAGATTGGCATCCTTTTCTGTTTTTCAAAAATATTTGCTGAACTTAATTACCTGTAAATTATACAACCCCAGGGCGGGTTGGACAATAGAGAGGAAACCAAGTTAACACAGATACACTTTTCTGTTAGTAATCACAATAGTGATCAAGGAACCTGATTAATTTTGACTTGGCATCAGGCAGCAGCTGGCATTTTAAATTCTCCAGCTTGTTTTCATCACGTCTCTGTGACTCAGACCCACTGCATAGCCTTTCCGTTCACCCGTCAACAATAAGGACTGGATAATCCTTTTCCAGAGTTGAGGAGGGCAGAGAACAGGCAGTGCATGCAGTGCTCAGTGCTGTGTGGAGAGGATGGGGGAAGGACCCTTTCCTAATGATGTCAGGCAGTGGCATGACTGTCACTGCTGACAGGGAGTGGACCACAGCATGGGACAGCACTGCCTCCGTGTTGCTGCCAAAATACCAGCTGGGTCTCCTCCCTGCACGGGCTCCCCCAGACTCTTGTCACAGAATATGGTGACCACCACCCATATAATAAATTCCCTCCATTCTCTCTACACGCGTTCCCCACTGACTCAGAGCTGTGAGATTCACCACAGTATTTCCTGCTTACCGTAAAACATGAAAGACTGTGTTGATCTGATCTCTGTGTCTGAAATAACGAGTCCTAAACAACGGAGTATTTAACATTTAGAGAGATGGTGAGGGCTGGAAACCCGTGTATTCTCTCACTGGAGAACTGGTAACCTTCCCGCCTTCTCCCTTGCTTAAGATAGGCAAGTTCTTTTCTCAGGTTCTGGCTGGGTGTGGACCCTACACTCACACTACCCTAGCTGATATGAAGGATGTTTTGTATCACTTCTGTTTTCCCAAATCTCTCCATCTTCCTTATGTCTCTAGCAGGAATCTCTTGGTACTGAAGCAGTTTAACTTTGGGTGAATATGAAGAGATATGCAGAATATTCATGCTGACCTATAGCTTTTCCCAGAAGTTTGCTGAAATACAGTTTGCTTTGGTCTGTGATGGTTTGATTGTAGTTCTGGGTGTCATTTGGCCAGGGCAGTGAATCACCTGGCTGGACTTTGCTGAGGATCGCTGTGCACTGGAGTCCTTTGCTTTCCTCTGTGAAGTGTCTGCTGGCGTGGTCCACCAGACCCATTTCCCCACTCCTCTAAAATGTGCCTATTTCTAAGCTTTCAGCCTTGCTTCACTGCTGGGGGAAGGCAGGGAGCACTGGAGGACCCTAGGGGAAAAAGAACAAAAAAATAAATCACTGCTTCAGAGCAGGTAGAGATGAGGTGAGTGCTCAGATTTACCAGCAGATCCGTCCAGTAGTTTTCACCTGGAAGATGAGCCTCTACCTCCCCATTCATGGAGGTGATTGTGTTGGAGTCTACAGGTGCTAGTCTGGGGTACTTCTCCTGTCGGGGACTGTGCTTAGGGTAGGGAGTTTGGCTTTTAACAAGGCACGCTAGTCCTTACATCATCTAGAGGAACATTGTCTTGCATTTTTTTTTCAGCGTCTCTCAAAATGCAGTGCCAGGCCATGAGGCCAAGTTGCTGGCTGGTGGCATGTCCAGACACCATAATGGCCAAGGTCAACTCCAGCAAGGTCACCTGCTGCTCACCCACCTAGCAATGTGTCTTTTGGTTTTCTGCTCATGTCATGTCCACCAGCAGATACTTGGCATTTTCTTTGCTCCCAGTGGTAGCCAGGGGCTGATTGTGGTCCCCCTGCACCTGCAGCACCCCAGGCAGGTGGCTGCCTTTGGCCAGGAGAAATGGCGTTCTCAAATACCTGGTTTCTTCCCAGGGTGGGCCCCGTTCCATTGACACGAGGGCATTGTGCCCTTGACAAACATTTATTTTAAAATGCATTTAAACAAACCGGCCCAGCGAAGTTCTCCATGGCTGGCTAGCACCTGGCTCCCCTCCAGCAAACACAGAGGGACAAAAGCTGTATTGACAGGCTTTTTCCTTTAAGTCTTTACAGATCTTGTCTCTTTGACAAAATGAGCTCCTTCCAGCAGATGGTGGAGAAAAAGACGGTGATGCAGTGCGGGAAAGAGGAGAGTGGATAGCCAGAGATGGAAACAGGGGTCTCAGAGAAGGATACATGTGCATTATTGAAATAAAGATCACACTGTTCATGGAAAAGAGCTATGGAAACCCAGCATGAATGTAGACACCCAGATGCTCAGCCTGCCATTACTCCACGCCAGCCTGGGACTACACAACAGCTGGAGCACCAGTGTTACAGGGAGCCTGCTGGGACTGTAGGGCCGACACATGCACAGACCGTGCATATCATCTTCACTTTCCAGTGTCATAGACCACGGCTTGCCCCAGCTGCAGACCAAATTTCCTGAATCATTACAGAGTACTGCCTTGGCACTGACGACTTTGTCCTTGTGGTTTATTGTAGGTAGCATTCAGTGGGATCCTCACCTTTTGTGGGAGCACAAGTACGTTGATAGTTCTGATTAGGAAGTCTTAGAAGAGTTAGTCCAGCACCAATGAGTGGGGTCCTTCAGGATACACAAGCAAAGGGCTGGTCTTATTTTTCAGTGTTTTTCTATTCTGCTAGAGGTTCTTTTCTTTATCTCGACCTCCATTATAAGCATGGCAGCCCTAAGCAATATTGTGCATGACTAAGAGATGCCAAAATAATTCAGTTTGCTTTGAAATCATCAGGGCAAAAATAACTTAGTCTCCTTTATTTACTTTTTAGAAAACTTTGAGTTGGGATATCCTCCTTGCCAGACAGACAATTGACTGGGTGCTCTGGAAGTTCTCAGGTGTTTTCTTTTGACTTCAAAGATGAGCGTAGGTCTTCCCATTTCATATAAATAGAGCAGAGTCTTAAAGCCATAAAGGTCAGTTAGTTTGAAAAACTCGGTAGAGCAGTGATGGGATTGCAGAGTGGGCAATATTCTTGAACCAAGATTAACTTACCCAGCAAAAATTTCATACTCTTCCTAAATGACAAGAAAGTGAGTGAACATGCACTAGGGGAGTTCTAGAGGGAGCAGAGGTGGTGGTGGTGTGGGGTGACACAGAGTCCCTTCCTGGAGGTGAGTCCAAGTACAGCTATAAACAATATGCTGTGATGTGTTGGTCCAAAATAAATCCATACCATGCGTGTAAAGTTTCAGGGAGGTGTTGAAAAGCAAATGCCAACATCTGTGCCATGAAGAAAGTGTCACTTACTGGCAAAGACCCTCCAAACTGTCCTCTTGTGTGAAATTGCTGAGCTGGGATCTGGAGTCAATGCAAAGTGATATAAGTGTGTATAATAAAAGTAATGTCTCAGTGCTTTGGTGATCCCAGGGACCCAGCTGGCAGGCTGTGCCGCTGCTGAGGGTGGATAAAGGCTGCCCAGGGTTGTGCAAAGCAGGACTGCACCAGTAAGTTTGAAAAGAGGTGCTTTCCCTATGCACCACCTAAATAAGCTCCTTCCTGCAGGGAAGCATCACTGATGCTTGTTGCTTGTCACTGCCACTGCAGGTCTTCTCTCTGAGCCGACTGCATGAAGTTGTTTTCCCCTAAAACTGTGCTTATGGTTTCCAGCATGTGAGCACCTGAAACCTCAGGGCAAGACTGGCTAGGTTAAGCGTGATGTGAAGTCTTGCTGTAAGAAATGTAATGTCACTGACTGTTGCATTCTTGGCACCATCTTTTTGGCCCCCTTGCTTTGAGTCCTTCTCAAGCAGGTTTTGCACCTTCTGCATGTTCATTTTTCTTTGGGGATTGCCAGCCACAAATAATTAAAAATGATTACGACTTTTATATAAACTAGTCCTCGTTCAAGGAAAAAAAGAAAGTAGAGCCGATCTTGGGAGTGAAGAACTCCAGCAAAGTACTTAAGGCAGAGATTTAATATGAAGCACATGTGCAGTCCTGCTGAAATCAAATAAAACTTCTTAAAGGCTTTTCTGAACCACAGCCAGATGATCTACCCAGGTACACCATGCAGAGGCAATGGGAATAACTCGCATGCTTAGAATTAAGCAGTGTGCTTTGTCCTCTAATGGATTAGAGTATATGTTTTATTTACAGAAAAGTGGTTTCAGAAACAGCCTGCAAAAGTGTCCTGTGCTGTCTCCAGCTCCTCTCACTCATGCACATTGTCTGGATAGCTGCATATGCTGATGCCTGGGCCTCGTGCACAGGCAACATATAAATTTTGTTCAGGTATCAGCTTTAAACGGGCCTTCAGGCAGAATCATATAATAGTTTGAGTTGGAAGGGACCTTAAATACCATCTAATTCCAACCTCCCTACCATGGGCAGGAACAGCTAATGCTATAACATGATACATAGCACACAGAAGTAAGAAGTTGTAAAGAATATGAAGGAATATGAAATATCCATGAACAGCAAAGACTGTATCCTTGGACTGTTTTCTCTTTTCCGTTTAATTTATAAAAATTACTCTAAATTTTTGGTCATTTATTTCATTCTGCTCCCAGAAGATATTCACCATTCCCTGTTCAATCCCTTAGGTTCCCAAAGATTCTCACAAGATGTCACTCTGATCAACATGCCATCCTCAGTTGCCTGAATGACAGATTAATCCTTGTGGCATGGATCCCGGCTCACTGTGCCGTTGATGATCCGTAAGTCTTGAAGCAGGCCATCGACAGGCATTGGGCAAATCAGAGAAAAATTGATATGAATACAATTAGAACTCTGATGTGCCATATGACCTGGAAAAAAAATTAAGTGTTTGGAAGATTCATAGGATTGAAAACTTTGGTGCCACATGTGGCTGATAGCTCTGGATAAGCTCGGTGTCTGGTTGGGATTCATCGGGCTGAAGGAGTGCTCACTTCTGTGGGTGGAAACCTCTCCCCTTGGGAGGCATTTGGAGAAGACTGTTGGTTCATTACGATGTAGCTGGGCTGTGGAAACAGCTATATCTGCCTATTGGTATGTCTTTCCTGGCTCCCCATCAACAAGCATAGATGGCTCCAGTTGGGATGCTTTGCTTGTCCCTGACAATTGCAAAAACAGTGGATTTGGGGCTGAGCACATTCTCTTGATCAGGGGATTTCTGAAGCCATGGTTTCATTAGCAACAAGAGGAAAAAATGTGTTATCTCCTCAAATGACACAAAGAGATCATGTTAATTTGAGGGGAGGGGAGGGGAGGGGAGGGGAGGGGAGGGGAGGGAAGGGAAGGGAAGGGAAGGGAAGGGAAGGGAAGGGAAGGGAAGGGAAGGGAAGGGAAGGGAAGGGAAGGGAAGGGAAGGGAAGGGAAGGGAAGGGGAGGGGAGGGGAGGGGGGGGAGGGGAGGGGAGGGGAGGGAAGGGCAGGGAAGGGAAGGGAAGGGAAGGGAAGGGAAGGGAAGGGAAGGGAAGGGAAGGGAAGGGAAGGGAAGGGAAGGGAAGGGAAGGGAAGGGAAGGGAAGGGAAGGGAAGGGAAGGGAAGGGAAGGGAAGGGAAGGGAAGGGAAGGGAAGGGAAGGGAAGGGAAGGGAAGGGAAGGGAAGGGAAGGGAAGGGAAGGGAAGGGAAGGGAAGGGAAGGGAAGGGAAGGGAAGGAAAGGGAAGGAAAGGGAAGGAAAGGAAAGGAAAGGAAAGGAAAGGAAAGGAAAGGAAAGGAAAGGAAAGGAAAGGAAAGGAAAGGAAAGGAAAGGAAAGGAAAGGAAAGGAAAGGAAAGGAAAGGAAAGGAAAGGAAAGGAAAGGAAAGGAAAGGAAAGGAAAGGAAAGGAAAGGAAAGGAAAGGAAAGGAAAGGAAAGGAAAGGAAAGGAAAGGAAAGGAAAGGAAAGGAAGAAAGAGAAAAATCTGTTGGCACAATTGTAGGCTTGCTTCTGTGTAGTTTGTTACATCCAGCACCAGTTTGCCACCTCTTGCCAATAAAAAAGAATGTGGCCACCAGGTCCCTCTTGGAAGCGCTCTGCAACAGGAGTAGTTGGGGTCTTGGCCAGCCCTGTGCCATGTCAAGCAATGTGGGGCACCTAGAGCAAGAGCTGAGAAACACGCTAGGCTTGAACATGCTCCCTGGTGCATTTTCCTAAGGACAGCATAGATTTTTGGACTTAGATCTAAATTTGGACATGTAGAGTCAGTCTGCACATAGGCCCATTTATACTTCTGGTAGTTGAATCCATCCAGAATATTTTTTGTTTTATCATGTTTCTTCATCATCACCTTTACCTTGCTGATGGCTGCTGGGGAATGGGGAAAGGATGGCCAGACTGACCACGGTTATGGCACTTCAGTTCTTCTTCAAGTACCAGAAGATGCTCTCTGTTGCCTAGTCGATGCCACAAATGCAGGTAAAGCTAGTAGAGAAAGGCAAATTAACTGTTTACATAAAAAAGTAGATATTAAACTTCTTGGTCCATGAGTGGCTGGGAATTAACAGTGTCACAAACACAGAGATAAGACTACACTGCTTCACGGGATGGCTGGGTGCTGAAGGACTTCCTTCACCCTGGTGCAAATACCACTAGGAAGATGAAGCCAGTTCAGGGTAGACCAAGCTGGAGTCAAGCAGGATCCACACAAGCCCCCCAGCTTTGCTGGTATCAAAATACTGGAAAAAGCAAACTCATCCAAATGTGCCCCAGATTTTTAAACACACTAAAACATTTTCCTGTGTCATTTCAAGGCATGAGGACAGCAGGCCTCTATTTCTCATGTGTTGCAGTAATTTTTTGCCTGGATCTGAGCTGTGAGAGCCTAAATTGCTTCAATGTCTGTTACAAATTAAATGTAATAATCTTAAACATTTGACTTGATTTGAAACTAAAGGATAGACATTGACTTCAGCTGGTTACCTAGGAATGTTTGATAGCTTCACACCTCTACAGAATAAACCAACAGATCCTCAAGCCAAAAAAAACCCCAAAAACCAAAACAAAGTGAAAGAATATCTACATTCCCTTGGAAAATTTTTGTTTCAGTGCATCCAGTCATATTCTAAAGCAACTAGAAATTCTTCAGAAATTCCTGATTCTCTCACAGGTCTTTGCCAAAAAAAAAAAAAAAGAGGTTCTTTTAGTGCGTTAGAGGACAAAAGGAAACCACGTCAGCATGAGACTGCTGGTCTGTTTTACAACCAACAGTGAAGTACTCCTGCCCCGCTCTGATGGTTGGGCATTACTGCAAAAACGACGCCCTATGTTGAGAGGGAGGTCCTGTCCCTGGCAAATTTCCTTTTACAAGAGAAGAAATGGTTTTCCACATATCTGTCATCTAGATAGTGAAACAAGACATTTTAGGCAGCTATTTTGTACCCATGACCCACTGCCCTCAACTTCCTCTAGCCCTGGGAAAGCCCTAGTTATCTCTGCAAAATCTTTGTGGGTGATTATTTATTCCTCAGCTTTGTTGCATTATGTGGGCTGGAATCAATCCAGAAGCAAAATTTCTACACAAGGAAAAATTTCAGCACCTTAGTCCTTCCTTTTGTCCTTGCTCAACAACAAAACTGAAAAGATTGACATTTACTACAAAATTAAGTTCTTCATGTATTTAATTTTGGAAATGCTAAGAATGCATTTAAATGAAATATTCTACTTGTAAAATCCCCTTTGCCTTATTTTGATTAGATGAAGACATCTGGGTCTGACTTCTTCATTGTTTAATTTTTAGGTAAAAACACAACACAATATAAATCATATGGGCCCACTATATAAAGACATCAGTGTTTTTATGTTGAAAACCATAACCAATGACCAAGAAACTTCTCTGTTGGCTATTTTATATCATTGGATCAGTGTTTTCTGAAGAAAAAAAAAACCCACCTGGAAAATTTCCAGCCAGTGTTACGGAAACAATGTTCGTGCTGCTGTGTCCATCTCCTTTGAGGTCAGTAGGCTGGTTATTATTGGCAGGAATGTATGACAATGAATATGCCCTTATATAAGTCAGCAATTTCAGTTATTTCAAAATCAGCAAAGCTTATTTAGCACAGACATGAAATCCAAAGCTAACAGAAGCTAAGTAGAATATAACCCTACACAGGCTATGAAAAACATTGCTGGTCCTGGTTTGTCTACAAAACTGACTACAAAGGATTTGCTTAGCGGGAGGAGCCTTAAATAGCACGGAGGCCTGGTACAGCCGGGCACAGCTTCCCAGGGAGCCCATCGCAGGCTGTCTCTGCAGCCCTGTGTGTTGGGAGCCACTCAGTCACATCCAGTCAGAGCAGTCAACAAAACTCTGCTCATCCTCAGGGTGGCTTTTCAGGGTCCCCTGTCTGCTGCAGTGTGAGATACAGCATGTATACTCTTGCTGGATTTGCGCTGAAGTGTCGCACTCTTCAGTAGCTCCAGGTCTTTATGTGCTCTAGGTCTTTATGTGCAAATCGGTAGATAACCAAATTGTGCCCCACCAGTGAACCGACTGGTTCATCTGAATCCGTGTGAGGACCAGGAGCTCACTACTGTTGACTTGTTTAAACTGAAGTATAGTTTAGGCCTGTAAAATATTCTGCTCAAATTATGTTTTATCCATATATAGATTAAGGTGTATAATTAACAATAATATATTTGTGTCATTTGCAACACAAGAGAAAGACATTAAAAGACTCTTCCTAGCAGAAACATTCACTTTTGGGGAGAAGTCATATCCACTGCTGAATCCCATCCTACACTCTTTGTTAATCACCTCTATATAGTGATTTATAGATACTGTACCGTGACAGCAGTCCTCACTGGTGCAGTGTCAGTGCTGGCAGCAGCTTGAGCCCTCCAGCCAGGGGATGAGCAGCTCTCAGCACACTGGCTTACGGTCACACTGACAATATCCAAGAGGGTTAATCTGAGGGAAAGTTGAGGGCTAACTCTGTGTTATGAACGATGGGTCTGTACCCCCCCGACTCACCCTGCAATACAAATCTCAGGCAGAAAATGTGTTGAAGATGCAAAGCAAAATTCTATGCGATGTTAGAGCCACAGAACACAGCATCAACGCTGCATTGGCCTTGTGCAGCCCACGGAGCAGACCAGTCCTGAGCTGGTATCAAGCTTACAAGGACAAGCTACTCTTTCACAGATTTATTGTAACTGAGCGTAGGTGGGTAAAACAAGTTTCTACCAGTTCAGAGCTCTACATCCTTGCAAAGGTGATTTATCTGAACTAAGGGCCAGCAAAACAAGTTTAACACCTCAGACTCCATGGTCAGTGACTGCATCTTATTCCTAGACAGACACAACCACCAACGCCTTTACAGATCTCAGCACTTGTAATTATTTGGTTGCATATTTTCCAAATGACCACAAGGCATGAAAGTGAGTTATCGGTTTACACGCACACACACAAAGTCCCTTTATCTAGGAGGAAGCATCTTTTTGATTGTTAGTATAGAAGTGTTTTAGTTTCCCTGGCCGAGAGAAAGAGTTTCCTTTTGAATGCTGAAGAAACCTGGACCATGCTGTGTACTGAGAGCTATGACTGAAAGACAACAAGAACAGCAGGAATCCTTTTGTATGTTAATGCCTCAGCCTTACACTGACAGCTCTACACCCATGCTTGACGTCCCACTTGCTTGCTCAGGACTGTCTGGTCTTTCCCTTGCTGTTTGCAAGGCTGATTAATATTTGTAGGATGAAAACCATCTAAATCAGACTGTTATAGTTTGGCAGCAAGTAATCCCATCACTTCAGTCCCTAAAATATATCTGGAGTGGTGTGCTGTTTTGTGCAGAGCACCCATGCTTCTTCATTTGGTTTCATAACCCACTCCAGTAACTTTCTCAATTCCTCCTCCCTCTACCTTGCTCCCATGTCCCAGGACAGGCTTCAGAGGCAAAATAAACAACATTCTTGTTAATCAAGGCTGAATGTAAGGCTTTTCATTGTCAGGATAGAAATAAATCACAGGAAAGGACAATGTAAATAACAGCACTCCCAGTGGAAACTGGGTAGTTTTCAAATGCCCAGGCTCTTCTACGCAAGAGCAACCAAATGTGAAGCCCAGGGAGAGGGATAAAGCAGCAGCTGAGTGTTTACTTCACCTTCTGGAGGTAAAGTTGGATGGGTTCTCTGTGCCACATCCCTGCTGGCTACAGCATGTATCAGCTTCAAGGGCTGCGGACCGTGTTTGATGTCACAGAATTCCGTATGCTACTGCTTATTTTGAATAACCACTTTTCCCTCTTCTCCTGAACTACTGCTTCACAGAAGAAATTCACTTCGTTACCCCCTGCACTCAGTAGTACTAGGGGTTTTAGATAAAAATGCAGAAGTCATAGATGGCTCCATTAGGAGAGAGGTTGTTTGCATGATTAAGGCCTCCTGTCTCTGGTTCATCTCTGTCAGCTTGCTGTATCAATAGTATAAAGACTTGACTATGTGTGTGCCCTGTGACGATGGTGGTCTGTGTTGCTAGCCTCCTAGAAACACCATGCAAGGTGCAGGGACAATACTAATGACAGACTTGTGAGAAAATGATTTGTCTAGCCCATCTCTTACTTGCCTGCAATTATTAGCATTAAGAGTTTTGGTTTCACAGCTGATCAAAAAAGTTCAGACTAAACATTCTACCACTGAAAAATTACACTCTAATACGTTTAGATTAAATATTGTGTGCAATTAGGTGAAATGTGTCTGTTTCAGTAAGGTTGCATTTAGAAAAATCAAATTTAATTTCTTGGACTAATTTTTGAACTTATCAGAACAGAATATTTTCATAGTTCATTTTATATTACTTGGCTTTGAATTAACATCTTAAAAATTATAAAAGTTTATGTCACTTTTGTTTTCACAGAATTCAGGGCTCGTCTAAGAAAGGCAAAAATCTTGTTTGACGTTATTATGGGTCTGGTTGACATAGGTAATTGTATTGATACAACAGTTGACATCTTGAAGGCATCCTACATGACAATTTGATTAAAATACTTGAATTATGCAATTTATGGTGGTTATGCCAGCTGGTTTAAAAATCAGCTTACTGATGTTTATCAAAATGCAATTGTCACTAAGGAAGTACCAAAGAGGCTGACATAACTTCATGTTTGCAGGAGTTTGTGTGTGAATCTGCATTTAAAAAACCAGCATGACTGTGAACATGTCTAAATCATATGAGAGGGCAAGGAACCTGCCAAGCAAGTTTTACCTTCAGTGTGATCAAACCACTTCCTATAAGAATGGTTGTCAGCCCCTCCAACTTGTATGGCTAAAGTCTCATCTCTAGATCACATCAGTCACAGTGACCTGTAAATCTAGTTTCATTTTGTACACGTTTTTTTTTAACAAAAGAGAAAGAAAATGAGCAGAAGTTATCTTACTGTTTCATGATATGTTTTTTGCTAAACGCAGCATCAATTACAGTGTGTGTTGCCTCTCATTTGCGTGATCACGTCTGCACATCATTGAAGGGCATGGAACAAAGTTCCAGTCCTTGGCTCCCATGAAGGCATTAATCAAGGTCCCCCATCAAGTTCAGTCCTCTAATAAGAGTAATTGCAATGACCTACTCCTACCTGAGACAGAGTAATCACTGCGATTACCAGTGGAACTTCAGTTAAACAAACTCATTCACACTTGTTGCTTCTTCATCTCGAATTATTCCACTGAATATTTATGCATGGAAAATACGTCATCCAAAGGAAGGGCTCCCTAGTCTCCAAAGAACAAAGCTGTTTCAATTTCCATTCCAGGTTTGGGCATGAGTAATGAAAGTAAGATTTGACCAGAATGATCTCTGGTGCTTGCATGCCATTGACAATGACAGAGAACAAGACAAGTTTCAAGCTATTCTTTCTTTGTAATGAACACTTCAATTGCAGGTGCCAACAAAGTGCTGTCTACAGAAATGACATTGATTTGCTGCTTTTCCTTGAAAACCTACTATCCAAGTATCAACATGAGATATTCAGGAAGATTTAGTGAGATTTACACTGGCAGAATTTGAAACATTTATCCCATAGGTGTGAACTTCTTTTCTTGGAGACCATAGCTCTTTCCTGGCTTACCAAAATCTGTCTACTCACTCAATAAAATGACAGATATTCATAATTGATTTTTCCTTTCAGCACAAGCTGTTAACTGGCAGCAGAAAGTTTTTATAGTCAGTACAGTCATGTATATCACACATTCATGTAAATCACACATTCATGTTTATCATACATCTATTTACAGAGGTATCATGGAAGTCATATATTGTTTTGAACTCCAATCCCAGCTGAAATCCAAACCAGAATTTCTGTACATTTCTGTCAAAAACTGGTATAGCCAGAAGACCATAGTTCTGAGTGGTCTTGAAATATCTTCAAGAATCCAGGAGGACTTTCAGAAGAATGGAAATGGAGCTAGAAATTAGACTGGCATGAGGGCTAGTGCATAGACTTAAGGTCAAGACTACCTCAACAAAAGGTCTAGTAGGAAAAAATACAGTACAGGATTTTCAAAAATAGCACAGTCTGTGGCTTACCCTTCAAATATTTCTCTGAGGTTTTCTCACAGTAAGTTACAAGACAAATCCCATGCAGAACTTGCACAAAAGACTTTAGAAATGTAAACATACATTGACAAGCACAAAACAAGCCTTCCCTTTATGTCAGAAATATTTCAGGTGTTAAGTCACATCAACATAGAGACTTTTCTGTTTTAGTCAGTCTTATCATCTAGGCTTTTCTTCATTCAGTACATGTATTATCAATGTCAGAGTTACTGGGAAGTTATTTTTTACTTTCATAGGACTTTGTTATATCTTCACGAATACATTTGAAGTAAGAGATGAATCCAGTAGCAAGGTGAAAGCAATCAAGTGCTTTTAAGGGCTTGGTTTTGCATCAAAGTTACATTAAAACTGATGGATGTGAGGTAGGAAAGTTGGCTTCTTATTTCCTTAACTAAATGTATTACATTAAATTTCTATCTACTATGCATTCCTGTGTTCAAAGCTGTTGACTGAACTCAGATGCTATAAAGTGTTCTACTCTATAAGGATGCAGAGGAAGCCACACACTTATTTACGCAAGGATCTTAGAAAACCTTATAGCTTTCTGTACCCTGTTCCTTATCTTTTGCCCATTGCAGATTTCCTTCACAGCATAGGAAAACTCTCTGAGCTCAGCCTGAGGGATGGAGATCTCAGACTGGATGACAAAAGAGACCAAGAGGCATCCCACTGAGCAAATAGTTGTTTCCTGAGATAACACATTGGTGTCTTGCCTGTAACATCACAGAATAGGTCCTGCTGCTGCAGGACAAAATCCTGGAGGATAAACCACTTGCTGTCAAGCACTCTGGAAGTAAGATGTTAAATACCCTGTAGCTGAGTTTAGAACAAGAAAGGCTGAGGAATTTGCAAGAAGGTTTCAGTGAGTAAACCCATAGCTCTGTCCTGTAAGATGTTTTAAAAAACCAATTTGCCTCACAGAGTTAGAGTGTGTAATGAGTCCAGGGTAAACACAAAAACAACAGTTAGCTGTGAGAAGGCAACAGTATCTTCACTCAGAGCTCTCATGCAACCCACTGCACTAGTGTTGTCACTTCCCTCCAGTTGTACAGATGCTGCATGAGAGGAAATCAGTAAAGCATATCTCAACCATTTAGACGCTTTGAGGTTGTGGTCTGCACGCTCACGATTCAGGCACAGTTCAGGCACAAGTTCAAGTGTGTCTGCTGAGCCACAATAACGAACTATGTGTTCCTCAATGTAAAAGATGATAGGTAGTTTGAGCACCAGTAAAAAGCATCTGACCCCATGCATTTGAGGCTAGCAGAATGCATGATCACACTGTACTTCAGCTGGTGCAGAACAACCTCTACGCACAGCAGCTCAGCTACACCCAAGGTCTCTCCCACCTAGTGGATAACCTCATGACAGCAGCAGCCATCAAAAAGAACATAAATGAAAGATTGGGTTATAAAACTGTCATTTTGTCACTGCTGCATCTCCATTTGCAGAGCTACGTTGTACATCAAGAAAATGAAAGAAGTTGGCTTTTGAGGGTCTTCTAAGGGGCTTCTTATGTAAACGATGCCACAGAAATGTTGTTCTTATCTATGGTTGGGAAGAAGACAGCATCTGGGAATATTTGTCTTCTGGTGCAAGAGGGACGTCAGTACAACTCTGCAGCAATGTGCATTTAACCCAGGCAAGTCCTTCCCTCATGTCTCTTCTACAGAGCGGACAACCTCCATCCCCAGACTCATACCAGAAGGCTGCGGAGATCTGAAATGCTGACCTCCCCTGCCTCCTCCCCCAGAACCTCTCTCCTTTGGAGCTAAAGGAAAAGCCAATATTCCCTGATGTCCCTGGCTCTTCGGTAACTCCTTTTGCTTGTTGCATGCTGGACACCTACCCCAGGCAGTTCAACTAGAATGAAGCAACAGCTTTATTGTCCACTTGTTTCCAACTTGTCATAAATATTGCTTCACAATAAAAATATTTGTAACTGGTGACTATTCTGGAGGACAGTCAAAAACTGTGAACTGCAAAGTACACACCCTATTCTCTCAGATGTGCACCTACATACAAGATTGCAGAGAGCATTCTTAGTTTTGTTCCTTTTAAAATATAGTTCTTGCTAGAGCACCAGTCACAGTATATTATCATCAACTTAGACACAATATTGAAATGAGGTATCTGTGATGTGTGTATATGACCTTCAAGGCTCACAGAAAAGAAACCCACATACTCACATTCTGACTGGGCATCCAGCCCACCCAGTGCAGGCATGGCTTATATCCTCTAGGTTTATATGTGAAAACAGACCAACCTGCTCAAAGTAACCTGGCTGTAGATGCTGCTCATCTAGAAATAGAAATGAGTAAATACTTAAGTACCTCAGAGGTTGTCCAGGGATGCCTTAAGCAGAACATTTACCTTTTGAAGGACATTATCTTAGACATTAGACATATTTGTTCTGTCCTAATATTACATTGCTCACTGGGTTGTCCTTAAAGAATGATATTGGCTTAAGAATAGAACTCTTAGGAGGGTCATGATATGTAGGGAGGACTGGTGTAATCAGAATGGTGCTGTTGATTGCCCCCTCCTGTGTGTGCTGCATTGTCTGTCCCCTAACACTGTGGAGGTACCTGTGTTGCATTGGAGGTGTCAAGTGCTGTGCAGGGTGAACAGGATGTGGTCCCTGTTAAAAAAAAAAAATATTGAAGTCTACTAGAGCGTAAAATGACTAGAAAACAAAAATTTTCCACCAACTGTGATTTTGTGTGTATGTTAAGTTGCACAAGCAAGAGCCATTTAGATCTGCAAAATCACTGTACCTTGAGAGGTTATTAGCAGTTTATTGGGTTTTTTTATTAAGAGAGTTAATGCATAATGGCTACTATAACTTTCTTCATTGGGACATTTACTTGACTCTTTGTGGTTTTGTTAATTTCTTGTTTCATTAATCCTTTGGACTGAGGTTTGTGCTAGGCACCTCTTTTTTCTTTTTTTTTTTGTTACACTACTCTTTTTGCCAACTTAGCAGTCATTTGTTAATCATTTTCCATCAAGATCTTTTAACTCACCATACTACCCAGTTCCTACTAAAGCTTATGTTTCCTATTTTCTGTTCTCACCCGGCAAATGAAATTCCTTTAGTAGGTTGTATTCGGTTCTTTAATGAACATGGTACTTGTCCTTCAAACAAATGATCTTTCTGAATATAATTTCACTGTAATTTCTTACCACATGATGCACTGGAGAGAAAAAAAAGCCCTAAACAGATTTTAATCACCAATTCTACGTAGAGTATAAAGTCCGGTTGTAGCAAAAGACATCTATAAAGAGATTCCACAACTATTAAGACATCATGTAACTTGTCATGAAGATGCAGACTTAAAGTATGCAGTGGTAGATGAAACCATTTTCTAAGAATAGATTTTATTTTATTTTTTTCAGTGTCTTCTTTCCTCATTGGTTTGCTATGAAACAGAATTAGTCTGTATGGACACACAAACTGCACCTGATCTTCCTTGCTTTTCTTCTGAATTTGATTCTAACCCTACCCTTGAATTTTACTTGGGGCAAAGAAAATTTCAGCATTCCTATGACTTTTTTTCTGTCTGTAATCTACACTGTTCTCAATATCTGACAAAACTTGACTTTGGAATTTTAGCTGAGGAATCCTGGCAGTAAAACCTTAAGAACAGATCAAGCTGACATCTAAACAGAGTTACCTATGAGTTTTGCGATTTGAAGACCTGTTGTGATCCATTGCTATCTGCTCACAGCTGGAAAGGCTGATTAGTGGCTTATTCCATTGTGATGCTGTGAAGTCCAGTAGTTTTAGTGTTGAGAGAAGGGTGAACAAATTTCCCCATTTATTTATTGATTATTTCTAATAATCTTTCAAACTTGGTAATTGGTATATATCTCATTTTAGAGGTAAAATTTCACCTTCCTTCCCCAGATTCACTCTATTATTTTGCATATGTCAAGTGCCATAAGGAACAAAGAATAGGGAAGGGCCACAGATTACATTGATTCGGAGAGAAAGTATATTTAAAAAACCTAGAATAATGAGGCTTGAAGTCACAAGTCAATCTCCGTCTACCTGACAGTGTCAAGAAACAATGGGCACTAAAATTTCAGCTTTACGGTTCAGTTCTCTAACCTGAGAAATCATTTTGAACAAGGTGTACATTGCATTTAGCCTCTTCCTATCATGCAATATGGGGCCTTCCTGAGTATTCAAATACTTCTTCTCAGGTGGGAAGCAAAAGGATGAACAGGATTGCTTATAAGATTTCTGCGTGTTGCCTTGTTACTGACTCATGGTTTCTGCTTTAGGGGTTGGGAGTATGCGTAAGGCCGAATAGGTAGGCATTTTGTATTTGTACTGCTCAAAATTATTACAAGGCAGAAACCCACTGAAATAGGTAGTTTTGTGACCATTTGTAACTCTCATGGGAGCATTTTCCATAGCAGGATTTACTGTTACATTGATTTCCACATCAGTTTGGGTAACTTTCGCCTGTCTAATATGTCTACTTTCAATGTGGATAAATATTCTGTAAAAACATACTTTGACTGATTACTGTATCTTCCTCCCATGTCATATCTGC
This sequence comes from Neomorphus geoffroyi, assembly GCA_033558235.1. Lineage (NCBI taxonomy): Eukaryota > Metazoa > Chordata > Aves > Cuculiformes > Neomorphidae > Neomorphus > Neomorphus geoffroyi. Next base: position 16,979,184 of record JAUMJM010000048.1, on the reverse strand, counting down.
CAGGACAGCTGATTATTTCACACTAGATTTTAATAAGGTCTTCCTGCAAAAACCGCCATAGCTGCCTTAGGCCCTGTTCTGTTGCCAGACATATTCCATCTCTCTGGAATGCCTGCTGAATTTTCTTTCTTAATCACATGCTGCTTACAAAGGTCCATCAAATCCCAGAAGTGCTGCTTGGTACTAAGAAAAAGATGGAGTTTCTGGCATGTAAAAAGAATGACTGTATTCTAGAAGACAAAAAGTCGTGTAAGGGTTGTTATTGTCAAGCTAGAATTCTTACATGAAGCAAGTTACAGCCTTACTACAGGTAGGAAATAAATGGTAGGGAAGAAATGGCGATATAAGGGTGCTACAGATTCTGTGGCAGGCTCCTGGTCTTTCGCCTGTAGGTTGCCCCATTACAATCAGCTGTTGGCATGCTTCAGGCAAGCAAGGTTACTTGGCTGTGGTTGTACTGGGTCTGGTGGGAGTGGAGCACCTCATATCACTTTTGTAGCTAAAAATCTGTTGATAATGCTCCAATGTGTGGACTGTTCATGAACAGTGCTTGCACAACACCAAGTCTTTCTCTCTTTTCCCTCTCCGCACCAGAGTAAGCGTTGGGTGGGCAAGAAGCTGGGAGAGGACACAGCCAGGAGACCTGACAGAAGAGATATTCCCTATCATATGACATCATACTGAACATCAAACGCTTAGGGAGAGGAGGAAAGGGTAATGTTTGTGGTTATAGTGTTTGTCTCAACAACCCTTGTGCCTCGTGAGGTCCTGCTTTCCAGGAAGGAGCAAGACATCTATCTGCCACTGGGAAGTAGTGAAAGATTTCCTCTTTTTGCTTTGCTTGTGCACGCAACTTTTGCTTTTAATAACAGAACATAATTATCTTGATCCACAGGTCTCCTCACCTTCTCGTTTCTCCCAGTTTTCTGGGAGAGGGGAGTGAGACAGTGCATGGTTGGGAACTGGCTGTTGACCAGGATTAACCCACGCCAGCAGTGGTAGAATTTTTCACTGCATGTAGTTATTACCGTATAAAGATCACAGAAGTCACATTGCTTAACGCAACGTTGTGTGATGGAGCAGAAAGCAAGTACTGAAATACATGGAAAGTCACTTTCAGCTGTTTTGTCCAGGGAGTAATTGGTAGGTTTATCTAACATTGCAAAACTGTTCACACTTATACATCAAAAATAGTTTATATATGATGATCCACTTTTAATCCAGTAGTTTCGGAGAAGAGAATCTAAACTTCAAATATACAGCCAGAAGAGACTGGTCAATTTGTTAATATTGTATTTGAATTAAAGTATTTCTTCTGTCTATAATCTACTGAAGCTTCAGCTAAGGATGAGAGAGAAAAGATTTTTCAGATATTTTTCTGCCCATATGTACCTTATACACTAAGTAGTTTGGTGACTTTTTTAACATTAATTATGGTAAACCTGCCACACACAAAGGTGCCAGACTTTCCTACAGAGATTTACTGCCACACTCACTCAGCTCAGGTTATCCATCACTTGGCTAAACCTACAACAAACCCACGGGCCGTACGTGAGGACCTGAGGGCTTACAAAACACTGCCAAATGCATAAAGCCATCAGAATACACAAAAAATCTTTCTGAATCCTAAGAAAAATGGCTTTTCACGTGATTTCCCTATTTACAAGTGCTTCAGTTTTAATTGACATTTCTAACATTTACAGAGAGGTGTTACTGTGACCACCCAGTTTCCTCAGTATTTACGACAGTAACACTCAAAGCATGCAAGTGCTTGTAGAAAGTGAGTGAGAAAGTCAAAGGTGACTGAATATACATGAGTTTTTAAACATGAAAATGTTTTCAGACTTTGCTCTTTTCTTCTGTGTGTGTCTGCAGTGCTGAGAAAGAGAGCCTTCAGTGAATACGCTGACCTCTGGGAACTGTGGGAACAGCTTAACCAGGAGGGATGAAAATTCAGCTTCTTCTTAGGAACTTCTACATCCAAAATTTATTTTTATTTCTGCTCAGAAATGCCAATGTTCAAATTTTCTCTGAAATGCGTATCCTAAATAAAACATCTTACAAAGTTTATTTTTTTCTAAATTATATATTTTTAACTTATGTGTGTAAGTTTTGTTGCATAACATTATGTACAACTACTAACCTGTGAAGAAATACAGAAGTAGACCAATAAAAAAGGTTTTAAAATGTTCAGTTCACAAGATAATTGCATTCTAAACAAACAGTGTCTTGAAAATGTTGTTTGGAAAATTATAAAATTTTGTTTCACAGTGTTTTCCCTCTGCTGAATTTTGATACACTTTAAGCATTTTGTGGAAAAAATACCTCTTCGAAAGAAAAAATCTTTTAGACGAAAAGCCTCTGATCAGTTGCTATCTGATAAGCTAATGGTACGAAGATGATGATACCTAATTTTGGGGCTCATCCTATGATTAAGGGGTAATTCAGCTGTTTCTGCTCACATACTGTTAAATGCTTTCCTTGACACTTACAGAACTATTGCTATTTGGTAAGGGAGCTCTCTATTCTTATATTTATTAAAACAGCTACATACACTTTATAAGCAGTCAACAAAGTACACACTTGCAGATGCAGTGCTTTTGACTTTGAGATGGAGTGACTTGCATTTTGAGTCCTTGCGGAGCTCAGCTGGACTGTTTTCCACATGTCAAACTCCTGATTCTGTCAACTCGGCAGTGGTTTTCAGATAGCAATGCAAATTGATTACAAAACACGTATTTTAAACACAGGACTTCCAGTGAAGGAAAACTTTGTTTCCTAAAGGTTTTTTTCGATGCTGCTCGGGTCTATGATGAATGGTTGAATAGGTGTTATGGCTCAAACAACGCTACAAGTGTTTTTGATATACCAGCTCCATTTTCAAATTCTGCATTGTCACTTTAAGTACTACCTATGACTATTGAAATTCTTTAAAAATGTTTCCACATGAAAAAAGAGTAAGACAAGTTCACCTGGATGCTTACCTGGTTTTTGTTGTGAGTGGTTTGTAACAGAACACCGTAGAGCATGATACTGGTTGCAAAGAGGATTGCAGCAAAATACTACCAGCTTCAGTGAGCCGAGGAAAATACCTAGCAAGTCCTGTACATTACAGCTGTAGTGGCATTACTGGGATTTCAAACCAGTCACCATTCAGCCAATAAAGGTACAGTAATGCAGTTGTGAGACAGCTTTCTAGAGAATCACTTATCCCTTCTCATGTTTCCTAATGAATTTACTTATTCTTAAAAATCCACAGGATTTGTGTATTGCAGCTTTCATGGTTGAAATGTTTGGGTTAATTTCTTGGTATTATTTTTAATTTCTTGGTATTATTTTTAATTTCTTGGTTTTATTTCTGTTCAGTTCGATGTGGGTGGGGGTTTAGGGTCTTTTTGTGTTGGCTGGGGATTTTATTTGGTTGGTTAGTTTGGTTTTTTTTTTATCCAGGTTGCATTATTTAAAAATAGGTTTATAAACTGATGATACCATCTTACCTGTCTGAATAGTGAGTTGGTAATTATCTGTACCACATTCTCACCTTCCTTTGAACAAAATACTGTCCACATTCAATTCAAATTTACCTCCTTATCTCTAAATCAAGTACCTCCCTGTCAATAACATAATTTCTAGTGGCAAATGAAGGACTCGTTCAAATACATTACTTTTGGTGAAAGCTGACAACACACTTGGCCCAACTAATTTCCTGTAAGGTGGCAAACTGTTCGGGCATTGCCCTTCTGCTTACACGGACGTGGAACAAGATGTTATGTTATACTACTGGTTGCTGGAGATATCTTCTTCTTCACTGTGGGCTGGAAAATCTGATGAGTCCTTAGGGAAAAGCTCAGGCAAAAGGTGGTGAGACTGCTGAAGTGACAGTGGTAACAATAACAAAGCTGAGTGCATCACACAGAAGGGTAGAGTGTGGTAGGTTCTTCCTGTGAGTCTTCATTCTTCAGAAATGCTCATATACCAAGGTTAGCCGCACATTCCTTCAGGATTTCCCTACCACGTCATTCTACCCGGGCAGAGCTTCTGTGGGACCCTGACCTTCATATGGGTGTTGACCAGTGTTTATCTCACTACAGGCATCCTGGCTGCTTTCACGTCTTCAGTGCCAAGTAATTCCATAAGAATGAAATGCAAAGTTTATAAAGAAGAAGGAGGAAAAAAACAGATAGAAATCTGCAAAACCAACACTGTTGTTTTGGGAAAAAATAATACATAATTTAGAAACAATCTCCTCCCAACCTACAATGTGACACTCACTTCTCTAGGCAGAGCAGGGCAACCAGTCCAAGTGCAACTTGTACACTTTGTAAATATAATCCTTGTTTTAAGCTGAAGGAACACAACTGATTCTTATTCTCAGAAGCAAAGTCCATAGTATTGGCTGCAAGAGGTCACCCCCATATTCAAATGGAGCAGGGTTTTTGCAAGTAAAAATTCTGAAGGCGTAAGATTAAATGTAAGACTTCAGGAAAGAATTCAGTAACAAATTGTCCATTCACAGGGATGTAAAGCTATAAATGGATCAACAGTTTTGTGATCCTGCAGTTACTTAATTACAAAACGCACAAGTGCAATAAAGAGCACAATTTGGATGTTAGCCCACATGGCACACAATGCTTAAGATGATGCTATATTTTCAAACAGGACATTAGGTAGATCAGCACAATACAAAGCTATTCAATTAGAGACAGCGTGACCTTTTATTGCTTATGCTCAAATGCAGCAGAAGGGACCTTGCATGTAATGAACATTTAGCTGTCTCTACTGTGTTGCTGTTTCCTAACATTATCCAAATGAACATGTCTTTCCTATACTGCAGATGAATTTGGACATCTTTAGTCTTTCAGCAGGGAGATTTCCCTTTCTCAGCTCAATGTTCTGAGTATTGCCAATGAGGTCATACATATGTTTTTAGTAATATAAAAGTAGCTTCTGTTTAGCCATCAAGATACTAATTTCACCCTTGGGAAACTACCAAGCTGAGAGTCATTAAAATAACATTTGCCACTTTGAAGTGATTGCAGTAATGCAGTACCTCTTCTGGTGCACATGAGAACAACATTCCCCCTTTACTGTCCTTCCCATAGTGAAAGTTGTGCATTAAGAAGTACCTTCTGCAGGTAACAACAGTATTGCATGCACTATCTCACCTTAGTATGTTTGAAATCCAAATTACAACCTAGGCTGAGGTGTGGTTTGTCCCAGAAACAAAGGAAAAGTCATTAAAAAAGCCTACTGAATTCACTGAAGAAAAATAACTATCATTTATACGTCAAAACTAATGACTACCATGTATTCAAGATCTCGATTTTATCCCTTCTGTATGATAAAGTGCTATGACCCCTTCACATCGTGCTGGCAAATTGGCTCAATAACGAGTCAGAAAATGTCACCTGCACTTCCCATCCAGCAGCTGAGTTTTACTACAAGTCCTTTAATCAGAAATACAATTTTGCAGTTAGGCTTTCTTTTTTTTTTAAAAAAAGGCAACTGTTCGTGAATTTGAATACCTCATACTTACTTTTTTTGAAAATGTACTGCTTGGCACACACAGTATGTGGTTCTCAATATTATTCTCTAATATAGCAAACAATACAAGTGTTTAGAAACTGAAAACAGTTTGTTGAGGGCAGGAGTCTAGTGAACACGGGAGAAAGACACCTCATTGTGCGCACTGGGTAGTCTTCAGGTACAGCTTCTTGACCCTACTGCAGCTCCCAACGCTGTGAGTGAAACAATGAAAAGAAATTAAGATAGTGGATTTAACTACAGAAATGTAAGGAGCAGGGAATGGGGGAGTATGTGGTTATTGGCATGTTCAGTCAGGCTATGCTGGCCACCTGGATTTCTGGGAATTTAATCAAGTGTCAGAAAGCCTGGACAGTTAGTTAGTTACGGATTACCATTGTCAAGTCACTCCAGGTGCCGTCAGAGGTATGGAGGGGGTTAATGAGTGCCCTATGTCCCAGCTGGGCAATGCCAGGAATGCAGTTGGGTCAGGGAAACCACGAACTCACAGGATGGACTCACCAGAGAGACCAAAAGGAAAGCTCTTTTTCCTTCTGGAAATCCCCAGCTGAATGTAGCATAGGGACGGGGGCAGCACTTCTGCTAACTCTTTAGGACAAATAAACTATGTATGTACATGTAGTTGGGGTCATTGTTAAAAGGAAGGTTTCCATCCCTTTCCTCACACAAGTATGTTCAAAGCAAGAATAGCTAAACTTTTTTCCAGTTAAGGCTTGTGAGTGACTGGAGTCTCTAGATTTCCAAGGGGGATGAAGGGTACTAAAGCAGGTACTTCTTCATCCATTCTTCTGGATCTTGGTCCCTCCAGACCTGCTGTAATGCTTGCCCAGCCTGCATATGTGCTAGTTTGTTCCTGAGATGCTTTGTGTTGTGGACTAAGTAATTTCCAAGAGGAAACCCAGAACTGGTGGATGAACACTGTGCTCCAGGATCTGCTCCACAGCCAATGATGATGTGGGCTGTGCAAAGGATTACTTCTCAGCCCACATTATGTATGCAAGCCTTGGGCTACCCCACATCCCATGCATGCTGTTTTCCTGAGATAAAAACACCATGCTTGTGGGATGTCAAGGCTCTTTATCTAAATGTATCTGTCTTATCTTGAACTGGAACACTAAGAACAAGTAGCACGTTGCAGGGGCACAGAGGCGTAGGATGAGGCAGAAGAGATCAAAGGCATCCCAGGTGCCCTCTAGACTCCATCAGTCAGGGAGCTCCCACCAAGCGACATGGCAGCTGGGCATAGCAGGATACAACCACTGTGCTGAGCTGTGTCAACTCGCAATTCAGAAGTTGAATGTAGTCTTTTCCAGGGCCAGAGATGCCATCAAAGGTCTGTTGCAACTTCACATAAATGTGCAAGCAGCACTGTCTTTGGTGAGGAGGCTGTCAGTAGCCAGGTCTCCTGTACCACACTCAGTGTCCCTCTGGTCTGGGACTGGGGCTCTCTATCGAGCCAAACAGGCCAGGGAGCCTTGCAGCCTTGTCCATGTCCTCAACTCTCAGCTCTAAAAGGGGAACTCTCAGAAGAAGAGTCCCTCATCCATTGGATTTTTATTCCTCGCAGCCCTGAGGAGAGAGTGGTCCAGAGGGAGACCAGATTTCTGGAAGTAGGTGAGAGCTGATGCTGGGTGACTTAGTTTTGATAAAAACTAAGATATTAATCAGATATTAAAGATCTTTAATAAAAAAAAAATAAATTGTGTAGAACAGATAGCTGCTCTTTATATATATGTATATATGTATAAGCAGAACAGAATTAACAGTAATCACAACCAAAACCTTAAAACCTTTAAATGGATTGAGTCCTGTGCCCCAAATCTTACGATGTAGGTCTGTTTAAGGGTGCAAGGGGCCGTTGCCACTGCCGCGGCCCCGGGATGCGGCTCCACCACTGGGGGCCGGGGAGGGAGCGAGGGAAAAAGGGAGGTGTGTGAGTTCTGCAGAAGTTGTGGAAGATCAGATGACAGATGATGCTTCCTCCAGAGACTGCAAAACCCCACGAGTTGCAACTCTGCTGCCGCTGCTGCCGCTGCTGCTGCTGTGCCACGTTGCGCCCCTCCAGAAGCAAAAGTCCACAAAACCACTGAAAAAACCCCCTGCTCTACACCCCAGAGAGATGTCCGGGCACCACCTCTATCCCGGTTTTCCCAGAAACAGCCTCTCCCTGCCCCCCCCACCGCGTTCTCTTTGTTGGCAATAGGAAGAAAAATTCCTCGGAGAATTCAAAACCACAACATTATCCACCCCGAATTTTAACTCCATGCCAACACCCCATAATCAAACTTAAACTTATATCTATATACATACATATTTCCAACTATATACATGTTTACAGGTAAGTACATAGAATATAAGTACATAGTGCATCACCCACCAAGTGCAGATCTAGGAGCTGGAGTTGCACCCTGTCTGGTGGTACTGTTCAGGGAGGCTGCTCATGAAGAGCTTGACCATGAATCATACCTTACCAGCTGATCAGAGGCCCCAGGCTCCCTTCATGGGTCAAAAAGTCTGCATAGATGTTGCCTAAATGTCTCTGTATGCATCAGAACTCAACTCAAACACAACTATTACTCACAGCTTGTCATATGTCAGGGTAATGTCTCCTGAATCTGATTTTCTGATAAAAGCTTCTGAATCTGTGCTTTTTTTTTTGCTGATGGGTAGACATCCAAATGATAGTGCTGTCCAGGGAGAAGCTCATCACTAAGCCTTCCCGGAATTCACAAAATCTACACCCTCCTGCTTATTCTATTTTGCAGCTCATTGTCACATGCATAACCTGAACCTACTGAAAACAAAAGATGTCTGGAAAGCAGGAAGAGAGACTGGTCACCATATCAGCTGCTGCTGCTGAGCACTTCCTTAGAAGGGTCCAAGAACAGGGTGTACTCACATCTGGACTGCCCTGGGGTCCAGGCTGAAGCTTCTGTCACAGTCAGGAGCTTGTTGCTGGCTAGGTCAGCTGCTGCCCAGACTAATATCCTCATCCCTGGCTGCTATGAAAAAATCGCTCTGTCGTCAAGATCTTGGCTTGTCCCCTTACAAGAGAGGAATGACGCCTTTTCTCCACACTCGTTATTTGAAAGAAGGGTTTAGATTGCTAATATCAAGACATTGTTCATGAGGTAATAAATCATCGCATTTCCTGAGAAGCTTTAATAAACCAAATACCTCCCTGCGAATTCTACTATAGATCAACATCAGATCAATACCATAAAAGAATTCCTCCAAATTCATGTTTTGGTATAAATATGGGTCTGACCAGTTTTTGTAACAAAAATGCACACCAAGTCTGCTGCAGATAGCATTTATTTGATTAATATTGATCTGAACCACCCAATCAATTTTGGGGGAAAGGCCATGTTTTGTAGCATTGTTACAGGCAGGTAGAGGGGGAAGAGAGGCAGGAGGTAGCTAAAAAAGGTTCTGTAGATTTACCTTATTAAAAATACCGGAAGTGGCTTTCTGATCTTCTGGGTCCTCTGGAGCAGAAGAGGAAGTCTCAAGAGTGTTTAGTGGTTTGAATGAAAAAGAATGAAGACTGGATTTTTTAACAAAAGCTTCATTACTTCATCTGTTAATTAATAATTGATGTTACCTAGATGTTGATAAAAGCAAACAAAAGGCAAAGAGCTTTGAAAAGACCATCTTTAAATCCTGTCACTCCCACCTGTTCATACTGAGCTTTTTGTTGCACTACATAATCATTATCTTTTGACTCACCTTGGTCTCCTCAGTCTTCATGGCTTTCTAGCCTACATTTTAGATGAAAGAGAAATAGAAATTCCTAGGGGAAGGAACAGTCTTTTCCTGTTCATTAGGGCAGGGTCTCACTGAGTCGCCATGGTCCTGGTTGAGAAGCAGAACCTCTTTACCATGCCAGTGGCGATGGTGTCAACAGTGAGAAGAGCTGCCCTTGCCTCCGGGCTGGGCACCCCATGGTGTCGAGTCTTTAAATGAGATACTGTCCTGTCTGAAGCGCTGCAAGTGATTGCAGTAGAGAATATCACAGTGCAGTCAGCTCCCCTCACTGAGGTCTCTGTAACTCCATAGCTGTTAGATTCACCTCTTAATAGAAGACTAAACATTGTCTTTCATAGTTATTTTACAGCCAGAGGTGTGAACAGCTGCATCTTGGCCCTCACACTCACAGGGAGGGCTCACTTGCAGGGACTTCATAAAAATGCCCCTGCAATCTAAAGGAAAAGAAACGTTGACATTCTCACTCCCGCTCCTTCTCACTGTGAAAAGTCTGACCTGTTCATATGCAAAGGCAAACATAAATGACACAGACTTGTTAATTATGCCTTTGTTGGAAATACTCTTACAGTACTACTCTTAATAATGTTTGAAGCCATATCTAATATGGACCTATGGTAGGACTTCTGTAATTCATACTTCATCTTTCTTCAGAGAATGGTATTAATATTTCCTTTATTGAAACATTACTTCCCTTTACTGAAACAGAACACATAATACTTACATTTTCAAAGGCTTAAACAATATTTCACTTCCATCTTGAAACCCTTTTAAAAGTAAGGCTCGAGCTTTCACTGGGGTATTAACTTTCAATCTGAAATTGCATCTAAGACCAATTGCATCCTTTTCATGCTACTCCTCCCTTTCCAGGTAAACTCTATCCAGAATCTTTTTGCTGAGTGAATAAAACCATGGGTGCCTTAGATAGGTCTCATGCCCAGTCCTTCAATGGTTAAATAAAAGTAGTTCTTCACTAGTGGTGACTTCATCACTTCAGGGCTTTTTCATCCCCTCAGACATGTGGTACACTCTATCTTTCTTTCTTCTGATGCAATGCAGCCTACATTATTGAAACACTCCATCGCTTATTTACTAATTAGCCTTTATTACCAGAATTGGTCTGACCTTATCTACCTTAACTACTGTTCTTCCTGGCTTTGTTCCTCCAGAGCATTCTCATCTATTCCCATGCACAGTATACCTCCAGGAGCTTGCTTGGGTTATGAATCAGACGATAAGCCTATCTTCCAGTCTGCGACTGTAGCAGGAAGACTCCTGAGGCTTAGCTATCATATCCAATATTCTTTAGAGTAATTATTAATTTCTTTACAGAATAGATTGAAGAATCAATATCTAAAAGCAGTAGAGATATTATTATAATTTACTATTTATAATCCAGATTATAGAAAATATTTTAGAGGCATAGAAGTGCATGCCTTGAATATCACAATGGTTTTTTCTTGCTGTTAAGCAGAGACGGAGTGTCAAGAGTCTTCAGCATGAGGTGAACTGTCCTTGGAGGCTGAGTAAGGTTTGTTCCACCGTGTACTTCTTGCTCTGAAAAGGACAATGGGGTTTCTTCGGAAGCCTCCGTCCCGCCTTCTCCTTCCTGAGCGGCTGTGCTAGCAGCAGTACCATGACATAAATAATCAAAATAACATTAACTTTAACCAAACACTAACCGACTCACAAAACCTTTCTGTTGGAGTAGGCGGCTCTATGCTGCAATCTCCCACAAGTGTGCTTATCTGCTCACCAGGCTTAGGTGGCATGTAGGAAGCGTCCCCAAGGGGCTGAATCACCAGCAACAAGCAAGATTACACCAGATTACAGCCAAGTTTAGCTGAAGGGCTAGGGTTGCTGTCAGAAACTGAGGAGTTCAGCCCAACAGGAAAATGGACACTGTCACAAACTTACGTGCAGAGCACACAAGAAATTGTTGGTACTTCAGGTTTTATACAGGCAAAAGAACTGCAGTGTTTTTCTGAGAGGATCTGTTGAGTTGTTCTTACTATAAAAGTTGTCTGATTTCTTCAGATTCCTGAGCCTGTTACCTTTAGTGGAGCAGCAACACCCAACAACAGGTCACAGACTGAGCACCAGAAATTATATTAAATAGCTGTTCATACCATGCACTTCAGGAATGTTGAACCACATAGCATGGCAGCCTTAACATTTGCTACCAAGATGAAATGTAGGAAGAATTCCCTGCAATACATGGATGTGACTACATCACTCCAACCACAACATGATTTATCAGAGAGATTTGGGAAAGAATTTCTATAAAACACATTTTTTTTCCCAGGAAATGGAACACTAGAAGTGGGAACAAGTTTTTACAGAAAGCTGTCTGCCTTTTGCTTCCCCTTGTATCAGACAGATGCACTTCATAATGTTTTCTTATTATGCTTAGCATATTTTTAAGCACAATGCATACCACTTCTAGCTGAATACTGTGCATAAACCTGTTGTATAATGTTTTCTCCCACATTTGTAATATAGGATGTACAGACAGCTGGTATATGGATTATATTGAAGGCAAACAGGCAAAACTGTTTCCTTGTGAGGCATTGTTAAATTACTGAAAGCATAGGACTGCCCAGTTATGAGCAGGTTGGAGCATCTTGTTTGGAAAAACACCTGCAATTTTCCCCATAGATTATGTCCTAAGAAAAGATGGTGCAGGCATTATTCATTCTCTTTATAAAGCTATAGCAATTTGGTATTCATCTGCTCAGTTGAGGGAGAAGAAGGGAACTGTGGTCTTTATTTAGGCACAGCCATTTTTCAAGAAAATACAGCTGACAATGACAGAAGACTACCCAACAGAGTACACAAATCAGGGACAGAAAAAAAAACCCAAACCCCTCCAAAGTGCTCCCAACAGTACAAGCAACCCTCCTCAAACAAAGGATATGTCTCTTGTGGTTGCAACCAATTTCCTGTTCCCAAGCAGATGGTCTTGAAAAGGGATGAACTTAACAACTCTTTTGGAAAAAATGATTTCTTTTGATTGTGCCGAAACAGGCAGAAGATTACAAGACACTGGGTAATAAAGACTGGAAGATTAAGAACTAGCTATAATATTAGCGTGGTGGGAAAGGCCATCAACTGCATCAGCAGCATCTAGCAGTAACAGACTAGAAGGCTCCACCCAAAATCCCACAAATGCTTAAAAAACATACTCAGCTCCTCAAAAACATAAACCAATAACCTATCTTTTCAGTGACAGTCCTCAGAAAGAGAGAATGAGAGATTGGTCAAATTACAATGCTTGCAGAAGGACTGGGTATAGCAAGGAACAGCTCACAAAATGTGAAGATGTTTGGACTAAATTCACAACCAAGATGAAAGTCAATGACATTCAAAGGAGGATGACACAAGCAGTCATTGTAACTCCTCCAAGACTGACAGTCTTGGGCTAGGCTAACGGACAATCTTCCATCTGAACACAGAGCAAAGATGGGAAAAGCAACAGGTTGCTGCCAGAAAATGTGATGGCATAAACAGGAAAATCATGCCCAAATACGTAAGATAGAAACTACAGAGAAAAATTTCTAAATGCCATGATGAAAAAGGTTTATAAACAATGGAAACAAAGGAATTAAATCATAGAATCCATTGAGTGAATGTTTGCATATACGTGAGCTCATCACAGTACAAAACAGCAAAGGAAACCACTAACCAGAAAACAAATGGACAGAAGATATCTGTAAAGCTTGATGGAGCATCATAGAATCATAGCATTATAAGGCTGGAAGAGACCTCTGAGATCGAGTCCAACCGTGCCTGTCTCCCCACTAAACCATGTCCCTAAGAAACTTATCTACCAGTCTTTAAAACAACTCCAGGGATGGCGACTCCACCACTTCCCTGGGCAGTCTGTTCCAATGCCTGACCACCTTTTCAGTGAAGAAATTCTTCCTAATGTCCAGTCTAAACCTCCCCTGGCTCAACTTGAGCCATTCCCTCTTGTCCTAATTCTTGTCACTTGCGAGAAGAGACCAGCACTCATCCCGCCACAACCTCCTTTCAGGGACTTGTAGGCAGTGATGAGGTCTCCCCTCAGACTCTTCTTCTCTAAACTAAACAACCCTAATTCCCTCAGTCGCTCCTCATAGGGCTTATTCTCCAGCCCCCTCACCAGCATCTGCACAGGCTCCAGCACCTCAGTGTCCTTCTTGTAGTGAGGGGCCCAAAACTGAACACAGCACCCGAGGTGCGGCCTCACCAGTGCTGAGAACAGGGGCACAATCACCTCCCTGCTCCTGCTGCCCACGCTGTTTCTGATACAGGCCAAGATGCCATTGGCCCTCTTGGCCACCTGGGCCACTGCTGACTCATGTTCAGCTGGCTGTCAACCAACACCCCCAGGTTCTTCTCTGCCAGGCAGCTCTCCAGCCACCCTTCCCCAAGCCTGTAACGCTGCATGGGGTTGTTGTGTCCCAAGTGCAAGACTCTGCATTTATCCCTGTAGAATCTCATCCCGTTGGTCTCAGCCCATCGATCCAGCCTGTCCAGATCCCTCTGCAGAGCTTCCCTTCCTTCAAGCAGATCCAAACTTCCACCCAACTTGGTGTGGTCTGCAAACTTGCTAAGATGTAAAAGAAGGGATGAAGCCATGAATAGTCTAGAGGTCAAAAGCCAGACACTGGGACATGACTGTTTTATGTCACAAAGACATCCTGGGCCTTTTGCAAGAAGAGAAAGTGCAATTGCAGCAAAAAAAGGCGAATTAAAATCATATGATAGCATGCTCACATACCGTAACTTAAAAGCGGGGAAATAGAAATGCTAGGATTTCAGGTAGACAACAAAGATAACAAAGAAGACTCTGCTTTTATTAAAATATATGCCCTAACAAACCTGAAGCCGAAAGAAATGTTATTCTTATAGACAAATGGCAAACTGAAGGTGTAGCAGGAGGAGCTAAATATACTATTCCATCAAGACAAACAGAAGGCTACTAAGTTACCAACAGGTTATTTCTTTGATGGACAGGGATGTCTTCCAGACTTGTTACACTTGGTAATAGATAAAATAGTTTGGCAAATATAGGATCTGACTCCTAGAAAATCAATTCCATTACAAGACCAAAATTTCTAACAATGGGAGCTGCAAAGAGAATGGAAAAGGAGATCATCACTGAAGCCAAGTGTTGGATGAGTAGCATGGTACTTTCTTAAAAACCAGGCAAGCTGTTTGCCCAGAGCCCCTTGCTGCTTCAAACAAAACACTAAACAGAGCTCCACATCAAAGGTCTGCAAAAGGAGAAATAGAAACTGACTTGACATCTGAAAAATATGTTGGCAACCAATGTCAACAATGGATATTAATAAATGTCATCAGAGCTACTTCACCATATTTGGGAAGTCATTAGATTGATAAAATGTCAAAGAATGACATCTGGTTGTAAAAAGTAAGGCCAAGACTTTCAGTGTTACCAGAAAGATGTACAAACAAGATTCTTAGGAACTTGCATCATAGCAGAGGGTGTTCTGGCAGCACAGATACAATGATAGCTCGGGGGAGGTTGCTATGAACTGTGACAGAAATCCACACTGTTTTCTGTGACCATCCAGGGATACAAGACTTCTGTTGGAAGTGTTGTCCCATGCAGGAGTCCACTGACTGTGCAAGGTCTGTGAGCTGGCCTTTGGAAGGCAGAAGTAATGAAACACATATCAACACTGAAGTGATTCGGTCAGTCTACACACTACTAGCATTCACAAACTTACAAACATATAAATGCCTTTTCCCTCCAAAACCTTTAGGTTTAAGTAAACTTTCATGATTTCTGTTACACAAAAGTTATATGTGGTTACCACCATGGCATAGTCATTCCATACCTCAAAGACTGCCTATCCATCCCAAAATATTGGGATGTGTACAGAAAGATGTGCTAGAGGCTGCAAAAGTGGCAGTAAGAGGTTTATGCATTGGACATGTGAAAAGTACATGCGAAACAAATCCGGTGTGTCTAAGCATGGGAAACCTTCAAGGAGAAGGTGAACAAGTATTACTAGATAGCATTTCGAAAAGTCATTACTATCAGCTTCTGAAAGGTTTCATCACATGCTATTGCAGAGCTGACATTTAAGCGTACACTTCAGCAGACTTCAGATGTAGCTAGCTGACTTCTTTTCCAAAGAGATGTTATAACATGAAGCATGGTAGTTCACAAAAAATATGAGATCATCAATTTGAAAGATATATAGGCAACTGAATGACACAGAAAACATTAATCAAGGTAGTTATGAGTCAATTTTGAAACAGAGGTTAGAAAGTCTTGAAAACAAGCTGTATAAAACAACAAATTGAAAGTGTTCGTGCCAGTGGTTCTTTTGGCAATGTGAAATATCAGAGCTAGGCATGATCTGTCTCTGAAGACTGGTGAGATGAAATGAGTGGACCATGAGAACTCCATACGTAAAAGCAGTCATACTGCAGCAAAAGTTTGAGTCAATCTGTAATAAAAGTTGGGAAAGAAGAGATGCCATAGCCAGTTGGCCATAAGACCTTGTGGTCGCTTGTGTGAAAATTAAAATAAGCCATTTTCCTGATAGGCCTGGTGACACACTGCAGGAGTGGAGATTTTCCTTGCAATGATCTAGTGTGCTTCCAATAAAAACTGCTCCCCAGACTCCTTGGTTTCAGAAACATGGACAACATGATCACAGCAAATGTCCTGGACAATCCAAGGAAGATGAGGCAGGCTTGCAAACTCATAGTTTAGTTTCACAGGGGAAATCCAAGTTATGTAAAGCTTCATTCATGATGCCTGTGTCTGGGAGGTGAGTTATATGAGATCACCACAAGTGAAAGAGGGCTAGAAATGTTTTTTCATGTCCAGCAGAAAGTTTTGTGATTCCTACAACTTGCCTCTGGCAGCAAAATTTACTGAAGGCATTTGATGTTCATTGTGAAAACTACAGGAGAAAACCACACGTGTAAAAGAAGGAATTTGTAGTCCTAAGATGGGGCTCCCATTCATGACTGTTGTAGATTCAGTGTTCAAGTTCTTCACCCAATGGTTAGTAAGGATTTTTAGCTGGGTCTTTCATATTACATCTTTAACTAGAATTGATGTGTTGACATCAACTGACTTTTCTCATGAGATTCTTCCTCTTAATCCTCTCTGTTTCTGATCTTTTTTGAGGGGAGTGATGGGTGGAAATAATTATTTTTGCTAGGGATAAGCTGCAGAAAATGAATGGGAAGTGTGTCCATAGGGGAGTGGCAGGCCGTATATTATTTCCCAAGCACTCTCCCATCCTCGACTACTTCAACCTGAGGCTTATCTGGACTTGGATGTGCCTTTGCATATTGGGTTTTTTTTGTAGTACTTGTTCAGCATCCCCCTGAGCCCTGTACACCTTCAGTAGTTAATGCTTTGTCACACTCCTGTTTTGTGGTCATACATAGCATAACATAACACAGCCAGTTGCCTTAAGATTTTGCTTGATTCCTCTATGTGGAGAGTTATAAAACAGCCTTTTCAGTAAAGAAAATCCTTAAAGTGGTACAAGGATGTATGTACATTAATTTGTAGAAAAGCCTTTGTCGAATACAAGAAAAATAAAACATTTCAGATTTTTCATGTTTATCAGATCATTATACCAGCAGCATCACCTCTGATTTAGATCACATTCCTCTAAAGATAGGTTTAAAACTTCATATACTGACTGGAAAGTTAACTTCAACAGGATCTATAATTAAAAAACTCAAATAACTTCCTTAATAATTTCTTCAATGCTCCTAGACATAAGCTTCACTCTACATTCTTCTGAGAGGTCCTGAACGCTAGTTGATGTGGAAGTGTCTGTTTGCACTGACCACTGCTCATGATCCTTAGGCATATGAAACTCCTTCCTAAATCCACCTGTAGGAAGCTCTAATACCTCTTTCATTGAAGGCCAGAGTGGGTTGGGGCTGAGCACAGCTGACTGGCAAGGCACACTCCTCTCCACACTATCCCATCTGGCACTGCTCCTGCCTCTTCTCTCAGGAAAGGCTTAGGGATGAGGTCTGGACTGGAAGGAAGATAAGCCTGATATTAAGAGTTAAAAAGCCAGAACTAGGTGCCATTGCAGACAAGTAGTATTGGTAGGAGGTCATGACACAGAGAAGTTAATAACTAGAGAGGGGCAGATTTTTTCCTGCATCTCATATCAAAGCAGCAAGTTGAAATAATGGAAGTTAAGCCAAATCCTCTCCCCTCACTTTTCCTTCTAGATTGTGTGTTCAAAGTGTCTTTCAATTTTAAGTGTATTTTTCCTCTTCTTGTTTTGTCTTTGGGAGGAAATTGTATGTAATCTTTGATCTACTCTTCCTTTTCCACCACCCTCCAGAAGGCATCTTCTTGGCATAAATCCGCACGCCTCTGGCTGTCCTCTCTCACCACCTCCCCGTGAATACCTAGGCTAAGCAGGTGTAGGTCTTCAACACTCCCTCTAACTGTTATCATAGCACATCCCCAGCATGATATAACAAATAGTTAATATTTTTAATTAAAAAATAATTTAAATTAGATGTGTCAAAACAGCTGTAAAAAGTTTTTATCGAACATTTCAAGGCACAAAATCCTTCCACTGGATCTATTGTCATAGACATTAATTTTGGGTAAAGCTCTCTTTTGATGGCTGGCTGCCTCCCAGGTAAAGTGCAGTGAAGCACTAGGACCTACATTTGTAAAGAGAGGAGCAAGACCTTCGCTTTTATGCCTTACAGCACAACTGACTCTAGAGTGAACTGACCTCATTTTCCAATACTTGTTACTCTAGTAGGTCCAAATGAGGTTCAACACTTTTGAAAGTTGAGACTTGTTATTTAGGGCCTCAAGCATAGATCCTGGATCTAGTTTCAAACACAAATGTTTGTTCCCAATATTTCCCTAGGACATAGCAAATCATGTCACCTACAGACACCTATGTGTATAACTTTCACCAAAATGGCAGTGGAAACGGCTATACCACTATTGATTTTCTTCAGATTACAAATGTTATATAGGAATCTACACTACTGTAAAATACTTTTCAGAGTGCCTTTTCAATTTTTCTGGGATGTGTTTCCTCTGTATTTATCTCCTTTGATAATTGTTCAAGTTGATTTGCTTAAATTTTATTCAACTTAATTTAATTTCTTAATGCTTAGTCTCTAAGTAAGAAAAGGGGAGAAAAAAAGTTACTTCTTGTTTTACTTCTACCACCAAAGTAGTAAGTATGCTGGTCTCTGAGGTGGACTTATGCCTAATCTAGTAAAGCAAAATATTATGTTCCATACAAAGAGACAGGGCAATTTTATTACAAAAAATGTGTTAAACTTAACAGCTCCTGACTTATCCTCT
This sequence comes from Neomorphus geoffroyi, assembly GCA_033558235.1. Lineage (NCBI taxonomy): Eukaryota > Metazoa > Chordata > Aves > Cuculiformes > Neomorphidae > Neomorphus > Neomorphus geoffroyi. Next base: position 16,960,529 of record JAUMJM010000048.1, on the reverse strand, counting down.
CTTTGCTCACATCTTTAATGCCATGGGATATATACACCTGCAATGAACACAAATACCTGACATCAAAAAGGAAACTCATACCATCCAGATGCAAGTGTGCACAGCAGCATTCCCTTAATGCATTTCCTCTCATCTCATTTCTCTTAAAATCCTTTGCACCTAAACTGGATTGTATGGGATCCCTTTCTCCACAGCAACAGGAGACAAGTTGCCTCTCTCTTAAGGAGTGCTTTTGTGTACTGTTACAACTCTTGTGTGCTTGCAGTGCTGTGACATCTACAAACCTTGGTCAAAGCTCACAACACTCTTGCTCTTGGGCCAGGTAAGCATATTTCTCCTTATTTCTTTGTTGTCATCACAGGATAGTCAGGATTGGAAAGAATCTCTGGACATTAACCAGTCCAAGCCCCCTGCTAAAGCAGGTTCACCTACAGCAGGTTGCACAGGAACTTGTCCAGATGGGGTTTGAATATCAACAGAGAAGGGGACTTTACAGCCTCCCTGGGCAGCCTGTTCCAATGCTCCGACACCCTCACAGTAAAGTTTTTCCTCATGTTCAGATGGAATTTCCTGTGCTACATTTTATGCCCATTGCCTCTTGTCCTGTTGCTGAGCACCACTGAAAACAGTCTGGTCTCATCCTTTTGAACCTCACCCTTCCGGTATTTATTATATGCACTGATAAGATCCCCTCTCAGCCTTGTCTTGTCCAGGCTAAATAGAAACAAATCTCTCAGCTTCACCTCATAAGACAGATGGTCCAGTCCCCTAATCACCTTAACGGTCATCTCCAGTAGTTTGTTGTCTTTCTTGAGTTGTGGAGCCCAGAAATTACATTTCTTTTAGTGATGGGACACAGCAGATTGGACTTGTTAAGACCCATAGGTTTTATCTTCCCTCTCCCTAGCAATTGCAGCAGTAGTAGTTGGTTAGTATTATTAATGCAGGAGGTGACAGTGCTTACTACACAAGGGGAGCCAAAGTGCCAAGCAGAGATCAACCACAGAGCAAAGACGGTTTCCCCTTTGGGAGACTGCAGCACAGCAGAAAGAGGAGAGCCTGGACAGATGGAGACCACAGGGAAGTGGTAGAAGGGCACCGGCTAAAATCACGGAGTATTCACACTCACAACTGCACACAGGCAGTCTAACATTGTCAGGTTGCCCATGGACAATTACAAAACCAGCCACACCTCTGCAAGTTGCCTCATGGTTCTTCCAGTCACCATGCAAGTGCACAAAAATCAACAAGCAGATAAAGTAAAGCCAGAAGTCTGCTTAAATCCATCCTACAAATGCAGAGATGGGAGCAACAGAACAGGACTGGTAACAGGGGATGTGCTGAGCTCCCGAAAGCCCAAGGCACCTTGTCACGATGAATTGTGCTTGAAAAATACCTGTCTCAGAGAAAATAACTACTGTTGTAAAAAGTATTCTGGATTCTTGAGTGTGCAGCAACAAGGGATGGCCACTGTCATAGAAAATTTTGTCATTGACCCCACAATTAGCAGTTTGAAAAGGGATCTGGTTAATAGGTATTTGTTCTGTGAAATCTCACACTGTTGCAATTTTAAGTAAATGTGCATAGGTGAAGTCGACCCCCTTCTACTTTAGGTTTATAGCATTTATTTGTTTATTTTCCATGCCCACAAATCTGGAGAATGAACCTCCTTTCTTGTTTGGACCTGCATGGTAGGCCCAATCAACTGATCCAGAAGCAAGAGGTGATTTTACAAATTGACATGAATAAGTATTTAAGCCAGCTCCATTTCTGCAAGAATTGTAGAAGACAGAAGCTGCAACATAAGATAAAAAGCCAGGACAGCAAAATAGAGAAGACAGTAATTGCAGGTTCACTGAAAACCTCATGGACACAAAATGAATTCATGCAGTGTTTGTGGTGCCTTAGCTTAGTGCTGTGGCTTAGTGAACAGTATGGGAAAATGCTTAGCCTTGCATTCCTGGCTGTGGCCCAGATAAGCCCTTGATGTGATAAAATCCCTGGAAGAAACTGTGAAGATGAGTGGCAGCAAGGACATGGCAATGAGGTCCCATTGCCAGACCTGCTGCTGTGGCAGGTCCCAGCCAACGGGGACACACAGTGTGTGTGCTGCAGATATACAACACACTGTGTTGCTCGAGGCACAGGGTGCAGGAAGACAGCATTGCGCCCCTTCAGTCCTGCTCCAGACTCTTCCAGCTCCTGCACTGCCTTCAGGATGGATGAGGAAGTGCCAGAATTCAGTGTTATGGTGCTGTGCATTCCTTGGCAGCAATGTACTACTAACACTCCAAACATAAAAGGGAACTGTGTTTGCACAAGAGGCTGCAGGGCTAACTGCAGCAGTGCACACGCTTCTACTCAGTCTTCAGCAGTTTATTTGCTTAGAACTATTTATCTACCATTTTTAAATCTCACATACACAAGGTTTCAGCAATTTAAAACATTTTAAACAATTTCCGCCTTCCCATTTAATTTCAATGTTGAAAGAACAGATACCCCATATGCATTATTGAACACTGAAGATGGGGACAGAATTGAAAAGTAGGCAAGCTAAAGCCAAACAGAACATACTTTGCAGTATATCTGTTATGTTCTTGCTCAGCTTAAAAAGACTCAGCTGAAATTGCCCTGTGATACCTAACTCGTGCTATGTACCATTCAGAAATCAGAACCTGAGGAAGATCTTTGGCAATGTTTTGTCAGCAGATAAGCCATCTAAACATTAACCACTTTTTTGCAATCCCTAATCAGAGGTTTCCATTCATACAGCTGCTCTGTACTCTGAACCTTGAGTTAATTTGTCTTCATTTTACAGGAAAGCTTTGCTCACTTCACTTTTAGGATCTGCGGGCTTCGCAATGTGACCTCCTGCTGCTGGCAAAGCAGAGAACATGATGCTGCCTCTGCTTAGGTCACATTAGTTAACAAGTTCACATTAGTCAACAAGTTCACATCAGGTCCAATTTTTAGCTTGTTAAGAATGACTTGAGGTTTCTGAATGAAGCTACCATCTTGAAAGTAGAGTTTTAAAAACTAAAAGAAAAACACTAGAAATTTAAAAATTCACATTAAATGGATAATAATGTTTCCAAATCCCTGTACAAGAGTAAAGGAAGCTTGAAAAAAATTACTTACCTGGGAAAACAGATAGAGCTCCTACAAGCCCTCAAGAATCTTCTTCCATGAAAAAAATCAAATAGAGAACTAGATATTTTGGTGTTTCTGGATACAGTATAGATGTGGTCTATTTTTTAAACATAAATTAATGAGAGATACTAGCTTAATGTTGTCCTTTATTGGTACTAAGTAGTAAAAAGGAGATAGAGATAAGGGACACAGTAGCAGCAGAAAAGGTAGATTTGTACACCAAAAGTTGTATTTTCATTTTCGTAATTTAGGATTGTTTTGTGATTTCTCAATAGTGCAGTGCCGATGCTGTTAAACTTGTTGTGGGGCATATGCAGGGTCCTGGGATAAAAATGTTCTTGCGAAGCAGCTCAGTGTCTCACTGATTTGACATGAAGCCTGGTCAGCAGCGTGGGGTGAGGAAGACTGGAGGATCTGAAGAGCAGAAAACACCTAATAATAGTCTCTGTTTGTCTCAGCCTGCCAGGACTCTGGGAATGTTCTCTAGGCAGTGCTGAGCCAGTGTCCCTGCATAATAGAACCATGTCCTCTCTTCCCAAATTCTGCTACTCTGGGACTTTATGGGCTGCAGCAAGAACTTGGGGCAAGACTTCCTTTAAGTATGCTGGGTATCAGGGCTCTGACCCTCTGCATTTAGGTGTGCCTCTGTGGACTTAGCCTGTCTCTTCTGTGTCCTGAGAACCTAGTTTTGAAATGTGTTTTCTCAGGTTCTGCTTAGACATTTTATTTTCCAGACAAGAAATATAGCTGGGCCACGATTCAGTAAACCATCCCTATTCCACACAACATTTCATCACATACTTAACCGTAACTTTGACACTGACCTAAAGGGGATGTGAACACATGCTTAACTTGCTGTCCATGTTAAATTACTTTCCTGAGCAAAAGCTGGCAGAAGGATCAATCCTGAGCTGAACTGGTATCTTGCCAGATTTCATTTTTTAGAGCTCAGCTGGTATTTTGTTGTTTGGCTTAAATAAAAGCCCCAACAGCATTGTAAGAATTTATTTTATACCATAAGAAAAGATGTATTTTTAATACTCTGCTGTACCTCAATAAAAATTGAAGGGATAAAGCTGAAACTAATTTATTTATGTCCAGAAAGCAGAGATGAACATTTTCAGCTCAAAACCTGAATGCTTTTAAAGTTCACAAAAGGTGAGAACTCAGGATGATGACTGAAATCGTCTTGTGGTCTTATTGCAACCTTCATGCAAAAGATCCTGAGTAAGTTGTTTCTTCTTACATGCAGTCTAAGGCAGTGAAGTTTTTTGTGGAGGGCCTTACAGTACTGCAAAGCAGTCTTGTGGACGTAAGATCATCAGTACAGGAATTATATTTGTCTTTCCAGTTGCGCAGGTCCAAGCATGTTCTGACATTAAACAAGTAAAGGGACAGTAGCAGAGTACAGGGTCAAATATAGCCCCACGTTAAAAATGCAACACTGGTGATTACATTAACTCTGGCTGTGGTTGCAGATAAAGATACTATTTCTGATTGCATTACAGCTGTGGCTAGGACAAGTTCTCCAGCAGCTTTCATCAACCACAATTCTTGCCTAAGGATCTAAATTTTAGACTTATGCAACAAACAGCAGTAATGCAGAAGCCTCCCCTTTCCTCATGTCCTTGATGTGTGTATTAGACAGTTGAGGCACTGTGTTTCCTGCTGTATGTGTAACGAGATGTTTATAAGTATGTTGACCCCTGCTCCTATTCTGAGTGTGAATCCTGACAGAACAGGTTCAATCCCTTGCAGTGCAAGGTGGACCAGAACCTCAGAGGAGCCTGACCTGCCCCTCCATCACGTTCAGATGCTTTCCCAGCCCTAACATGCCACCTCTGCTGAGGATTTTCCCAGAGACACTGAGGTCCTCCAGTGTCCCTTCTGTCATAGCCCCACTACAATTTTTTTCCTGAGTGTCCTTCCCTTCTGAACCTCTAGGAAACCTTCTTACAACCTGTATTGTCTCACCTAGGTAGATCTGCTTCTCTCTGGGATCTTTCTGTGCTCATTTAAGAGAGTGGGAAAATAATTTTCTCCTAAGAAATCCGATACAGCTTAACTTTTAAATCCCCAATGACTCACTACCCTCATGAAAAGATTTCTTTCACCATTTTTTATGTCAGATACAATCTAAATTATATTTACATGTGTCCTAGGCTTCTGCTATGCAAAGGATTTCCAACATATTGAAGCAAAGCCTGGTAACTGCTTAGGACTAAGCAGTATTATCTGATTTTTTTTTTTAGTGTCTCAAGAATAGTAATCGTATGTTACTCTGCAGTAAAGCCATTATATAATGACCCATCTGTGGAAGAAAAATTCAAATGAGCCTAGTGGTAAAGAAACAACCCATTTTAGCTGCCTATCACTTCCATATGTGGCAAAAGAGCACAACTATATTGTAGAAAACTGCCTCTTCAGGAAGGCTGGTGATAAGGAGAAGCCTGTTGATGGAAACTGGTTTGTTTGAATAATATTAAGTACGGAGAGGCTGCATTGTTACAAATATCTATATCTGTTTAGATTTACCTCTGTTGTTACTGAGGTACTGCAGAAGCATACAGTGTCATGTAAAATTAGAGAATCCATCCCTCTCTGTGTGGCAGGAGGTAGCACAGCTTTCATTAAGCATCTTTTTATCCCAAGCTAAGAACTGTACAAAACTGATCAACGAACTGGAAAATAAAACACATCTTTTATTAAAATCAACAAAAACTGAAACTGAAGTATAAGCACGTAAGGTCAGACTGTGATGTCCTTATGGGTAGAGAACAGCACTAAATGTGGTTTGGTGGAAGCAAATAGCAAACGCAAGAGATCTAAGGGGTTAGCTAGCACGAGTAAAACACCACAGTCAGGCAAAATCACAAGAAAAGGGAAGGACAAGTGAAGGGTAGAAGTCTAATACAGTACTGCCAGGGTTGCATGGAATTGTGTGGGTTATCCTCTGCAGAAATGTGTAAGAAACACTTCCTGATAGTCAGTGCTTTGCAACGCTAGCCCCCTCTCTCAACAGATTTTCACAAAGATGTCACTTTTCACTTGAACCAATCTGAAGCTATATTGTATGTTGATATATATATATATCTGCTTGTTATATGCATGCATGTTACATACAGCTATAAGGTATGTAATTCATACTATCAGCTTACAGTGGCCAGAATGATCTGTAGAAAAACAGCAGTGACCCTTTAGGACTTCCAATCAACTAGGTAAGCCAATAAAACATAATGAATTTCTTCCTACCTCTGTAGCACACGGATGAAGATGCAGCTTCTCAAGACAGATGTGTTTCTGCAACTCTTGTTTTCCGTGCTACTGTTTGAGTTACTATGGGCAAACTGACTTACCTCTGACTTGTTCCCCTTGCAAGGTAACCGTGGATGATGATGTAGAAAGCTGTGCTGTGAGGTGTTCTTTGAGTTGGCTGTACTTCCAGGTGATCACAAGATTTTGATTTATTTGTTTCAGGGGATACTTTTTGTTTTGCAGTTTCCCTCTTGGCTTGTAGGTATGATTTATAGCTTGCTTTGTTTTTATGCAAGAGTAATCATTCATTTCTGTTCTGCATGAAAACTTTAATTTGCTCTTTTGTAGCTGCTTTACTCTTCAGGATTGCTGTTTCAAATTCAAGAAGTCCTAGAAATTATAGTTAAAATTGTCAGTTCCTGGTCAGTGTTTAGAAGACACGGGACACTAGGACTACATGCAAGCTGCAGTGCCAGTGGCAGGGGTGGGGATGGATGACACACAACAGCTGAACAGACAACGCCAATGCCTGTAATCCCCTACTTGTTACTATGTGAGCCAGACACAGACACAGGGGCAGGGAGGACTATCTGATGCATCTGTCCCTGGATGTGTATATTCCTATTGAGAAGGCCTTAGAGAAATTATTTGTGGGACTTGATAAGCCTTCATTTGTTTGAGGAGCTATTTTCTTTAACCAAGAGAATATATTAAGGCAGATCCTCAGAACACAAACAGTAAATGATGTTAATTTCCTCTGTGCTTATTTTACACTAAGCTGACTGCCTTCATTTTGTGTGTCAAAGACAGACATTCTCCTTTTCTACCTGGCTCGGTGTTCTCTGCCAGCAGCTGCCAGCATTGCTCCTGAAGGTGACTAATTCACTGAGAAGTCTTTCAAAACAAAGTCCCACAAGCTTTCTCCTTTGCCACAAAGCGTAAACTCTGATTTATCTTCATGACCATGCAGAACTGCCAATACAATTGCTCGTGACAAAAATAACCTCCTAGAACCCAGCCAAAGATTTTGACTCTGTAGCCAGTCTGAAGTGTGAGTCATATACCTTCACAGTTCTGCTGCTGAAAGGTGGGGTTTGGAAGTAATGTGTCCTTCTGGTTAACAGCACATACAACACAAAAGAATTGAACATTTTACCCTGTCTTCAAGTGAAAAGAGCCAATAAGAGGCCTAAAAAGATAGATCTTGGACATGCAATTGAAGTTCGTTTTGTCTCTTTTAGCTCAAGAAGCATGCCCCACGCTTGGAAGCATTTATGGAAGCCAAAGGTTTGGGTTGACAGTCTTGAGGACTGGGCAAACATGGATGATTAGTGATAAGGTTCTAGCAGTTGAACAGAATTAATCTTCACATTCATGCAGTGCAGCTCCCCATTCCACTGCTTACAATGTGCTTCGCAGAACTTGGATCCACATTGTCTTTCAACACGAACAGGAATTCTCCTAATTCCAGGGATGAGGAAATTGTATCACAGAGAGGCTGAATTATTTTCCCTCGGTTATCTAAAGTCAGAAACATACCAGAGGAACAACTGCTTCATTGTCCTGGCTTGAACTGTCAGATGAAAGTTGCTTGGGATGAAGAAAACACTCAGCTTCTTCAATAGTAGGACACAATTGCTCTGTCACAGGGAGGATGGTTAGGCCATTGTTCATGGTATTTGTAACCATTAAGGACACTATTTTAAGAGGTGAATAAAATGTGAACCATCATTATGAAATGATTGTTCCAATCTCTATTCTTTTTGAAGCTGACATTACCACTGCGATCCTTTGTACCTTTTTGAAACTATGCCATTTTTCTCCCACTTCTTACTCTAAGGACTTCTCCCACAGGCTCTGTAGATAGATTTGCTATTTAAATAAATGCTTTTGTGAGGAGTCTTACCGAATAAAAGCAGTGGTGAAATCTTACTCCCTGTAAATGTGCATCCAGAACCTGTCGTAAGTCAGCACAATGGTGTGCTAACTCATGACCAAGTACTTTGATAAACTTTGAGAGACATCAAACAGAATATGGTATCATCTTTCTGTAAGTGTAATGTTATATATTTGTACCATTGGTTTAATGGCTGGAAAATCATCCTAAGAAGGTATAACCTACCTGGACAAAGGATTTTCTTCCCTCTTGCAACTTCCTGTAGGTTCTTTTATAGAAAGTCTTGGCACTGTGAGGGAAAATATTTTCAGGAAGCATAGAAGAAATAACTCATCTATCAAATGTAGGGCTATTTGTCTTTTAATTGCTGTATTCAGGAACCTTCTTTGCTTGCTAGAATTTTCAGCTGGGTTCAACTATTTGGAAGAGATGAAGTCACCTACATCAGGCATACAGAAAATTAATAAGTCATCCACATTTCCCTGGACATTTAACTTCACCTGTGGCACATCTGCTGCATGGTGACAGAGCAAAGAACAGTCAACACAGGTGAAATAGAATTCTCTTGAATGCTGCTGTAGGATTGCTTCTGTTTTAGGGGGTGTTAAACGCATTTTGGGGTTGCCATTAGAAGCTAAGCACTCAACATTCACAGCTCTTTGGCTGAATCTAATGCTCATCTAATGCTCAGTTTTTAGCTGAGGCAAGACAGCCTGGAGGAACCTGCTGAATTGTAATCTATTCTGATGTCGCAGGAGCATACTCCTTTGATGCAGAGGCATGTTTTGAGGTTGTTTGCTCTTCTACAGTGTTTGTTACTCAGATGTTTTTTATTATTAAACTTCCATTTGCTCTTTGTTCTGAGTTCACCCTTTTCTCATTATTTTCGTCCCAATCAGAACTAATCTCTTTTAAAAGTTATTTCTTCAATCTCTTGAAAAATTTCTGCACTGAGATGAGTATCGAACCCTGTGAGCAAGTACAGATGTTTTTTTCTAGGCTATAGGTAGGAGCTAACCTGTAAGTGGAATGAGTTAGTCTCAGGGGCTTGCCTGGTGGTCAACAGATATAAAAGGGAATATTTACCTGGTTATTGCATAATACCTCTACTCAGAAGTACTTTGAAACTAAGCATAATTTATAGGACCAGTCAGTTCCAAAAAATGTTGCCAGCAGTTGCCAGGCTCTGGTGTGGGAGAATCTTGACAGTGTTGACAAACTCCGTCAGTGATGGTGCTTGTAGGTATTTTTCCTCAGTTATGGCTGGAGTGGATTTGGTTTGCATGTGGTGAATCCAACTTATTTCAGCATTTATCTGATGCCTGGCATTGTTAATGTGCTGAAATATTGAAGAAGAGAAAATGTATAATCTCACGTGCTTTCAGTGTGGTTTATCCCACATTGGAAGGGTTTCTGCAGGGCCAGGTACAATTGACACACGGGTCTGCTAGTCCCTGATGTGTGCAAAGCTGATTTCTGGAGGCACTGGGGAGCAGTGAGTGCTGACAAGTGGAGGTAGAGGTTAACACAGTCTGGAGTAGGGGAAGGAACTTAGCAGCTGCAGAGGCAGGACTGAGACATCTCTCTGGCACTGACACATCTATTTGGGGATTTGGGGAATATTTGGAAAATGCCTGAATCTGATAATATTTTTCATGTCTTCTGTTTTTTTTCCTTTTTCATGTTTAAACCTATTTTTTTTCTACAGGGATGATTTTGGAACAGATTGGCATCCAGTAATAGCAGTCTTAGCTAGTATTTAGCTACAATTGCTTATCAGTTTTGAGGTGCTCCGAGGATGGAGCAACATTCTCACAGGATATGCTTCTGTTATGAAGGAACAAAAGGGTTTATGGTAGGCTGAAGATGGAAGAAGAGGTAAACATACAGAAAAGATATGTTACTCTGAGTTTTAGGGTACAAATGGAGTAGTGCTATATGATAAAATGAATTTACATGCTTTCATTCATCCTCCTTGTAGTATAAAATACTCTAAGGATCTCTGTACTTCTCGTCTTATTGGAAATTATATAAAGAAGAATAGCAAATTATTAAAAGAGCCTCGGTACGCTAAATAAATAACACCCCCCCCAACAATAACAAAACAAAACAACAAAAAAAGAAAACCTAACACACTAGTATTGTTTTGCGACAAAAGAAAGAAATTCTTTACTGCGATGCACTGATGTGTGAGGTTCTTAATTTATCTGCTGTTAGCAGATTTTATGCTGCCTGCCTCAATATTACAAATATCAATCCCTCCTGAACACAAAGAAGAAGGTTAGTTACCTACTTGGGCAGGTGGTTACAGAACAACAAGATTTTGAGTTTGGCTGGATACTTACGGTACATCAGTTTTCCCGTTCTTAGACTGTTAAGAATCATTTCGAAACTCTGAGAGTTCAATGGAAAAATAAAGGGCAGGAACATACACACACACATCATAAATGAGATTTGGATCTTAACTTAGGTTTAAGAGGATCCAAACAGAAAAGCTGAACAAGCACACTGATTTCAGGTGGTGTGTTTGTGTTTCTCCTCATAAACACAGGCTTTAATACGCCTTTCAATACATAGTAGCCTTCAGAGCAATGCGTCCTATTCCCATTCTTTGTAGCAGAAATTCTAGTCAGCTGTGCTATTATAATAATTCGTACCTCATTTCTCTTGGGCCCGATAAAGCCTTTAGCATACACACTAAAGCCTCCAAAACACAATTCCTCCTTTATACTTAGCCCAAATATAGTCCTTTCTTACATTGCCAGAAAGATCAGCTTAGTTCTCCTTTAGGAGATTTGCCTTTGGGCTCTTGTCCTGTGCCCTCTCTCCCTGCTACAGCACCTTTCTTCCAGCAGTGCAAGTGAGTTAAAGGTCATGTGTTTCACTGACCCAGCATAACCAGTGCTGGGTCAGCAATAATCAATATCTGTCTAGAAGGTGATGTGCCTGTTGCCTCATGAGCAGTAGAAGATTTGTTCCTTCTATGCCATATATTTTAGTCACAAGATTTTGTTTAAAATGAAGTAATTAAAAAGTAGTGATTCCATCATGATTTTCCATTCAGAAACAGTGTTGATCTTAGGAGACTTGTGTCTCCTAACCAGAGTATGTGGTAGCAAAGAAGAAAACACAGATAGCATCTTTAACAGCAAAGAGGTGATTGATCACAGAGTTCAATGAAAAGGTACAGGAGCCTGCGTGTTACCAATCTGAGAAATTCGAAGTTGAAATACCTGTAACTCTAAGTTGGAGATCAGAGAATTGCCCTGTTATTACAATGCCTCGCTAGTTTTAAGAGGAGGAAAGGTTTGATCTGAAGCTTCCAAGAAAAAATAAATTCCCAGGCAAAACTTCTCTCTGAAGGACTAAAGGTAGCTTGGGCAGCCGGGTGAGTGCTTAAGGTATGCTGGGAAGAAGGAAATGTGCCTCTTTCACACCAGGTTTGAGCTCTGTCTGAGCAGTGCTGCGTGTAGGAATGTAGTAGGTACAGGTGAAAACGCTAATGAAAAGGTGGTCTAGAGTTCTGTAGAAGGAGGCTTAGAAGAGCAACTTGGAGTGAATTGGTAGGCAGGAGAGGCAGTTCCTGAAAGGAAATTTCAGGTGCAGGTGGAGCGTAGAAAGCACTGGAGAAAGAGTTGGCAAAGGCATGTTTCCCTCAGCACTGGCACAGCAAGCAGTGAGCAAGTGGGGAGAAGCTGTGCAATAAGCTCTGAATAGAGACCATTTTTGCCTCTGTCACCAGCCACTGTGTGTGACAACAGTCAAATAATTTTACCTTTCTTGTGCTTTTTTCTCCTTTCCATTATGGAAATGTCTCTTGCTTCAGGTTTACATGGTTCTAACACAAGAAGGCCTTAGGTTTTCTGGGGCCTTCAGGCACCATGGCAACAAAGTATTACCCAATTATAACAGAAATAACAGAAAAGAGGCCAGGTCTAAGTACATGCCTGGAAATGTAAGGTAAAATCTAAGAGGGAAAACTCAAAATATCCATAAGCTTTACTACAAAGGAGGAGTGCTCATCAGCTTTGAAATTTCAGCATCTCCTCTCTTTGCCTATCCCTTTCCCTATTGTCATTCCTCTTGTATTGTCCCGCCATTTTTATAGCTATCAGCTGACATTCAGCAGCTGAAATCTGCATGTGTCATTCCCAACTATAGCTTGCACATTGCTACAAACTGCCTCTCTAGCCCTGTTTCCATGGAAATGGAAGCTAGCTGCATGATAATAAAATAGGAAAAAATCATCCAAAGAGAGCAATTTAATACCTTTATCTTACTTCTGCTTAGTAGTAGCAATAAGGCAAACACTTTCTATCCAGAGTTATTTCCAGTGGTGAATCTCAAAGTGCTTTCCAAACATAACTGTAGTTAACTTCAAAAAATTCCCAAGGTAAAAAATACTCCCATTTCATAATGGACAAATAGACTTTTTGGACTTGAAGCTCCCTTCCCAGGTGTGTGCACGGTCCTTGTTTCACACTGAGCCTTCTAAGCACTGTATAGCACTGTCACATAGCATGACAGAGTCATGATAATGTCTTCAGGAATAGACCCCAGGGCTGCCTATCACATCACATCACTTTACCCCAAGAAAAATCTTCTTCCTAGGCAGGAAAGGAAGTAAAATGGCCTTTCCTGTCTTTCTGGGATTATAGATTCATATTAAACACTAAAAAAAATTAACAAAAAAATTAGTATGTGGCTTTCATTCCCACTTCCATTCTCAGAAAAAGTGAGATCAGGGAATAGCAAAGCTTTTCAAGTACCTTTAAAACGATTGTGTATACCATGTATGTGACCTTCTCACTTCCTTTCCATGGAAACAAAGCAGAAAAATTTGTGCAGTAGAATGGGACAGAGGACAATTATACAAGTGTGTGTAAAAGGTGTCATTAATTGACTCCAGTTTCAGATTGGGTGTATTTTAAGCAGGAAAATTTAAAACCTGATAGTTATCTGAAGGTGGATCTCTCCCCAGGACCATCGTCAACAGCCTGCCAGATTTCTTCTTTCTTAGAGTTCATATGGCAAACACGTTATTGCAGTGATTAAAAGGTCTCTTCAGTTTGGTTGTTGGTTGCACCGAACTTTGCCTTGTAGTCCTATGGAACAAATGTATTAGAACAGGTATGTATGAACACCAATGTCTTAAAAAAATTCTCAGACACGTTGAAAACAAGTCTGTCTGTCTATTTCTCTTTGAGTGAGAAGTTTGTGCAGCCTTAAACCAAAATTTTATAGGAGTTGTAATTCTTCATTACAGTTCCTTCAGAGTTATTTCAGACTACCCTCTGCCCTCACTAAGGACTGTTCAGTCAGAAAATAGTGAAAAAACTGCCGTGAGGCCATAGCAGCCAGCTACTGAATGCTCTTGTAAAAATACCAGAAGAGGCTCAGAATAAGAGTCCTAGTGATTTCAGTGTGCAAAGAGGACTCACAGAGGACAAGAGAGGGGAGAGACTCTGGAGGAACGAAGAGTCATTTAAAAGAGTGCTGCTGACAGAAGGAGGAGAGAACAGGTCATAGTCTTGTAAGAGTGGAGAAAATACAAATGAAGAGTGAGTGAGGGGGTATTGTGGTCTTACAGCTATTCTGGAAGCACACAAATAGGCTGACTTAATTGGATAAGTTATTAACCATGAATTATTCTATTCACTTGGATAATTAGCGAGCTTATTTATTCTTGTAGCCATTTTATATTTCTTGACAGATCTCACAGGTAAATGCAGAACTGGTTACTTAGGTAAGGCACTGTGATAAAGGAACAAGGCATACGAGTCAACTTGCTTACAATGGCTTCCTGCCCAAGGGCACTTGACACAGATTACGTTACACAAAGAAATAATTCAGGTGTGACTGAAAAAAACACATGACTTGCACTGAACTTTTATTAGAAACCTTGTCAATTGTTTACATGTGCAATTAAAAAGCCTATACCTCATTTTGGCATGAATAGACTCAGTTCTATTCTCCTTGAACTTTACTTGGAAAAGTCTGAGTTTAGACCAATTAAGGCAGATGTACCTTTATCTGTAGAGCTAAGATGTTTCAACAAGATTAATCTGAATTGTAGAGAACTGTTAAGTGATAGTGTCCTTCCACTCCAGCAAAGGAAAGCAGGAACTGCCTTATTTACTAGCTAATTTATTTATCTTCAGATATTGCATGGGAAGAGAGTTGCTGTCCTGGGAGAGTCTTACCTTTCTGGTGCTAGGGCAAGCTAAGTCAGAAAAAAAGGTGCAGATTAAAATTCAACTCCTCTTTGAACTGTTTAGGAAAGCTTTGCTTCCTGGTCTATCTAACTTTTCACTAAATTGATGTCACAGCAAGTCTGACAGCAGCTTGCTTCTTCTGAGAGAGGGAAGACAAAGCTCTATCTTTGTCTGATTGCCATGGTCATCTGCCCTGGGTCTGCTAGATCTTACTGTACCTCTGAGGGCATAATTCACCCAAAATCTTAAGATTCAGATTGTGCTTAAGGTTCTCCACACGGCCTTTTAGCCTGTATAGCTCAGGTTAGTCCTCCCTCCATTATTACTGCTCTGCTCCAGATGTGCTTCTTTTGCTGCTGTGGCCTTCAAAGAATCGCTCTTTTGCTATTGTAGGTCTCAGCATTAACAGTGACAGGATTTTTGATTTGCTTATCAGAACATTTTGAGTATGACATCGAAGACTCTTCTATGAGGGTGGGTGACTGATGGCAGCTCCTCTGCTTCCAAGCCTCCCTCAGTGCTTGATCTATTCCCGTGTTCCTGTTGAACATTTCTTTGTTTCGTAGACCAGCAGTGCTTTCTAACTTGCCTGTACCCCAGCTGTCTTAGGAGAAAGATGCAGATGTCCAGACACCACAAGGAGGAAGGCTGATGTCTACATTTAGGAGCTTGCTTCTCCCCTAGTCTTGCTTAAATACACAGACATAATCCTTACCTTCAGATCTGGACAGCGATGCCCCTGCCTTGTTCTATAGGAATATGGATTTCTTTGCTGTGCACAGCTCAGAGCCAGTCATGCAGGTACAGTAGTGAGTCCTGTGGCCCAGGGTGAGGCTGCTCTTGGCCAACCAAGTGACCCCTCATTTGTACCTTCCACAGAGCTCTGAGTTTCTTCCATGATCTGAAATTAACATATCAAAATGGAAAAGAAGGCATATGGTGGAGTGAGGTATGGTAAATCCGAAGATATTTTTGGTGGACTCTCTTTTGGGAGCCCTGTGGCTAGTTTACCAGAAATCCTTTTGGTCTTCCAAGGAGGGAGTCACCCACCTACAGGGGCAGTCCTGCTCACCACTGGATTTCATAAACTCCTTTTAAAGCCATCTCTCTGTCAAGCAGAGGTGCTCAGTTCTAACTTCTCCACACTGCAATGCCTCTGGGATGCTGTGGTGCAGTGGGGGGTGCTACTGCTGGGAGGTGGTCCCAGGGATGCCTGTGTTACATCCTGCTCAGAGATCACAGTTACCAGACACCAGGAAGAATACAGGTGTGGGACCATATATCTCCTTAAAGAGATATAACCACCGCCTTCTTGCTTTGCCTTTCCAGCTTGTGAGGTTGAGAATGTAACCTTGGAAATGCACTTCAGTTTTGCAATTATTACCTTTTGCTTCCAAACACTCTTCAGGAATCTTATCAGCAACGCTGAACCGTTTTTGCATTGAGATAAGTTGCCAAAATAGCTATTTAGTTGGGTTGTGACTCAAAAGATCTGGCTTCTAGTCAATGCTCTGCTACCGAGTGCATTTGTGGCCATAAGCCCTTCATCTGGCTGTATTGCAGAGGGGTGACCCAACAGTGAAGTAGGGGGATTTAATTCTTTAACATTTTGCTTGTTCAGATGCAGAAATTATCATGGCCCTGTAATGTGTTAAAAAGGAAGGCAGTGAGTGGAAAACACCAATATAATCTGCACAACTTCAGCATAGCACTTGACAGCAGAAAAAACGGAAAAAATAAGCTTCTAGAAAGTTGCAGCCAGTCCTACACCTACCAGGAGCCTCTGAAAATGTTTTATCAGTTCAGGAAGTTTATCAGTCTTATATTCAAGTTTATTAAAAAAAAAAGCAAATGTGTATATGTTTAGGTATGTAGTTGTATAGATATATAGTTGTAATTATAAGTGTAGGATACATTTTTATGGATGGTTTATATGTAATTTTTACATATTTATATATAACTTTACACATATAAAATCACATACACTTACATGTATATACATTTTTTGTGATTTAAAGAAAGAGTGAAGATCATTCCCATTATAACAAGAGTCTCTCCTGAAAAACAACCCCTAACATCAGCTCAGTTTTATGTCTCTGCTCTTCCAAATGCCATAGAAATCAACCCATCTACTCAAAACATATTGGAGAGACGGCAGATCAACAACATACTCTTCATTGCCTTAGAAAAATAGACCAAAAATCAATCTTAGTGTTTAGAAATGTTTCTATAGTCCTCACACTCTACTATTTGAACAATAAGAAATAATTATTTTTGAATGTTCTCACAGAAAAATTATTTTATCATTTTGTTTACCTTTTTAGACCCTAATTTCACAGGATTAATCATTGTGGTTTTAAGACTTGCTTCCCTTTTCTACCACTTTCCTTTATCTTGTTAAAAACAACTTACAAAAGAGCCAGGCAAAAGGCTAGTGATAGCTCCTATCTAATTAGCAGCTTTGTCATGGTCTACAAATAATTTTTGAATTAGGGTTGTCCACCTGACTGGTTGCTGACTGTACCCATCCTGTAAACTGGTTATGTCCAGGTCTCCACAGAATTCAGGTGTTTCCTGGTGTGTTAATGCATGCCTGTGTCCTGAGCCCCTCAGCTGTTGTTACGTCCGTACACACATCCTCATCCCTGAGCCAATGTTGTGTTCAACTGACCAGCCCATAGCATGGATCCAGAATTGACATTCCAGTTTGTAAAAAAGGCTGACACAGAACTCACCTTTAAAGCAAAAAACTTCTCGTCCTTCTGCCAATACACACACAGAGGCCCTTGTTCCTTGCGTCTCGTTGCCCATGAAAGTCCACCCAAGGGTACTGCAGTGCTTGGGCACATGGAGAAACATCAAGAGAGATCTGGAAACCATGACAAAAGTGAGAAAAGGGCAAAACTACCAAATGCTTATATTATCCACTGTTTTAGTTTTGACCCAGGATGTTTATTCCTTCTCATTAACTTTAATTACAGAAGTATTTTGCATTCTCATCTACATGGGGTATGAAGCTTGCTTGTTCTGAAGAATGTGAGCTCATTGCTTGTTCCCACTGTGGAATCTTCTCCAAAGTCTTGCTTGGATTCTCTGCAAAAGGAATTAGAGTTTTCCTCTCAGCCCTCCTACTTCAAATGGCTAACAAATTATGTCCAAATACTTTCAGCAGTGGTCAGAGGGCTGACAGCATTTTCTGGGGTCATTCTGACTCCAGTGATATTACAGAAGATTAAAGGAATTCAGCACCATGCATATAGCATTTTGCCCAAATGTCTTCATTCCCTTTGGGTGGAGAAGTTAATTTTGAGTGTTTTTAAGGCACAAAAGAAACCCTCTAAATAGACTCTGACAGGTAATACAACAGATATTAGACTAATTAGAAAGCTGGGAAACATATTGCTCTGGAAAAATTTTACCTTTTCCAACAACCTCTCGTAAGTTTAGGTATTCATCAATTTTTTTCTTCTAAGAATCCACCAATTTTGTAAAATATTTTTTGGATAGTCAGGGACTGAGGGTACTTATGGCCTTTATTGGCAGGTTCCCATTTCTTGTGACATCTGAAGAACAGGAACCATTGCAAAAAGTTTCTTTAAGTCCCTCCCAAACATGAGTTCCCTTCCTTTCCTCTCTCCACTTCACCTCTGTGACCCCTGTTATCAGAGTTTAATCCTCCAGGGCTTCTTGCTCAGCAGCCAAATGTCCAAGAATAGAAGTTGTCTTTGCATGCTCCTGATACGACCATTTACTAAACCCTGTGTGCTGGCACTGCTTATGTTCTGGGAGGCTGCTTACACTCTGTGCAGGCACTGGCTTTTGCTCGCATTTATATTCTGTTGCAACAGACTTTGTGCTCCTTGCCCTGCCTGTTTCTCTCCTCTCCTACTTCTCACCTAGTCTGCCTCAACTCCAGTAAATATAGCCTAATGACACGAAACAGAGCAGTTACAAATATTTAGATAAGAGCACAATCTACTGTGGAACAGTAAGGCGAGTGGAAAGCCCAAGTCCTCTACTGATTTTTCCTGAGTCACATTTCTTTAATTCTTTCTGGTTTTAAAAAAAACTTTCATAAGCTTAAAGGCACCAAAACGGCTTTTTCCTTCTGGTTTTGCATCTTGTCAACTATGATGGACTGTCCAATGGTAACGTAATGAGTTGTACCAAGTTGGCAATTGTTTTGGATGTAATAGGACACAATGAAGTTAAACTATGCTAGTCTGAAATAAGCATCAGGGTTTTTCAAGCTTACTGGTAATCTCTTATTCAAGTCATTAATTGATTGAAACCACCAAAATAAATGAATTATCAGATTTTGTGCACTTCTCAGTGCATTAGTAAATGGCCTGTCAACTGCAGAAAATAAACATTTGCCTGAAGGTTTTCAGCTGCATAAATAACCTATTAACCTATCAGCATGCAGGCTGGGATAAGGCAAAACGCACATACGACACAATTTTTGAAAGTATGTCTTTTTCCCATTTTTCTTGACTGTATTTCTAGCTGTGGATCTGATATTTTTTAAAATTTTTTCATCCAGTCCCAAGGGGAAAAATAAGCAGAGATATTTTTGCACCTCTTTCATGCAACACTGTGAATTAATTTTGTATAATTCTGTTTCTGTCTTATACAAGAACGAGCTGGACTTATTCTCCATGTAAGGGCATAGGAGTTAGAAGAAGCCCCAGTTATCTCCAGTGGCTTGTTCCATTATGTTCTGATGAAGTCGGAGTACTGTTCAGACTCTCTCTCCTTTATCTAGGAGTACTATGGGGGGAAAACTTCACCAAAACCCCCTTTTTTTAAATTCTACGTGTTATTAGATTGATTTAGGTCCACAATGTTTCATGAAATCAAAAATATCAGATTGGATTATATTGATAGAGAATGAGGAAGGTGGGGTAAGCATGGTTTAACTTAGTGAAACATCTTGAAAAATCTGTCACTGGGTGGAATAACAATCAATGGACTCAGCATGCCGTTAAATATTATTTTCTGCAATGCAATCGTACCTTAAATACACCCTCCCTGCTGCTGTAATCCGTATTGGTTGGCCACAGATTCTTCAAAGAAGATGAAACACTCTTCTCTCCTGAATTTCATGTTTATTAGAAGATTTCATCTTCTCCCGTGTAATGTTTGCATCACAACCCAAATCATCAGCTTGCTTTGACCCTGACACCATTTTATAGGCTTAATAATAATAAATCTATGTCCTGAAATAGTTTCTGCAGATTACGGCAATCAATCAAAATTCAGGGAGCCTTAAACCATTAATGTCATCGGCAATGATCCAGCACCCTGGGAATCCATCTAAATCAGCCATTATTACTGAAAATGCTCCTTAAGAGCCTTAAGATAGAGGTAGTATTTGGAAGCATAAATTGCAGTTCTATTTTTATCAGCCATTGAGGGATGATTTTCATAGCAATTTTTTTGTGTCTGTTTTGAACAAGGAAAAGCTAGAACAATTCTTTCTTTTTCCTCATGCAGCTGTTTTGGTTATTGTAATAGAAAAATAGAAGGCAATACATAGCAGATTGCTTTACTAGAGTGAAACTGAAGCATTTGTTACATAAAGGAGTCTTCAGATTTTTTGAAGGAAAAGGAAAGATCTGCCATCAGAAATTCTTAGTGCACTTTATGTTGAAACATTTCTAGTTCAAGGCAATGCTCCTAAGAGAAGTGCCCACTTTACTGGACTACAGATAACTACAGGTTTGGTAATTTCACATGGTAGAGCTTTGTGATGTGGAGAAATAATGCAAGAGTTGAGGACAAAGCAATTCCTTCACTGAGAGATTCATCTACAACTCTTTGTCTTGGGATTTTCTGTAGCCATCCATTAACAGAGTACCTGAAAGCCTATTGCGTAAAATCAATGGCAATAGTGAAATGTTGCAGAACTCAGATACTTTTTTCTTTTGTGGATAAAACTCTGTTTACTTTCTGGTTTGTGTGTGGGTTTTTTAATTAGCTTTCTCTTACCATATTTAATTGCATTTGTATGTGATTTTTTTAATTTCATTTTTAGTTTAGCTGATTGGGTTGAAGGATTCTAGTGAAACAGAAAGGCCATGTGCATCGGAATAAGGTCTTTTGAAAGTATTTAAACTATATCCTGCTGATTATCATGCCTAACGAGCGCTGGCAGCCTGTTCCCACCCAGCTGAGGGCACGCAACATATCTCAAACACACCAACGCAAGCTCTGTGTTCAGCATTGTCCTGAGAATGGCCATCATATCAAGAAGATCTGAGCTCCATCTCTTGTGGGAATGAATTCAAGATGCCATTGAAGAGCAGAGCCTTACAGATTTGCTAGAAGCTAGCAAATCCCACAACAGCCTAAACCTAGTGGACAGTGCTGAGGCAGTCCAGCAATATCCATCTTCAGTAATCAGTATTTCCACAGAGATCCAACCAGACAGCTAAAAAACATGCCAGCAAACTCCAAGTTAGAGGAAAATGTTTAAGTCATGTTGCTACAGACAGGAACATAAATCAGCTAATCAGACTGTCTCTATCACAAGGCTTCTCTGAAAAGGGAACAACATTTTGTTCCAATGGCCTCATTTATCCACAGGTACAACTACTGCTCTGTTGTTCATGTCTTGCCTTTTCCTCAAAATAGAGCAAACCTGAACTTTGTGGATGATTTTGAATCTTAATACCTAAAAAAGAAAAGAAAATGACACTGAAGAAATCCTGTCTTAGAAAGCACGTTGCGTGACAGTCACTGAAAAGCAGCTTAAAGTTGGATATAATTCAAAGGAAATACATCTACAGACAGCTTGTCAGCCTCCCATGTCACACTGAAAAGTGGCATATGTAAGAGAATAACTTTTTTGTTCCCTACTTGCGAGAAGCATTCTAGTCTCACTTGGTGGCTCCATTTTTCTGTAACTGCAATAGTTCCCTGATAAGAGCTTAGCTGCTGTTCTACACTTGAAATATGACATTTGCATTGCTGTCCATTAATGGCTCAAACCAAGCTTCAGGTGTCTAGGGAAAAAGATTTCCACAGCTGACTCACTTCCAGTGAGAAATCTCTAAACTTGAAGCTGGGTTATAAGCTGTGAAGTCTATGTAGTACAGAGAGGCAGGTGTAAGGCTAAAACAAACCGGGATGTATCTTTCTCATCCATTCTATGAGTTAATGAAAGAATAATCTATGAACATTATAAATTATGGAGCACGCAGCTAAATCACCTTCTCTTGTTCTGCCTTTAACCTTGTATTTCCTAAAATGATACACTTGACCTTTTTATGTCTTTTAAATCCGATAGCAGTATCTTTCAAAAACAGACAGGCAATTGTGACCTTGACAATGTGAAATAATTTTACCTACTGTTAGATGCCAGTCCTTCTCATTTAACTGATTTGCATTCGGGACTGCAGCTCTCCCTTAGCTAGGTGGTTGTTAATGGGGCCTGCTGCTGTGGTTGGTGATGCAATAAGCTATAAATGCAACCTTTTATTTTAGCTTTTACTATGCAAGTAAAACCAGTTACTGTAAAAGCTGTTTGGGGAAATGGGTGGTGAAGGCCATCAATTCAATAATGTAGCCCGTTCTATGTCTGAAATTTTGCTACAGGAACTGGAGTTAAAGACTGTGAGTGGGAACCAAAAAAGCCCTAAGGCCAAAACTTCGAAGGTGGATAACTCCTACTTTAATGAAGTAGAAGAAAAAAACAACAAAGTTTTTATTAGGTTATTTCTGAGGAAAGTTTCCCAGAGGTACTCAACTAAACACTTGGCTAAAGAAGGAAATCACGTGAGGAGGAGCAGTGTAATTCCTTGGGGTTCATGAAATTCCCCAGTGTCGTGATCTTAAGACTGGTCTAGGCTCCATCTCATGGTTGCTACCCACTTGGTAGGCAGGACAAATGCAGATTTCTCTGGGTTCTTCCTCTTTGTCAACTCTGTGTCTCACACCTGCCAAGCTGCATGAGACTGCTCCAGGCTCAGCTCTAAGAAACAGTCTTGGGATCAGTCTAAAGTGGTAGTATGGTGTAGGAATGAGCTGTAACAGAACCCCAGACAACGACGAAACCCATGGAACCTGGGCAGTAACAGAGCTCAGGGGTATGCCAGGTAACGACTTAATCCTCAATTGAGGATGAAACCAGCTTCTTTCTGACTTGCATTTATCTTCAGTGGAACAAGCAAAGGTTAATGAAAATGCTATATTCTCCAAAGAGTTTTGCAAAGATTTTAATCTTGAAAAAGTCTCGGAAGGAATATTTGTACTGAATGCCTAACTCATGACACAGTATTCTTGCTCTCAAAGGAATATTATCTTATCTGAGAGAAGTGATAATTTGCTCTGAGTTGTATTTCCATGCAATCTAAACAGGAAGACAATATTTCAGAACTGGGACATCTGTTGTGTGTGTAGACTCCCCATAATTATGAACATTTAGTCTTTTATTTAACTTTTGACCCTCCAGTTCTGACTGTCTGTTTCTGGAAATCTGGGGGTTTTGATCTGTGAACTCTCAACTTGCACCTAAACTGCAAATTGAGACATTGATATCAGCACTGCGAAGGAGAAAAGACCAGCAGGATCACCCTCATGTGGAGTATATTATATGGCAAACACCCACCTTCTGGCAACTAACTCTATCCCAGAGATTTCTGAGTGTCTTTTGGTTCTTTTGAGAAGCAGCATGGATTTTGTCATGTTTCACTCTGGTGAAAGTACATAAAGAAGATTTCTTGTATCAGTGACAGTGTGTATGTATACTACAATACATAAATTAGATCATAATCTTACAAATCTCCATCAGATTTTTGCAAATAACTTACATGTATTCAATAGAGTGCTTGTTGCATTTAGTTAACCCGTATGCATAAATTGTGTCCAAGATCTGAACCCTAATTATTGTATGTAAATCTTAATTGTTGTGTGTATTTTTTCCTGTCCTACATTCTCTCAGATTTATACCATAAAGAAGAAATCAATGGAAAGTTTGCAAAATTATGACCTTCCTGGAGATCAGTGAAGCCAAATGAGTATAGAAAGACTTGGAGTTAATATATTTATGCCTTGTTAAATAAAATCAAGTGCCATCTTTCTGAGTTTGGATTAGTTTAATCTTAGCAGATTTTGGGTTCCTGATTTATGAGTTCCACACCTAGAAGATTCAAAATTATTCTGCTATCCAAGCAGCTCTTGGGGTTCCCAGTTCTGCTGGTTCCAGCACCACTGAGAAGCTGTGCCATAAGGCACCCCTTCCGTCCAGGTGCACAGCCCTACACCTAGTAAAAGATGCTAAGATCCTCAGGAACATCAAATACGCTGTATAGGAGCTGTTAGAGATATGAGGTCTTGACAGACTTGAAATAAGGACTATGTTTCAGAAATGGCACTAGGGTACCCAGCCATTATTGCTGCCTACAGCACTAGGTCTTTCAGGTCTGTTACAGCTTCAAGATAAAGCAATCCAGCCCACAAGCTGGTAGGGTGAGTTGAAGGGGAAAACTGGAAAATGGGCAAAAAGGTAAGTATAATCATACAACAATGTACACAGAAAAACACTTCGAAACTTCTAGAGGATTTTCTGTTCTTAATCTGAAAACTTAAATCTTATCCCCCAGTGAGCTGGCTCTCCAATACCTGCCTCTATACTCCTGAGCATTTCCTCACTGGATGAGGACCAGAGAGAAAATACAGTAGCTGAAGACAGGCTGATGACTTGTAAAGAGTAGGATTTACACTACTGGTTCTATTGAGAGGATAACTTAAAGAATTACTGCTTATGGCTTACTGCTTATGATGCCATTTCTCAAGCTAAAGATGGAGGGTAGGGTTATTATTTTAATTATCGTTCTGCTGAACATCTGAGAAGGGCATTTAACAATTTCTATACTGTCCATGAATAAGTGCTGGTTGTCCCTGTATTTTCACAAGATTAAGGCAAGCTATCCGGTGTCTGATGTTCCACAGATCCAAAGTTGAAGGAAATTAAGTACAGTAATGAACAGTAGGATTTTACAGAATAACAAAAAAAAGATCTTGCATTAGAAATTTTTAAAAGTATCTCTCAATCTTTCATTTCTGTGTAGATATGTGCTGTCATTCTCATGAAGTTGAGGTGGAGTCTGGATGTCAGAAGAGAAAGCCAAGAGTATGAAACACTGTTATCTGCACAGTTGGTCCATATCTGCAAATAATGGTCCATAGTTAGGAAATGTTTTAAGCCTTTAGATTTGATGCTGTGGTGAGGATCAGCCTAATGAGGCCTGCAGAGAAGCCATAACAGAGAAGATGGCCATAACAGAGAAGCAACTTTCATAATTTCTTTTTTTTATCCACACTATTCTAGATGTAACAGGGAGCAACCTCAAGGAGTTGCAGCTCTGAAGTGTCCAATAAAATTTCTTAGTCACGGAATTTCAAATGTGAAGTTTTTCCTTCTTTGAGATGAAATGTCAAATGGAAGTGTTGTTTACATTGTGAATGATAAGTTCTTAGTGAAGCATGGGATCAGAGAGCTGACCAATATACAGTGGGGGATTTCTGAAAATTAGCTGTAGTATAGCTATTAGCAGAGATATAACAGAGAAATATATCCCATACATCATTTCCTGTTTTAGGGCTTGCCAAATGTTCTGCAGTTCCCAGTGATAATGGATATTTTTGAATCCCAAGATGTCAAAAGGATCAGTAGGTTCTTAGCACCTCCCCTCTTTAAGAACTGAGTCAACAACGAGGCTCATTGCAATTTACATCTCAGAATAGCGCAGGTAGTGAAGTGCATATCTGTTGGTGGGCAGACTTTTAAAGCTCTATAATCTCCAAATCAATATCAGCCCAGATAGGCTCAGATGTCATCTTGGGATAATGCAGCAGTTTGCCTTTTGTGACAGAGAGCTGGACAAAGAGTGCATCATTGAAATCTCATCCATCCATTGTGGTCCTATGCATGTCAGCTACAAAACAGTAGTTTTCCATGCTTTCTTGCACTGCAGTACTACAAATTGTGTTGTGCTTCACTGGATGTGTAATGACATGGTTGCGTTCAGGACCAGAAATCCCACCTGGAAGAGGGAAGAGCAAGTAGCTTGTATTTTGGTGGGCAGAAAAAACAATCCTCTGCATAAGTTTACCCTTTTATTTTTGACTCTGTTCCTCCTTCCTCAGAGATCCTGTCTTAGCAGGCTAAAAAGCATCCTTTTTCACTCATGTAAGCTCAGGCAATGCAACTCACGCAGCTCAAAAACTATGTTAACTTGCAGGCTAATATGCTTAAAAACTTGTTAGCTACCTATATTTGACCTGGGGCAGGAGTCTAAGCTACAACACATTGAGTAACACACCTTCAACCTTCACTTTACTCTTAACAAGAAATCTAAACAATAATCTAATTATTAATCTAAATAAAATCAGGAAACCGTATGTGCATAACTGCATTCCAAAGATACACATCCATCACTGATACATATGCAGATATATATACATGTCATTTTACTATCTCACTGCTTTAGCAGCAGCATTCACAATAATGAAAGCCCACATAAACGCTACTGGGTATTAGAGAGATACTAAAGTTTTTGTAAATTGCAGCTATGTGCTGCACTGGGCTTTTCAATCATCTTAAGTTAACTTAGCCACTCCTTTTCTACTCCTAAAGAAGGATCAAACTCACATTTTCTGCTATCCCTGATTTCTGGTGAATGAATATTATCAGACCGAATAATGAGGCTAAATCAGCACAATAATTGTGTTTTACTTGAATACGTTTGTACAGGAAATACATTCTCCCATTGTTCCTAGTGTACATGGAAGCTTGATATGGGTAAATTTATGCAGGAGTTTGCTTCCTGGATGCTGGTTTCAAAACCAGACTGAGAACCAAGCCTCAGCTTTTCCAAGGATTTAGATTCAGGTCAAGAAAGAGATGAAGGCATTTTGGATCATTATCAATTCAGACCAAGGATATCTAAACATACAGCTGAATTCATGTATTAATGTTGCTTCAAGCCCTTCCCAACCATGTAGCATGATATGGATTTATTGCTCCCAAAGCCTTCTGGAAGATGGTAATGTTGGTTGTTGTAGTGCTTTGATTTCTCTTTGAAGTAAACAGCAACCATAATATAATATTAAAATTAAGAAAAAGGTTTCCTAGTCCTTATGGGAGTAACATCCCATACGTACAGGGAATCTCCTAAACTAAGCTTCCTCTGCCACTAGAGAGAAAATTCTGCATCAGCCCTTGGGAGTGTGTTAACTCTGCCCCGCTCCTTATGCTTGTACTTGCAGGATTTCCTCCCCCATACAGCCTCCATCACTGGAAAATCTTCTTGCATGCTTTCTTTGAAAATCTAACCAAAAAATTATCCAGAGCACTCTCCCAGTCTTACCTATTACTCATAGCTTTAAAATATCTAAGCAGTTTATTTTAAGCCACTACTTCATCTAATTCCATGTCTCTAATCAAATTATCCTGCTGTTAGCTATTCGCTCAGTAATCCTCACAAAATTGTTTCTCTGCTAAGCTGATTTGTAATAAACTCTCCTCCACAAGCTCAATTCTAGGACCAGAGCTCTTGGTCCTTCCACCCAGACCCTGAGCTTTTAAAGTCCTGAATGTTTCCACTTTTGGTTATTTTGCCTGGACATAGAACCACACAAGGTGATATTACACTGCTGAAGAGCTCCACAAGCGAAGCCTGTTTCACCTGACTTCTAAGTCCATTTGCAACAGTCCTTGGCTTCCTTCTATACTCCAGAAATCACTGAAAAGCTACCAACGGGGCTGAGGCAACGTGCTAGCTGGGATGCAAGTTTTTGTCACATCAGTGGCAGACAGCAGCTTTCTTCATTCATGAAAGTAAATATAAATAATATGAAATACAAATAATATTACTGTTTGGTGGGACAAAACCCAAGGGGAAAGGACATCAGTCTTCTGCTCACTAGAATGGCTAATAGTTAATTAGTTTCTGTCTCTGAGTCAGTTTAAGAATAAAAAAGCATCTTTTTCACAATGTAGTGGAGTAGTCTCACCATGATGCTAATAGGTGCTTGAAACAAGACTTCTGTAAGTGAGATTTCTTGTTAGTGCTATTAAAGTAGATAAATAGTGTCTATTAGGGTATATAAATAATTAAATGGATGCTAGAATGGATCTTGAACCTTGTTCTCCTATATCCTCTGGTGAGACATCTAGCCACTGGGCCATCATATCCCCCCTAATAGCCTGTGTTTGCTCTGAGCCTGTGAATTTTTAATTATTTCTACAGAGAGGAATAACTCCTAGAAAAGAGATGGGTATTGATAGAGCCTGGGAGTGATATAGGTCTGCTGAACTTAGTGCATGGTTATAATATCACAGTGCTCTTCCAGAAGCGCTCTGTCCTTAGTTATTTCTCCCTCACTATAAAAGTGGATGTTTGGTGATTGCAGATCCTGTGGAAATTGCTTCTGCTAACTTTCAGAGTTTTTTTTTTCTTTTTGTATGTGTGTGTCTAATTTTTTACTTTTCATTTTGTAGAAATTTATTGTTCTCTCATGTCTTGCCTCCCCACCTCAAAGAAGCTTGTGACAGAAAGCTAAGAGATAAGGCTTTGCTGAAACAGAGTAAAAGAAGAAATGCGACCAATTGCAATGACAAGCTTGTACTGGGTAATTTAGAACATACTCAAATGAATTCCTGCTTACCCAGTACACTGCATTAGTCAATGGCCACAAGAAAAAACAAAACAAGAAAAAGAAGAAATCTGAGGAGCGAACGAGCCCTCCTAATTCTCAGGGAGGGGTGAATACATTCTTGGTTCACAAATATTTTATGTGAATTGTGTCCACTTCTCCCCAGAGCAATCTAGATTGAAGAGGCAAGCTGCTGAGAGTCATCAGTGTGATCCCTCATGAACAAGATGGTCTGATAGATGAAAAGTTTTGCACATCATGTAAAATGGCTGCAAGAGTATAGAGTGAAACTGAGGAATCAAAGTACATCAGACTTGTGTTACGTAGTCTCTTCTATAAGACAACATCTCCTAGCATTTGGAATGAATTCCAAATATTTCCTCACTAAACAAGAGGAAATGGAATATTTCTCTTGAAAATTTTTCAGGATGATATAGTTTTGTACCAGCATGACTCTTCATCTGAAAAGCTGGAGGAAAAGACTGGTTTGGCACTGTCTTATTCTGAAAGAGGGGTTTTTTTGTTTTGATTTTGTTTAGTTTTCTATTTGGGGTGTTTGTAAATAGGAAGAGATTCCTTTTTACTACTTGTTCAAATAATGGAGAATGATAGAATTGACAAATGGCTGGAGGGAATGCACATTTAGGAATGCGTCAGATGGAAATAAAATGACTGACCTATGATAATTCAGAGGTGAATGGGCTGAATCTGGCATGATTCTAGGGCTTTTGTTTTCCCTCCTTTGACTCTGAGTCAGAATTTCCCCTTACAGGTAATCACTCAGTAATAAAGAAAAAAATGTTTGTTTTTTATACTCTTTTGAGGGAGTACTCCAAAACAGAAAGAAGTGGAAATCTCATTTGAATGACTGCAAATTAAAAGGTCTAAATGACCAGGAAAACGTTTCTAACCAAGTGAATATTATTTTCATGCAATAAGAGTTCTGAATATGTGGGCAGGCAGTTGTCCAATCTATTATAGGCCACTGCATATTGGGTGGCAGCTACTGAAATCTTTGTTTCAATATGTTTGGATACAGCAATACCTTAGTTCTTCTTCCCCTTTCTGTTAATGGGAAGAACAGCAGCTGGGGGGAACATTTTCTGTGGACAGAGTGTAGACCGCATTAAGGATCAAACATTTAAGCAGAACATTTTAACAAGGATGCAGAACCCATTTAGATTTCAGCTGTGAACATGTTCAGTCTTGTTTAAAACTGAGCCTCTTAGAATGCCTCTGCAAAAGCTGAGAAATACTAGAAATAAATCTTGCATTTTCCTTTGAAGAAAAAGGACAAGAACGCCGTAAGAATATCCCCTTATTTGTTTATGTTGACAAATACTGGGTGTAATATTAGTATGAGTAGCTATGGTACTAAACCTCCTAGAGTTTGAAAGTGAGTCTTGCATCCTCTTGTGGGGATGGAATTCTGTCAGGTTTTTCAAAAACTTATATTTGATCAGTCATGAGCTCCTGGAGGCTTAAAAAAAAAAAAATAATATTCATGAGACAGAATTTTGAATCAAAATTCAGAAAAAAAGCCAAAGCAGAACAACATCCCACATTTCTAGAAGTAGGAGTTTAAACAACTATGTGGAACTGAACATTGCATTTGAAGTTATAAAGAGCCTACCCCTCAAAACTTAACAAATTTGGAATGCAGCTCTGAAGTATCTCAATAACTTTTTTCCACATACTTGACTAGTGCCCAGACAGCAGCTTTCTTGGTTTAGTACTGCTTCAGTTCTTCCTGCTGTCTAAGGGTTGTATGCCTAGCGGTTGTAGCAGCAGCTTTTTGTTCAGTAATCCTGATGTATTTAACTGCCATGCACTTGTTTAATCACTCTCCAATACTCACAGTTCCCCATGTCAAAGAATTTCACAGTTCACCTACATATGGTTTATATTAATTTGTTTTAAATCAACTACCTGTTAAGTTCATTCGATGCCCTTTGACCCTGTGTTATTAGAAACAGTAACTAAATTTTTTCCTGTTTGCCATCTCTCTCTCTGTTTTTCAGAAGTGCTAGTACCTGTCATACCTTCTCATCAGCCTCTTTTCCAAACTAAAGTCTAGCTTATCCCCCCTCTCCGTGAAGGTACTCCACATCTTTAACCCTCTTTTTCATCCTACCTTGTGCTTCTGTTATTTTTTCATCTGCTTTTCTCAATGAAGGAGACCACAACAATATGCAGTCTAAGATTTCTACTGTCTTTGAAAGAGATGAGTTGCTTATCAGTTTACGAACTGATCTTCTTTGGGTCAGGTACTATGTAAAGCCTTTCTCATACATTCAGGTTTCATAAGGCAATAGACTGAGGTGTAAATTTCTACTGCCACTCTGAGGGAAAAAGGTAGGTATGGGCTTCTGACAGTGCTTATGGTGAAAGCTAGTGGTGCAGCAGTGACTTGCTACTTAGTGATTTGTCCTATATGCCTGTCTGCACACATGCAAAAACCTCAGAACAGCTTTACATATTGCACTTTCAGAAGAGGAAATGTACACCTCCCTTTGCCTTCACCACTAACGAAAAAACCACTTCCCCTCCACCCCTGCCCAGCTATCTCCACAATAAAACAAAGACAGAAAATGTTGAACCTTCCTGATTCAGGTAACTGCCACAAGAATATCTTCTCACAAGCCCCTGTATCAACTGCTGGTCCCTTCTTGAAAGTGTCTGCTGGTGACCAGGTAAGACGAGCATCAGACTGCCAATTTGCTCTCTGCTCTCCCACAGCTTATTTTTTACACAAGGAAGTAAACATGCAGAAGGACATTATAAAAATAAATTCCCTGTGTGAGAACAATACTTAAACGAAGTTTGTAGTTTAGATTTAACAGAAATGAGCTCAAGAAAGTCAGGCAACTGTAATAATCATCAAGCTCTGTAACTGGGAAATACAAGTTCTATTTTCCATTGCAAATATCACTCAGGTACACTGGGGGCATGCAGTGAGGCACGCAAGGGGAACAGGGTTTTTTTTCACTAGTACAAAGGCATTCTAAGGGAGCCAGTGGCAACAAAATTAAATGAGACTGGTAATTTACACTTTCTCACTTACAAATACAGTATCATCAGTACTACATAAAATATTGAAAAAGTTTTCAAATAAATTTCCTAGTGAATATGGCTACTGTTTTGGTGGTTGAAGAGCATTTGAACAGGTGTTCCTCCAAAACCCTGCAAAAAGGATAGACTGAAGTTCTAATGTGACTCTTCTACTGAACTTTCTTTAATGAATAGCCTTGGTGTAATTCTGTCACCATCAGGATTTTTGCACTTTGATACTGCTCCCATGCAAATGATAGGACAAAACTTTGTCCTTTACCAGACTGTGCATGTCTTCAAGGCTAGGTGACCTGACCAGTGACTTCTGTTAAAAATGCTGGTAAAGAAAGTAGAAGCCATTTAAAAATATTTTAGCTCAGTGAGTAGACAGGGTTAATCACTTAATTTTAAGAGTAAAAACATTAACCCGAATGGCAGCCAAATCTGTTTATAGGGAATGAAGATAAATCTGTGGAGATTCTTGTGCTGGGATTAGGTGGAATCAATGAACTTGAAGAGATTTTTGGCACACATGGCCCTATTACGTATATTTGTCCATTTCTAGTTCACGTGAATTTGTGCTGAGACTGGAGTAGTCTGGGGTGGATTTGAAATGAAGACCAAAATGTGTTTTCTGACTTGGAGGTTCCAATCAATTAACAGTTGGTGATGCAGTGGTATATTTTAGAGCCTTAAAAGCTTCTAACACATTCATTGGGCTTTTTGTTAGTGCTGTGTTCAATAGTCCATGTTTCTATCCAAAGGACTGGGTAGGATTAAGCTTTTCAGTAAAAATGAGCTAAATAAAAACTAAGGATCTAAAATACCTTTGGGTGGATCGAGTACAGTTGTGAAAACAGCAGTCCAGTCTGGTTTATGTAACATACTCAGATCTGGCTGGCTTCATTTT
Source organism: Neomorphus geoffroyi (assembly GCA_033558235.1). Taxonomy (NCBI): domain Eukaryota; kingdom Metazoa; phylum Chordata; class Aves; order Cuculiformes; family Neomorphidae; genus Neomorphus; species Neomorphus geoffroyi. Next base: position 16,928,389 of record JAUMJM010000048.1, on the reverse strand, counting down.
TCTGCTCTGCTTTTAAGTTATGTCTGTTCAGAGCAAAAGGTTTGTGATTTCTACAATTGCATGAGATGATTTCTCATAGAGAAAAACTCCACAGCCTTTGGTAGTTTAGAATCCAAAGCAGGGCTCACATGGCAGACCAATTAGGCCTTGAAATGCGAATATTGATCTAAAAATATTTCTGATTTAGATGTCACTTATTGTGCTGTAATATTCAATCACACTCAGAGAAAAACACCACCATCTTTATACCTATACAATTACCTGTCTCAGTCTGAGCGTGCTTAGTTTTCAAGAAGCTTGAGACTTCATGCTGTACAAATGGAGTGACCATTGAAGCAGAGATGTGAATTCAGTTTATCCTTTTCTCTCTGGTGAGTGCCATAATGACCAGGCTTTACAGTCATTTTTCTTTATCCCAATGAATATTTTTATTTATATGAAGTAAAACCACCAGTAGACTGAAGCTAACTCTTTATTCTGGTGGGAAAAGCATTCACCTAGGATGACTTTTATCTGACTTCATCCACTGCTCACTGAAAACTCTCCTAGATACCACATATGCTACGTGATGACTAGCACAGTCACTGTTGGCTAATAGGCTATATTAGGTGGAAAATGAAGTTCTGGCTTTAATTTTTAACATTGAAAAATTTCTGCTGAATCTATAATCCTTGTGAGGGTTTAACATAAAACAAATGAGATTTTTTTTTTCATGAGAACTGTCCTTGCAGAACTATTCTTGATCGACTTTATTATGTGCATGCTGAACTTTACATTTCAAGTCTCTTTCAAGTCCATGATGAGATTAATTTCTGGGAAAGGATGGAGAATGACTACATCCTGTTGCTGAGTGAGTCATTTATCTGACACAAGAATGTAGCCTTGGATTATCTAATGCATCAGCTCTAACAAATTAGCCAAAAACTTTAAATTGATAAAGATGTTGGGCTAGAAAATTTTGCTCTTAATGAACTGCAGAGCAAAACTAAAAAGATAAGAAAATCTGAAGTTTAAGAAGACTTTGTAAATAGAAAAGGTAGTCATCGACAATCTTGTCAGATGTCTCTACCTTGACCCTTCCCCTTGCATTCAAGTAGCTCTCACAGGAAACTGATCCACTGAAAATGAGCAGCTTAGGAAAATATTGGAAGAAAAGCGTATTTACAGGTCTCACGGTCCTTCTTTTTACAGTGGGAGCCAGTTCTAAAAGTTCCAGTGCCAACTTTGCTTCAGAAACTACAGGGGTGAAAAGTGTAGAGAGACTTTGGATATGAAGTATCTGCTGGGCCTGATGCCCGCAATTACCCAGTATTTTTCTTGTGGGGAGCCCACACTCAACCATTTCACCTTCAAGACTGCATAGAGTAGAGCTGATATTAAACAAAAAAACCCAGAAGAAAAAAGTTGCCTAACTTGTGCTGATGCTTTTTGAAAGCTAAAGACCTTTGAAGATGACAGCGCAAAGAAGAAAACATGCTGGTTAAATTGGGCATTGACATGCATCAGTCGTGGCCTACATATGCACTACCAAATACAGGAGAACTTTATTTGAGCTTCTGAGATCAGGCATGTTCCTCAGGTACGTCTCAGGGCATAACTAGCCACCACCCTCCCTTGCAGTCCCATTGCCACAGAAAACAATGCAGGTGCATGGGTGGGAGCAGCTTTGGCCGACTTCAGCTGGTTCCCCGTCTGTGGCTGGAATACTAAGATTTGAGGACAGTCAAAAAGGCCCTAGCCTTTGTTTCTTGAATAGAGATGAATCCAGGAAAGATGATCTAGAAATCATAAATACATACAACAATGATGGGATACAGTGATGGAGCTGTGGAAGACCTACTTTCCGAGAATCTAGTTTCTGGAAAACACCCATAGCAGTGTGTTTCACTCATGCAGCATGGTTGCTTCCTTAATGAGGTACTGACATGGATTTCTCAGGCTTCTCAAGATGATTTTCACCCATTTTATATAATTTTCAGGAGATAAATGAATTTTAAAAATGAGGCAAGTAAGGAGTTTTAAAATGAAGATTTCATTTGCACTGCCTCACTAAGAAACTGGGTGCATTCTCAATTAATCAGCTTGTCTTCTGACCTGAGGCCATGTTTACAGCTGTATTCAGCTAAGAAATGTCAAGCAAGCCCGGGTGTGTCCACAGCTATAGTAGTCACAGTGTCTCCATCATAGACATGATGGTGGAGCATATGCATTCATATTCCAATAGATGTTCTGAAAATAAGGAGTGAAGAGAGAACCTGTTCATTTAATTGCCACATCCCACCATTTTCCCCAGTAAAAGGAGCTTTCTTGAATTATCCTTAATGGAGCAGGTGTTTTTCTGTACATGACACCAAAAGGAAGATTCTTGTGGAAAGATTTCTTACAGAGACTTTACTAGCAAGCTTTTCCATTTGCTTCCTCCAAAAATGGCTGTTTTGAGCCAGCATTACCCAGGAGGTGTCACATAAAGCTGGCCAGAAGAGTGCACACGCACCCAAGTGACTTATGCTAACGGAAGACAACTTGGGTCCAGCCTCTGACCGCACCTTGCTGGAAGGCCATGTGGCCCAGCCAGATAAGAGGCATTTTCTCCACTGCAGAACCGTGGACGAGACCTTGCTCATCTATGCCTGCCAAGATTACAGTGGGAAAAGGACAGACCATGACAAAATTTCTGTTTTAGTAACAGTTATTGGTAGCAAAGGTCAAGACAGTTTGAAACCTCATTTAATTATGTCCAGTTGTTCACCAGTTGACGTTTTTTTTTTTTTTCTTTGATCAGTTTGTCTTGTCATTCACTCTGAAATACTCACAGTCTGCAGGAGAGTTGTGCACATTTATTCACCTGCCACGTGAGTCTGTCTTTACCTAGGAGCATTGTTTCGCCTAGAAACTTGCAGCACCTACCTTAAAGGTGCAATGCTGTGAACCCATTCTAAGGATATTATTCTCATAGTCTGAGGACTCCTGATCCTCCTGGGTTGTTTGAAAGTCCATGGCTTTCTTGTTTACATTGTTTGTTATCAGTAGAGCAACAGTTGCTTCCTTTCTTTCATCCCAGCTTTCTTGAAGTTTCTCCCCAAAATGTTGTTCCTGCTTTAGAACTGTCAGTCCATCTGCTCTAGCCACTGAGACTACATAAGGCCAGATCTTCCATTTCACTGGATATGGAAACTCCCCATGCAAGAGGACTCTACGCATCAAAGCATTCTGCACTGAAAGGTATGGCTTAACTGGGTTAGGCATGCATATACTCCTCTACCCCAAAAATACCGTAGAGCCAGCCACCTTCTTGAATTTTCCATGTAGTAGATGTACTGGGAATCTTACACAGCTCTCCCGCCCTGAGGTAGAGCTCATTGTGACTGGGAGGTAGTTTGACTGAAGTCCTTCCTATTCTAGTTTTATTGTCGCATTATCTTGGCTACAGATCTATTGAAAGGCAAGAAAGTGAAGTTCCCTGAGTTTCCCCTGGATAAGGAAGAAAAAGAGATGTAGTGACTAACAAACTGATCTCACTTGGAAAAAATAGCAACGACGTCTTTTCAGCTGAGCACATGGCTGGCAAGAGACCAAATTATTTGCCAAATAACAAGAACATGGCTTTCACACAGACAGGCCATTGGAAGGCACTGATAAGCCAAGTCTGAGGTAATGCCAGGTTTTTGACAGAGAAGCTGGCAGTGTCTTGACATTACTGCTTTCCTGCATTCCTCTGCATGGAATCCAGCATCACAGCTCCAAGGAAGATATGGCCTGGCATATTTTTGAAACTGTCTGTAACCTTCACAATTATTACAAAAGTCCAAATTCCATAAGCAAACTGAATTTCCTGCCCCAAACTGTATGTCCCGTACCATTATGCCTAGAGGCTGAGGATGTTGCAGCTGTTATTGGGAAGATTAGAACTGAACTGCCTATCTGCAGGGAAAAGTCTGAGTTCATCTAACCTTAGCCCCTTTAAAGTTGCACCAATAGCATAAGCCATTTGCTGGGGCTTCCCCTCCAGTCAATGGAGTGACTTCAGTGCTGTGATTCACCACATCCCCAGAACAGTGCCTGAGGTAGGTGGGGTGAATCAGCCTGGGGAATTGCTCTCTGTGAAGACAGCTCTGCCAGATGGCTTACTTTTAGGTGCTTAAATTAGATGACATGAATCCTACCTCAAAATGTTCAGCCTCAATGTCTTACTGAAACAGGGAAGAGCTGCAAATTGCACGAGCGTGCAAACAGCTGCTGTTTTTATGTGGCAGCCTTTACCCAAGATAATAATAATTCTGTATGGATTTCACAGGGAAGGTGGAAGGTGCAAGGTACCCGGAGCCCCAGCACAATGCAGTCTTTGTCCTTGCCTAGAGAGTGCAGTGAAGGTGTGAAGCTGTTCACCTCTGCCTCCTGGTACGGCATGGCTGGCTCTGGCAGCTGCTGGGTTTTCACCCTCGTATTTCACTTTAAGCTCTTTCAGGTCTCTCCTCCCATTCAGCCTCACAAAATACAAGCTGCTAAGAGTTGCTGTACCAGTCTTTTAGATAGGTGAAGCTTAGACTTCATTCCCCCCCAGCGTAGTGACAGGCCTGAAGACGTGCAAAAGCCAACATTAGTATGAAGCCCTGCTGTGGGTACTGGACAGGTTCTTGTCATGAACCTTGTCATACAAATCAGTCGTGAGACTCCTGACATGAAGGTCACCAAATGTTGACTCCTGAGATATCTGTTTCACCTGACACCCCATGGACAAATCTGCTGGAGTACTTTGGGTGGCTGCAACACAAAATTAAAAAAAAAAAAAAAGAAAAGGATTAGTCCAGCCACCATCACAAAAAGTTTATTTTACACCAAGCACAAAGTTGGTGGAAAAATAACGTAAACCATTTAGGAAATAAACATTTCTAGAGGAAGAAATGGTCTCAGGTATGAATTAATTATCTTTCTTCTCAGGCTACAGTCTTCTGACGAGTTAGAAATATCAGACACGACAGTGTAATCATCATCTGAATTCATTACATTCACGTCTGGGTTTGTCAATACTGTTTGTTTAAAGACAGCAGGTTTTAGATCTTTTTGTATGCTACCTGTTAATTTTTTCTCCTATCAATATTTGCATTTGTTTAAATCAGTGGCCTAAACTCCTACTTTTTTAGTATGCAAAGGTATTTTCTTTGTAAAGGAAAGAACGGTGCAACAAGAGGTGTCCTTGCAATTCTGTTTTGGCAGGAAATATAACCTGGTACAGACACAGATAAAAACTTGCTTTTTCAAAGAATTGTCAGGATGTTTCTGGTTATCTGATTGCTGTTCAGAGGTTAAAATGCTGGTCCCTGCAAAGATTATCCAAAGTTTGAATAGTGGCTGATCAATAGATACCTGTTTACCCAGAAGGTCCCCTACAAACTTTCTATTTTTGGTAGTCTACATATTTGAGGACACTGGTCCTCAAAGGGATTAGAAAAACGCCTTGACTATGCCCTCTGTATTGCTCCCACAGTTCATGCTTTTTGCTTTTTCAGAGGCAAGAGGAAAGGTCTACTGCATTTGTACAGTCCACGTCTGACAGGAAGTCTGTCTGACCCCGCTCCCCCCTGCTCTCCCACAGGGAAAGCAGAACTGCTTATTTTTAGCCATCTTTCCAGTCAGGGACTCTGACAGGACCTCACTGTTTGCCATTTCATTAGTTTCCACCATCCAGATGATGGTCTCTGAGGAGTGTGGGGTCCCTCGTGAAAGTTAGGTGTATCCCAAAGTAATCATCTCAGAAGTGTCCCTGTGCAAACTAGTGGGGATATTCCCCACGGCATAAGGCAGGGTTAGGGCTGTTAAGGACATTGCGTGCCGGTCCAGGGCCTCAGCAGGGCTGTGCCACCAGGCTCTCCTCACACCCGCCATTTTGTGCCTAGCTGTCCCCACCTGCAGCCCAGGCATGGGAGTGCCTGTGTTTCTTCGTGCAGAGTGGTCCACAACCACTCAGGCGGGCTCCACCTGTCTCCACGCTTGGTCTATTTGCTTTACAGGGTCCTCTGCCTGCCAAAACCAGCCTTGCTCACTAGCCTGCTGACTAGTGCTGGAATATAATTTACCGTGGGCCAGACTGGCTGGCTGAAGGAGGCGCCCTCTGCGTGACAGGAAGGCCTGGGTGCTTCAGGCTGAGGGGAGGAGATGCCACCTGTCCCTTCAGCAAAGCCTGGAGAAGGCAACAGTGAGAAGTTTTAAAATCTCCTCTTCCCTTTTTTGGCTTTGCAGCCCAGATGAAGGGATTTGTGTGAAGTTACTCACACATGACTTTGCATGAGTCAAGCGGCTTGGGGAGAAAAAGCCCACCATGATGAGCATTCCCAAGCTTTAAAAATATCACACTTACTTGTAGCTGCACAAAGATAGATTTAAGCAGTTTTTCATACTCCCTATGAAAAACAACCACCAAGCACTAGCATTAGCAAAAGGCAAAGAGGTAAAGTGGGTGTATGTTGTCTGCAGACAGCAAAAATAGAATGACATTTTTGTGAACTATTTTTTAGTTGACAAGAGTGATTTCCATGCAGTGTATGATATACGAGAGAAATCTGCCAGTCTGTAGAGTTCTGCAGTTTATGTTCAGTCAGTCATAACTGCTCTCAATAGCTGATGATAGATAATGTACAATTCATAAGCTAGCTAACCTTATTTTCAGATGTTGAGCTCTGTGGATGCAGAAGTTTGTATTATTCAACATTGGTTCAGGGAGCAGGAACAAGATAAATTTGGCAGCTATATAAAAGAATCAGCTTACTAAATGAGAAAAACTGCAACTGACTTTCATTGGTGATCTTGCCCCACTTTCTAATAAGTGGGCTAAAAATATGATAATAACCTTTAATCTATGGGCCAGCAACAATCTTGTGATTATTAATAATTATTTCAAGCCTGTGCTACCTGAGTACCTCAGTCAGGGGTTATTACGTGACTACTGTACGCAAAATTGTGGGCAGATTTTTGAATGGAAACTTTGGACCAAATAAGAAAAAGAATCTCTTTCTTTTTCCAGAGTGGCTGGCTGATTTCCCTGGAGGACCACTCCTGGCACAAGACATGGGCTTGAAACAGTCAGATACCACATACCAATAATGAGGGGATGAAAACAATGCTCAGAATGGGTCAAGCCCAGTGTCTCCCCTCGGTTCCTCCCTCTTCTTCATTCTTATGCCGGTTTTCACAACTAGATGCAGCCATGAAGCTGATAAATGACTTCTGGCTACAAAGGCTTACAGTCTGGCTTCACAGAAATCAGTGATAAAACTCACACTGAAGAACAAGATCTTCCTCCTCAGTGTAAAAAGCAGGTCACAGATCATAAATATTGTACTGCTTTTGTAAGAGTATGAGATGAGCAGAACTGTCATTTTGGCACTGTTTGACATGAGACTATTCTGGTCCATTCAGTTCAATATAGAGGATGTTTGTGAGTTGGCTGAAATGATTTCCTCCTTAGTTCCCTCTAATAAAATGAGTATTTGGGTCTCATTTTCAAATCAGGATGCATAAAGACAGAAGGAGTCAAGCCAAGGATGCTGACAGACATCTCAGTCCTTAATGAAGCCTCAACAACTGAAATGGAGTTTTAAAACAACCTTTATTCTGCTTGAAGACTTATTACAATTTTTAAAGCAACTTAAAAACAAGACACAGCTCCATCAACTCTATAGCTTAAACAAAATTCCAAGGAGGCATGTTTTCATTGTTGCCTTGTAAAGGCAACTTAAAACCTACTTTACCCTCCACCTCTCAAAGACCACTTTAAACCAAACTAATCTTAATGTTTTAAAGACATTTAACAGAACAGAGCCTTATTTTTAAAAACAAGAATAAAAAAAAAATAGCAGCATCTTGGGCAGCTAATGCAGTCTCATTAGGACAAGTGCAATGTAACATCACCAAATCCCACAGTCCAGTTTAGCCTTCAACTGCAGTAAATACAACATGATTCAACACAAAATGTTGCATTTTGGAACCTTGTCCCATGGGAGGCATTGTGCTTTGAGCTGCCCATTTCTAAAGTGACCCTGAAAAAACATAATATCAGGATCCACTTTCCCAACTTAATACCATGCATAGCAAAAGCACTGTGTGAAAATCGGCATAAGTTTTCCCCATTAGAAGCATTGAATGTTTCCCAAGCATTATTATTTCATTGCCAATTACAAGACAAAGCCATTTCTTCACTACAGAACAGTTGACACCAAACAGAAAATCTGAAGATTTGGTTTTACAGATTGCTTGACAAGATTTCTTAGATAACTGAACCATACAGACAAGCTGTTTTTTTTTTAAAAAAAACAACAACAAAAGAAAATATCCAACAACACAGAAAATCAGTTTTCTAACTGTATTTGGAAACATGCTGCACCCACAAAGGTCTATTGTGCACATGTGTGTGTCTTTAAACAAAGTTAATAATACCACTTACTGAATTCAGCAAAATGATCATGTTTGGTGAAAATGCACCTATACTGGGATCTGTTAATACATAAACATAGTAGGTGTGCACACATATGCACAGATACATATCCCCAAACTTCCAAATACAAATTTTAACTTAAGGAAATCAGACACTACTAGTTTTGCTTGTGGGTTTTGATCCTCTGTGATGTCTTACACCTTTTCAAAGGCCTTGTGAAAGTATTGCTGCAGTGCAGCATAACTCTGGTATTTAAAAAAAAAAATCCAAAAAATGACACCTTCCCCAAACAAAACCCCAAATCCCACCCTTGAATGATAGTAGATGGAAAAAACCCATGTTAACAGAAACACAGAAAAGCATCATGTTTCTTCAGTTATATTCACATGCTTTTTTTTCTGTATATGTTAGTCTGAGATCAAATCAAAACTGGAATGAACAATACGGTACATTAAGGACAAACAGCTCTGCAGTGAACAGGGCCTTTGGCAGGATGTAGCTCTGTGCATTAAGGAAGGAGGGAAATGCAGAGGCCACACAATACATAAGTACCAAAGAAAACCCACTTATGCCAGTTCGAGGGCGTAAGTCATCCTTGCAAATTGCACAGACCCTGTGTAGGCAGAACTTCCCCTTAGGAAGCCCTAACATTTATCCCCACAACATAGTGCTTATTTCTTATTGTTGCTTGTGCAAGAAAATGAAGTGCCAAATTTGCACACACATTTTTTTTTTTTTCTCTGCTATAACCACAGATAGAAGAGAAGTTCGACAGCATGATGGAAACAAATGATATTCCATGCTGGGCTGGGCATGCTAAGGATATGGCCCACTGACATAGCAGAGGTTTTCTTAACATGAGGAAAATAAGATCCAAATGCCCTAACTACAATAATTTTCCTAACAAATGCTACAAGAAACATCAGATCACATATATTTTGCTTATAGAGAAAAAATACAATTTTACTCTTAAAATATTTAACATTCAAAAATTAATATATGTCCAAAGAATATCCTGGATTGCTACAAGTGTTGAACTGTTGTATATTGAACTAGTTTGTAACTTCAAGCCCAGCAGTATAACTGGCATGCTAGAGTAACTGTTGGTGTTTTTCATAGTAAAAACCAGTTATTACTAAACCAAATTTATATGGTCCTACAGGCCTGAAAAGAGTGTGGAATGAGGAAGGGAAAGAATGAAGATTAAAATTCTATTCAGAAAAAAATATTCAGAATAATTGTGTAAGTGATGACTATCCCCAAACATTAATATTGGTTGATTCTTGTTTCCTGATATAAATTCTAGTAAGAAAATACATCTATAGGAAAGCAGACAATCTACCAAAAAAGAGCACAAATCAAAATAAAATCAAACAACCTACAGTCTCAGAAATGAAGGAATAACATAAAAATTAAAAGAGAATATAAAAACTACCGGAGACTGGCAAATATTATTTCAAATAGCTTAATAAGCACTACATACTTTCAATTAAAACACATGTATCTCTAAACCAGAGCTATTAAGAGGGAACTCCAAGGATTTTACTCTTTCGATTGTGTGTGTAGCTCCCTTTAACAGTAACAGAACTTGCCTTTGCATCTTGAGGGAAGAATAAATTTGTATGTTCACTTAGTAAAAAATTTCTCTGAACAATTTGCAACATATGAATTTCCTCAGTGGTCAGGACAATAAATAACCATTGCAAACCACCTACAGTAAATTGTCCCAGAATTCCTAGTAAGTCTGCTCTAGTTGGATTTCATATATTTTTTTCCTTTAACTAAACCATAATTCTGTAAAATCTCTGGTGCCTGAAATTATAGAAGTGTTCGCTTTGATACTGCCTGCAAACTTACACAAAGAAATCCAAAATGTTAAATGTGATAGCCTAATCATTTTCAAAACAGAATTTTTCCAGTTTTAATTAGCTCTATGTTATATCTAGACATTCTCAGCAAAGATGGGAGCTTTTTTCACAATATAAAAAACTAACCTAGGCAAGAGACTGGAGAAACTTCCTTCATATGAAATGAAAATACCATTACATGCTGACAAAAATTCTGCCACAGTAGGTCGAGAAGTCATTTATTTACTACAAAGAGTGATTCATTCTGAAATCCAGATGATCTATGTCAGTAGCCAAATTTCCCGTTTTTTTTCCCTGCAATCACTACCACAGGACACATAATTTTTCATCTTCCAAATACAAAGACAATCATGATAGAAATTCAAAATGCTTCAAGAAGCAAATATAGGATGGTACCGTATTCTAAAGATACCTCTGAAACAATATTGTTGGACTCAGCAATATTTTGTAATGTTCTTATAGTTTTTATTGAATAAAGCAGCTTTGAAGCTTATCAGGCACTGCCCAACAAATTATTTAGTCAAAAAAAATTATGAACATTTTGAATTTTGAGCTAGAGGCTCAATAATCTATACAAAGAAAATTGGAAAGTATTTCATAGCCAACTCTTGGTGGCTTCCTGTACATCTTTTTGTAAAAAAACCCACAAATAAACAACAAAAAGAGTAACAAAAAATAATCACCAGGAAAAATACTCTCAGGCAAAAGAAAGAATATGAGAAAGAAAGACCAAGCTTAACTTGTAGATATGCTTGAGAAAAGACTACAGCCTAAAGAAAATTCAGTATTGCATAGCACAGTCTAAGAATTCAGCTTTCAGCAAACAGAAAAAGGAAAAGAGAAGCAGTTTGGTATTGATACTTTCCACCAATGACAGTTAGTCATCCAATACTATTTACATTATTATCTACTGTATGCCATCGAAAGTCCTGTTTTCTTCAGTCTTAAATATATTCTTAAAACATGATTTTTAAATGTCTAAACCAAACACTTCCTGGCACTTTGCTATTCCAATTACTCTGATCAACATACCGTAACTGAAGTCCTTTTAAAGTGTCCCTTAGAAATCAAAGTGCCATTCTGCTACATATCATTCACTAAAAACCAAAAAAATCCACAATGCTGTTTGTTTGGATCCACTGGGTGCAGCAACACCAAATCCAAGCCAGGCTGTGACCATGAAATTCCAGTAACTGAATGAAAAAGACCTCTTACACCTTGTATCTGGAGAATCCAATGTTCTAGCTGGTAAAGCTTCAGAAGTGGTCGTAAACAAGCACCATAGTTAAAGGCCTCTATGTCCCTGCACAGGGAGATCAGATTAAGATTTCTCTCTCTTGTGTTTTCTTTTCTTAATTTTTTAAAAAAAGCACTTCAGATTAGAAATGTATGTTCACAGCTTAATACTGTGATCTTTCCCACTGCAGTTGTGAAGGAAAGCTCTAGTCCCATCTGAAGACAGATAGCTTTGATACTGCAGCTCAGATCTTTGAGTAAGGCTGAAAGGAGCCTTCTCTTTCCAGAGGCCTCAATGTCGTCACATCTCTTCTTTAGAAAACAACCAAACAATGCAGAGTATTAAGATCTTCATCGCCTCTGCTGTGCATATACTGGGTAGGCTAGTGTGACATTGAGAGAGTCATTGTGCTGCACAAGTGATGTGTGTTGATAATGTAGCACCAGTTCTTTCAGCGAGTTGTACAAGTTATATGGCTCTGCAAATCCATACCCAGTAGGCGTTTTGTTTATCACACAGTGCTTTACCTCTCCATCCACCCTAAAGAAGAAAAAAAGCAACCACTTATTAGTTTGTCAGTATAGTAAAGTTAAGCTAAAAAATAAGATATTGGCAATAAATCTTAAGATGCTTGTCACTACATAGAATTCCTGCCTTCTGTGGTGGAATAATGGTAATAGCCTAGGTTTAACCTAAATTTCCAGATGTTCTGTTAGTTTAGGGAGGCAGGAGATGGGCAGGACTTTGTGGCTGCATGTAAAGGAATCCATGCTTTGGTTTCCCTTCTTCTGCTTGAGGCTCATCTGTGGGAGTGCCACAGGTCTGAGCTGTACAGGAAAAGAAGAAGCAACAAGGATGGCCTCAGGACTTGCTAGTCTGCTTCTAAGCCCAAAAGTCCAATGGGATTCACGTATATGCGTCTATCTGCCTTTGGCTCAAGGCAGATGCCTCAAATACTGGTTACATCATTCAGAAATTATAATACATACACAACAGAGCAGGCATAGCAGCCTTGCTTGCTGCTCTCTCGAACAAGGAATGTTCCATCTCGCTTTCCTCGCAGCAGATTTTCAGCTTGGCTTCTATTGATATTTCCCACATTCCATGTTCTCTCATCATGATGGGGCAAGTCCTCATCGTCTTCAACCATAGAATATTGGCTATTGAAATAAGATAAAATGTGTTTGTGAAACACGTAGCAGACCAAAATCCATGAACTAAGTAGTCCCCATTTCTTATTACTTGGAAAGAAAAAAATACACTGGTTAGCAGCATGTCTCCCCGGTAAAACCACTGCCATGTTTAAATTACTGAATAAAAATAAAAGTTCTGGGGTTTGTTTCTTTTAAAAACACTCATATAAATCTGAAGAAGGATATGAAAAGATGCTGTGGTATCTTTCGGAATCTGCTGTGAGCACTTCAGTACTTCTATCATTGCTCACTGTTTTGGTAAACAGCAAGGCCAATGAAAAAAATACCTTCTGCGTCAGCTTCACTTCCAAAGAACACACTTGGTCAGTAGTGAAAAATCATGCAATGTATCAACTACAGCTGCTGCTTGGGAAAGCTATGAGCAGTTGTACAGGTAGATAGATCAAGTATTCACAGGGCATATGGCTTTGTGGAAAGGGTGGAATACCAGAATGCTCTCTCTCCTAATAACTAGACTATAAGACGACGATATGATTTAGAGACTTCTCTACAAAACCAGCCACAAACCATAGTGCTGATTTAGAGTTAGAGTACTCTCCAAGCTAAAGTCCATCACGAAAGAAGATGTCTCTAGTTCTGCTGGGAGGACACCACTTTGATGTTGTGCAGTTCCAGGGCTCCACATTCCCCCAACAGTCTGCACTGGTGAGACCTGCCCCTCCTTCGCAGGTTGCACTCAGAATGTGTTTGGCTAATATATTTGTTCATTCTGTAGTAGGTTTTAATCAGTTTTTCTTGGTCTAAGAAATCATGACTTCTCAGTCATCCACAGTTCTGTCTTTCCGAAGATTCTCAAAGTAAGGTCTACAGAAATCCCAATCTCACACAGAATTCAATGAATCAGAAAGAAGAAGGGTGCCTTCATTTCAGAAGACATTCTCTTTAGGTCCCTTATCCAACGGTACTTCTTTGTCCTGCATGATATTCAAATGCACTCAGCGGTGGGTTTATTTTAAACCACCATCTAGCGAAAGTGATTCCTATTTCTTCTGCTGCTCATTATATCAACTTTTTCTGCATTACAACTTTTTTCCTAAAGTCATATTCTGAAAGTATAATTCTTCAGCAGAAACCTAAGCACTTATTAGATTCAGGGGAAGAAGAGTCACAGAGGGAGAGAAAACAAAGGTTTTCTTTAAACAATCTCAATTACTATTTTGATGCTACTTTAAAACTACAGCCTGACATTAGTCTTTGATTGCCATTTAAACGATGGGAGTACTACTCAAACAGGTAACTACATGTTCTCCATCATATCATCTTTGAGCTGTGCTAAAACTGAGAGAACAACAAGGCTTTAAAACGTGTGTGCCATTCTTATCTCCTGCTTCTACTAGTGTAGCCACAGTAGAGATGTACAGTTTCCAGGATAAGAGTAGAAGACTAAATAAACCAAGCCAAATTAAAATAGACGCGGACAAGGCTAGAATGCAAATTCACAAAACAAGTCACTGTCAGTCTGCTGCTTTTGTTATATGTTCAGCCAGGCAGTGTAGAAGGTATGCACAGGAAACTACATAGCCCTAAAATGTTGATACAAATATTACTCAGACAACTTGGTTTTTCTATTTGTTCATTCTTTACTGTTCCTACACTTTTGATATTATTTTATAGCTTGCTTTTGTTTAAATTTGGTCTAGATTCACACCACCCACTTGATTATTGCTTTTTTCCCAGGAAAGAAGTGAAACATATTCATTAGCCAAGTCCCTGTCAGAATCTATAGTACACTAAATTGCTGAAATGACAGAAGACTCTCCTGCCACTTCCCAGAAAAATTAACCAGATCACAAACCCAAAGAAGGACAACTCTTCTTCAGCATATACAATTTTATCATCGCCAACAGCAACGTGATATACTGATGTGGGTACTACTACACTAGATATTGACATTAGGAAAAGGCCGCACATGACCAAGAGACTTTCTAAACAAGTTATTCACCCATGTGGCATCTTTGTAAGACACTAACACCTTATGATATCTATTTTGCTGATAAGAAAAAATTCACAGGTTAAATTTCAGCACTTTGCCACAGTAACTTGATTATGCACTTCCCTAAATAATGGAGAGTAGAGGGCGAGACAAAGTCCTTTCTAATACTTGCATGATGTAGGCTGTCACGTGTGCACAATGTGCATTGTTACTGAAGACTTAGGTTTGAGATTTCTCTGTGTGGTCAAGGAATTAAATATCGTTTATCCCACTTTTGTGTAAGATGATTTGAAATACCAGAAATATTTAAACCCTTTACTACTTACTCTTCCGCATTTTCATTTCCAAGCCATTCATTTAGTTTCTTTTGTCGAACACCTTTTTGAGTCAGCCACCTGGACAATAAATGCAAATAAAATTAATTATTATCCACAGAAGTTGGATGCCAATTAGAAAAAAAACAACAAACAAGTTAAAAAGAAGATTTTTAATTCGTAATCATACTTACATCAAGTACTGGTCTCTTGTCTTCCTTAGCTGTATGAGGTCTGGCTTAATGCTGTTCATACGCTTGTCTATTTCTCTATATTCAGCTGCTTGCTTCTTTAAATCCTCTTCTAATCTACGTCTGCTGTCCACAATTTCACTTATGCGAGACTTCAGTTTTTCATAGTTGTGCATAATTCTGAATGGAATAATGTCGTAGGTTACACGCTGATGATATCTGATTTATAACTTTACAATCTGCTGCTCAGCGGTGTAGACACTTAAGAGAACAGATTATTTCTCTAGATGTGGCTATACATTTTGCAGGTTCACATCTACCCCATTTGAGCCTTGCTTTGCTTACAACTAAACAACTTTAAACTCGCCACCTTGCTTTAATTTTAGGCAGATCCATACCGGGCATCGTTTCTTTCTTCAAAGTCATACAATTTGAAATGCAAACCCAAATACTGACCTTTGTATTTCTTTCTCATTTCCTTCCCGTTTAAATTTTTCAATATATTCCTTGCTGTATCTTTCTTGTGTCTGACACTGCTCTTCAAATATTTTTATTGTTTCATTAAACGCTTCAATAGCTGTTCTTTTCATTTGAATTTCCTGAAAACAAAATAATTGTTGTTACAGTTGTTATCAGACAGAGGGGGTGATTTATTGGCTTGTATCACAGAAATGCTTCAATATATTGTAACAGAAGACTTCAATATCCCTTTACCATTCTGTCTGCAGAGTCTTGTAACTCAGAAAGAACAGGCCTACGTGGAAGTCTACTATGTTGAGGTTTTGCAAGAAAGCAAAACTGCTAGACAAAGAGCAAAGAGCTAGCTACAACCTTTGTTTTGTGTAAATAAATTTAATTTGTGGTGATTAGAGCCTTATAGAAATGCACTTTGCCCTTCATACCAACTAATGTCCTTAGAGGCACACCTGGCTTTCTGAAATAAAAGTGTAAGATATTGGCCTGGGTAGGTCTTAAGCCCATCTTCCTGCCCCTACATAGCTAGTTGATTGCCAAGTCTTTTAAGTCATTAGTTCAGATTGCTTGCACTTCAAAACCTTTCCTAAATTATTTTTATGCGTATTTCCTGCTTTAAGTAGCGGTCTTGATTCCAGGTCTGCAAAACAGCACTAATTCAATGGCACTTCAAGACATGGCTAATAATTGGTTGAGCCGACAGAAGAATAGAGGCAGCTTTTAACTCCTGAACTGTATCTAGACATCATCTCTCTACCTTGCATAGACAAAACCAGACCTTTCAAAAACTATTAATAATATACAATGCTTCCCTGCAAATGTGTCCTGAAAATGGTAACTCAACTTGATAAGGTCAGTATGCAGAGGTGTTGGTGAATCAACATAGTTCTGTGCTTGTTTCAGACGCAAGTGTCAGACTTGGGCACAGGGTGGGTTACGTTACAGGTGATGACTGTTAAAGCAAGAGTAAGCAATTCTACTACACTGAACAAGCACATCAGATATGTTTGTTCTTTTGGGCAGCGGTAGTGGTGATGGAGGGAGAGGGAGAAGGATGAATGAAGATTGCAGCGTGAATTTACAATAATATTCTTCTAAATCTACTGAAGTCTTCCACTTTTCTTTTGGTCTCAAATCTAACTCACCTGAGATGTTCTTGTGTAGTCTTCATAGAGTCTGTCATATTCTCGGTTTTTTTCTTGGAACTGGGTATTATATTCATGTAATTTCTTTCCCACAGCTTCAATGCTATCCTCTTTCACAACTTGGTCCTGGAATGATGAGAAGAAGGAAAGATATTCCATAAAGGAACGATTATATTGCACAGATTTCGAGTACAAGACTGCTTAAAAATGCCTAGACAGTTACATGGTAAATGTGACTCCTCTTTCAGCAATATGAAGATATGGTAAATTATATGCATAATATGCAAATGAGAAATCAATGACAAAAAGCAACTTTGCATTGCAAGTTTTCATCTTTACACTGAAAATTATGTATTTCATCATTAATAAGTGAGCTATTTATTAACATAAGTTTATTTCTTAATAATATATCTGTGGTATTTAAAGTTTAATATGCAAACTGTGGAGCTGGTTTTAAATAAAAATATCCATTTTTATACCAACTTCATTTTATGAAATATTAGCAGGGCTGAAATTGTTCATGATAAATGACTCCCTGCTCTGTAGTAATTTCTCTATATTAAAGTAAAACACAAAGGAAATAAAACAAATTACCTGTTGGTACTTCGATACTGGATAAAGTAATTTTACATCCAACTTAGGATTGTATTGGGCTAGAGATTCATTCCGGTAGTGGTTTATTAGTTCAACCACAGAGTTGAAAGTTAATGGGTCAGAAAAGCCATATTTTCCATCTCGATGAAATATTTTAATTAATTTGTTATTTCCTCCTTTCCTGCAAATAAAGTTTATCCAAAAGTTAGGCATACTTTAAGTACTATTTCCTAAAGAACACTGTATTTTAAATTGCATTATTGCACTTTACTGTCAACTATTACAGATCTAGCGTAATTAATCTTACCTTAGTGTAAGTGTGTAGTCCCCAAGCATTTTGGTTGAAGCATCTCGTACCAAAAATGTACCGTCAGCAGTGTCTCGAAGCTTCTCATTTACTTCTTCTCTAAAATGAAAGTAAAAGTAACCAATTATTTCAGCTACTGCTCAGTCATTTATCCTCTCACTGCGCTCTAAATTCTTCTGTTTCAAAATAAGTGGCTTGTATAAGCCTTCTTGATCTCCATATTAATAAATACAGTTATTTAATAGCTTATTTAACATTGCTGGAGAACAACTGTGATATAAAAATGCTGTCTGTCACTGCTGGACAAAATTATACTAATGCAAAGGTCTTTCTGCTTGTTCATACAAGCCTGCACAATTGGGAGCAGCCAGTACTCATCTAATGTACCTATATATAGTACAGTTAAAAATGTTGCTAATATATGGCACTTGTTAGTCTGGCTTGTTAAATGTTGTGCCTGCAGCTGAGGTTCTGGATTGAAGACAAGAAGAAAATACTCATTTCTCAGTGTTGTACTTTCATGCTAGCATTTTATATAGATGTCTTCAAGTAACAGAAAAATTATTTCACATACTACATTCTAACCGACTGCCAGTAACTTTTTAGTCATGTTTGGAATAAAACCAATTGTAATGCATTTGTGTTGGAAAACATCCTAAAAATGTTTCTTAGAACTTTAATTTTTCTATATTTAAGCATAACACAGAGAGAACATAAAGACAACATAAAGCCAAGGGTAAGAAATACATGTCTTGAGCTGATTTACCTTGAGATATCTCCCCAGTACCATTCAGCTTCTTGTAATGACATGTTGTTATTCATGCCGTTGTTAGTTACGGTATTAGGTTTTGGTGGCTTAGGAGGCAGTGCTGCAGATGAAAGGGTGAAAAAAAAAGTTGATTATAACTTATTGAATACCTGAACATATATTCCTTGAAATTATACATTACTACACCATTGAGAAAAGAAAAAGAATAGTTAGAAAATAGTTTTCCACCACTAACAGGCTTTAAGAGACATGACAGAAATCAGTATACTTTACTGAAAACAATATAATTCAACAAGAAAGATGTACTGTTTAAACAAAGCATGTTACTCTTGTAATAATAATTTTTAAGCAAAATGTAACACCATACTCATCTCCTCCCTCTGTGAAGAAAGCATTTGAGAAAAAAAAATTCTGAAGTTTGCTTTTACCTTCTTTCACTATCTTCAGGTGAATACAAATAATAAACTATGTAAAATTTCTTGGAATGTTGCTGTTTCCTCACCTAGAAGCTGAGTAATAAAAGATGCAAACCCACAGCGATACTGTATTAAAAAGAATTTTTCGTGATCCTCAGCGTTCTGTGCAATGACTTGCCAAAAAGCCACTGGAAGAAACCCATCTGTGACCCAAATACCTCTTGTGTTAATCTTAGTATTCTACAGAATAAAGTGTGTTCCAAATGCCAGAACTGATTAAATACCACATCCCCCTTTTCTCAATGTCAAAGCTACATATGTATACCAGTGGGTGCCAGAGAAGACACTGCAGCACTCCTGACTTACTAGCAAGGGGGACTACATTGGAATCAGGATTAAATATCAGCCCAGATCTTTTAGTTCTCCTGTAAGTATATCATTCCTCATGAATGTCCCTGCCCTGTGTATTATGACTGGCTACAAAAGGTGATTATTTTAAAGATGTGATGAATATCAAGATAGCATAATATTTTTATATGATATGAAAACAATGGTGCTATTTCAGGTATTCAAATATTGCTAGATTTTAAAATCTGCTTTTCCTCTAACAATCCAAAACAATAATGTGTAATCACTGTTTCAGCAAATAAAAGTGTTACTACAGCATCTCCTTTTAGCCACAATGTGGAATAGAGATAGCAAAAATAAAAGCAATACAAAATTTTTATGCTGTAATAGCAGAGCTAGAACTATATCTGACAAAAAAACCAAAACAGAAACAGGTCAATTCGGTAAAAACTCAATTAAGTAAGCAGACAGGTATTTCTACAGGTATGATTCTAATTACTATAGCCATGCACTAAACAACAATTTAATACTAATTTATTGAATAAAAAAAATAAAAATAAAAACTATTTGTATCAATGACAAAGTAAAGAAATCCACTAAGAATTTTTAGCATCTATTTTAAAGACCAAAATGAATTAAGTCTTCCATAATAAGACTGCAGTTTTACCTGGTGGATCCATTTCTATGTAAAACATCAAGTCTGTGCCACAATTTATATCTGTCTTAGGATATTCTATATCCAGTTCTTCCATATTCCAAACAGTATTGTACATTTGTATGAGTTTCACTGAGTAAGCTCACATGCAAGAAAAGAGTCAGGCTCTCTTTGTAATGGTGTCTTGGAATTCATTTTAAAACCTATAAGGGGCTGCGCTGTAACCTATTACATCATAATCCTTAGCCAATCATGTCAAAATAATGTCACCAGACCACTCCTGTTTCATCATTTTGTTCTACATTAATCTTAAAACAATTTCAGCTCTGGAAAGAATCTACATTTAGCAGAACTGCAATATAAACCTCATATTACAAACAAAAGGAGCAAGTGGGCTCTCCTTGCCTGCCTTCCCGGCTCATTTTCCTGACTTTGCTGCATGGTACAGTCCAATCCGGGCAGGATGACAAAAGGCTGATATGCTGCAGCACGTAGCTCATACACACACACACGCACACACACACAGCACACTCGCACTCACACACAGAACAGCTCCCTTTAGAAGTAGGTCGGTCACATCTCAGATGCAATCTGCTGCTGGTATGCCTGAAGTTTACCATTCAAAAAGCGTTAAAATGCTTCTGGTCCTACTATAAGTATTAAAGATGCAGAAGGGAAAAGAGCATGATTCTGTATATATATATTCATTACACACCCATTTTACATATAGGTAGACACCCAGGCATATATACATCCACATAACGGAATATGTTTTTAAACTCTGCAGATTTCTATTATTTTAATGGACACAGATGTCTGACACTTTATATTATTATATGAAATACACTTCCTGCAGAGATATCTTTCCCTCCCTTATCATTTTGTCATAAAATACTATTTCAATTGACTTAAATGAACTAATTTTGAAAGCCAAAAGGCAAATATTGTAATCTTATATTCAGTAGGCTTTTCTAAATCGTGGAATAAAGTCAAAACTAAGCAAGATCTTGAAACATCATTTTGCTTAACATAAAACACCAGTCTGTCAGGATACAACAAGATTTAGTCTGCCTTTTCATACTGTTTCTCTACCCTAGACCTACTGAGATATTTATCAAGTTAATTGTGTTTAAAAGCAAAAGTCCCTTGTCAGTGTCTCCTTCCTCACTTGACTTTATGTCATCAGTATCCTCCTACCATTTAGAAATATTCCTTCTTAACTGTGTCCCCCCCGTCCCCAACCCCTGCACTGCTGATTGTAACTTTCTCAGATCTCTCGGAAGAAACAGGCACAGACAGACTATTAATTCCAGAGCAGAATACTATGTAAAGCAATGTGAATGCTTTATACTCACTATAATCTATGGGGGCAGAAAACCAAATACCAAAAATAACCACAACAAAGAGTAGCTGTAGCAACTATCTGTGCCTACATCATAAGAAATTCTAGTGCGGCTAAAATGTGCTCTATCTCACAAATCCTCATTAAAAAAATTAACACACTTTATATCCTTCACAAATATTTCACACATATCTACCCCCTCTCTGTGCTCCTCAGCCGCTTACCCTTTTTAGACAAGCATTAACATCCAAGAATGTCTGGAGTGCCAACAGCTACAAAAAAATACACGCTAATTTGCTTTATACGTTAATAAGCTTAAATTCATTCTGAAATAGACTCTGCCCTTCCTGTTTAGGTAGATGTACTGCAAAGATTCCTTCCATTTCCAAAATGAAACAGGATACTTACAATCATCTCAGATACAAGTACAAAATCTGAACTTGGAGGTTTAGCTTACCTGCTACCTGAACAGTTGAGTTGCCAAAGTAGTTATTCAAATTAGATTATACAGGTTTCCTACAAAGACTACATTGCTGCATTTAGGTCTCATGTGGGATTAATAAGAAATTTTATTCAGTTGAATAGAGGCTTTCGGAAAAAATTACTACTTCTCAAGGGTTTCACTGGTGGCCAGATTCTGGACTGCCCACACTTACATAATCAGGTTAGTGCTCAGCTTAGATTAGTCTAGCTTGCAGGCAAAGACAGAAGGAGGCAGATATGCAATAACTTGGAGAGGTACTGAGGTACTTTTTACTCATATATCTTAAGATCATGAAAGCTCTACGTGGTAATCAGTTATAGTACAATATTTCCAGGAGATGATGAAGAAAACACACAAGAGAAATTCAAAATCACTTACTTTGTAAATTATGCATTGCAAATTCTTGCCCTTGTAATACAGCCTGAAAATACAATCCAATGATCTGAAAAATTAATTGGTTTCCTCTTATAAAAATCTTGCTTAAAAACACTGCAAAACCTCCTTTTACTAGGAAGCTCCTCTGAAGCAATGAAGAAAAAAAAATTCTGAAAAAGACACTGTTCTGCTTTCCAACCAACGTTCCATAAAAATCCCTAAAAAAGCTGGAACATGCAGTGAGAAAATCCACGCCTTCTCTCTCTTCTTAACTGCTTAAAGCTCTGTGCTGTGCAGAAGGTATCCACTTACTCTTGTTCATCATTAAAAAGCAAACCTGACTTTAATACTGAAAAAAAAAAAAAAAGAAACCACCAGCCTCCATAGCTTGCACAGCTCTCTCAGATAAAGATCTCAGTTTCATGATTAACGTGGGCAGGTTCAAATATTTGCTGAGCCAGGGATGTCAGGTGGGGGAGGGGGAGCCAGATTCAAAGTAAAAGTTGTCATCAGCTAACAAGTGGCCAGTGCAGGGCTAACTTTCTCATTTTAGCTAAGTAAATGAGAAGAGCACTGTAACAGGCCTTAAAATAGTCTCCGTCACTGGCTGCTGAGTGCAGTTTTAAAGTTGAGAGCACACCATGAAGAGTCAAATACTGCGCAGGCACAAAAAGGGATTATACAGAGAGGGAAAAGGTTTTGTTTGGTAGAGATCACATTTGCTAAAGGAACAGAGCAGCAACTGAAGAGCCTGTTCCACTTTGCCTACAGAGATTAACTTCTTTGCCAGCTATGCTTTAACAAGGAAGTAAATTCAAAGTGAAAGGAGAAGACAACCACAATATTTAATTCAGAGAATGAAGAGAAGGGGATTAACATGTTCCTCCCACTTGCTGGAAACACTGAGAACTTCTAGTAGTTCTGTTCCTTGAGATCAGCTTGTGCTCCTTATGGCTGTCAAATGGCACTGAAAAGTTTACACCTCTAGAACACTCCACCTACAAAAGGCTTCCTATGCTACGAAACACCAAACCCACTTGTACCTCATCACGAAATCCCAAATATCTGCAGTACATTTTTAATGTTTTACAGTTGATTGACTAGCTTTACTTACAACAATCCCTTGCTTTTCTAGTTTTAGCCTTTGCCTACTTGAACATTTGTCAGTTCTGTACATAATTGAAAGTCCCACAGACACAAAGGTATGGCCTACTTCAAATGGAGATGGTAAGCTTAGCTCCTACTTCTGACAGCAACTGATATGCCTCCTATTTACTGTTAAAATTACAGAAGGTGTTGATAACACTTACGGTTTTATTGGGCCACAATACAGAACGATAATCACAAAGGAGAAAAGACAACCTAAACCTGGTTCACTGAATTGTTTATAATTTTAAAAAGCACAGGTACCTATACATAGATAAAAGATAAGGCTTCGTTCCAAAGTCCTTTTGCTTTTTTTATTTCACTGCATTGTGCAAAAATGAATTCCCAATCACCATGTAGAAGGGAATCAAAGTGTCTTGTTAAAAAAAGATACTGGCATGCACACACCTGCATTTTCACACAATGGCCTTATCCTAACTTTTATTTAAACTTAAAAAACTGAAGTGATACCCATTGAATCAACAGATTTGTATTTGCAAATAAGGGGCCTATTATTTTTTGCAGTTGTACTCCAGTGTTCCTCTATCTATAAAACATTTCTTTTTAAAAAAGTGATGTATGAAGCAGGAAGAGAACTGATCAGGTTTGATGGGCTTGTATATGTGTGTTACATATACTCACAAATACAGACATACAAATATTAATCTGCAAAAAAGTCCAATAATGTCATACATGCTGTTTCAGTTTTACCAAATACCTTCAAATAGGTATTGAGAAACAAATCAAAGCCTAAGCCAAGAATACAGCATTCGCTCTCCGTTAAATCAGGTATAACGCCTGCATTTATTAGCTTAGAAAGGGAGCCCTCTGCCGGGTGAAGCACGGAAGTGCATCATCCCTCCCAAGAGACATCGGCTCTCTTCGGGACAGACTGCCCTTTTGCACTCTCCAAACCACACTCGGCGCTGCCGACAGTCCAGCAAAGCCCCTGGCATGACGCAGAAAAGTCCTGATGAGGCACAGAATTTCTTCCTATCTCCTTGTGTCTCCAGGACACTACTGACAGGACTGTGGCTTGAGCCTGACCACTACAGCACTCACTACAGAGCTTTGTGACTGATTCCGAGAGGAATGTTACCATGCTTTTTAATACTTTGTGCAGCTAAAAGCAAAGTGTCTGTACCTTTGATTATAGTGTCAGGACTCTCATTCCATTACCAGCAAGTGAGCAGTTACATGTAAGACAGTCTCATTACCTTACTCACTCTTAGCTATGAGCCTGTAAGTAGTAAAACCTACCTCTTCCTGCTCACAACCACAATATTTCACAGCTTCAGCCGTTACTTAAAAATGTCATTTATAAGCCTGGAAAAAGGAATAAACTGGGATAGACAGTCCAGACAAAATAGCTCAGCTTGAGTTACTGTGCAGAGCATTACAGGCTTCAACTAATCCATACAGGACAGCAGTTCCTTCCCACCAGTGCAGCAGCTCTTCCGCTGTTCCTCCCCAGCCAGTCTACTCGCAATGCCACCCACTGTCCATGTTTCCTTGCCATTCCACCATGTCCCCTTTGCTCTTTGCCTTCTTGCAATAAGACACACCTTAATCTCACACACCCAAAGCCACTCCAACCTCCTGAACACCCTGCAACACAGAGAGGACCCCATCTCCTTATGCTCCCCCTGAAAATCCCCTCCCAGCTCTCCTATCACATACCTTTCCTCTGTACGACCTGCCTTCCCGGCCACCACCTTCAAACAGACTGCATTACTCCGAGCACCTGCCACGCCCCAGGGATGGCTCTGGTACCTGGATCTAGGGCACGCCTCCTCCAGGCAAAATCAGGAGCCCTTACGAACCTTGAAATTTAACTGAAAAAAAATCTAGTCTTCCATACCTACAAACATAGCCTATTTTTCAATATTAACCTCTAAAAGCACGTGCCATCACACCTCTTACAATATGTGAGATTCTGTGAGAAATAAGCAGCACTATTAGCTATAACCTGTTACAAACTAACATATTTTCTTCTAATATTACTATTTTTAATAACATATTTAGAGACACGTACTTTGTTTCTGACTGTAAAATTAGCATTACCCTTTAAATTAAAGCCCAAGAAGCTGATCATCAAGTTGGAGTGTTAAGATGAGATGCTTGCCCACTAACACCATTTTTTGGCTCTCCTACTGACAATGGAGAAGAATGAGACTACAATCAGAAAAGGGATCTGGTTACTAATTATTCAAAACACCAACCACTTCCCCAGTCTTACCTCTCCTGCATTACTACTACATCTTCACTACACCCATAGGAACAAAAGGTATTTTAACTTCAGTACATTAACTTTTCTGGAGGGCTAAGCACTATCCTAATTCACAAACTTAAATGCATAGTTTACTGATGAACACTGTGACAAAGAAAAAAAATCAGTCCAGAAAAAAAAAAATCAAGTAATGGTCTAGGACTACCTCCTGTTTTTGCTTTACATTGTGCAAAGCATTGCTCTGGCTAGCTGTAAGATGTCCAATTAAAGATGCCCAATTTAAGTTACTAATTTTAAGATATATTAAGATATAAGGTTCACTTGTGTACTTTCTATTGCCTTGAGGCAAGAAGGATAATTAGTGAGTGATGCAATAAGAAAAAATCCACAGTTGTGCAAAGATCTCTTTTCTGGTTAGATCACTTGTCTCCAAAAAGTATCTAATTGCTGTGTAAGATAGCACTGAAACTTCATGCACAGCTTATTTTAGACAGGATGTTTTCACCCAGGCTTGGGAATAACACAAAGAAAAAATAAAGGAGGAAACTATCACTCCAGTCTGTGAAAAAAAGAAGAAACTTCGCAGCACTGGCTTCCCTGTTATCACTTAGTTG
This sequence comes from Neomorphus geoffroyi, assembly GCA_033558235.1. NCBI lineage: Eukaryota > Metazoa > Chordata > Aves > Cuculiformes > Neomorphidae > Neomorphus > Neomorphus geoffroyi. The sequence continues at coordinate 16,902,305 of JAUMJM010000048.1, read as the reverse complement.
TCATTACATTATTTTCAACATGTACGATTCTCCTTAAAACCTCTTAGTTTGCACACTTTTAAAGTTCTATTATAGATTGTCATTCTCAGAACATTTAGATGAAAAAGAAGTTATCTTTTCCAGGACTTTTCCTTCCATTATAATAACTCTTTAGCAATTTTTATGGAAACTCAAGCCACCAAAAGCAATAATTTTGAAGATGATAATTCTGAAAAATACACCTTAGAGTCTCCTATGAGAATGGTAAAAACAGCACTTCAGATGAACTGGCCACTGAATGATTTCGGTGAGGAAAACAGACCCGTGTTCTAATCCTGCAAACTTACATAACATTGTATTAAGACTCAACTTCTGAAATTATTTGAGTACTTTACAGACTTAAGAGCAAAAGTTAGCAAACCACAGACTAAAAAGACTGAAAATTCATATCTGAAGACATACTACTAGATGCACAAATGTTCTACTAAAAAACATTCCACTGCCCAGGATGGACTTTAAATTGCAGAGGGAAGGAGTTCTATTTTTGTAACAGATCATATGATAAAAATACCAGGAGGACCCTCAAAATAAACTATTGCATTAAAAAATATTAATTAATACAGAAGCAAAATTAAAAACAAGACCAGGTCTTATTATAATTATTAATGTAGTGTAAAAGCCTATCAATCTGATGGGTACAGTCACATTTCTTCAAGTGCCCTAATGATATTCTCAAAACGATTGGACTCCTTGTCCTTATTAGTAGTTATAGCATCAGCACCTTTCACTTTTATACTTCCCTCATATGAAGCAACTCAGGATGACATGCAACCAAGCGATCGAGATCTCAAGTGCACCTTAAGAAACTTTGGGAACATTGTTGACCCTAGCTTTGCAAACTTCCAGTTTTGAATTTACACAATTTAAAGCATTTGCAAACATTTAATTAAAATTGCTATTAGCAAACTCTTTAGAATATTAGTGAATTCAATAATGTATTTTGCTTTTTAAGGCTTATAACGAGTGGCAAAGAAAATAATTCTTTAACAATTACCAGGTATTTGTTGATACTTAGTCAAATAGCACAAATAGTCATTAGAAAACTGGATGGACTCTTGTGGTTGTTATGAAGCATTAGAAGATGAAAAACACAGCGTTTCTGGAAATGCCTGCTTAACTATGACAAAACTGAACAAAACCAAATCGGTATAAACTAGCTGAAAATAAATGCACACTAAATATTAGAGAAAGCTTCCTAAATAATAGAGCTGCTAAGGTTGAAAAAGCCCTCCAATTAAAGCTGTAGGAACAAAAAAAATCTTAGTAATTTTAAAGTAATCTTCACTAGTTGATGAAGGGGATTATACAATCCACCTACCTGAAATATGAGAAGTAAGACATTTTTCTACTGCTCTTCAAAGCTTAGGCAGACCCAGAAATCCTACCACTATGAACTTCACCTTGTACACTTCGAATAGAGGTGGGAGACTTACAGCCTGCCCAATGTTCTGTTCACTATCGCCCTAACCTTTCTTCACATATTGTCTGATAACAGGCTATAGAAAGAACCACTTTAAGCTAAAATCTGAACTTCCCCTGCGTTAATAATTTCCTTTGCACATAATTAGCTGCTCTGTCTTGCTCCTACCAAAGATTTGATTTAAAACTCGGGATTTTTGCATACATTAAAGGTGGGTTTTACTGTTTGTTGGCTAAATTAGACACTAACTCACCAAATCAATACAAGTGTAATCTAACTTTTCTGACTGGAGTTTTAATGTTTTCTGTGTAGTTCATTCATGTTGATAAATCATGAGAGTCTTTAGATTAAAAATAGATATATGTAAACAAAGGGGGAAATCTTACTTTATTATGATGATCTCTATGAGGTATTGTAGTTGTAAGAAAATCTGATTGGGAGTGGAATGAGAATTAAATAAAATCTCCAGAATTTATCCCCCCACACTACCACTACTGCATGGTATGCATTCTACTGTTTTTCAGGTCTTAAAAATTCACAAATTCCTATTGACTATTTACTGAAAACACAATGAAAGTCCTAAGGCTATACAAACTCTGCATACTAAAATTATTTTAATGAAAACGACAATCTCTTATAAAACAAACGTTACCCACCACTACAGAACATGCAAACAACTTCTACTTAATTCTGTAATTATGCACTTTTTACATTAAGTTTGATTAAAAAAGAAAACCAACTAGCATTTACTGTCCTTAAGTTAAATTCTAATATTTAAGAAAACAGTGGTATAAAACTTTTTAAACAAAAAATGATTTCTACCTGGTACAGGCTGTCTCTCATTCCATTCACTCGTGATTAAAACCTCAAGGATTTTTATGTGGTGTTCAGTACTATCAGAGCTGCAAGAGATGGATTAGATAATAAGAACTAGGAAAAATGGAAAAGTTTACAGTAGAATTAGTAAAAAAAAAACTGGAAAACTTACAATGCCTTCCACATTAGACACCAGAAAATCAATTAATTAAGCTTAATTTTGTATACAACTAGTCCATATTTACAGTGCTAAATATAATAAAAGATGACCCACATACCTTGCTGTCGGGAATTTGAAAAGCAGAGGGCTGAAAATTTCAGCCAGAGACCTTGTATTCAAAAGATTTTTGCTGGAGGCTTGACAAACTCTGAGGAAATGTTTGAGCAAATACTGGAGTGTGAGCCAATACTGGGGAGGTATACTTGGAGATCTGATGAGTTTCTTCAGCAGCTGAGCATATTCCTCTGAGCTCTGCACTTCTGCAAGCAAACAGACAAAAGGCTCCTGATATCAGCACAGGAACATTCAACGAGTAAAATGAAACTATATCTGACTCCTTCAGTAGCATCAGTTTTTCAGCAAAAAATAATAATCTTGTCCTACATTTGTGCTGAAAGACTTATTTCTTATTTTGAAAAAAGTGAAATGCTCAGGAAAGAGTAAAGAACAAGTATTTAAAAGTCAAATGGAAACAGATACGCATTTTGGTAAAAACCACAATGTGTTCAGAGTGTACTGGCAGAAGTCTGTCTTGTGTTTGGTGTCACACATGATTGGATAATTCTGAGATGCACTAGATAAGTCTCACAGGTGCTGTTCTAACTTTGAAGGTTACCAGTAACAATATCCTGTCCTGAGATATATAACAGAATAGTTGGCCCACGTGCTGGAAGCCTACAAGCTGTATGTTTTTGAAATGACCACTGTACCTGATGAATGTTACATGCATGTATTTCTCACTTCATAATCTGCAACTCCCAACACACCACAGAACACGATGACCTCTAATACATTTACTTTGTCAGCACTGATAAAAAGTTAAAAATTAGCTTTCTGCATACAGCTAAGTCCTTGATTTTTCCCCCCAGTTTTTCTATACTCATTATACTTACTAAGATGAAAAGAGCTGTATTATCCCTTATATTTTGTGTTATGTTTACCTAAATAGCTAAGTAACTCATGTATGTCTAGATCTGAATTTAAGCAGCTTTTGTCAAAAGTGGTGAAGGTATATACATTTTCTGAGATGCCGTCTGGTTGTGCAGATTCTTCCCTGTTCTGTGGATGACAGTGGGACCACTAGATATCCAGAAGTTTAATAAAAGTTTTTTTGTTTGATATTTTAAATAATGTGGTAATCATACCTTGAGCTACAGAAATCATGTCACTGTGCACAGCTGCTGGAATGATGGGATTTGGCAGGTCCAGAAGATACCTCTTGAGAGCATCTGACAAAGTGTGCACATCAAATGCCTCCAAATCCAATGAAGAGGCATCTAAAGGGGAAAAGCAACATACTTTTTAGACATTAGAAACTGGAAAAAAATATACAGACTTATGATACTAGGGTATTATACCAACTCAAAATTGCTAACATACCTAGCTCATGCAGAACTACTCAAAAGAAAGAATATAAGACATCAAGAAGCATCTTTGAGATGAAAAACATACAGTGCTCAACACCAGGCCTTTGGGATATGATGAACCAAATGGCTTCCACAGCTGTGTGTAGCCTTCTGTCATTTACACTGCAGGGCTGAACTCAGAATAATGGTAGTAACTTGCTGCATGTTGGCAGTGTTATGGAACATCAGAATATTTTTAACAGGTCTCTGTTTTACTTGTAAATATTTTGTGTAAGAAGTAAAGTATTAATCAAGGGTTTGGGCAAAAGCAGCTTCTCTATCTGTAGCTACTTCTATTATGACTAGAGGTTTGATTAATAGCTTGTGGCTCCAAGTCTGTAAATATTTATGTGTGTAAGTCGAAATAAATTTACATGTGCAGAGCTGGGTGCTGATTGTTTTATGCAGCTGCTAGGGTTTATCTTGTAAAATCTGATACTTTTCCAGGATAGTTATGGCTTGGGCTAAGATTTGGGAGTGTCACACGAAGGACTACTTGTTAGTAGTGGAGCAAGGAATCTCAGCAGCAAAATGAAAATAGGAAAATACAGAAATGTTTACTTAGTGCATAAAAGATTAGGATTCATTTTGAAACATGAAACTCTGGTACAGTAAAGTCATAAATGTTTACAAAGATTCAATTTGGTACAAGAATTCAGAGGCATTAATGCTGATCAACTTTCTAGGCTAGTTCAGTCCCCCGTTAAAATAACAACTGAACCTATCCGGCCAGCTAAAACCAAATTCAACAAGATCGTAGAGGAACGAGATATGTAGTATGTTTACACATACTGTGAAAAAAGGCAGTCAAGGGGGGGTAGTGAAAAACCTAGTGCTCCTCCACCTCCTTTTTGTTTTCCCCAGTGGAAAGCTTGCAGTACAAGCTCAATTCTTATCAGACACCAAAGCATTCACATGAGAAAAAAGACACTGTGAACAGCTCAGATGATAAAATACTTGCAATGTGGATACAAATTCTACAAGAGCAATTATGTGTTAGAGAATCCAACCACAAATTCATAAGAAATAGTCTTCACTAGCTTTGTGGCCCACAGGATGTTTTTATTTCATAAGCCAAGTTAAATTCTTGTTCCTTCAGTGTTGACCCATTCTCTGAAGGATATCCTGAATAATTATAATGAATATATGAGTTAAGAATAAACTTGTGGTACGTTGCAGCTCCTTGGGTGTAATGTCATAAAAAGAGTTGAGCTCTTCCCATGTGCTGAGCTGGCCAGAAGCAAGTCAGCTGTGCTTTTAGAGCTAGATAGCACTGTGTTGAAGCTAACAAACAGTTATTCAATTAATATAGAGAACATTTTAACCATAAGCAGAAGAGCGCTCTAATACAGTTCACAACTTTGAGACCAAAGCTCACCTTGCCCTCTGAATTAGCACTCTGCTAAATCAAAAAAAGCAGGCAGAGGAGATGAGATATATTTGTATCTATGTATCTAGATGGGCACCCACTGCACTGCTCTGATCCTATCTTAAAGACAACTCAGAAAGATACACTGTTACTAAAGCATCAAGTCCTGTTCTCTCAATACTAATTATATTTTAAATCACAAGTTCTTGATCTCAGAGGAGATATGAACCTTTCACAAAAGTACACCTCAGTTTAGAGACTTAAAAAGGGATTCAGATTAAGAGATGCATGAATATTGGTGGCATAGAAAATCTGTATTTATCTGGACTTAAAAATACAATTACAATACTTAAAATATGTCTTAGGCTGTTAGCACCACAAGCATATCTCCTCTCCTTGCTTGCCACATTCATCTACCTCTTTACTCCCACCACAATGAGCAGACTACAGGATGCTCTCTTCATGTGAAGGAACAGCCAAGTCATATAATCATGTCTTGCTCACCTTGTTAATAGTTGCAATTACTAAAAATGAAGAGAGTAAATGCACAGTTTGAGTTTGCTTCTTTTGTGCCTTTGAAAGCATAGCATGCAACTAGTTTCATTTTCTTGCCCTTGTATTTTTGTGCTCTTTTAGGAAAGGAAACTCACACCCCACATTACACCCCAGCTTGCAAAAGCACGGTCAAGCACTTCCCCTACGATAGCTCCTGGTATCATATTGCAACTGAGCATAGCCATGCCTGGCCTGAAGCAGAAATAAGAGCACCACAAAGAGAAAGAAATATATTTCAGGCAAACTTCTATGAGTGGTGTTAATGGTGCAGCTGCATTATCCTATCCAAAATCTGAGAACCTAGCCTATCGCAGCAACATTAACCCAATGTTCTTTCTCTTCCAGCACCACCTGATGTAGCAGACAGGGAATGTGCAGCTATTACTTCTCCACCTACTGGACCAAAAAAATGCACACAGAGAACTGTATGTATACAAATAGCCATTTGTTTATAAAATAATAACCTGTAGCCTTACAAGAAAAGATAAAGATATATCTTTATCTTGTTTCAGAACAAAGCACCTTGTTATAATCTGTACAGCTAGATTGTCAGAACGTGAACAAGCAAGTGACCAAGAGATTATTAAAATAATTATTGGAAGAAAACATGCAGTGGAGCCACGAAAAAGAGAAAACTTGTAAAAGTGAAAAATGCCTTTCATATTAAGTGTAAAAGTTGGAAACCTTTGTAACTTGTATTTGTCTTTTTAATATTGTATTATTCAGAACCAGGTAAATACATAAGATGAGTAGGGGAACAAAGAAGAGGCGCAGACTGACCACAAAATCTGTCTAGTGCTTTAAGAAAGAGAACTGTACTTACCACATTCAAGAATTTGTCTTAATTCAGCTGAGCTGCTTGAGCCTTGTGTGGCATACAAAGTCGAGCACTCCAGACCTTCACAACAAAATTGATGTGACACATTAATATTCCAGTGACTGTTGCCACGACACAACATTTTCTTCAAATAAGTACTTAAAGTACAAATAAGCAATATTCTTGCACCATCGTATACCTACCACACTACAGACTGTGATTGTTTCTTAAGGCTGTAAGACACCCTTTTCTACATGCAAACTGCTGGGTCTGCAGAACGAGCTAGCCAAGAAGATCAGAGATGCCAACAGTCCCACATACCCTGTACAATCTTCCACAGTCTGGCTGTATGACGGCAGGACTGGGAAACAGATTCACATACCCCAGGGAAGAAAACAGCTTGCACTAGCAACATGGAAGCCAGATCTTCCTTTACAATTTACATGCTGGCTGGAAACACTAGTCTTTGAGGTGGATAAGAAGTGGGCAATCTAAGTCAGGCCACCCCACAGGAATGGGACAGGGACATGACAGGAGTTCTGACATATCCTCAGTAGATTTAAAGATTTAACTGAGACTTCGAAGTCACAAGCATGCCTAACCTTTGGTGCCCCCTGCAGTCAACAGCCCTTTCTGTCAGACAGGTAACCTTTACACGCCTATACATAGAGCCTGTGACCTCACGGTGCATGTAGGGTAAGCGCCACCTCACTAGTGTGAGAGAAAAAGCCTGTATACCTCACATAATATGTCAAATAATCCACCTGAATAAAAGACACCAGTGCAGTGTTCTCTACTTCAGAGAAAACAGAGCAGACAGAAGGAAAGAGACCATTCCTAAAGATGCAGAGCACCAATGATTTAACAGTATCAGTAGCTTTGCTGGAAGCAGCACTCGCTTATGCAAACTGTTGCTAAATACTTGCCCTTCTCATTGATCCTAGCAAGCACTCAGTCATTCAGGAAAGGCTTATGTTCTCTTACAGTGTTAGATCAGTATGTGAAACCTACGTCCTCGAAGACAGTGACCTGAATCTAACCAGACCACTGATTTTCTTCTTGCTCAGGCCACTGAATGAGGACCCACTGAGCAGCTCTTTACCTCACCAGGGCTATGAAGGTGACATCAAATGAGGAGCCAGGAGCAAAGAAATAAAGCAAAAGAGGCTTGACACAGCAGAAGGAAGGTGAAAGCCTCAAAAGCATGGAGAGACATCAACAAAGGAACAGCAGAAGAGCAAAAATACCATAAAAATAACATATGGCTGGCTCAGCATACAGCAGCAATAAAGAACTGACTCCTGAAGTACAAAACCAGTTCTTGTAACTTTTTCATATGTAATTATTTTTTTCCTCTCTATTTGGGGCAAAACATTACTTGTTTACCTGTGTATCCAACTCAATGTTATGTTGGTGTTTCCACAATCAACGTAAGGTGCTTATCACTTACAAAAAACTAAGCAACACCAAACCCTTCTCCCTCACCTATCAATACTACTTACCCTAGTTGAGTTTTTATATGTCATTTAAGGTAAGCTTTGATTTTGCTCCTATGGCCCAAGTAGTCTCTACTAAGCAGAAACCAATGCAACAAGACTTAAATGAGATATTATCCTATCTGTTGAGTAATGTAATGAATTAGCAGCTCTAGCAAGCGTAGACGCCAGCTCTGCGTCTGATTTTGCAGTCTTGACTCACATAAGTAACAAAAACCTTGATCATTCTTTGGCCTACCTTTCTTTTCAATTGTCTCCACTATCTTGATAAGAATCGGTGGAGCAACATCAGGAGGGGCAAACTGTTCTGTAAGATCTGGAAGTGAAAAAGCTGTAAAAGAAAACAAAGGAAAATAAGCCAAGCTACAGCTGAATGCAATTTCTGTTTATAAAAATCATAACACATAATGCAACCAGTTAATTGTTCAGTACGGGACAAATATCCCATGTGCCAGGCCTCAACATGAACACCCCACGGGTACTCAGAAAGCTAAATAAAAATTATGACAATTGCATTTTTATAGCATTTTCTTTCATGGACCTCAGTCAGTCCTAGAATTGCTCTCCATATGTGCTATGAAAAGAAAACACTGTAAAAGTTTGCAGTCTACAGATGGGGAGAAGTACAGTGCAAGGAAGAAAAGAAAAATCTGGAACTTTTACACCCAGTGAGCACCATATGAGGGAGCCAAACAAATCACCTTCGGGAACCTGCTGATTCTCTGGGTAAAACATCTACAAAGGCCAAATGGCTGTAGAAAAAAGGATTTCACATTCATATAAAAGTTCCATAACTTCTGTTTGCTTTCAGTTTCCAAGCACAATACTATTAATGGTACAGGTTTTGTGAAGAATTTTCTTTCCTACAATGACTGGTTAAGAATAAATAGTGCTATAATCAAGAACATTTTGCAGATTCAAACAAATCTGCAAAGCAATTTTTCATGCAATCCAGTTTCTTCACAGAGAGAATATACCATATAAAGGAATGTTCTGGCTCTGTAACGTGAGGGATGATCTATCTCTAAACACACTGTTTTTGCCAAAAGAGTAATTATAAAGTTTTAGAACCATCCTGTTTAACTCTTGAAAAGCAAGAACCTTTACATAATTACATCACTGCCAGAAACATCTGCATAGTTTGATGGGTTATGATTGATAAACAAAGAATAATCACTGAAGTAAAAGCTGCCAGTTGCTTAAGTGTCTGTGATCTCTGCCCAACCAAACTCACCATGGACAGAGAGCAATTCTTACATACACACGCATGTATACATATGCCTGCATGCATAGGTATATATACATGCATGCACATGCACATACCATTTCTAGAAAGTTGAAACTGGTCAAAATTATAAGGATAACTAAGTAGAAGGAGAAAAAGAAAAAAACACAACGGCAAAATATGAATAGAGAGATCTTACTGAAAAACTTTGAGACAGCCAAAAAATTTAATATGCCACAACAGAGAAAGAGAAAGCAGACAATTTTGGCTGAGAATATTTTGGAAGCAACAATTATGTAAGCTTCTAAAAATGCAGAAAATTTAAAAAGACAGCAAGGAAGGTACAGAAGACATCTGGAAGTACAGAAAGCTGAGAAGAGAAATGAAAGACAATAAATAATTATTATATATGAACTAGTAATAGAAGCGGAACATACTGAGACACTGTGACATGTCCCTTGCAAAACCAAGCAGGACGATGGAATAATAATGATGGAATACTTCCTATTCCATTCAGAACTGAGAAGGACATTAGAAAACCATCTGCTAGTGATAACAGTTTAACCTAGGAGGCCCAGAAAATGAGTATTCGTGAGTCCCTAAAGAGTTTTCTAAGCAGATCTCTGGCCTGCTGATGTTAATTTTTAATGACTCATGGAAAATCAGAGCAATTCCTGGGATCAGAAGAGTTCTAATGCCCAATCTGCACTATGAAAGGACAAATAAGATGACTACACACTGGTTACATTATCAGTCCTAGCCAAAATAAAGGAAAACCTACTAACTCCTATGATAAAACAATAAAAGATAGCACTATAACTAAGGATTGTCTGCCTAGCTTTTTAGAGAATAAGTTCTGTTAGAAACCACACCACTTCCTTCCTTTTTGGCACCACAGTTAGCTGAAAAATGTAAATGAGTAGACATAATAAGCTCTGAAGTTTTGTCAGATAGTTGATTCAGTATAACACTATGATAAAAAGTTAAACTCAAAGAAAGAACACGTTAAATAAGTGTAGCAGATGAGCAGATTTCCAAGTAGAACAAACCAATCAGGGAAGGAATGGACTTTTCATGTCTTTATACCTTCAAATCACTTTCAGGTCTCATCTGGATCATCTCTTTTAGCTGAACATCCTATTTGTGTTATCAAACACAAGTTGGGCATAAATTGAAGATGCTGCGCTCCAAGAGCCTCTACTGAGACATGTTGAATTATGGACCATTTGACTTGTAATATTCAGATCAAATGGTTCCTTTTGACCCCAAACTATGAATCTATCTTACGATGAGGGCAAATCTACTGCGAGAATAAATGGAAGATCAGATCAGTCATATCCAAGGGTATGCTATGGAAACACTCAAATTATGAGATACTGACAGACTCACAGAATGCTAAGGGCATACAATGCAGCCCTTACACAGTAGCAGAGAACTGGGTTTAAGAACAGGGTTTACATACTCTCACTTATGAAAACAGATTTCTGCTCCCTTAGGTAGCTAGTTACATTAAGTACCTGTCTCTCTCTTACATAACAGCAATGAATCTGCATCAACTCTCAACAAAGATGCTCATCTCATAATTTCATCTGGAAGCAGCATGAAGCAACAGTCAACAGCCTAAACTGAAACTGAGGAAAGAAAGAAGAGACAAAGAAGGAGAAACAGAGACAGAGAATGGACATATGACACATTTCAGGTTACAGCTCAGCAGTTCAAGGATGGTTCATCCAAGCTACCGAGCAGCAGAGCCATACTTTCTTGCATTAATCAAATTGTGTCTTGAAATCATGGCAAGAGATACACTCCAAATACCTATGAACAAAGTATATTTAGAAAAATAATTCCATTTCCCACTAGATTTAGATTTTCTACATGAGGGATGGAATCCAAGCAAAGCAAAAAGGAGAATCCAGTATCAGGAGAAGACGCCCTTGCAGGGTGAAAAAAAGACTACAGGAAATGTTCTGTCTCCATGAGACATTAAGAATGGGCTAGATGTAGACCTTGCGCAGATTACCCAATCAAAGAGTGCCTCTTCTTGCCACCTACTTGGTGCTGCTTCAGGCTTTTCATATACACTTTAAACAGGATCTTAGCTTATAAACTAGGTTTGTATAACCATCTGTAACTGAATCTCTTTGTTGTACAGTATTCTTGGATCAATAATATTCTTAGTGAAAGTGAAAGGCTTTTGGAAGCTATATATCTACCTTTGTATTTATGCAAAATCTATATTATGTCACCAGAACATACACATGTAAGCAGATGGCTCACTGGTTAAAAAGAGAGATTTCCAACACTTGTCTGTCACCCTGAACTATGCAATTGGGAATCAACATTTTAGGAGTTCAGAGGATTTCTGATGTCTCTTCCTCCCCGTACCCTATGCCTTCTCTCCAAAAGTGGAAATTTCTATCTACCAAAGGTATTACTGAACTTTTAGATATGAAGACAGCCTTTAAAATAATGACAACCTATTCCACAAATACATAAATTGCAAAATACTTGTGTACTTGACTGAAAACTCAAGATATTCACCTCTCTTTTTAATACTATGTGCATACTTGTGAATATAAGCTCTACAGCAAAAGGACACAAATGAACACATACAGACACACAACGGCAGGTACAAAACCTGCAGTTACCTTCAATGCAGCAATGACAGGAGAACAGATCTAAGTCACACAGTTACAGTGCTCACCAACATTAAAAAAAAATTCTCTTCATCAGAGTATAGAAGGCATTAACAGATTAAAATCACTTTAACCTCCCACTGCTCTAGGATTTCCTATTCATTGTGCCACCTCCAATATAATTAATTCATAGCATTATACTGACTTGCACTTGTACTTTAAGCTTCCTCACTTCCTCAATGAAGAGAAGAGGAAGAGGAATAAGAAGAGAAGACCTCACGCAACCTGCATTTAGTATCTGATTTCAAACGTGTCTTTTGCTTGAAGCATGCACAGCACAGCACAGAGGTTAGGTGAACCAAATCCACTATCAAGAACCTAAGCAACTTTGTAGATCCTTTTGCTACAATCCAGTATCAGTTTTTCACTTAAAGTAATCATTCAGTATCACAGTATCACAGTATCATAAGGTTGGAAAAGACCTTTGAGATCATCGAGTCCAACCTATGACCCAACACCTACACCTACTCCTACTTGTCAACTACACCATGGCACTAAGTGCCTCATCCAAATTCTCTTTGAACACCTCCAGGGATGGTGACTCGACCACCTCCCTAGGCAGCACATTCCAATGAACAATTACCCTCTCAGTGAAGAATTTCTTCCCTCCAAGTCCTGCAATTTTTTGGGAATTCTATGGTCTCCAAAATATTAAGGTTCTGAAAAGCTGTCATGCAACTTTTGTGTCCTCTTGCTAGTCGCAAGTCTGGTAGTGGGTCTCCAGATAGTAAGGAAGCTTCTGATGACAAATGATAAAAGCTGGATTTTCCACTAGCTCTGTTTTTACCTTGCTACAGTGAAAACCAATGAGATGAACCACAAGCCAAGGTTCACTCCAATCTGTGAACTCTTCCTTCTCTGTGATACAGTCAGTCCTGAACAGCTCTAAAGCAACGGCAACGTATGGGAGATGAGAGCATACCTTATGTTCAAGGGTTGCCAACACTGCTAAAAAGCGCAAGATGAAACCAGTACACAGCTGCACCTTTTGGAAGGGTTCTCAGTAAAAAGAGAATCTTTAGCGCTAGTACCTGGCAAGGACAAGTGGAAATTTAAAGCTGGAATTTGGCTTCAGATGCTTCTGAGCCAAAACTTTCGTTACCGCAAGAAGACGAATGACATGAAAATATATAAAAAGACTACAACAACTTAAAATGTAATAATACACAGCATGGAAAGGAGTTTAATTTCTAAATATTTTACAGGAATTATATACTAACATTACCTGATTTTAGCTTTGAGTCAAGATTACTCATCCATGTTCTTCTTTTTTCCAGAAATGGCATTAAAATTTGTGCATACATATTGCATTTGATAACAACACAGCTCTACATAAAAGCCTAATATTTGAGAGTTCAGGTCTTAGGATGATCGTAACTGGTTTAAGTGCATGCAGGTATAATCTTTATGTGTGCAACTGTATCCACAAACATAGAGAATTATGCACTCATAAATTTACACATATCCTTGTCTGAAAGTAATACAATATGTCCAAAACATGAATGGTTTGACCAGCACTGAAATTAGCTATAACAAACACAAGCATACTTATTAAAGTAGAAGAAGAAATACAAAAGTAGAGGTCACTGTCAAGCACATTGTGATAACGTCTCCAACAAGATTAGCCAGTAAAATATGAAGGAACAATGGCTGATCATGCACTTGAAATACAGTGACACTATCAGTGGCATAATGTATGACAAGCAGTGGATAATGGAGATATTTCCATGAACTTCATACCCATGCTTGCTATGGAAAATTTGGGAAACATGGGAAATTGCTTTCTTGATTGACATGTTGTTACTTCAGAAGGTATGTACTCTGCTAACTAAGGGAAATGGAATTAAAAAAATGTTGCACTATTTGCACGCATCTTCATTGAAAGAGAAACTGAATTTCAATAAGGATCCATAATGGCTGAATTTAATCACTTCAGAGTATATGATGTCAAATTCAAGTGAAGATGCATTGGAAATCAGAGTAGTCTGGCATTCCCGCACAGCCTTTAAGGCAGTGGTATCAACGGAGGCACTCCTACATACTCCTGTGTGCTGACTGCTAGTGACCTCCAGAGCAGAGACAGCAATACTTCAGGAAGACTGCACTGATAACACAGCAGAAGCCATGCCTGTGGAAACAATGAGTTCAGAGCCTCTGTATCAGGAGGTGCCTCCGCATGGGTGATGGCACGACTTGATACTTCTCATGGCTCTGCAGAGGCATCTGGTACAGACACAATGGCTCAGCTATCGTGGCCCTCGTCATCTGGGGAGGAAAGGCCACATGAGCCTTACAATCTGTCAGACAGTGGAACGACTCTTAATGACACAAACTCCTCACTTCTAGAGAGAGGCCACTTCATGGTCCATTATATGTTTCTTTATAGTCTTAAAAAGCAGCAAGTTCCTGCAGAAACTTTCAAAACAGTATGAAAGATTAAATCCACTCCAAAACCTAAATCCTATGGAGAAAGTTTCCATAGAGATCTGTACTCTGGGTTCAATGCCAAACCAAGACAGAAAACAAGGAGTCTGGTATTACAAATAAATACCAGAGAGATCTGAGGACCATAATCTTGCTGCAACATTTGCAATTTCAGAGAGCCTAATGGCATTTACCACAAGAACAGGCAAACAGAGAGTACAGAATTGCCCAGCTGCTATTAACAAACGGTTTTCACTGGGCAAGGGTTAAAGAAGGACAAGAAGGTGAGAGTGAAGACAAAGAAGCTGATGTCACTGTGTGTCTCAGATAAACCAAGGCCTGCAATAGACAGTAAATTCAGCTGCAACTGCTGGAAGAGAAAAATGCCTCTCCTTAGACCCAACTAACCTGAGATTATTTCGTTTGGCTATAGTTAAATTCTCCTACAGGTTGAAAGCATCACTGAAAACAGCAGGAGTAAGAGCTTGCTCAGGTTTCAACCACTTTCTCCAGTACTGTTTTCATTAGAAAGATTTTAAAAGACAACACTATTAATGGAAAAATATGAAAGTGATTTAAGCTTCAGTGAATTTGACACAACATTACAAGTGGCTTAATAAGAGTGTCTACAATTACTTGTCTTTTATTTTTATCAGATGTCATCAAACAGGCAAACTGTGGACTCGGAATACTACAGAAGCCTTGGCAGCCAAAGGAGACTATATCTAGAAGAAATGAAGACTATCCCAACACTAGAAAAAAGAATGGTCTGGCCCACCAATACCATCAGCCTTTGGGCTCACAAGAAGCCCATTTTTATAAGGGCAGAAAAAAGTCTGCAAGTCAAGATTTATTCCAGTATGAATGACTTTACAGCTATGAAAAGGAATAGTGAAATAATGTCTGCTGGTGACCTTGCCTGACTGGAGTACATCCAGGAAGCTGGATGGAAATACTGCCAGTTCTAAAATCCTTCAATACTATGCAGCCAGCACAGTCTACTTATTCCACCAGTCAGTATGTGTTGGGTATGAATTAGAGGATGAAATGACAACTTCAGTCAGATGTTTTCTGCTAATGGTAAGCTGACAATTTTAGCCTCAGAAGGAATACTGTAAAAATGGTTTATCACATCGGCTGTCACTCCTCTTTTTTATTCATCTTCAATGGATAAAGCAGAATACTCTTCCTAGGGCACCTCTATGACAACATTTAACCCTCACTGATAAACATCACTCTGTTAATATGCTTCTGGATTTCAAATGCTTTTTAAAGCATCCCTATTTCTGCTAAGATCCTACATCATTAATACAGAGTGGCAAGAACTTTTCAAAGGGACTTATTCTCAATGATGATGACTGCAGGAGTTCCCATCAGCATGAGCTTCTAACTCCAGTCAGTCCTCGTGTACTGCCTAAAATGCAAAGCCAGCATCTCCAGAATCCTCTGTGTGAGGTAAGTACTGACAACATCACCTGTAAGCTTGAAAAAGGGCATTTCAAACTGAATTTTGTAGAAAAACATACAAACTTGTTACAATATAGGTGGCATGTTAACAGAAATATATATATCATGATCGCGCCATTTATAGTCAAACTGTCTGAATCTGGGAGGGTCAGAATAAAACCTGAATGTTACTTCCTTTTATCCTAGCTACCCATAATACATAAAAAAAAGACATACACAACTGTATAAATCAATGCTGTAACTGAGATACAGCAAATACTTTGCCTAGATACTTTCCAGGTTTATCAGCACATATATGCAAGCAATGATCTGCTTGATAAAATATCGTGTGCACAATGATTATGCAGGAAGTCTGAAGGGCCGGAGAACTAAATCCTTTCTGCATCCCTGTTTATTAAGTTGCATCAGCTGCACCCTCAGGGCTCAGGAGGATAAGGGGCAACTATGTGAACAGAGGGGAAACAAGTCCAGGCAAACGCAACCTAGTACAAAAAAACCTTATAAATAACACATGGGAAAACAGAGAGAAAAAAACTTTGATTTGATATAGACAGTCATACTTTCTAACGTACCAATTCTCCCAAAACAAATCTGGGGTTTCCTTACCCTTTTCTGACACAAAAAATGAATGCCTGTCACAGAGCTGCTGCCTTAATCAACAAAGAATCCCTCTAAGACAAATAAAATAAAAGTCTGGAGAGACAGAAAATAAAGATGACTGTCTGGCTTAAGACAAGTTTGGCTACAAAAATAAGCAGAAAAATAAAACCACCAAGCAACATAGTGTAGAGTACTATATTCCTTTGTAATGGTTTAATACTTTTAATAGTGGCTGCTAATCATGTTTCACACTTACTAATTTAATGTTTCATAAAGCCCTATTTCTTTCATCTGTTGAAAGGGAAGTGATACTGTCTGTCCTGGGACGAAATTCTGTACATAATATTCTATCAGAATAAACCTCAGTAACTTTATAAATTATGAGCTGTCAGGCACTTTTCTCATCTGCTACAGAATATACTTCTTAGAAACAGGAGCTATAAATAAGACAACAGATGTTCTTTGTTGGCTTCAACTGAAGCACAGATAATTTTTAAAAGCAGCCTGTAGTAAAGACTGTTGTACAGACAGTATTCTGCTTCCCTCTATGGGTGAGATTTTGCAGTACTCCTTTTCAAACTAGAACTTAATTTAGAATTTTAGATGGCTGTAACTATTTTTGTTAACTAGTATTAACAAAATCAGAGCAATTTTCTGAGGAAAAAGACATGAAAAAAATATCAGCTAAGAGCAATATTCTGGCATGCAGTGAACTGCCTTATAATGTCATATATAATGCATAAACTGTTTTTGAAAAAGAAACCCCTCCAAACCCCATGGAAGAGATAGGGAAATCACCTGCTTAATTCAACTGCTCTTTCAATGAGCAGTGAGGTAAGAACAAACAATAAAATAAGAAATAAGCAAGAATGCAGTAAAAGATGCCTTTCTGCTTCTAAGCACAGAAGGGCCCTCAACAAGGCCCAGGACAGACACTGCTGGAGCTGAACCCCAAACAGGTTGGCACCAGGGCTTTGTTACTGTTGTTCCTGTCAGCTTCCGGGAGAGGTGCCTTTCAACTCCTTCCCATGGTCTGAAGCACGGGGCATAGCCAGAGGGTGCCCATGCTTTTCTCAGGGGTGGCTGTCTGATATGTAATTCCCACTTACCCCTCATTCTCAGGGATCACCCCGAGCATGGTGTGATGTGCAAGAGCACAGCACATATCAGTCCCGAGGAATATCACTTCAAATAGAAAAGCACGTTAAAGTCTCTAAAGAGAACGAGCCTCAGAGTGATTCTGAGGCAGAGGAAGAAAATATTTTAATAAGCCAAGACTTATTTTTTGTGTCTTGATGATGTTTGCGGGTTCCTTGCCAGTAGTTTTCAGTCAGAGAGATACTAGCAGGTGAGAGGCAAAGTGTCATGTGGGTACCAAGTTAATACATCCCTACAAGTAAGGAGATGATGACAGACATGACAGCAAGGGAGGGACAGGGTCAACTAAGAAACTATACTCAATGAAATGCAAAACACCGCCTTTTTTGTCAAGTGAGGCTCGTATTCCCTCCTTCTTCAGGATTGCTGCTCCATGGCTAAAGAAGAGCTGAGCTCTGCAAGAATTTGAGCTATCCTGCCCAGCTCTCCTCAGAGATATAACTGACAACGAAAAACTTACCATTCCAGCTTCTGACAGTGGTTTGACATGAAACCATACATGACATCAAGAACAAAAACACATGACACTGATACAGGACACATAAGTGTAGTGTGGATAGTCAAGGTGTAAGGACAAGAGCAGCATGTTCCACTGGCAGCTGCATCTTGTGACCTACTTATCAGGTTCCCAGTGCAACATTCAGGGTTACTGTTGTCATTAAATATACAGATTGCAGTAGCAGAACCTAGAGGCCATTATTAGAACTGGAACAAACCTGTGATAGTTCTCTACAAGGGAAACCTCCCTTACTGGTCTTAAGATTAACCAAGTGATCTCTTAGAATTGGTGCCAGCTGCTTCCCACAAACTCTACCTCATCTTTCCCAAGGATATTACAGTCATGATATTATATTTACTTCTGCACTCTATTTTTTTAAAAAAAAGAAGCAGTGAAACCCTAGTAAAAGAGTAATTTATTTTAAAGAGATTATATGTAAGTGAATACATTTACATGGTATTTTACTACTATTACTTTACAAGGAAACAGCAACAAAGCTCCCTCTGTCTGACATCTGCTATACTACACAGACACATAAACAAAACTACATTTAAAGAACATGAAAACCACAAGGTCAAGCACTTAAGACAACAAAAAACTAAGGCTGCATGTGCAATTTCAGTCCTTCTTTCATCTCTTTTCACATAATGACATAGCATTTTTCCCATGAAATTACTCTGCCCATTTCAGCACACAAAGTCTAGTGCTCTCATGGGACAGAACCCAGCTGAAGAGTTGAGGTACTTATTATTATACCTGGAAGATTATCCACATATGTAAAAAGACACATGTAGTCCAGTAGGTTCATATTCTCCTGTTTATTTTCCTCTTCAAACCTGAATTTTCTCTTATTTCATCTCAACTCAGCTTCCCATGAAAGAATATTTTGCTCCACGACTCGTCCTCAAGCTCTTCCTAGCGAGTGGAGAGGGAAATATATACTCTGTTGTTCCTGCAAGTTGTCATCTTATAAGAAAGAGATAGCTGCCTGTCTTTTAAGGGAAGGAATGCTGAGGTCCATACGATGAGGCACTTTTTTGATTTTGGCCAGCTAGTGGAGAATCATTTTGAGATGATTTCAATGACCTCTATCAGGTAAAACTTCACAGATAGAGTGACTTCCTGTGCTAGAACTGCTTTACCTAGAAAGCAGTGACATGTATTTTCTTCTGAATAGTTTGGCACTAACCAGCCTCAATCCTATTTCCACATAACCATGGTGATGGTTAATAGTGATGCTCCAGCAGCATCCGCTCCTTGTAACTGAGGTAAGACTGCTGGATGGATGTTCACTGAGATATTGGGAATGTTGGAACTCCCTCCAGAACGACCTGTATCACCTCTAAAGGATCCCTGTTCCTTACTGCTGTTTCCTCCTTTTTGGTACCATCAAGTTGTTTCTTATGCGAGGCCATTACTAGTTTGCAATAACAACTCTGCTTGAGAAGCATACTTCAAAACACTCTCTTTTTATTCAATAATCATAATCCAAAAAAATTCAGGACAGTATGTTGTTTTGCTCTGAAAGAATACTTTGCTTTGCTATGTTTTTGGTGTGGAGAAACTAATGGAGGAAAAAGCCCAACAAATCCTCCTTGAACTATCCACAGGCAAACAATCTAATGTAAAAGAATAAGCCCTTTACCACTGCAAGAAAAAGACAGTGTGTATCACTGTGCTTGAGAAGTCAAGTTGTTTAGATCTGGAAGATTTACATAAAAGTACTGGTAGAAGCTGCTGACAGATAAAAGCCAAAACAGGTACTTCATCTTTTAAGGATTATGGGAAACATTTAGAAGTATACAGAAAGTTAAAAATAATGAGTGTATAGCAGTCACCCAGCAAAAAAAAATGCAAACAATGGTAAAAGCAATCCAGCATCAGAAGGACATTTTATTTGGGAAACTAATGCATTTCAAAGCAAGTCTTTTTCGTCCTCTTAAAAAGAAAAAAAAAAAAAAAAAAAAAAGAGAAGAAAAAGCTTAGGGCTCTAGCTGTAGCTAGAGAAATGCTGAAAGGCAATCTTATAAGCAAGTAAAACTGGGTTAATCCTTGCAGTCATTAAACCATGGGCTGATCTAACATAGATACAGAAAAAACAACATTATTTGCATTATTTGGAAATTCCTGAACTGGATCCACAGGGAGTTAATCTCACATTTGTCTCTAATTTCAGATGAAGAAGAAAACTCTCAGTCTGTATGCATCAAGATTTTTTTGACCAATATCATACACCTGTTGAGATTTCTCTGCATAGCAATGCAAACTTTGACTTCTCATTCCAATCTATTTCACACTATCAAGATACTATACAAAATGCATGAACTTGAAGACCTTTCTTCCTTAAACCACTTTTTATTCTCACTCCACTGCTGAAGTAACTTCAATTTAGACCTTTGCAGTTAAAGTGGTGAATGAATTTCATGGACCTTTTGAAAGCAGTCAGAGTCTCAACTGGCCGGCTAACTATGACCAGACAAAGATCTTAATTTGTGTAGCACATTGTGTTGCAGAAATTCATATTGTGCAAAATCTGTTTGTGGGAAGGGTAAAAAAAGAACTGAAAATAAAACCAAAGATGGCGCTAAGAAAAAGCTAGTATGAAAAACTAGCTATGTTTTTACATCACTGTTTGCAAGCCACAGATTAACTGAAGTCAGGGTAAAGACATATGAAACAGGATTTCAGTCTACATTGGAAATATTTGTTTGCCACCAGACTAAAAGCAAATGCCAAAATCTCTCTTTATGAAAACACAAACATAATTCTCAGCACTTGGAGCAATCCTTTTGCAATCTCCAAGCAACACCTACAGTGTTAAAGTGCTTCTTGGGATCTAAACCAAAGCAAAATTTGACCCTCTTGAAAACAAGCGGTACATTGTGAAGGAGCGAGGCTAAGCAAATGAGGTTGAAATAACTGCAAAAAATATTTTGTAAGCTGTCCTGGAAAGTCTAAACTGCAGAGAGGCTGTGCAAACTAATAAAATATAAAGATCCGTTTAAGAACTGGCAACACGTTCCCTGTGATTTTTAACTCAGGCAGACCAAGTGAAAGCTACTTTTCCAGGGAAGAAACCAGGAAGGCAGAAGCTCTTTACGTTCTCTACAAAGACCCAAGAGGTGAAGCAGCACTTTGACCTGCTCCTTCCCTTCCTTGCCTTTACTACCAGGCAGCTGCCCTACAATGGCCCATGCCAGCACAGGTAAATGTGCTGTAGACATTCTCTGACATCCCTGTAGAAAATTCATGGGGAGAAGGATCAGTGCTCTAATTGACTGTCTCTGAACTTAAGGGAATACTGTGAGTATAAATGAGAAATACTCATCTGTTGAATATTTAAGTGATGCAAGTGTACAGAGCTTCTCCAGGTCACACAGAAAACCCAAAACATTCCTGCCATCCTGCTCCTGTCAAGACAGTAAGCTAGTTTTCTATCTAACCCATTACCATCTGAAAATATAATGGCATTATCTAGCTATACACCTATTCTCTATTTCCACATACATCCAAACAGAGCTTAAAGCTACAATTACTCAGTTGTTTCAGAATGTTGATTATAGGATACAGTAAAGAGGTAAAAATACATCTCTAATCTGCACAAGAAGCGATTGACCATGTGAAAAGGTCTTCCAGCTATGACTCACTAAGAAATGGGTGGAGGTTTGTGAGACTGAAAAGCTGCTGGCTGGAAGGACCAAGCCTTCTTCCACACTAGCCAACAAGGACTGGGAATCTGCTGCTATTCTGTCAAAAGGCCAGGTATATCCCAGTTGTTTTACTGCTATCCAAGTGGGGAAAAGTAAAAAAAAAATCAAAAACAAGGAAAAACCAAACAAACAACCCTCCCCAAACAAACAAACAAAACCCCAAAACAAAAACCCAAGCAAAAAACAACAACAACAAAAAGAGGAAATCTCACGCGTCTGGTTTTGTTACTGTGTTCCAGAGGAATCTCTTGGTCATCTTGACAAGAGAAAGAACCAGGGTTACCTTTATTTGACCCTACCAGAAGGGAACATGTCTTTCTCGTTTAATTTTACCTTTTTAAAGGGAATTTATTTATTTATTTAAATGTAGGCCATGCCCAGAAGGGAAAGGATGTCTCAACTCCCAAATGGAAAATCCTTCCAGAAAACCAGTTCTCTGTCAAGAACAGAAGGAAGAGGAATGCATTAATTTTAAACTGACCTGATTTTTCAAACAGATTTATGACTCCCTGTTTTCAAGAGTAGTTCACGTGAACTGTCTGCTACATCAGAACAAGCATCTTTCTACATACGTCTCCTTCTAATTTTACCCTTCCAAACTTGTGCCATGAAGCTCAAAAAACTTGTATTCTCATTAGCTCAGCTGTGGCATCTTCAGAAAACTTTACTGAGGCTTTTACAAGATAAAGTTGCTCAAAATGTTAAATACAGTACAGAGCTGGCATAACTTATGTAAGCTTTGCTGTGCTGTCTCCAGGTACCTAGTTCTTGCAGGACTCAGAATTGCCCAACATGAGCCTGCCTCCTCCTGAAGGGTTCTACCATTTCATGATAAATGTGCCACTAACAGCCTCTTTCAGAGAGATTAGTACGAACAGTCAACTAAATCTAGGTCTTGTTTTAAAGGAAATGCTTTTTGTTTGTTTGGGGTTTTTTGTTTGTTTATTTTTTCAAAATAGCACATTTCTTCATCTAGGCTCAGGGGAGCCAGGCCTTCTGCATCTTTTTCTTGCATTTCACTACATCAGACAGATTTCCACCAGTCAGCTTCCCACATTTCAAATTCTGGACTCAAACTGAGAAATCTTAAGGGACAGAGCAAGGTGGCTGGCTATTTTAACCATATTCAGCTAGGAATAAATAATGCAAAGTATCAACTGAATATTCTAGACCACAGGTGTCAACTTCTCCAGTCACACATACTCCGTTTGTTTGGCTACAGCCTCCAAAACCTTGAAGGACAGCTTAATTCAAACTACTATGTGTAAGACTCGGTTTGGTTTTGGTTTGATTTATTTTCCCCAAAACAGCTACAAATTACACATCACCAAATTACATGTAGAAATTTAACCTATACTGGGAGGCAATACTGTAGTCTTGCATCAGGCTGACTAAGTTTTAGAGCTTGTTAGAGCATTCACTTATGCCCTGGTCTAACAGTGCTTTGTAAAGCTTCCAAGTTTTTAAAATTATTATTATTTCACTCAGGAAAAATAAACATGGAATAAAGATTTTTGACGGGCTGCAAACAGGTGACCGATTAATACTTAACATGACAGAAAACTTTATACTTTCCGAAACATTGAATCCACATTGAAGTGAGAGAACTTCATGCTTTTACTTCTGCACGGCTATCAACTTGAGCCCAACAGAACAAACAGGCACCACATTTAAGTCTGCTTTTTCCTGCTGGCTTTTCCATGCTTTCTGCACATTACACGTTCCCTCCGTTTCTCTCTCAGCATTTGTCCTTTTGGCATTCTGTAATCCTGCCAGCCAAAGTGCTTTGCTTTTAATAAGTAGATCTGCCAACTTAAACACCAGCCTCCTAAGGCAATCAAATAATGAAACACACATGTATGTACTTGCACGTAATCTGTAAAATGCTGCTCTAGCCCACTACAAACAATTTTTGCAATTCAGGTCTTTTACAGGAGCATGCGTTCATATAATCTTGGTTTTCAAAGATCAAATGACATGGTTCTTCAGTCCTGTATCTTGTTAGTACATACAAATCCAATGACCCTGCAATTTCCATATCAGTATCTAGAAGACAAAAATAAGAAAACCCTAAAAACACAAAGGTTGTGCTGAAAACTTCATAAGGCGTAAGCATATCCTTCCCTTCAATTCCTCTAACTTGGCGTAGAGGCCTGGTGCGAGACAGCACAGATTACTCCACTGCAGAACACTCTTCCTATGTTTCTACTGTGTCTGAAAGTTAATGAATAACCATTTTAGGTGTCAAGAGTATTTTTCATGTCTTCCCCTTTGCTCATCTATTATTCACACTGAAGCTGACTTGATTTCTACAGTTAAAACTAGTATTCCACAAAAGAGAAATCTAATGTAGGATGTTAACAACAGAGCAATCCAGGAAAAAACATTGTCACACTGGGATGAACTCACACTGACACACCTCTTGATTAAATAAGCTTAAATAAGCACTGCAGAATAAAGACAGCAGAAAAGCATCTTTCAAGTAAGCAAGTTACTAACTGATACTAGAAAACTGAAGTCAGGTTTCAAGGACTGTAATTTATCATAGTATATCATCATTTGCAGAAATTCCTGCAAATGTGGATCACAACTATGATACAGAGGAAAAAAGCAAAACTAGAGATGTACCTTAAAAATATAATGCAAAGGTTCTTTAAACATGCTTGTCAAGTGCAAAGACCGGTAATGAGTGGTGTTCCTCAGGGATCAGCAGTGGGACTGGTGTTGTTTAATATCTTTGGTGCAGACATGGACACTGGGATAGAGTGCACCCTCAGCAAGATGGCCAATGACACCATTTACACATTGGAAGGAAGCAATGCCATCCAGAGGGGCTCTTCTCAGGCTTGAGAGGTGGGCCTGTGTGAACCTCATGAAGTTCGAAAAGGCCAGGTGCGAGGTCCTGTACCTGGGTCAGGGCAATCCCAAACACTATTACAGGCTGTATGGAGAATGCATTGAGAGTCACCCTGAAGAGAAACGACTTGGGGTGTTGGTGGGGCAGAAGCTCAACACAAGCAAGCAATGTACTCTCGCAGCCCTGAAAGCCAACTGTATCCTGGGCTGCATCAGAAGAAGTGTAACTAAAAGGTTGAGGGAGGTGATTCTGCCCCTCTACTCTGCTCTTGTGAGATGTCACCTGGTGTTCAGTTCTGGAGTCCTTCCAATCCAAACCATTCCGCAATTCTATGTCCCTGAAATGCATATTTTATTGCAAGACAGGCTTGTACATGTTTAACAAACTTTGAATTCTCAAAATTGGGAAACAAGTAAGACAACACTAAATTGTATCACCACATCTATTGAATCTGTGCTCATCTGCTTTTCATGTTTATATATGTATTCCAGATAGCAAAGCTGGATGATGCACAGAGAGGCATCCTAGGAAGATCTGTTCTGCAAGGAACTGTCTCAAACACCCCATACTCAGTAACTGAAGCCAGTCGTGGAGTGAGCAGATGGTACTCGCTTCTTGTGACAAATAAAGCCTTACACTGTCATATGTAATGCAGTTCTGGCTCCTGGTTTTAGTTATCCTGATGAACATTTAAGTGTTAGCATTAAGAATTCTTTAAGTTAAGAGTCTGTTCCCACATTCATTTTTTCCACATTAGCTCCCTATTACATAGATTAATCTTAAACAATCTTAAATCAGTCATTTTTTTAATTATCTTTTTGATCTACCTCATTCCTCACAGGAATCATCACACCAGCTTTGCTCACAGTGGTATCCTGAAGATGACTTAATATCTGTGAATATGAAGATCTAGGAAGCTATTATCAGCTACACCACTGGAAAGAGCACAAGAGGCAATGAAGAAACCTGTTTCCAAAGAGTCTGAAGGTTGTGAAAAAAGGTGGCTTATCACCACAACCTAAACAAGCAGAATGAAGCAATGAACAAAGCAAGGATTAGCAGGAAAAAGTATCAGGCAACTACTATTAAAAACTCTATCAGATGGCATACACTACAAGAAGCTGTAATTACATGTACAAACAAAAGCTTTAGATGCATAATTTTGCAGTCTTAACGTTCCCCTACTATAGTATGTAATTCACTGTATAATTCATTGCATATGTGTACATGCGTTGAAGTAATAAAACTGTATTTATCATAAATGTAATAATTTGTTACAATAACAGAATATACAATTAAAATTGTCACCGTATCATTCCCTCAACCATACAAAACCCTTGTTACTGTCACATAAGTTACTCAGACAGCCCCAAGAAAACAAACTGTCTTGCCAAAATATCTAGCAACACGGAACAAATTTTTCACATGCATTAGCAAAGGGGACTGAATACAATAGAAGAAAATAATGTGGTGAAAACAATCTTTATATTGTCATCAACAAATGCAACTAAAAGTGTGTCCCCCTCAAATGATGACATCTCCACTAGTAAATTTTCAATTCTTACTATATTATGCACATAAGATGGCCAAAAAGTTAAGTCAGCTACACTAATTATGTTCTAAAGAGAGGACTTTGGACTAATTGGAACATGCTTTAAATCTATCTAGAAGTTATAAACTCAATACAGGAATTACCAACTGAAATTCCATGCTCTGTACTACTCCAGGACCTCAGAAGAAACGATCGTAACAGTGTTTCCTATCTGTGTCTTTGAAATTTATGAAAGGACAGTCAGGACACTGCTCTTTACAGCTTATTGCATAGTACTGTCATGCACATTCATACCATAAGCAATCCAGTATACCGCAATCTCTTTTTTTAAAACAGAGCTTGCATTTGTGCTCTAAACCCTAAAGGCAATGGGAATTTTGTCTCAGAGAAGTGCGAATAGGAACTGTAGGATTTCTGCCAGTGCTGCTAAACCTTGACTACAGGTCTGATCCCGTTGCTTCTAAAGTCAAAATGGGTTTTGCCACTCATTTAAGAGAATGCAGAACAGGAACTTGCTCCTTCTTGTATGAACAAGTCCTTTCAGTACATAAAACCCTCCAACTGCATAATATTTTTAGGAACATCAGTACTTTAAAATAATCTCATTTTTAGTTTGCATCCAAAGAGATTTTGAATGAAGCATTTTAATACTCTGTTTAGAAGAAAGCAGCCCACACTAACAAGCATGAGCATGCTCCTTCTAAACCACCAGACAATTTACCACAGTATTTGATTGACTGGCTATTTAGATCAAACAGGCAATTAAAAGCAAAAAAAACCAACTACTCTCATCTTATTGGCCCGTTCTTACTGTGTCATAATAAAACCATAGATATTTGTCTTAGAGGAAACATCTGGAGAAAAGGCATAACAGTTGGTAACTGCCTTCCCCTTTTTTGCTAAACTGTACATGCAGCTCAAAGTCCTACATCTTAAATCACTGGGGAAGACGCTGACAGCCCACTACCCTTCTCAGGGTTAGTTTTAGAAGTCTCATATCTTCGCTGTTAACTCTCTCTGTAAGACTAGTCCAAAACAATGACTAGTATTACACACAACATATGAGTGCTAAATGTTCCTCTAGCAGACAGTCAGAATTCTTCCAAAAGCCAGAAGGCAGCTCAAAAGAAGCGAGACTTCCATGTCAGTCACTCTGTAGTAAACATTGTTGAACCAGTGACTTAATGTAACACCCTGAAAGTGTCCTGATAATAACAGGATTATGAAAATCTCTCATTTTGCACAGGGGGTTGCTGCTTACACATGCTACCAGAAGGGTTTTGGAGTTGTCAGCACTAAGTATGACCCAAGAGGAAGCTAGAAAAACATGAAAGCAAGCAGGGAATGCACGCTAATTTTTCAACCAATGGTAATAAATCATACATACAACAGAGCAAAGAGAATTCAAACATTCATCCCTCTGTGTCCTTAAGGGCCCCTCACTAAGTGAACAGAGGTCCTTTATTTATGACATTTCAGATGAAGTTTTTGCTACTTTTTTTTTTTGAATGCGAGTTCCTTAACACTTGGTCTATTAACCAGGCCAGACTGCAAGAACCACCAAAACCCCCTTTGTTCTCAGAACTGGCTTGTGCTGCAAAAAAGGCCTTCCTAAATGTTTCTCTCCATAAGAAAATTGCTTATGTGGGCTAATGACTAGCTACACTACTCTGGTTTCAGAACAATGGAGTAGATTTGAACTGGCAAGAATATATTTAAATTATACTCAAACATCTGTACAGTTTTGACTTCAAAGTACCCAAAATAACTTGCTTCAAAATGTCAATGGATGACATTTTCTGACGTTTCTCCCAAGGGAATTATTATATTGCAAACAATGCAAAAAACATCAAACGAAGAATGACAGACTGTATTACAGTAAGAGGCACAAAGGCTGGTCAGCCAAGAGCATCAAGTTCTAGATGAGCTCTCAAAGCACACCGACCCCTTGCAGAAGATACATGCACCAGTGCAACTGGGAAGACCACAGAAGCAGACTACACCTCACTGCACCACAAAGCCCTCCGCAGATCACAGCAGGGCAGATGCCCCAAACATGTGCCAGCCAAACAGAGGAAAGCAGGAAATGACGGAGGGCTTCTGTTGCTCCTCACCTGTGCCAAGCAGCTGTGTCTTGGAAAGGAGAAAATGCAAAGCTAACTTCATAAACATAACAGACATTTTTGCATCTCCACCCAAGCACAGCACATGAAAAATTGTGAATTAGCAATAGTGGACTGGAATGTATGGTCACAGGGTTGAACATCACGTGTAAGTAAGAAAAGGACTGCAAATCTTGCCCTTATCTGCTTATTTCTGGAATGTTCCTGGATAGAAAATAACAAAACCAGATACAGCTGTGCAGCGTTATCTACCACAGTGCATAATTAGCGGTTTCTTTCATTAATTCTCTAATTTAAGTGCTCTGGTCTACCTCCAGCCAAAATCAGCTTAGGAAGACGGCTTGGAAATTAAAAGCTAACCTCACAAACTAAAAGCCTTCCTTTGAGACAGGCTGCTGGAGAAGCTTTAACATGCTTTGAAACATGCATCTGCAGTGCCTGATACCATTCAAAAGTTTCTTCACTGAGAATAATCCTCCATGCTTATCCGCTACCTACCAATCTTGTCCAAGTGGGACGAGGAAATTTTGGAAGAACTCAGTGACAGCATTAAAGTTTTCTCTCCTATCCCGCCTCCAAAAAATCCACTGTTGTATCTATAAACAAGACATAGAAAACCGCTGCAGTCATGCTTCCCGGGAGGTGCATTCTCTCCTTAGACTACAGAGCTCTGTTTGTGCTACGCTCCCTTCCTTCCCAGCTGGTTACCAGGAGGCTACAGCACAGGACTGCTTGGACATTCTGCATTCAACAAATCCTTTTCCACAGAGAAGAAAGAGCAAGGAAGAGACCTCTTGAATTACACCATTCTGTTGTGTTTAAGTGGAATAGACTGGCTTTTGGCCAGTATCTCTACATTTTCGCATGTGTATGTTTCTTAGAAGGAAGCATCAAAACTTTAAAGGAATGCAGATTTAACTTCATCTGGTTTTTCAAACCCACTTTAATAAAAAAAAAGCTAAATAAACCACAGAGAAAAATCAGCCTCATGTATGCCTTGCCTGTTTTCTGAAAAATACAATAGCTGCTCAAGAGCTTCTGGAAGCTGAGTGGACCAGAAGAAACCACTCTTCCTGCAGCAGGTCTGCCTTCTGCAGAAGCATATTCCCATCCTGGACACTACCGAGTGGTCTGCCAGCATGTTCAGACCTATCAAATCTTCGTGCGGGTCCTCAACACTCACAAACTCTAGTGAAGAAATTATCTCAGACATTAGCCTCTGGGAAATGCTCTAACACAACAAATGTTGTCAAGTGTAAACAAACAGATACAGTGGATTATACAAGCAAATCGTCTGACAGTTAACTGTGAACTCTTAAAGACCTTTTCCATAATTCATACCATAGTTTGTATAGTAGTACTTAAGTACAAAATAGCCTTGAATGATATTATTAAAGTAGAGAAATCATAAGGAATTAGATCTTTCTCTAGCTCAGGGCAATACCAAGTTTCTGAAAATCTGTCCTTAGAATTTTGGGTATAGACACTTATTACACGAAATCTGTCAGCTTAAGTATTATTTTTAAATGTTGTCTTACATGCAAACTGTTTTATAAAGTGGATCTATACATGAAGAATAGTGTTTGAGTGCTATTCTTGTGGACTACTGCATACAACCTTCATAAAAGACTGAACAAAAAGCAGTCAAGTTAGTACAAAAAGTTACACCTTTTAAGACTTCAGGCAATGTCCAAGGTAACAATTCTTCTATTATTAATGAAACCACAAAATGGGATTGTATTTTCGTATATATCTTGCTGAAAGCGTGAATGGAAGTTGACAAGTATAAACCACATTTACTACCTTTTTTTTTAAAGCCCAGAATTACCTTCACACTCTCCTAAGTACTTAAATTCTCACCAAAGTATACTCAGGACTTAAAATCCTTCCATGTTTAAAATAAATATTTCTTTAAAATCCTGTAATTCCCCTTGTCATTCTTAGCTATGCAAATAAAGGAGTTCTTTGTGTTCTAGCCTTCAGATTGATTTCATGGATGTTCATCATGGAATGAAGCTTTGGAGCAAGACACAGATGTGAAAGAGTGCATAGCCAGTTGCAATTACACCACCTGTGTTCTTTCACACAAGAAAATCTGGATGCGTATATGGCATCACACAACTATTTAAGTGGGTACGATTATTTGCTCGGGGTGCAGAATGATCCATTCTTGGCAAATACTTAGGACCACGTGTTGCTGAAACTCACAAATCGATGTTATCATATGCAAGGCTAAGTAAGAAATATTTTCTAATCAGTTTTTTTCAGATGTTCCTGGATCACAGCTACACGAAGAGATCCAAGGGAGAGAGGCAGGCTACTTCACCTTTGTCTTGTTTTAAATATGCCTCCGGAGCATTCATGTCAGGGGGATTTATTAACAGACCAAATCAATACTACTGAGTGCTAAAGAAAGGTAAGCTAAGTCACTCAACATAATGCCACTGTTGTAACTACTGGTGTGATACAAACCAGACAAATATTTCTTATAGCATCAAAATAGGAATGTAGTATTCTTCCAGTCTTAAAGCAAAATGTGTAATAAAAGGCAGTGTTTTTCTAGACTGATTGATTCAGCTAGTGAAAAAATACATTTCAGCCACACAAGCCTTTTCAGGTCTGAGGTCATTTCTCAGGATCAAAAAGGGGTTCTGTGTGCCCCAAGTAATATATTTTTCCCAGAAATATTAATTGCTAAAATAAAAAATTCTTCTCAAAAGGTCTCTCTCGCTTTTAGTCTTATCCTGCAACATTAAAACAGAACATGGAAGATACTGGTTTTGCAGCTCCTTCCTCCCTCCTGTACCAGCAGGTGGGGCCACACATCAACCATGGACTTGCCCAGATGCACTGTTAATATGCAATTTGTACTTGTACTTTCAAGTGAATCCCTGTGCTCCCTGTGGTGCTCACAAGGACTTTTGTAGTTACTATCACCTTAATTTTATCACTGTGAAAAAAAGCTGTGCCTCACTTTAACACAGCTTGCTAAATCTTTGTTTTCATAAGCAATAAATCAGGTGGGAAAAACTTCGTTTTCAGATGTATGTGCTCATCTGGTAGCTAGAAATTTGCCTTGCACACCAAGAAACATGACCACATTTAGCTGGCAACGTCCTCTGGCAGGAACCCACCCCATTTCCCAGTGTAAGTCAAAAGCAATTACTTGGAGTTCATGACTGCAGGGCAGTTCCGAAGACTGCAGTCGGACAATGAATCCAAGGGCTCTGGCTTGAACAGCAAATACATTTACCAAATGAGATAGTGACTCATCATTTTACCCCATAATTTCCTTATTCCATTTGCTTAAACCAGGAGAGATGATGACCACTTTCTTCCCAGTGGAGGCTCCAGGCTTGGTGCACTCCACTGACTCTTATGGCCCCTGATTTACAAATGTAAATAATATTCAGAAACGCAATTGCTCTACTGGCTTTAGAGCAAAATTAAAGAAACAAATCCTACAGCATATTCAGTTCAAGC
Organism: Neomorphus geoffroyi; assembly: GCA_033558235.1. Taxonomy (NCBI): domain Eukaryota; kingdom Metazoa; phylum Chordata; class Aves; order Cuculiformes; family Neomorphidae; genus Neomorphus; species Neomorphus geoffroyi. Next base: position 16,870,373 of record JAUMJM010000048.1, on the reverse strand, counting down.
ACACACAAATGGTTTCATGCTCTCTGTCAGTTTGGGTCTTTGTCAGACATCGCATAACCCGGTCTCTGAAAGGAGTTTCCAAATGTTCCATGTCATTATCTCTGTCTAATTTACTGATCTGTATCTGTTTCAAGACAAAAGCCTAAAGAAAGGTGGATTTTTTTAAGAAAGAAACGTATGTTATAGTTTAATTGTAAGAAGGAAGAGCTTTGGTTTATTTTTAGACTCTAGACCAACTGAAATGTAAGTGTCAACATACACAAACTTTTAAAGTCACAAAAGAAGCTGCAGGAAGCTCCAAAACATCAAACCAGTTAGATTATTCATACAAAGTTCTTGTCTGCCCTTCTGCAATCTGACCCTCATTTCAAAGTGGGAATTTAGCATTCCTAGTTAAGTCTGAAAGTATTTCTGTCAATCAATCAAAATTTCATGCTCTAAAGTCTGCTTGAGGTCAATCTTCAAACCCAGCAGAGAAACAATACTGTATGAACCAACACTAAACATAAGCAGTTTTTATCAGATGAGCTGAAGCGAAGTCCACAAATTCAGCTGGACTCAGTACAGCTTATGCACTTTTTGTTTTCAAAGAGCTGGGCAAGACGGGGCTAAGTGAGACAAACGAGCCCCACGTGGCCCAGTTTAAGAAAGAAAGTATTTCAAGGAAAAAAATCATAACAAATCTTTGTTTCATGTAAACTTCAGATGCCTAGTGGAGGGCATAAAGATAACCTTATGCTGGGTCTCCACTGCTGCGAGTGCCTTGATACCTCCAGCAGCAGCCAGTCACCCTTGTCTAGTAGAAGAAACCTGGGGAAAAGCAGGTCAAGCCCGCAAGAGCCTCACACCAGCAACAGGAATTAAATCTGCCTTGCCATAGATGTGACCTGTGCCAAGCCTAAATCTGAAAGGTGCCAGAGACTTCCCGCGGCTCATAACTTTTCAGGTGCAACAAAAATTTATTAACAAAGGAAAGGGGAAGACGGCGAACACGCAACAGTCCTAAAATTTCAGTCAAGGAGTCTCAGTGCTGGTCTTGGCGAATGGTTGTAGAAATTCAAATGGGCCACAGCTAAAACAAAAATATGGGGAAAGATTTGACCTAAGTGTTCCAATAAATAAATGATTTACTAGAATTTGAGACCACCACCAGTTGTATTTGTTTTCAGATCGGCTTTTAATATTTAATAGTAAATATTTAAAAGGAAATTAATATTTAAATTTAAGACTGTGATTGCATAAGACACTGCCCGATGAGCCACTCTGCCCCTGTTACTAGCTCATTGACAGCAAAGTCTGTTCACATGCCTATAACTATTTGTGTATGAGTATAGCACCACTGTGGCTAAATATTGCAAACTTCATCTAATGCTAAACAACCTGGACAGTAATAAGCAAGTGATCTAGCTAAACAAAGCCAGAGGGAAAAAAACCATTCAGAATAAATAATTAAGTATTAAAGACAATTTAAATTATTAGGAAGTATTTTTTAAAAAATAAATCTCTGTATGTGGTAAAATTAAATGAACTCATATGATTATATATTCTTTATATATGTTATATATATTCTTTAAATGCTTTTAAATTAAGCTTCAGATATCCTTAGTCAACATATATACAACAGGGGTACAAACAGAGTTGACTCTTCACAGAAAGAAAAAAGTATTTGGATTACAAATATCAAGATACATTTAAGAAGTCTGCCCCCAGTTCCTCATTAATTTGTTATTTTGATCCACAGCAGTTTCAAATCATCAAGTACTGAAATGTAAACTTGACTGTATTTGGTCAAGCAAGTTTTATACTACGCACTGATTTATTTGAAATACACTCTAGGGGTGTGGAAAGAAGTATCATCCTGGGAAGAATCTTCTGGCCCACTGCCCATTAAGTTGGCTGCTGGACAATATTAACTGTGTCCTTGCACTAAATCTTATATACAAAAATACTGAAGCCACTAGAAAGTCAAACATACATTACTACATTATTCTTTATGTGAACTGTATTTCTGCCTGCACCTCTCATTTCACAATAGGTGTCATTTTTGTATAATTCTGCTCACTTAAAAATTTCACCTTCATTTTGTTTTTTGTAATACTTTTTCAGTGCAACATTTCCCAAATTTTTTCCTAATATTTAAAGGGCTCTCTGTTTTATTTGTTTACAATAAAAAGATCTATAAAGAGATCACCTTCCCCATTTTTTTCTAAGTAAACATATTATTTTAAAAGAAATTAAACCTCACTCGAGTTATCTGGAGTTCAAATTTCAGGGTTTCCCCTAATTCTGTTGAGGGAGGCCTAATCTCTCATCTTATGGTGTTACTGAAGGTGCCCAACCTTTTATATGAAGTTTCAAATCTTTAAGTCAAAAGGAGATACAGGAAATTACTGTTTGGTCTTCTTTTTTTTAATCAAAAAATACAAGGCTGGATTGCAAGCTGATTCTTAAACATTTTGCAGCACAGCAGGATCATATGTGCTGACTTCAAGACTGAGATTCTCAGTTAAATTAGCACATTTTCTTGTTTCATACCCCCACAGTCCCAAGCTATTAAAAATAAACACACTGTATGTAAATAGTACTCTGTCCAGAGGCAATAAACTTCAGTTTAGGCGAGATACAGTCACTAAGGCTTGGGGCACTGTCTCATCCTAAGGAAGCAGAAAAGCCTACATTTATGCAGACTTGCCCCAAAGTCTGGGGCTCAGAAACTGCAAGATTTAACACCAGGACTTCACAGCACAGTACTGTGGCCAGCTCACAGTGTGGAGCTGTGAACAGGAGTATCAAACAAGCATAAGTACAGAGATCAAGAAAGTTACAAAGCACTGCTTTAAGTTTAAAGCAATAAATGAGAAGCCCGGGATGCTAGTTACTTCATTGCAACATGCAAATTTAAAGAATGAGATTTTATTTCCAACCTCTGCCTCTAAAAATGACCTGTCAGCATTGAGTTGTCTATCCAAAGAGTCATGTTTATTCTGTAGTTACATAAGATGGAAACAATCATCTGCGCAAGCGAGTTAAAAAAAAAGCCAGTCACCGGATCAGCACATATTACTATCCAATATAAGGAATGATCGAAGAAGAAACTGTTTTCTTTCAAAAGAAAATACTACATTTTCAGAATTAATCTAATGAGAAACCATGAAAGTCTAATGACTAGAAGTTGAGAGTTGAAGGGCTTAAATAAGGACAGTAAAATCTAAAATGCCACTACAAGCTCAACTGCCCTAGCCATTATACACCTGCAAGCAATTAGTGAGTGCATGAGGACAATGCTATATAAACCCATTCAGATCTACTCTTTATTAAGCCCCCACAAATCCAGAAATGCTTCTGCCAGGTTTTCACTTGGTTGCCACAGTCAATTTTCTATATTTCTACTCTTATCTTTGTTGATTATCAGCACAGCTGATCATAACCACATAGGCACAGCGGAATGGAAGCTGATAAACTGATACTACAATTTTTTAAGTGATGCTGCAAACATTTCTATGGAGGCAGATGTTGATGATCCTAATCAGTACTACGGTGTCTCTGTGAGAATAAGGAGCACTTTTATTTCCTACAGCTAAAAACACTGAGAATTTAACAAGTATTAGATGTTGAATTAATAAAAGTCATTCTAGACTTTTGAGAAGTGAAAGACCAACGTAAAATCTATCCTAAGATGGACTTTGCTTGTTAATGTGTAAAATCCAAATTCTGAATGTCAGTAGCTAAGAGATGAATTACTTGGAAGAAGGGTGTCTTTTCCAATTAAAAAAGAGAAGACTCTTTCTTCTATTAACAGCAGAGTTCTCATCAACTTCTGAGTTCTGCCCAACATACTGTACTTACTGCAAATGTAAGTTAGAAAGCAATTTAGTACTATTTAATACTATTTCTTCTACTGCATGCCCTACTCCCCAAAAAATGTTAAATCTTTATTTCTCTTTATAATCATTCCACTACTCACTTTTAAATACTTCCTTTACTTTTAACGCTACAGGTAAGCCTATCACAAAGCGCTTATTTTTTGCACTCAGCAAGAGATTTGTGATAGGAACATGTTGTTTATTTGGAATTGCCACTGTTGGGTTCACCAGGTTTTTCAATAGTAAGCCTGATGAACCACAAAGGAAAACACTTCCATTAGATTCTTAGAAACCTAAAATAAATGCTACCCTGCTTATTCTCCATTTTAGTCTTCACAGTTGTGAACTATAACTGTACTCTCCAACTTGTGAGACATACCTCACAGTAAGTTATTGGTCTCTGTGGTGCTTGAGACAAAGCACACAAAATTACAAAGTGGGTGAGCTAAATATTATGAACTAGAAACACTTCTTAATTGACTGAAATGAGCCATGCATTAAAAAAGCTAACCAGAAGGTGTTATATACATAAATGTAGAGTCAGACAAGTCTATGAAACAAAAATATCTGAAAAACATGGGGTAGACACACATTCCAAAACCAGTACTGACCTTGTTGCTCACTCTCTGTTTCAGCTTTTGCAGAATTTGGTGCTAAAGGAAGGGGTCGAGCAGGACGAGGCTTCGGAGTTGGAGGGGATATTTTTTTTCTTCCAATGTACTCTACATAAGTGCCTGGGAAATCCCCTCTCTCTCCTGTAGTTTCATTCAAGCCATTTAACCAACCTATTTCTTCAGGTTTTGCTTCTTCCCCTTCACTGAATCCAAGTGCTAGTAAGGTACCTTTACTCACAGTTAATATATCTCCTAAGTGCAAGTCGATGTCTTCTTCTCGCTCTTTTTTGTAGTCGTATAAAGCTCTGTATTGATATCCTTCAGCACTCATCTTGGCAAACGATTTAACATTCAAAAGTGTTATCAATCAAAATACAATTGTCCAGTTATATTTTTATGTACAGAGAGATTCAATACGTATTAAATGGGATAATAAAAATGTCAATAGCAATGTCTAAGTAACGAAATCCACCAGAAAATCAAAAGGCAGCAGGACCTGTCATTTCACTGCTGATGTTTTTACTGATGTATTTATTCTGAGTCAATGATTGTTGCAGAAGTATGTGTTCAACTTCTTCTGTGTCTAGCGATATTCTTCCAACTAGTTCCTTCTCTGGGCTTGCTGGCACTTCTGGGTCTCCATACACAAGTTCAGCTGATTCTTGTAGCCAGTCACACTTTCTTCAGGTACACTTGCCACAGACTGCCCACGTACTTTAAATATTCTGCCACTGAACTCTGCACACATACTTTCCCTGGAAAGAGAATGGAAAACTGGTGAAATTGTTTCAAGTTCTCTTGACAATTGCAAATTTGGATTCCACTTATGACCTAAGCTTTCTGCTGCTGTGGCAGACATGTCCCACAAAACAGCCCTATATAACAGTAAAGTGACCTTACAAAAATATCTGCCAGCTAACACTTGCATTTTTATACAGGATGTAGGTCTAATTATTTGAATCAAATTTGCACTGCTGCAGTATGAGGCATGCTTCTTTCTCTGTGGGTTACGGGTACCAAAACCTCAGAGTGAGAGGGCTAAACCCTGGAGCCATCCCTGAAGCGCAATATCTAACCCAGCAACAAGGTCTTACGTGTTATCCCCCCTGATGACACATGGCCAGAATTCCTCTCCACAGGAGATCTGCCAGGACAGAGGAGGAGCTCAATGTAATTGGCACTGATGCTCACCACTGGGGTAATTCAGTCATCTCCTCCTGTTCATGTAGAGGGTGAGGATGGCCAACATCCCCCAGTCCAAAGCCTATATTCTGAAAACCTATGAGAGGGAGGGATCTGTTCATCATCTGCAAGAGAACCAAATGGTCCAAACCACTTCTACTTGATGAGTACCATATTTCTGTTTTCTTAAAAAGAGGGGCTTCCCCAGTTCCCCATCTTCCAGATGTTTAACGTGTTTATGGTACAACACTAGAAAAACAACCAGCAATTGAAACAGGCACACCCAGACCACCTAAGCAGCACTAGCAATAGGAAAGTATCAGGGTGTATGCTTAAATTATGCTAAAGGCAAGAGAATACAGGCCTGAACGTTTGACTGAAGGTTGCCCAACGATAAAGTAAAAGGAAAAATACGACTTGGAAAAAATCAATTTAGAAAACAGTAGCTGAAAGACATATACAACAGTGCTGGTTTTCTAAACTTTATTTCAACTGTTACTCATTTTCATTTACTCAAAAAGACAAGCCAAATCATAACTTGAAATGCTACACTGGGAACCAGAAAGTGCTAACTACTCAGAGTTGCATGGGAACTCCTAAAGTACAGCTGAATAAAAGACCCAAGGGGGCTATGTAACACCAGTAGGTAAAAAAATGACTGTACTATGTATTTAGTGTACAGAAACCTGATTTTTTTTTTTAAAAAACACTCCTTTTCACATTGTAAAGGGAAACCAGTAGACAGGGCTGAAACAGGGAACCTCTGACAGCTCTTTTCCACACTATTTGCTTGAATGGCTCAGTCACAAAGTCCCTAGAACATTACAGACAAGCTAAAAACTGCTTGTAAGAATGTATATGGGCTTCCTTTGCCAGTGAATGACCCTGATCCCTAATTTATATGTGGCTCCTCTTCAGTCCACTAGGTCTAAATACAATTCCTTGCAGCTTATTGTGCAACATCTCTTGTAACAGAACACAGAAGACAATTTTGTTAGGTCTGGAAGAACTTCCTTATCATTCTTGCAAATAGTTTTAGCTGTTGGAAAGAATCATCTGAGCCTGAATTAGACTTCTCATTTCAAAAAGCCTACACACAGGTATTTATTTTAATACCTTGCAAATCCATCCACGTGGATAAGGCACCCAGCTCCCACCAAAATTTTAATGAGAAATTTTTGCAGCCACTTCTGAAAAACCAAACTACGCTGCTTAGCTCACACTACCAAACATCACAGACTTTGCAATTAACCTGAAGACAGTTCTACTGATATTTAATTTTGCCTCTTCTACCAGAGGAAAGCATACAGACAAGAACTAGAGGAAAAAAAAAGGGGGGGAAACAAAAATTTATAGCGCAAGTATCAATTAAATTGTATAGAAGACTTTTCAAATGCAATTTCATAAGCAAGGGAAGAAAATACACTTACACACCTAAGTGTGGAGCTAATCTAAATGTTCCAAATCAAAACCAACTATGCACAGCAAAACCTGCTAGAAAATTACCACTTTGACTACATTAAATATTCTGAAATATTTATTTTCTTTTTAAGAAAGGTTCAACAAGTGCTCTGTTACAACTACTCATTTCAGTCCTACTGCCTACTGGCATTCTGGCAGTCAATTAAGTAAGTCTTCTAAGCACCATATAATTTAACTGACTAGATCTACTCTTCTGAACTTTTATTATCAAACGTTTCATAGTGACTTTATGGTCAGATATTTAAAATGAGTACTTGAGTCTCTTATGCTTGGTCTGACAATACAGAACTCCAAGTGTTGTAATAACATAAAAACTGATTATGACAGTTTTTAAGCATATTTTTAAAACTCTAAACCTGAATCAAATAGGACAAAAAGTCTGATTTACATGCACATTAAAACAACTCAGCTCAGTTACGGTAGCAAAGATTCCCTAAAGCCAGTTTCCCCGGGGCTCAGAGCTGCAATACTGGTTCATACTCACTCCTCAGCACTGCCCTTGGTACAGGGCCCCCCAGCACCTATCTCCTCACTGATCTACGGCTTGTGTACCTGAAGCCACTCCCACGGGTAAGCCATGCTGAATTTCTTGAGTTATGCCTCCTTCTATTCTATCAGTCAGGTTTGGGACAGAAGAAGACTCAGACCCCAAGAACCTTGCAGACAGCCTTAACACCGGAAAACCAGTTCTCCACACCAGCCCAGTAACACTGCAACATCTTAAAAGAGGCCTCTTTAGCAGTTCTTTACTTAAAATAAATAGCTCAGAACCCATCTTAAGTATCAGGAAAGAAACAAACCAAACACTTTAGTCAAGAAATGTTGCTGTATTTGAGATGATGTATTACTGGATTTCCATTTGGCTGGTGGAATGGAAAAGGAGGAAGAAGTACTGTAAGTGAATCAAATGCTCATTTGGTTTTTATTTACTGTCCAAGAGCTTGACCTCAATGAAAGATTCCTGAGTTCAAGCAGAACTCTGGTCTTTCAGCAGAATGGTTTATGTTGGGCATTTCGGCAGTTATAAAATTTAAAATTCAAGAGAGATGCAAGAGATTCGTGTAAATTTAAATGGAAAAGGAAGGGCACATGAAAGCTTCCTCTCCACTCCTCCTTCTCCGCCTATTAAAAATGATGTCTGGCTCCCAGTCCACTGGTACCCAAGCATTTCCTCCCACACTAGCTAACATTCCATTGGTCACCAAGAATAAATACTTGTATTCCATGAATCCATGGTTACTGCCAGGCCAACCAGGAGTGCACGACTGTTACTGCTACAGGACCCCTATGCAAGACAGCAAAGGGTTTCTTCACCTTCATAGTAACACATTTAATAACCATATCTCCTCGTTCTGCCATTGTGCTCATACTTTTTTCAAAAACCCTTAGGGAAACAATGCCTAGCATGAACTTCCCTCTCATTGCAGTTATGAGCTTTATCAATAGAAGAGCAGACTAACGTACTTAGGGAAGCACTAAAATAACGAGAACTGAAGAATAAGCAGGGAATTTGGCTGAAGATTGACTCTTCTCCCCACTAGGTGTCTACACACCTGTAACTCCAACTGCAGTTATCTCTGAAGAAAGATGCTGCAGCTCTCCAAATAAAGATGATCAAGCTAAGTACCACATCAGAATAGTATTTTCTGCAAGAAAGTCAAGTTCATAATAAATTGCAAAGGAGATGAATGCTTATAATATCTTTAGACCACTTAAAGTGTCTGTAAGAGCGGTTTTGAGCCTGTGAGGATTCTACCACTGAACATATTCAAATATGTAACACAGAAGAAGTACGTTAACTGCACTCTGGACACTGTAAGGCACGTTCCATTCACAAACATCTCAAAGACTTTATAACCGCTGCAAAGCTACGGAAGAAAGCAGGGGAGCACCAAGATCACTTCAGAAGAACCATTAAAATAACAACAGGAAGGCAGGAAAAACTCAGCTTCCACGCTGTTAAGAGGCCGGCGAGCCAGACCCCCGGGCGCCGCGCACCCAGACGCATCCAGCGGCGCGAATCAGCCGCCCTGAAGGGGCCGCAGCGCGGTCCCCGCGGGACCGGGAGCCGCTCGCGGGGCCGCCGGGACCGCCCTCGGCGGAGCCCCGGGCACAGGCAGGCTCGGCGCCGCGCCGCCCGCTGCCCCCGGCGACCTCGCTTCCCACCCTGCCCCGGGGCCGCCGCCGGGCAGGGGCACTGGCCGGGCTACCCACGCCGCGCGGCGGGGCCGGGGCTCCCGCGCAGCCCCGCGGCCGCCGCGTCCCGTGCCCGGCTCCCCGCCCGCCCAGGAAGCGCCGCGCCGGCCGCTGAGGGAGAAGCTCCACCACCCCTGGGGCTCGGCGCGCCTGCTCCCGCCGCGCGGGGGACTCGGCGGCGCCGCGGCACAAAGCTGCACGGAGCGGCGGCGCCGCGGCTCGGCCGGTCACCCCGCGGGGACGCCCGGTGTCCGCACCGCCCAGTTCTGCTCCCCGAAGAGCAGCGCCAGCTAAGGCGGCCGCAGCGGCTCTCGCTTTACCTCAGCAGCAGCAGCAGCAGCAGCAGCAGCAGCAGCAGCAGCAGCAGCAGCAGCAGCAGCAGCAGCAGCGCCACACCGCTCCCTGCCGTGCACCCCACCGGCCGCGCTCGCCGCCCCAGCGCCTCTGCCGCGCCGTGCCCGCCGCCCCGCTGCCTCCGCCCCGCCTCCCCGTTGCTTCGGCCAATCCGCACAGCCCCCGGCACCGCCTCCGCCCCGCCTCCCCGGAGCCTCGGCCAATCCGCGCGGCCCTGCCCGCTGACTGACGGCGGCCGAGGGGCGGTGCCGGCTGCTGCCGCCCCCCGCCCGGCAGCTGCTCGCCACGGTTCGGCCGGCGCGGCTGCTGCCGGCGCGGGGCCGCGGCGCCGTGAGCGGGTGCCGCCCGCTCGCCCGGGGGCCGGGGCCGCCGCCCCCAGGCGCTGCGCACGGCAGTGCTGGCGAGCCCTGGGCGCCCCCTCGGGGCCGGCAGGCTGGGCCGGGTGCGGGCCGCGAGCGGAGCACGTGCCTCTGCTTAGTTCCTCTTTGGGGGTTTTTCTGCTCTTCCCCCCCAGGCTGACGCAATGCGTTACGTGGGCTGAACGGGCCTTGGCTGAAGCGGCCGGCCCTGCCCCGTGGGTGCCGAGCCGGGGTCGCGCCGTGCGGGGCCCGGTGACAGCGGCTCGGGGCCGGGTCTCCCGGGGCCGCCGGACGGGGCCAGCTCAGGGCGACTCCCGGCGCTCCCCTCGTCCCCGTTCTGCCCGCGCCTCGGGGAGCCCCATGCGTGCAGCCCCGCGCCCAGCCGGGACGCAGTCAGATAGATGAGGTGGTCGCTGCCTGCAGCGGCTGAGATCTTCGGTCTGTGCCGTTAGTTCCCATAGCACGGTGCCTGAGCTTGTAGGGCTCAATAAAATGACAGTCCCTGGCCCAAGGAGCTCAGCTCCCGAGGGATCTGCTTTCACATAACCCCACGGGGCTGCAACGAGAGCGGTGCTGTCGAGGTGCGTGCACTGCGTTTGAAAAGGTCTCTATTCATCCTTAGGTGCTAAACCAGTTGCATATCAGGAAAAGGTGCTTCACCCAGAGAGTGGTGGAGCACTGGAACAGCTACCCAGGGAAGCAGTCAGGGCACCAAGCCTGGCAATATCCAAGAAGCATTTGGAAATGCCCTCAGACACACTGTGTGAATGTTGGATTGTCCTGTGCAGGGGTAGGAGTTTGACTCAATGATCCTTCTGGGTTCCTTCCAACTCAGGTCGTTCTGTGATTCTATGATTCTATAAATATGCGTACATGTGTTGCCATGACTCAGTCCTTGTAGGTGTCGTTGTGAAAGAGGAGAAAGTAGTTTAAGCAAAGGTATAACACATCCAGGCTGACAGCTGTGCAGGAAGCAAGCTAAGGGTTTACTGTGAATACAAGTGCCAGGGGTTGACCTGACAAAAGCAGCCACGAGAGGTATGTTGAAATCAAAAGCAAGAATAAGATGTTTGTCAGGACAGAGTGCAAGAGTCAGATCTTGAAATACCCTGTGAGAAACTGTAGGATTGGTAAAGTAAGGCGGTCTGAAGTCTTATGATTGAAAGAAGAGTATGTGTTGGCTGGGGTAGGGAGAAGAGTCCACCTTGCTTTAATTTGGCAGTTGGGTATTCTGAAACAAAGAATTAGCTTATGGTCTGATCATGGAAAACCGAGAGAAAAAGTGGAACAGTTTTACTACAACAAGGTGTAATTAGTTTTTGCCAACTACAGTGGGTTAGAGTGTGGTTTTGGAACCCTTAAACTTTTGCAGGTATTTTTCCTGAAAATGCTACAAAGCAAGAAATTTTGTTATACTTACTATAGGGGAAAAGTGGTAATCTCATATCAGCTATAATTTCTTTAAAATATGTTCTTGGGTGGCCTCTTATGCTTTGGAGAGGATTTTACTCTTTCTTTTTCCTTACTTCACAAGCCTCCAAGAGACACTAGAAGGATGTTTCCTGACACTCTGTTATCATTTCTGCATTGATTCATTAGGACTCTGTTTGTTTCAGGAATGCAGATCAGAGAAGATGACAGCTCCTAAGGCCTCTTGGGATGACAGTGTGGCTCTGACCTCAAAGGGCTGTAACAGAGTACCGCAAGGCTTAGAGTTGCAGGATGCAGTCCCCAGAAAAAGGGTAGAAATGCCCTTATTAGCCTGTCTGGCTATCTAAACACACAGAATTACTTTTAAACTAGAAACTCCTTTTGGAACAGAGACTGATGTTTCTAAGTAAGCAAAAGTGTTGCTGTAATTTAAATACTAAATAGTAAAATTGTTGAGGGAAACGCCAGTTCTCGTCTTATACATTTTTTGTGGGATTGAAAACACAGGCAGAAGCAGAGTTAAGAAAGAATGTTCCATTTCTTCTATCCAGACTGCTGTCTCTGGCATTTGCTGTTGCTGAGGGCAAAAACAGCATGGATTTTGAAAGGGATTAGACAGACTGACTGGTTGGAATGCCAGTCCTGGGCACTGGCCTGACAATGGGTATTTAAGGGAACTAAAAACCTCTATAGTAGTGGTTCTCAGCTGCTGAGACTTGACTTGTCCCGCAGACGAAATGCAGGGCTAGAGTCTATGACTATGTTCCTTCCCTGTTGGTATGGTGCCCTTCACTGGAGGGGAAAGTCTCCAGGGCAGGGTCCAGGATCTCCTTCCTGCCTCACCTCTGTAGTAGCTGAGCATCTTGGTCACTGTTTTCTTTGTTTTCCTCCCAGGACTTGACTTTTGTGTTCACCTTGAGCACCTCACTTGCTGCCTTTTCTGTCGATCAAGGAGAAAAAGGGACACAAAACAGGGAAAGCAGGAAGTAGCAGCAGGTTGCTTTGTTGCACCCCTTGATGACTTTATTGTCAGGCCTGTTGTGACTTCCGTCTCAAGATCACTCCAGCTCCCTCGCGTCCATTTCCCTGCAGACCCCAACATTATCCTGGTATTTCCAGGAGTCATTTCCTATATCTAATCTTGGCAGGTGAGAGCTGTGCAATAGCGTTTGCTCTAGGAACAGAATATGGCGAAGCAGTACTCTGGTGTAAAGCTTGTTAAGTAGGAAGATGCAGAAGCTGAAAACCTGGGTTCCTTTAGTCTCCGTCTGTCAGCAGTCCTTGTCAGCGTTTCTACCTGAGGCTGCTTAGCGGAATGCAATAAAAAAGCGAGACATTCTTTTGTTCAGTACTAGTCGTGGTCAGGGATATGAGCCTTTGCATCTTACCTCTGGGTAAGCTTTTTGTGGTAAAGTCATGCAGCACTGAAGAGTTCTTGGAAGTTCCCTTTCCTCTGGCAAAAAAAACCCCTTCAGCTTCTTCCCTTAGAAAGGAAATTTTGAAGTATGGAAGCTGAGAGGGAAAATTATACTCATCAGAGGGTCTGTGGGGAAAGCAGAGTTCATAGAGCATTAAACATCTTCCACTACAGCTGGCAAACTGTTTTTTTCTTTAAGCACATTTTAAGCAGGGAGATTTCCTTCTGTCTCTTCTAAGATGTCAAAGCAAATCCATTTGTACGTAAGATACCTAGATCAGTGGATTTTATCAGTGCTGAATCTGGTCTCTTGGGTTAATGTGGGCAAAGGCTGAGGAGACAGTGCAGGGAAGTTTTATTGGGGTATATCTTAAGTGTGATGAATGCTAATGGCATATGTAATTTACTAGGTTCAGAAGAGAGTCCTGTGATTGGTGACAGAATATCATACTACCCTGCAGCAGTGGAGTTTCAGTCAGCAGATTTAAAGATTGAAGTTGGAAGAGAATCTTTCTTGCTCCTAAAGATGAAAATTCATACAGTGTAACTATGCTGTTCTACTAGCACACATTGCTAAATGACTCATGTAAAATTCCCAAAGGAGTGATCATAGTGGGGACTCAGGAAAACAACAGGAAAAACTGTCCATAGTTATTGTAGACATGAGATACATACAAAATAAATAAAATGGATTGCAAGAAGGACAAGCATCAAAGACTGTGAATGATGATGTTTTCTTGTCATAGCTAGGACAAAGAAAATATTGCTACCCAAAAATGTGGTTTAAAGTGTTTCAGAAGAAAAGGCAGTAGCAAGAAAAGCAAGCAGCTTCATTGCTTAAAAGCATTTTAGTATGTAAAGGAAAAGAAAGAGCTAAAAATAAGATGGAGGAATCTAGGAAAAAAGGAGCAAAGCTTGCTATAATACTAGGAATCAGAGAAGTAAGACTGACAGTCTTCATATAAAACTGAAAGGAAGCTGATTAGCAGGATGCCAGTCATGCTGGGCTTCACAATGTGATTTGGTTTGAATTTATTTCAGTTCTGTGAGAAGAATAGAATGGCTTCTATCCGATCAAAACCCTGACATCTGCAATAAATGTCGGTATTGCAGCTAATCAGACAAAAGCCCTTTATAGGCATTTCCAGTGTATGATTCATTTATGATATGGTGAAAATCTGAAGATTTTTTCCATTCTTCAAGATACAGGGTGACTGGGGAGGTGGTGGAATCTTCATCACTGGAGGCTTTTAAGAAGACTAGTCAAGCAGCTGTCTGGCAGAAATACTGGTTGTCCTGCCTTGGACAGAAAGGTGAGGCCTTTTAAGTTTCCGTAAGTGCATGTATATATGAATTACCAGAAGACGACACAAACCCTGAGAATTCATACTTCCTCTTAATTAAATTTTCCCACCAGAAGCAAAGTGGCCTAAAAATCACTCCCCTGCTCCAGCCCACGATCTGAAAACCAGCAGAGGGTTAAAGTAGAGGGTCTTACCCTCTGCGATGTAGTTTGTTAGCAAGGAGTTTCTCTAGTTTGCTTTGGAGCAAATTTCTAAAACACAAAACTAGTGAAGCACAAGATTTCTGTGCTCAAATCACAGACAGAAAATACTTTATGTTCATGAAATGTCTTGAAAATATTTTGCTTACAAACCCCAATTATTTTTAGTCATCTGAAAATTGACTATGTAATCTTTTTCTATAGTCTTATAATTTGGACTACTTCAATATATGAAAGTTTACATTTTGTCAAGAGATCTTTTAAAGTCTGTAAGATTTTTTTTTATCTACAGTCTATTAAGACAAATAAATAGACAATATTTTTTCAGCATAATTGATAAAATAATGTTATAAATATCGTATCTGCAAATGCAACATCTGTGTTTATCTTTGAACCATATAAAATTACAGAAACATAGATGCTGCTTTTTATGAAATGTATGAGTAATCCCTCCTCTGCTTGTTTAGTGCTTGTACACTAAATGATAGAAAAGTCTAGGCTTGACAGTCATGCAAGACTCATGTCTTCTGTGTAGACAAGTTGTGCAGCATGAACAGAAATTTTGGCAGTTTTCATGTGCAGTGCATCATTTGTGCACCCCACATCCATCAGCACTATTTGAATAAGATCATCAAGAGTAGTAAGACTGCCAGGAGTAATGGTGTATCTAAATTTCCAGGGCCATCTGGAAGTGTGTTTTCTACTGAGACTGTTTCCTTAATCATGCCATTTGTAGGTTTTGGTATGGAAAACTAATCACAGGGAAATTTGCATCTTGCAGTAGTGAGCTCGGTCTGAAATGTAGTTTAATTTATGTTGAAACTTTTTAGTCATTTCATACCTGTTTGTACAGAGTGAGAATTGTCTGATTCCTTCCAATAACATTCAGGTGGAAGAGGTCACATCTTATTACCAATTGCCTGAGATATCCTGAACCCTTAAATCAATTATTCATAGGACTCACTCATCAAAGTAATTCTCAATATAGGTGCTCGATAGATTGAACCTTCCCTTCTCTCAAATGCAAGACCAAGCCTTGGAGAGCTTGCCAATTTAGATGTGTTTTTGTAGAGCCTGCAAAATTCACTGCAATATGGGCATGAATAATCCAGTTTCTGCCAGGCAGGAACATGTGCTGTTGCTCCTACATAAAATACATCTTGAGTGACATCTCTAACAATTACAGTACTGGGAAGCAAATACAAAATTAGTGCTCATCCTCTGAAGCTAGAAGGAGTTCAGGGCCAGAAGAAAAGTGTATTTTGTCTAATTTTGCTGCCTGGACCCGCAGAGTAGTTCTTTTTTATTGCAGCAATAAATGAGTGAATCTTAGCTGTTTAATCTGATGGGTCACAGCTATGATTTTTTTTAAAAACTTTAAGACAAATTTGCAAGATGATTAGTTAGTTGTATCATGGTATTTTGTTGCTAACTGATGTTGCAGCAACAAATCTTCTACTTGTTTGTTGCAAATATTTTCACACAAGGTAACAGCTGTTATTCTAGCAAGCCCAAAATGATAATACAGGTGCTGAGAGCTGCTCTTAGAAAGTGAGCCTTCCTTAAATCTCAGCTGAGAAGGCTGAGAACATTTGCCTCTCACTTCTGCAAAGGGACATGCATGGCGGTGGATTTCCTTTTTATTTGTAGTTACTCCTCTTCCTTGATAGGAACAGCAAGTGTAACTAACAGTGCCAGTTCCATCTTGCAGCTGGAGGACAGTAGGATTCACTATGGGACTCCTCAGTATACATGTGTACCAACACATATGCACATGGGATTGAATGTTGACTGTGCCTGTCATATGGGTAGGGTGTTTGTGTTGTTTTGTGGCAACAACGTAGTTTCTGTACTAAAAGAAATTATGTCTTCCTGGAAAAATGTTACAAAACTATTAATGTCAGTGTAAAACAGGCAATTATATGAGGAGTTAGTGTGTGGAACCCCTTTCTGTTTACATGATAAAACTTGTTGAGTTAGCTACATCAGCTAGTCCTCCTTGAAGGAAGCTGGAGATGTTCCCTCAGAGGCCCTCAGAGGTCCTTTCCAACCTAAATTATTCTGCGAGTCTGTGATTCTATGAAGATGGAATAGCTTTTGTTTTCATTTTGAATGTAGCAGAGTCAATATATTACATGTGACATTTGTATAAGAATATTTGTTTGATATGTGTTGCAAGGACACCTTTTTAATTAGATGAAAAATAGGATTTGATAAATGCTTGTGAGGTAGTATATTTCAGTATAAACTCAATAGTTGTCTAGAAATTACTTTCTTTGCAAAAATAAAAGTATAGGGAAAAGAAGAATGTTATTTTGTGGAAAAAAATGGAGGTAAAAACTTGAAGAACTCTTATCGAGACAATTGCATCAGGAATTTGCTAAACTGAAAAACCTAACCAAAGAAGCCCCTCTGTTACTAGCAGAACAAGAAAACACTATCCTTGGTGTTCAGTTGTTTTTTTCTTACTATCAGTGAGCCTCAGAATAACAGAATAATATAATGTTTTTACATCCAGCAAAAGCGGTGAAACCTCCTCCCAGTCTGACTTTATCTGTTAAACCACAAAGGAAAGTGTGTGTAAGGGAGAAACCCACAGTTTTAAAGTAAGGTTTTGGGGTCTAAGAAAAAGAATGGTAATTAAGAGATAAAGATGGAAGTGTCTAGCCATTACCCATCAATTTCTGTATTGTTGTTGCATGTTTCATATAAGAAGTAGGACTTCACTTCTCTATGACTTTTGAAACAAAATGCGGTTTGGAAAAGGAGTGCCTCCCAATAACCTTTACAAGAGAGGGAAATATACCGAGAATGGAGCCATACATGAAACTGGGGGTAGCGGCTGACACTCTTGAGGGCAAAGAGGCCCTTCAAAGGGATCTGGACAAATTGGAGAGCTGGGCAATTGCCAAGTGCATGAAGTTTAACAAGGGCAAGTGCCAGGTTTTGTACCTGGGACATGGCAACCTTGGATACATGGACAAACTGGGGAGCGAGAGACTGGAGAGCAGCCCTGCAGAAAGGAATCTGGGCATTCTGGTCCATGGCAAGTGGAACATGAGCCAACAGTGTGCCCTGGAGGCCAAGAAGGCCAACAGTGTCCTGGGGTGCATCAAGCATAGCATTGCCAGCCGGTTGAGGGAGGGAATTGTCCTGCTCTGCTCTGCACCGGTGAGGCCCCACCTCGAGTACTGGGTGCAGTTTTGGCGCCACAGTGTAAAAAGAGCATAAAACTACTGGAGATTGTCCAGAGGAGGGACACAAAGCTAGCAAAGGGTCTAGAGGAGAAATCATATGAGGAGAGGATGAAATCACTTGGTCTTTCAACCTGGAGAAGAGGAGACTGAGGAGAATCCTCATAGCATTTTACTGTTTCCTCACAAGCAAAGGAGGAGGAACAGGCACTGATCTCTTCTCTCTGGTGACAAATGATAGGACTTGAGGGAATGGCAGTAACATGTGCCAAGGAAGGTTTCGGTTAGATATTAGGAAAAGGTTCACCCAGAGGATGGTGAAGAATTGGAACAGTTCCCCAGGGAAGCAGTCACGGCACCAAGCCTGGCAATATTCAAGAAGAATTTGGACAATGCCTTCAGAGACGTGGTGTGAATGCTGGGATTGTCCTCTGCAGGGACAGGAGTTTGGCTCAATGATCCTTCTGGGTCCCTTCCAACTCAGGTTGTTCTGTGATTCTATGATTCTATGAGTGTCTGTAACTCGTGTAGGGGACTGGGGTTTTTTTTGGATGAGCATAGGTATGGATGGCAAACAAAAATCAGTGGCTGGTGCAAAGATACCATGATCCTTCAGACCATGATGAAAGTGAGCTATGTCTGGAGAAGATTTGGTCTCTCACTGCCCTTGATTTTGTGTACCAGCTGCCTGAACCATAAACTTTTGTAGTTTTTTCATTCAACTTGCTACTGAAAAGAGATCTCTTGATATGATGAAATTGTGTCTTATGGTAGAGTCAACAGCTTCTTCAGAGGCAGGACTACCCTCTGGCCTGTTTCTTGAAGCACCATTTTTTAAAGTAAAAGAATTTGGGGAACTTGTAGTTCATAAGCTGTGTCATATCATGTCAGATCGCAGAGGGATCTTGTGACAGTCTTGAATATGTAAGAAATAGCTGACCTCAGTTTAAAACTTGATTGAGAAGTGGTGACCATAAGAAGTCCTGAATGTGACACAGTAAAAAAGGGGGTTGAGTTTCACTAGTCCTTCTAGAAAGTCTTAAAAGAAGCAAAAGATGATGATGGCTTGAATATTAAAAAAAAAACCCTGCAAAATGTATGAACTGTAGGAACAGAGTGATATGGTGAGGTAATAGACATCATGGTTAAAGGCAGCAGAAAAACTGCTGGTACAGCAAATGTTTTCTTGGAAGCTGATGAGAGGAAGTGCTACTAAAGCAATGTGATATGTTCTGAAACTGTGGCTTTTCTTGTATGTGACTGAACTCCAAACTGCCAAGGGACTGGACTCTGAGAAGCAAATCCCCCATCTCAGATTGCCTTGGAGCAGCTGAGGACTATGATCCTTTTTTTTTGTGGAAGCCCAGGAGGCAGAAAATGGTGGTGAAGGGAGGGCCAGTGTCCCTGCAAGATTGGCTTCTTTCCGTGCTTGTACAGCACTCAGCACTGAGGCCTTTAGATATGTAGGTAATAAATATAATTTAGATATTCATGACTAAAGTGTCACCCAGAGAAACTCCAAGCTGGGTGAGCCTATGTTGTGTCTTGCATGAGTTACGTGACTTAGCCTAGCTGCATCTGGCTCTTAATTGCTTGTAGTAACAGCAAAATGGAATAAGCTGGAAAGCAAAAATGGAGCTAATGTAAGCTACATAGAAGTTGAGTTATAGGAACATTTGTGGTAGATTCATCTGTGAAAAAAGTTGTAAGTAGTTATCCTTTGAGACTATGTCTGCTTCCAGTAGAGAGAGGCAGAGAGTCTGGGTATGCACTGTGTGGTGTGGCACGTGCTACCCCATGGTGCAACACCCAGGAGAGCTGTGGGAATACATGGCCTGTTGAGTTTGCAGCTCATATCTCACTTTTAAATCACTGAAAGTTTCCCCTATGTACTTTTTTCCCTTTTTTTTTTTTGTTATCACTAATCATCTACAAAATAATGCAGAGAATGCTTAGAATACCATTTCAGTGATGGGGAAGTGAAGTAAAAAAAAGTGTATTCAAAAGAAAAGTAAAGGAGCTTATACCCTACAGATGTTCTTCACAATGGGCTGTGGATCCTACCGTATTTTGAGTTGGAGAGTATCATGTATTCTGTGTTTTTAATAGAACATTACAATTCTCTGTATGAACTGTGATCGTATAGCACAAACTTGATTTTCTTCCACCAGTTGTAGTGGGAACAGGGACAGATTGGATGGACACCTGATCTATGTATCTGGGTACCATACAGTAATGTAACAGCTAAAGTGGGGTTTAAGTAATTCCAGTAAGCCTGATGAGCTTGTTTCCTGCACGGTGCTATGTTTTATATCGTATCAGCACTACCTGGAATCTTAGTGAGCCTTTGCAAGAAAAAGCTGAAGGCAGACAATTTTTGGAGGTACTCTGAAATAGATTTTACTTCCTATGCCAGTATTCATTCTGAAGCCTCAGTACATCTTGAAGAGTCCTCTCTCCATCCATGAAGACAACAGGATATTTAGTATGTTGTCCCGGCTGTCTCAGTCAAAGGACAACTCCTTGTGATTGCTTATGTTATGCTGGGTGATGAGGCTGATGTGGTTATAGAAAAAGGATGAAATTCTTCTTCTTTCACTATGTCCTAGTAAAAGGAGGGGTCCCTTTAGTAGTTTTGCTACAGCAGTGTCTTCACAGCAGTAGATGTGATCCATAGCTTTCAATTTTTATTTGCTTATGCTCTGTGGATAGATGCATCAATGGGATCCAAGCCATATCTGCACTTACCTTTGGAATAGGCATTGCAAAAGAGGCTCACTCTGGAGAGCTATGTGGTGAGAGGTAGGCAAAAGGCTTAGGCCAGCCAGTGCCTCTCTCTGTGCTCAGTACAGAAACTGCTCATGCCTGTGCCCAATCCTGGAAATTATTGCAGTGCTGTTTCTGTTGGAGGCTTAGTTCTCCCCGAGAACTGTTGTTGGGGTTGACTGGCACACATGGCCTTAATTCAGTGGTGCAGCATGGTAGAGCATTGAAGTGTGGTAGCCCTCAGAGTTCTGTCTTGGAGTGGACAGCTAGGCTTAGGATCAAATTGAGGATTTCCAGAACAAAGAGGCTGGGTCTTAATGCTTTCCCTGCACTTAGGTTCCAGCTAGTGACAGTAACTTCTGTTCCATAAGGTCACAACAACCCCATGCAGCGTTACAGGCTTGGGGAAGAGTGGCTGGAGAGCTGCCTGGCAGAGAGGGACCTAGGGGTGTTCCCTGAGAACTGGCTGAACATGAGCCAGCAGTGGCCCAGGTGGCCAAGAGGGCCAATGGCATCTTGGCCTGTGTCAGACACAGAGTGGCCAGCAGGAGCAGGGAGGTGATTGTGCCCCTGTGCTCAGCACTGGTGAGGCCGCACCTTGAGTGCTGGGTTCAGTTCTGGGCCCCTCACTACAGGAAGGACATTGAGGGGCTTGAGTGTGTGCAGAGAAGGGCAGTGAGGCTGGTGAGGGGGCTGGAGAAAAAGTCCTACAAGGGAAATATAGTAACTAAAGATGAGGAAAAGGCTGAGGTGCTTAATGCCTTCTTCACCTCAGTTTTCAACAGTAAGGCAGATTGTTCTGGGGACAACTGGTCTACTGAAGCGGTGGATAGGGGCAGGGTGCAATACAGCCCCCCTGTCATCCAGGAGGAAGAAGTTAGAGACCTGCTGAGCCCCTTGGATCCTCATAAGTCTATGGGGCCTGATGGGATCCATCCTAGGGTGATGAGAGAGCTGGCGGACGAGATTGCTAAGCCGCTTTCCATCATTTATCAGCAGTCCTGGCTCACTGGAGAGGTCCCAGAAGACTGGAAGTTGGCCAACGTGACGCCCATCCACAAGAAGGGCCGTAGGGACGATCCAGGTAACTACAGACCTGTCAGCCTGACCTCGGTCCCAGGCAAAATTATGGAACGGATAATCCTGGGTGTGATCATGCGGCACCTGCAGAATGAGGGAGAGATCAGGCCCAGCCAGCATGGTTTTAGGAGAGGCAGGTCCTGCCTGACCAACCTGATTTCTTTTTATGACCGTGTGACTCGCCTGGTGGATGAGAGGAAGGCTGTGGATGTGGTGTACCTGGACTTCAGCAAGGCCTTTGACACTGTCTCCCATAGCAGAGTCCTGGAGAAGCGGGCAGCCCGTGGCTTGGACGGGAATGTTCTGTGCTGGGTTAGGAGTTGGTTGGATGGCTGAGCCCAAAGGGTGGTAGTGAATGGTGTCCCATCCAGCTGGCGGCCGGTCACTAGTGGCGTCCCCCAGGGTTCGGTGCTGGGCCCGGTCCTGTTTAATATCTTTATTGATGATCTGGATGAGGGGATCGAGTCCTTCATCAGCAAGTTCACAGATGACACCAAGCTGGGAGGAAGTGTCGATCTGCTAGAAGGTAGGAGGGCCCTACAGAGGGACCTTGACAGGCTGGAGAGATGGGGTAACTCCAACCGCATGAGGTTTAACAAGTCCAAATGCCAGGTCCTACACTTTGGACACAACAACCCCATGCAGAGCTACAGACTGGGTGCAGAGTGGCTGGAGAGCAGTCAGGCGGAAAGGGACTTGGGAGTGCTGGTGGACAGGAAACTCAACATGAGCCAGCAGTGCGCTCAAGTGGCAAAGAAGGCCAATGGTATCTTGGCCTGCATCAGGAACAGTGTGGCCAACAGGGCTAGAGAAATCGTCATCCCCTTATACTCGGCACTGGTCAGGCCGCACCTTGAGTGCTGTGTCCAGTTCTGGGCCCCTCAGTTTAAGAAAGATGTTGAGATGCTGGAGTGCGTCCAGAGGAGAGCAATGAGGATGGTGAAGGGGCTGGAGCACAAGCCCTTTGAGGAGTGACTGAGGGAGCTGGGGTTGTTTAGCCTGGAGAAGAGGAGGCTCAGGGGAGACCTTATTGCTCTCTGCAAGTACCTAAAGGGAGGTTGTGGTGAGGCAGGAGTTGGACTCTTCTCTCAGGCGACCAGTGACAGAACGAGAGGACACAGTCTCAAGCTTCGCCAGGGGAGGTTTAGGATTGACATTAGGAAGTTCTTCCCTGAGAGGGTAATTGTTTATTGGAATGCGCTGCCTATGGAGGTAGTCGAGTCACCGTCCCTGGAGGTGTTCAAAGAGAATTTGGATGAGGCACTTAGTGACATGGTGTAGTTGACAAGTAGGTGTGGGTGTAGGTGTTGGGTCATAGGTTGGACTCGATGATCTCAAAGGTCTTTTCCAACCTTAAAATGCTGTGATACTGTGATATCCACTACGTTGCATGATAACTCCAGGTGTAATACATTACAATGAATGTTCATTTTAATTTCAGGACCTACCCCACTTGTAAGAAAAGATATTTCACTCCCTATAAAACCATCGCTATATCTAGTCCCACAAAGGAAGCAGACCACAGAATGCCATGTCCTTGTGTTGAGCCATGTTGAAGCCTGCTTGTCAATCCTCTCCTGAGGTGAACCAGTATGTATTTATTATTGCACTGGGTGATTTATGTATCTGGGTTCATTGCTAGTAAGAGAGTGGGATTGCAGGTAGATCTGTTCAAAGGATTCCCTTTCTGGAATGTTACAAAGTTAAAATATTAAATATTCTTATCATAATTATTCATCTTGTCAATAGAAAAGATTTCACTGGATTTTATCATTAGGTTTAACAAAGGTTTTTTAAATAGCCACAAGTGCATGTAACCATTTTCCTGTATCTACCAATAAAAGTACACCCCACTATATGAAGGAACTAAAGGCAGTCTTAGTTGTAAGTGGTACATAACAAAGAAATAGTACCCTAAATACCTCGATCCATTTTTATACTACCATGTAGGAAAACTAAGTTGTCAGCAAATCTTTTTTATATTCAGAGTTATTCCTATGAAGAATTATTCCCTAAATCTCCCTGCTAAGTTCTAGTATTTTTCCTGGTAGAATCCACTTTATATACTTGAGTGCTAATATTTACAGTATATTTTCTCATTTGTTTTAAGCCATGCTCAAATTGGCAATTAACTAAAATAGTTGCTTTTGTAAATGGGGTATAAGAATAGTTATGGTTTGTATTTTTCTGATTCCAGAGTGTGACAATATGAAAATGAATGACTGATTTGTTGTTAATATGGGAAGGAATTTTAATCTTTTAAGAGAATATCTTGGCTGTGGCTATGCTTATCTCTGAGAAAGAGAGCTGGAATTCATCAGTGGACAGTGTGTGAATATTATCTGAGGTAGCACTTAAAGTAAAAGTAATTGAGCAAGGAACTAGTAACAATTTCCTCTTTTATGTCTATGATTTTTATCAGCCACTTCGCAAGCTAATATTTAGTCCCCTTGGAACCAAGTATGTTTTCAGAAACATAACCATTTGTTTATTCATTGAGCATTTATCTGCTTCTGTTATAGTATTCAAACGTCCATTGTTAAAAATAAGCTAAGAGAGAAATTTGGCTCATTTTTAAAGACTATTCCTAGAAAGGGGGTTTTGTAATCAATGTAAGTGTCACTGCTACTTCAGTTAGGATTTCAGAGGAGCCAGTTGTTTTGTTGCATCCTGGGACCATTTCCCTTTGTTAGGGAAGTTAGGTTCATGCTTCCATTTAAAGATCATCAGTGTGACTGTATGTGCAGACCTGGTACCTGTAGGCGCAAATGAATGGTCTGTCCTCACCACCAACACTCACTGGTGCGGTGCCCTAAAGGTATTTTTGTGCAGCCTCCCTTTTCATGAGTGTAATTGGTAGGCAGTGAAGAAGAATGAAGCCCTGCAGGCCAGCTTTCTGTTTGCCAGGTGTGGCACCCCAGAACCACTCTCCCACATGTATTTCCAAGAGATAAGTAAAGCCCACTGGTACTTGATCTACTACATAACTCACCTGGTGAAACACAGCATACAGAGGCTAATTAATTTCAATTACTGCCCCTTGTAGAGTTTTGATACTACTGTAGAACAGACATGCAAAGAAATTTCCGGGCAGACAACAAAAAACCCGACATGATCTCCCCCTCAAACAGATGCATGCGCAACCACATACTATCTGCATCACTCTTGCATTGTGCAGTTTTCTTGATCAAGTTCTCCCCTTGTATGAGCCACCATTTTGTCCAGATAAGGAGGTAAAATGACTAAACCTGTTGCTACGGCCATGGACAGTATCAGCTGTTTAAGTGAAGTGGTTATTATTGTCAAACAGAAATAGTGGCTTGAGACCTGTTTTTCAGCCCCTTTCTTTGGCCTGTGCTCTAGCTGTCACCTCCTTGTTCTTCTCTTTCACCTCACTGGTTACCATATTCTCAGGACACTCATTTTACCTTACAATTCCTGACCCAAAGAGGGAATGCCTTTCTTTGTGTTTACTTAGCACCTAAGATTACAAAACTCTGGTCCACACAAACCTTCTGAATGATATTGTCATATAGACAAACAATGACCGCTGCCTTAGCTAGGCACTGGTCTAACTCCAGTAGCTGAGGTAGATTTCCATTCTTTTCCTATTTTTCATTCTTGGTACAGTGACAAAATCCGGACTGTGCAGATCTACATATTTACTGGTTCATTCAAATTCATTTCTTAGTCTTTCTCATTAGAGTAATCTTTTTTTGTCTGGATAGTACCAGGGCAATGGAGGTGAGCAATGCTGGGAGCAAGAAGGATGAAAGCAAAGTAAAAGAAAGGGAAAATAAATACTCTAAGCTGCCTTGGAAGAGACTTGTCCACAGGTCTTCAGCTATCGATTTTCCTGGTTTTGTCTGTCTGTCTTCATTTCACTTGAGACAGCGTGATCTCATCAGCTTTCTATGATTGACTTCTTTTTTTTCCCTCCGTGGAAAAGAACGTAACTGGAAATTATTTTAGAGAGAAAACTATCAAGTGTTAACCTTTGTAGTGACATAGGTTTTTATTCTTTCCTTGCTTGCTTTTTGGAGGAAAAAATATTCTTCCTTTCTTCTGGCAGCCTAATGTCACTTCTTCCATAATTGCTTGGGTTTAGTTTTAGTGCTTCTCTCAACTGATTTCATAGCATTCCCCTTCTCTCAACAGAAATGTATAAAAACATTCTGTACCTTTTACCAGTTTTTCTAACAGTGCATTTTCAGTTATGTTAGATGTGGAGAAAGCAGAGATAGGAAGGAACCATTATACTTCTAGTTCATGCTCTTCATATCAAAATTATTCCATATAGCCTATTCTCAAGTGCTGTGAGCAATAGCGGTCCTCCCACTCTTCTGTTCGGTGTAGCATTTTGTGTTACTGTAGACATCACCACTAAAAACTTTTCTTGATATTTCACTGTAACTTAGCTTCTCTTCAGTCAAGTAACATGACTTTGTGCCTACAGTAGGTGACTTATCTCTCTTTGCTTCAGAAGTATTACTGCAAAAACTTTCTGAATTGAACAGTCCAGTGACAAGTAACATGCATTAGGATCTACCAATTCATGAAATCTAGGATCCCAGTGCTGAATTCAGATACCAGAAAGTTGTGAGAGTGACAGCTTCAACTGTGCTGGAATTATTTGGTGTTTGTGATCCATCACCAGAAGTATAGGAGAAGAAGTGATACGTGCCAGCTCTCCTACGGGACGAATACTCCTTTATTTTCTTGTAATAATTTATCTTTTTAGTTTCTGTCTCTTCTATATGCTTCCTTATAATGATTCCAGAGATGGAGGATGACAGATGGGGAGAGAAAAGCAGGATATCAAGAAGTCCAGTTCCTTCAGAAAATAGGCTGTCTTGCCTCCTTCATTCCTTCCTACATATACCATACTGATGCTGCACTGCTTCAAGTTGCTGAAAAGAATTTCCCTAGCAAATGAGGAGAGGAATTATTCATTTTTTAAATTCCCCTCCCCAATTTGGTGAAAGATTGGAACAAAAAGCCCTAATCTGTCCAGTTGGTTTTTTGTTTGTTTTCTTTCTTTTTGCACCCACCAGAAAAATGACATCAGAGCATTTACAGTAAAAAAGATTTTTGTGCTTGTATTCTAACACACATATACTAGTATGTATACGAACTTTGCTGCTGCCCTGTTGGTTTTATGCTGCAGAGTGAATGCTATTGTTGGCTACAGACTCAGATGTCATCTGGTTTTGGAGTCTTCCAAGCTTATGATTTCATCTTTGCAAATGATGATTTTCAGAAGTCTGTTTATATGCAATGTAAACTGAAATGTTCAGTCTAGAATAGTTTCAGACATTAAACCATAATCAAAACAATTATGCCTGCTTCCACTGTTATAAAAATTCTGTTAGTGACATCACATCATGATATTTTAGATTAGATGTCCAACACTTGCTTGTTTGTCCATTTCCTTTACCTAGACAAACCACTATGTTCAGTGAGTAAGATTAAGGACACTATTATTTCTGGAACCATTAGTGTTACGATTTCCCTGAGGGGCTTAACATTGGGGAATTTGTTAGTTTAAGTCAGTTGCCACTTTTAATTTTTTAGCTACCTTTGATGATTCTGTAATTCCTTTAAAGTCCAGCATAAATGCCATTATATAGTGGAGGCTAGTTATCTCTTGAATATCTCAGTGGGTGAAATAGGTGACGGGGAAGCAACCCTTCCCGCTTAGAGATGCATCTAAATCCTGCTGTAAGGACTTGCAAAACACTCATTGGCTTCACTGGGAACTGGATGAGGCTCTAAATGTCAATAAAATCAAAGAATTCTCACAGTGAATTTGCCTATCTGGCACATGTTAAAAAAAAAGATTGTGAATTTTGAAAATGAGTCTTCTTGCAATGTAGGCCAATTGGTCAGCTGCAAACTTGGCACAGCTGTGAAGCATGTGTCCTGAGCCGTCCACAGGAACATGATGTTCTTTTTCACTTCTGAGAGCTTTGGAGACAGAAAAAAAGGACTCAATCCAATGTTGAGGACTAAATGCTGAAAAAAAGGAGCTAAATACAGAAATCCACAAATACTTTACAACTGTAACGCTTCTTTTGGAAGAAAAGAAATTAAGAATTCCACCAAAAGTTGAAACATTTTTTAGGGCAAGTGTACTGCTTCGTTGTGTGTCCTGGAAAAAAAGAACATAATTCAGAGAATTCTCTGGCAGAAGCTGATGGAATTTGACCTTTATATCAATGCACTGTAGAAATCAGGCAGAATTCCTGAAAAAAACCCACTAAGCATGTAATTTTCATCCTTTAACCATCTGTGGTGGGAATGAAACTCATCCAAAGAGAGGAGAAGCAACCAAGCCCTAGGCATCCAAACTGCTGTGCAGAAAAGTTGTTGCTCTGTCTTCAAGTCGAAGTATGATTTTGCAGCACAGAATCCTAGTTGATGCTTTTAAAGCTTTGTGCAGGGAGTATGAACTCCAGAAAGAACATACAGACTTTCAGCTGCATACAAAGACACAACAGCAAAACCAGCAGCCGAGTATTGTGGTTGATGTAATGTGTGAATAGAGCACAACACATGCACACTTAGGCTTGAATGCAGCCACTGCAAAACTGGTTTTGATTGCCGTGATTACCCGCAAAGGAAGCTTCTCATGCTTAGGAAGCGGGATTAATGTCATTTATGGCAATGGAGCTTCACCACAATAAAAGAAATGTGAGATTCAGTATCTGTACCACACTGCTAAACCATAATCTCAAGAGACCTCAAGTCTAGCATTCTTATAGCTCAGCAATTCTGCAATTGCATAGCAAAAGATACTTCTGAATTTATTCTTTCATGTCTTTGTGGGTAGGCTGCACTGGTAAAGCAACATATCACAGTTTATAAGGTTAGTAACTAAATATCTCCATGACCTACATTGCTTCTTCTCTCCTATAATTGTACCTTTCCAAGGAAAATGAATTCTTGAAAAGTGTAGTTGCAGTTGCTAAAGGGACTTGAGAATTTGGTTTTCAAACAAAGATATTAAAAAGTCACTCTAAAAAAAAAAGTCTACGCAATTTTAAATGAGCATTTTAATTTTAGGTCTTTGAACCCCAAAGTTCTCATCCTCCTCCTCTGCTTCTCTGCTCTCTCTGAGTGCCTTTGTGACTGTGTTCCACAGAGACCCAGCCTGGCAAGTGCATAAAAATACATCAAAAGGTTTTTAAGGATCATTTTAAAACTCCCATTTTCACTAATTCAAGCTCTTTTTTTCAGTGACAGAAATTGACCACTGGTAGCTAATGGTCCATTTTCACCTCTGTTTCTATGGAAATGGATGTCAGCCTGGAGAGAGAGGAATGATTTTAAACATATACTTCGTAAAACCTGTCACCTATCTGATGTTCCTTTTCACTAAAACCTGACTTAGAAAGGTTTATGATAGCAAAAACCAAGCACTGCTAGTTGAGGACTGGGCACCTAAATGCATTTTCCAAATGTATATAAAAAAAATCTCAAGTTCATTGCCTTCTAGATGCTGATTTGTCATTATCTTGCATCCTGTGCAATAATTCACTGTATCAGAAAGTGTGTATAAAAGACGATGAAAGTAGGATGGGAGAATAAAGCATTCGTAAGTGGGTTAAGATTGCTTTGTCCGTACATTCAGCATTCTTGTAAAGAACAAGGTAAGATGCAAAGAAAAGGAGGAATGTCAAAGCTTAAATCTTAGGACGAACATAGACATTGTTGCGTACCTTTGGTCTCTGGAGAGGTTTTGCAGGTAAAAGTATAATGCAACATTTCTTTCTAAAAGGTGTTGGCTTGCAGCAACACTTCCTTAGTAAAAGTAATTTTTTTTTTTCTGATTCATAAATAAAATTCTGCTCAGTTCAACAGATAATGATATTTGTGTAACTCAGAGCAAAATTTGTCCTAAATATGTAAATAAAGTGTAAAAGTGTTTTTTCCCCTCAGCAGAAGGTTGAAAGAACATAAAACTGATTATGCTTCACTGAAAACATCCCATCCATGTTTATGATCTGCGCATACATGTGCCCATATGATGTCCATCTCATATGAAATACTCAGGAAGGATAACATGGAGTGAGTTATTTTCATAGATTAATATGGCAAATAGAAGTAACTCTTCCACTTTTCTATTTAATTTCTCTGGCACAGTGTGCGGAGGCAGAGAACACCTCTCCTGGCATGTGTGCTATTTCAGCAGATTTTGGAAAATTGCCACAGTTTTGTTTTCATGACTCTTTGATGGGTTCTCCCATTGGCCATCACTTGTGTTTAGGTTATTTGAGTCAGATACAATCTAGCATGAGCATGCCTATTTACTCTCTGTAACTGGGCATACTTCAGAGTAGCCCCTGACAGATTTAGCATACTGAGCATTTTGCATAGTGCGTGACCTAGGGATTCCTTATTGGGTTCTCAGGGTCTGAGGTCCTGCCCTTTTTGCCTTTCTCTGTGGTCAAGTGGCAACAAGCTTCATTGAAAACAGAGCGCTGACCAGTTTGTACCTGTTTTGAGCAGCTGACTCTACATCAATCTTAATGCAAAGAAATAATTTTGACAATTTGCCTCAATAATTTTCTGTGAAAAACACCTTAGTCCTGGAACAGTTCCCATTTGGAATGATCGTGCACCATTATGTGGCAGATTTAGATTTTCAGATTCACTGGGAAGGGCTGGAGGGAAAGTCTTTCCTTGTTAGATTATTTTAATGCTTTTGGAATTGGGTAAGAAAAAGAACCTTGATTTTTTTTTCTCCCAAAGTGCTGTGGTGTTATCTGAGGTAATGCTTCTTTTCATAAACTACAGTCCCTCAAGGGATCACACTTCTCTTGCTGAGCTGCTACAATGTGTCACAAGAATGCCTGATCATAGTATCACAGAGAAAGCTGAAGTCCCAGGGCATGAACATGCTTAGCATCTATCGGATCAATCAAATTTGGCAGCAGTGAGAAAATGAAGGATTCGGCTGAAAATCAACAGTGTATTTAACATGATGTTGAAAAATTGTATTAGTTAAAATGATGGTTTTCTGTTGAAATGGAGTTTGGACAAAAAAACCTCTCAACCGCTCACATCTGAAAGGGTAACACTCTACTGATGGCAAAGTATTTGGTCGTTACTTTTGTACAGATGGCTGCATAACATTCACAGAAGGAATGATTCTAGGAGCCAGTCTTTCAAATGTCATCTTCTGCATATGTAAGTGCAAACAGGTCCTTGCTATCACTTTTGCATGCAAATGATAGACCTAGCATTTGCACATCAAGCACAGATCAGCTTTGGGCATTATCCTACAGATGGACAGATAAGGTGTGAATTACATTTATTCAAAGAAACTCAAGCCACAAATCCCTTTAAAAAGGTGGTCTCTGAGCAGCATAGAGCTGCTGAGGTAAACAGTTACTCCTACGTGGTTTTGTGCAGAGAATTTTTTTGTCCTCTTGCAGTGCTCTTCTTACCCTGTTTTCCAAAGATCTGGCACCATTTGATGAGGCTTTGCATTGCAGAAACCAAGACAGTTTTTAAAATTAAAGTTGGCATGGACTGTCCATAATTACCCACTTACCTCTGCACAAAAACTGGCACATAAGGAAATATGTTGGATTCGTATTAGGAGACTGGATTATTTAAAAACATTTTGTGATATCCTTGTCTTTTTACCTGTCATTAACAACGCACCTTTGGCTGAAAAGTTCTCTTATGTGTGTTTCTGATTAAATATAGTCACTGTGTGATTAAGGGTTTCGGTTTTTTTCTACTTATTGCTGAGAATAGATTTCTTTATAGAATAGGTAAGATTAAGAAATTTTGGGCCAGGCTCTCAGCAAGTCTAAACTGGTTCCACTGACTTCTATACCAATTATTTAGTCATAGATAGAAAATAAATAGCTTCATTGAGGCACACAGTAATTTGGAATAAGGTTTAACTGCTAATAGGCTGCTATACATAGATGTGCAACCAAAAATATGTTAGGTGGACATGCATCAGATATCACATTGAAAGTTTTATCACTGCTTCACTGAGTAATAGAGAAGTACTGAGATTTCACTCTTAATTACTGGGCGCAGCAGCGGTTCTTCAAATAGTACCACTTTAAATACTTAACATGCAATAAATTCCCTTTCGCCTGACTGATTTTACTTAGTATTTATATTTCACTGGAAAAGGTAACAAACCTTTTCTCTCTCTAAGCACAACTCTTTCCATGCCTTCTTTTGGAATTTGATGAGAAAAGGAAAGCAGAACATATAATTTTTATTTTTTAAAGATATTGTTAGCCTCATTTCATTATTCTTGGTATTTTTTAAGGTACTCAGTTAATTTTGCCTTATTAGTTCATTTGCTAGCTATTTGACACCAACAATGTTAACACAGGTGAAATAAAGTTCATGGAAAGTATTATATTTCAAAAAAAAGCCCAGACAGCTTAGCAGGTTCTCTGCCAGTCAGGTCGTATGACAAAGGGGGACTTAGCATAGCACACTTGGTTTCCTAATTAGAAGTAAACCTTATAGTAAGAGGTGAGCTATCTGACTGTTATGGTACTACCTTTTGGCTAGTGAGCCATAAGCACATTGGCTGGCATTCAAATGAATAAACAATTAAGAATGTATGTAATCACCCATGAAGAATAAAAATTGAGTATGACTTTAGTTTGGATTCTGTGGGAGCACAACTCAGGTAAGTATTAGCTTTCTTAGTGCTTTTAGATCTGTGCATGTGTGTGGCTAACTTACAAAAGACAATGCCAGGAAGACAAGTTCCAGAAGGCTCAGCAAGTTAATATTTTTTCTTATATTGATGAAATTGATGAGCTTACACAAAGTAAGGTGCAGAAGACACTAAAGAAAACCTCCTTCTTCTAAGCCCAAGAAAAAAGGCCAGAAGACCTGAAATAGTAGACAGTGAGTAAAGTTTTCCTAGAGGTGGTAACACACCAACCAACAAAGCATGCTGCTGTCAAGCTGGATGTAGCAATAGCTAATAATAGTTAATCTTCTGAATGAAAGGGATGAAATGAATAAAATGAACATTGCTTTCCTGTCCTTCTCCCAACAAATAGATTCAGGAAAAAAAAGCCTTGGGACTTCCATCTTCCTCCTTGTACTTAAATCTTCAAGGCCTTTTGTAGCTCTCAGTTTGTTTAATAATCTGAATAGTGACTATCACATATTTTTGCTCAGAAAACTGCAAAGAAGTGGAGAAACTGGGTAATGAATAGTTCTGAGTTGGAAAGAAATGGAACAAAGAGGCACTGCAGTACAATTAGTGTTAAGACATGAGCTTCATGTTTTCCTACATGTTCATCTCTTGAGATCCCTTCTGTATCTCATTTTCATGGACTACATTGTTACAGGAAACTTTGTTACAGGCAGCTTTCTTTGAATGATGGAAAAGTAAAATTACAATTACTTAAAATTAGAGTCCTATTTGATTTTAATTCATAAATTCACCAGTCAGAAAGTAAAATGCAGTTGGAAAGAAAATGGTTCCTGTCTCTACTTGGCTCAATATCACTCTATTGTCAAATTCATTCCTTGGTGTGAAGATGCAGTTTCTTCTTTCTACAGTGCAAATCCTAGTTCAGGTCTCTTTTGCTCTCCCTTGCCACTGGTAGGTGATTGATTAATTGATATTTGACATATTTACAGCTAAGTAAATTGAAAGACAGTTTGTACTATAACATGGAACTGCAGCAGAACTGATTTCTGTGCTGAGATATGAGGCTCATTTCAATTTGTTTAGTCTGCCTTTTTCCTATGGGATATAGGCATCTTCTTGTGAAGTATCTACAAAAGATGGAACTGTGTCCAAGAATTGGCACCTATTCAGACAGGACACCAAACTAATATGAATCCATCTTGAAGTTACCAAATACCGAGACAAGTTATTGTAAATCCTGCCATATTTACTGGATGCTTAATACATGTGGTAGACACAAACCAGGCAGCGTTCTACAGGTAGACACGCTGCTAGAGCACGAAGGCAGCTACTCCTATTTCCAGTGCTATTGGTCCATAGGCTATAGGAATACTGAAATCTCAGTGTCATTTCAATGTGCGTAGCCTTTCCACGTACTGCTGAGTGCCAGGTTTCTTACAGGCAACTCTTGAAACAGTGGTTATCCTAGAACAATAGTTACCATCCAGATTAGAAGGCACAAGAAAAAAATCGTGTTTTATCCTTGAATTGTTAGGTAGATTTCAGCACAGAGATAAGAAAGGCAACAGCCATAAGGTTGAGGTTCTTACTGGGATTGGTCACACTCCATACTAAGGGTGACTGCAAATACTGTTTCTGAAGTTCATATTGTTCATTTTTGCTAGCTCACTCCTGTGACATGTATCTCTCCTATTCAGACTTTAGTTTTAAGGATGGCATAGGCCTTCACCTTTCTCTTTGTTATGGTTTGAACTAATTGGGGTGACTCTGACTCTGGCTCAGCTGTAGTCTAAAGAAACTGCATTTTCTGAAAGCTAACTTCATGTTTTTCAGACAGTTTCTCTCTAGCAGTGATAACACAGGGCATTGTTATGCAGAGAGGCCAATGTTTATACTTATTCCTCTGGTAAGTAAGGTCATCCTCCCGCTGGCTAAAAAGGCTGCACCTGCAGGGAGGGGCAGGTAAGACAGGTGAGCCCAAACTGACCAACAGAGCGTTCCATCTCATACATGTCATATTCGGTATAAAACTGAGAGATCACAAGGGTCTCACTCTCTTCTGTGATGGCCGATGTCCAGTGAGGATGTTGGTTTTTTGGTTGCTTCTCACCCTAGATCCATAGGTCCCTGGATCCAGTTCCTGAGTTCAGCTCCTCCCAGCTGTGAACCCATTCCCCCGTGTCTGCTCTACAGCCCTTGTGGTGACATACAGTCATCAAAGGGTGGGGTGGAGGTAGGATCTTGGATATTTGTATGTATTTTCATTACTTTCTAATTATTTTAATCATTATTACTTTCATTATCATCATTTCATTAAAGCTGTAGCTTTAGTTTCCAAACCACAAACCTTTTTCCTCTCATTTTCCTCTCCCTTCCCCTGAGGCTTGGGAGTAGAATTTGGGAGCCCAACTGCATGATTTTAGCTGCTGAAAATTTAGCCAAGTTGGGGCTAAACTGTGATACTCTTCATGTACGTTTTGCTGCATTATGCCTCTAATTGCAAAGTTAACAGCTGTCTCCGGTACTTGACACTGTTTTCTCTTTCGGAAGATACCACTCCTCATTCAGTAGCATGAGTTTATAGTGTCTGTAGTCAGTTCTAAACCAGCAGTCTCCTTTTTGTTTTTTCTGTACTCCTGGAGCTCTTTGGACCTTGGTCCTGGGAGTGGAATGCAGACTAATAAAATTTTGGAGTATGTGAAGTTTATAAATATATTAAAATACTCTCATCTGAAATACTTAGAGGGGTATTTGCCAACACTAACTGTAGACATGTACAGATATATAGCCCTTAATATCTTTTTTTTACTTCCTTAAACAGTTGATCCACCCACTAGAATACAGGAATAAGCCACTAGGGTAAAACTTTCTCTGTACACAGAATTTGTTGCTCTGCATTTTAGCAAAAGCATTTTAAATTCCATTGGCAGATGCTCCTGGAGCCACGTAGGTGAGAAAATGCCTACAGTAGACTTGAGCTTTTCCGGAAGAGTTTTACAAGCTTTCTGGTGATAAGAATGTCATATGTTACTTTTGCTGCCATAGGTCTTGTATTGAAAGTGGAAATGTGGCAGATGAGAGACTGTAGATAATTATTATTATTATTTGATCCCATTATGATCTTGGTCAAAGAGAACTGAAAGAAATTCACTTATCCAATCCCAGTCAAGCATCTACACTTAAATTTATGCAAGTCTTCAAATGGCAGAACAGGAACATCATTTAGAAACATCTATAATTCCTCATTTTCCAAGTGCTGTCCCCCAACTACTTCAGCCTTGTAAGACAGTTTATGGCTTTGGAGATGCAAAGAAGAGGTCAAACTGCAGATACAATAACCACTGTGTGATAAGCATATTTTTTTCAATGCACTATAATTTGAATATAGAGAAGGGCTCTCTTTTTCTGATAGATGACAACCTTTTTTGTTCTGAATTTATGCCAACGCTCAGTTTTTGTTCAGGATTTTTTTGGCCTGTTTGTTTTAAGTCAGCTGTTTTAAGTCATAAATGCTAAATGACCAGTTTACTCAATTTGGTTCACTTTTCTAAATATGATTATAGATTCTACTATATTAGGGCTTTGTGATTTCTGTTGGAGGTCATAGGTAAGGCAGAATGAACCCTCTGGATCTGGGCAGGTGGTGAGCTGTACACAAGCCCCACTGTGTAGGTTGTGCCAGATGGGTTTTGGGACATGCAGGGAGGTGTAAATCCCATACCTGTTCATTCAGGCTTTGTGCTCAGAGGGATGGATGTTTATTAGAAACAGATATTTGCTCTAAGCTGAATTGTTCAATGCACCTTATTGCACATTTAGAGAACATAGGACATTTGTTATGATTCCACAGCAATGGAAGGACACCAAATCTCAACTCCCACAACAGGGCTCTGTACAGTCCAGTTGACTGCTGACCCTAATTCTGCCTCAGATTTGCTGCTGTTTCTTAAGTAGATTCTTTTCTGTTAAGATTTTTTTTTTCCCCTTTGGCTTTGATCCCATCACCTGAAGTTTCCCATTTCAGTCTGTAGCAGTAGATAGCCACAAAATATGTTCAGCTTTCAGGACACACAGAATGTGTGAATCCATTGAGCTTGTCAGGTGGAAGAATGGGGCTTCGGTAGGTTTAAATAGCTGCTTGTGGTGGGTTGACCCTGACTAGATGCCAAGTGCTCACCAAAGCCACTCTATCACTCCTCTTCCTCAGGTGAACAGGGGAAAGAAAATACAACTAAGGCCTGTGGGTAGGGAGGACAGGGAGCTCATTCAGCAAGCACTGTTACAGACAAAACAGACTTAACTTGGGGAAAAATTAATTTAATTTATTACCAACCAAATCAAAGTAGGATAACAAGGAATGAAAAGTAGATCTTAAAACATCTTCCTCCATGCCCCAGCCCCCAACCTCTACCCCTTCTTCCCAGATTTAACTTTACTCTCAATTTTTCTGTCTCCTTCCACTAAGCAGCACAGGACAGTGGGATTATGGCAAGCTCATCACACATTGTCTCTGCTGCAACTTCATCCTCAGGTGAAGGATTCCCAGCCTCTTCCTCTGCTCCAGCATGGGGTCCCTCTCAAAGGAGACAGTCCTTCATGAACTTCTCTTGTCTGAGTCCTTCCCACGGTAGTTCTTCACAAACTGCTCCAGTGTGAGTTCCTTACACAGAGTGTAGCCCTTCAGGAACAGACTGCTCCAGTATGGGTTTCCCATGGGGTCACATCCTCCTTCAGGTGCATCCACCTGCTCCATTGTGTGATCCTCCATAGGCTGCAGGTGGATATCTACTCCACCGCTAACCTCCATGGGCTGCAGGGGGACAGCCTGCCTCACTGTCCTCTTCACCATGGGCAGCAGGGGAATCTCTGCTTTGACACCTGGAGTACCTCCTCCTCCTTCTTTACTGACCTTGGTGTCTGCAGAGTTGTTTCTTTCATATCTTCTCACTCCACGCTTTGACTGCATTTGTGCAGGTCATTTTCCTCTTAACTAAGCTATCCTAAAGGCATTACCACCATCGGTGATGAGCTCAGCACTGGCCAGCAGTGGGTCCATCTTGGAGCCAGTTGACGTTAGCTCTGTCAGACACAGGAGAAACTTCTGGCATCTTCTCATACATACCACCCCTGTAGTCCACCTGCATCCAAAACCTTGCCACTCAAACCCAATACATTTCTCTAAATACTACTCACGAAAAAAGCTGCTCTTATTTTAAAAGTTTGTTTGAAAAATGTCTATGCTTTAATGGCACTAAAAAATAAACACAGAATTAGAATTTCAAAGCAAATTGGACTACTGCCTGTGCCTTTCTGCAACAGGGCAACTGTAAGTTTATGGAGTTTTATCCACTGCAGGCATGTATAGCAAAACAAGAGGTACTAATCAACCAATTAGAAGATGGCTTTTTATGTGTTGACATCCCCAATAAAAATATAATGGCTAGAGGCTTGCATCACAGCTCATCAAGAGAGCTGGAAATCAGACACTAGAATGAAATAAGACAAAACATATTATTTCTTGTGGAGTGAATTCTTAAACCCCAAAAGTCTGCTTTTGTCACTGTGTTAATTTCAGTATTATCACAAAGCTTCATTAGAATTTTGATTTTTTTCCTAAAAAGAAAATAGGATCCTTAACATGAAATCCAGTTGTTATAGCAGAAAACTGCAGAAACACAATGAACTCCAAATGAGTACTTTTGTTTAATTAGCATGTTTTGACAGATCATAAATCAGTGAGGAAGTTTCTGATTTTCTGTAATAGCCACTGTACTAGAATCGCTTCTTTATTGCATACCCCAAAAGTCAGAAGGCGCAGAAGTGGCCTCTGGTTTAATGTATCTCAATTTTTCTTGATCAGACTACTTGAAAGTGTTTGCATCAGTGAGAAGCAAGCTCCAAAAGTAGAACCTCTTTCACTTCATTTCTTAAATTG
Organism: Neomorphus geoffroyi; assembly: GCA_033558235.1. Classification (NCBI taxonomy): domain Eukaryota; kingdom Metazoa; phylum Chordata; class Aves; order Cuculiformes; family Neomorphidae; genus Neomorphus; species Neomorphus geoffroyi. The sequence goes on along the minus strand of JAUMJM010000048.1, from coordinate 16,832,339 downwards.
GTTTCTTCCTAAGCTGGAGTAGCTTTGGAAAGTCAATCTGTCTAGGCTTTTAAAATGTTACGTAACTGAGCTATTATTACTGATGTCCCTAACAGAACAAATTGATACAGAAGGTGAGAAGTTCCCTCAACAATACTAAACACTGAGCCTCCCAACTGCAATGATTTTTATAGCAGTGTAGTTGCCCCGTGTATCACCAGCTATCAGAAACAATTGCTTCCAGAATGGTTAAAGCTGTTCTACAACAAATACATTTCGTAGTTCTGAATGTTCCCAATGCCAGAAGCCCTGTTTATAAAGGCAAGACAACTCCTGTTATCTACAAGGCATGATACATTTGCAAATTAATTGGAATGGTGGATAGAAAGTATATAATCTCCATTATCTGGGAAAAAATGAGTAGTCATGGAGAATGACTTGTTCATTTGTAGGTAGAGCTCATAATGCAACTGCAGAAATGGGAGCTGGAGAATGGAGATTCAGGGGCCAGTCCCCACCCATTGAAGTCATTGGCAAGTATCCCATTACTGTTGCAAAGAGTACAACTAGACACCATCTAGCACACTTTGTATCATATTTAACTTTTCCAATTGAATGAGTAACAATGCATGGCTTGAGTCCCTGGCTTAGTCAGTTCTGAGGTAATGTCCAAAATTAGCTTGGTCTTCCTGCTTGTCCATAGATAATTGAAGAACAACTACATGAAATTCAGTTGCCAGTTCCCTTGGGGACTGAATCTACAGGACCTGCATGGCTAAGTGGATGAATCTGCCTATATATCTTGATAGAAATCCTGGATTGCAGATACTTGCATAAATTCCTATCACCTCTATCAGCATGAAATACTACCAGCTCTGGGTACCCAGACCTAAGTCATCCAAACTGGCAGTTACAGCAGAATCTGCATACATAACTATGGCAGAAAGCCTACATCAAGGAGGATATTTAAGCTTCCATTTTTTGTACAGCTGCCTTTAGTATTTGTACATCTTCTTTCCCCTGATTGAAATCAAGAGATACTCTTTGTAATCTGCACGGAGATCACTGAATCCAGCATAATTTAAGAATTACTTTGTTAACACAGGGCAAATCCACACGAACTTTTTTGTTCCTGGGCAGAGGCAATGCTAATTAAGCATCAAAATACTTTGAAGGCTCATGTATAAGGTGCTAAGCTAGTTCCTTTTTTTTTTAAACCACCTTTACCCCCGTGTAGACATTAGCCTTTCTACGTGCTTGAGGCTTTTTTGATGTAGCTGTAAGTAGATGGAGTAATTTTTTTTAATATGCAAAGCCAAAGTACTCTGAAATATTTTTAGATCTTCCACTAGACCCATCAACCAAAGTTGCTGATTGTCTAAAAAAGAACAGAATCTTAAGTTTTCAAAGCCCAAAGATATATTCACCAAAATAACATCTAGTTTAAAGCTTCCTGTTCATCTTGCTTTCACCTGCTCTTCTCACTGTCTCTTATTAAAAAGCTATTTCAGCAGATGTAATTTACCCAACTTTTCCTCAATAAACTTTTAAAAATCTCATTATTAGAAAGTGTCCTTGAAACTTTCAAAAGTTTCAGTTTTCATGCTATGACATTTTAAATGGATCTTCAATTATAAGGCAAGGAAAGCAACAAAATACAATTTGCTTATCATACTTCTAAAGCAATGCAGCTGTTTCTAGCCCTACTTCCAAATATTTTACTCGTTTTTATTAAGAGACGTTAATAAACCTTTAGTAATCCGATACTGTAAGCTTCTCACCCTTCCTTGTCTGCTCCTTGTAGTTCTTAATGTATAATTGCAGAAACAGCATGAATGATCCATTACATCAGCGAGTCATAGTGATATAATGTCTTGGTGACTTATTAATACCATTCATCAGCAGCAAACATTCCTTAGGTTTATTTTCTTTGTAGTAACAGTAGTTAAACAGAGTTTGGGCTGTTCGCTTGGTGAAAAACATTGGTGTTTTTTCTAAGAAAAGAATACAACATCACTTCTTGATGTACATACGAAGTGGGTTTTAAAAATGCTCTGAACAATGCAATGAAGTTTACTAGCCATCAGAAATGCTTAGCATTCGTTTTAGCAGAGCTTAGGATGACAATGTGAGAATTGTTCAGGCAGAACACGATGGAACACAAAATGTTCTTCTTCACCTCATGTCACACATAAATTATTAACATTCCTAAAAATGTCTCTTTTCCTCAGTCATCCTCTGTTAGTGCAAGAAGGCTCATGTTTTTTTCTAATGCTTTCCTTTTTTGTAGTCCACAGTAAGGGGCTTAGCTGTCAAAATGGAGGGATTGTGCCAGCATTTAATTGCAAGTACAATAAAGTTCCTTGCTTTGAGGAATGACACAAGTTCTCCGTTCTATACTGTATAATGTTAATTTCATTATCCAACTCAGTAAACAATTTGGGAAGTAAAAACCATGCACACATTCAACTAAAACATAAACTACCCTTTCCTGTTTCCTTCTCCTCCATGCCACTCCCCCCCGAAATAAAAAAGAAAAGCAGCAACAAATCCTGAAAGGGAAAGGTATATTGCTATTTCTCTGTCATCAGCAGGCACTTGCAATCTTGCAACAAACACTGGTAGAGTGTGCATCATTACCACCTGTTAGCTGGTTTGTGGATGAGTGCTAACCTGTTATAGCTATCAGTTCCTTCAGTGACCCAAGTGACAGATCCGTGTAAGGCTTTCCAAGCTGGCAGTGTACCCACCAGTACTTTTAAAGCAGAGGGTAAAAACCATTTGATATTGCACAAGTCAATGCGTTTACCCTGAACTAGCAACTGTCTTCCCTGCTCAGGTCAATGATTTTGTTTGGTTCAGTTCCTCACTTTGCCTTGAAATTTTCTTGCTACTATTGAGCTGATAATACTAATAACGAGCCATGTAGTTAAGCAAGAAACTTGATATGGGACTTAAAAACCTAGGAAGCGATCTCCACGTAAATCAAGTATATGAATTACACTAAGTGCCTTCCTCATGTACTTGGACATATCGGATAAAAAACTCTACAGAAACTGAACTCCAGCTGGAACTCACCTCAGGTAGATCCCTCAAAGTTAAGGTAATTCTGGATTTAATTTTTTCCTCCTAAACTTCAGTTTGCTTTTTGGCAGCATACTGTACAAACCCTAAGGCAATACCTTCCTCTGTGAAAAGCTTTAATGTTCTGCTGTGATCTCGATTCCTGCTGCACTGCTGCTCAGCACAGAAAGGAACTCCCTGTGCACCAGCTATGATGATATCTGAGCTGCAACGCTTCTCATTTTGCGGGTTTCCTATCACAACCAGCAGTTGCCCACTGGCTTCAGAACACACCTCACCAGTACTCAACCACATGTCTCCATGTGAATACTGCTACTTATCTCAGATGGCAGCAATGGCAGCTGGTTTCCCAATACAGTTGCAATGAAATGGGTCATTGATCAGGTATTATAATCACAAATATGGCAATATGAAAGACCCTGCACACGTTGCTGCTTTTTCACTCCTTTGGTAATTGTGCCATAGGGCAAGGTGATTTTTATTCCTCAGGTGATGTAAACCCCTATATACAAATTCATCCTGTTTTCTGTATTTCCTGCTGCATCCCCAGGCATCCACCTGCCTTCTAGATCATCCTTCTTCCCCTTCTTATCTTTGTTCTTATTCTACACCAGTAAGAGTTATCCCTTGCTCCTTTTCCTCCGCTACCCTTCTTCCTTGAAATCTTCCTGTAGGATTGAATAAATTTATGTCAGTTTGTTCTATGAGGGGGATTAATTAGTTCCCCAAACAAACTGATCTTTAAGTAGTAAGACCTTAATATCTTTGAAATCAGACAAAGAGATCAGATTTTCTCACTTGGCATAAATTTGTCTTTAATTATTGTTGTCACCTAAATTATATGAGTCTTTCTATACAGCCCTTCTGCAGAGCATCACAGTTTGCAGATACCTATATTTTATCTGCCATAGGGTGAAAGCTGTCGTGGCAGGGCAATGTCCTTCCTAGTCTCCCAACAAGGTAAAAAACCTTGTAGTTCTTACTTTTCGTCTTTCATCTAACCCCCTAGCCTGTTATATAGATAGGTTCTGAGCCTATTTCATGTATCTGCAAAAGCTCTTACTGTGGACTCATGTGGCCACCGTAGCTTTTGCTGAAGTCTTTGTTCAGCAATAGTAAATTTAAAGCAAGAAAACCAGTCTAGGTTTCAATAGGAGTGAGTAAAAAGGACCCATGTTTGTGAAGGTGGGTGCAGGCTGTACATCTAAGACATTTTGTCTTTCATAAGGAAGTTGCAAACTAGTTCTGCTGTAATTATTCCAGGCAGAACTGCAATAAAATCATAGTCCCAACAATATTATAATACATTTTACAGCAATACTTGCAGATATTTTCTACAACTGCATTCTGTTCCAACACATTTGGGAATAATTTCCTGTTCATGCCTTTCAGCCCTGTTTTAGTCCCATATCAAGACAAGACACAAACCTCGGTGGGGACAACTCCTTTCCTTCCCTCTTTCAGTTCTTACAACACACCTCAGCCAGGAGTTACGCTGTACTCCTGCTAGATGCTAGCCTCTGGCATTTGTCAAAGTAAGTGTTCCCTTGTGAATTACTTGGTGACATAACCCAGTTGAATGATTAGCATGGCATGTTTTCCTCCAGCCAGGTACAAAGCTGCTACAGACCTGTGCTACACACTAGCTAAAAGCAAGTTGCTGCTAATTAATCAAATTCTTTCAGATGATTACAATCTCTCATCTTTGTTTGCCTTCCTTCATCTATGCTTTTTAGGAAATGTCTTCATCTGTTCTCTTAAATCACACCCAGAACTCAGCCTGCACACCAAATCTAGTAACAGTGCATTAGCACCTTTGGTCTTTGGGGAAAATAAACAGTCTGCTTCTTTGAAGAGCCACAGAATCTGCTCTGTAGAAAACTAGTCTTGAAGATATTATTCCTATATGCTAACTTCCCTATCTGTTTAATCGTAACTATAAATATTTTTATGTCCCCTTCTATCCAATTTGGAAAGAGTAATCCTGCAGAGTTATGATCCAAAATCTGTAAAAACACATATATTTTCTTGTCCATATGGAAAACACGTTCTCTATATTCTTTGCTGATTTTTAAAAAGCCATAGCAAGATAAGAATGCTATTTAAATGTATTTTGCATCTAGGAGTGGTATAAAACAAAAAATTTGTAGAAACTCTTTCTTACAATGGAAGATCAAACCTTATGCTTTGAACTTCACTGGAAGCTGCCCCCTACTTTCTAGCCTTTTCTGCTGCTGTAGTCTGTTTCGTTGGAGGTTAATAAGCCACAGGTGACTGTGACCTTTGGCAACTGACCCTTGCCTCTCCAACCTGTAACCTGAAGACCTTTCACCCTGGTCATGCCCTGGCAATAGACCTTGCCACATGTAGTTAACTCATCAACCCTATGCTATATTTGAAGTCCTATTTTTAGATAACGGCATTAGAAAGAGCACTAACAGCAAATACTTGCAGCAAATGAACTATAGATTCACTTTTAATTAATATCTGTGCTCTTAAAGGCAAGAGTTTGATTATTCATGGAGTGAGAACATGCAAGGGCTGCAAATGTAACTGAGAAATCAGTTAATTACTTGTAATAATATATCAGTGGAAAAGGTTCCTGTTGCTTGTGCTGCATTAGACATTGTCGTGGGATAGTATAATATACTTCCTATATCACATATGGTAACCATAATGTGCTGGAAGTGAGCAGTATCTATTTTTGTCATCCTTTGTGCTTGACAGCTCTCAAGGTGACACCAAATTAGTCTTCTAATCTTATGGATTCCTGTGGAGTTGCTTCTTAAACATTGATCTAAGACATGTGAGAAGAGTTTCTCTTGAAGTAGTATGGTCAGACAGCATATGGAAGTTAGATTAAATGTAGCTCAGATTTACCTTATGGAATCAGATTCATTAAGGGATTATCCCAAAACCTTAAGTATCCGAGTTGCAGGTGTTTGAACTCCTATGTATGCATGTTATGAATACATATGGCCAGCCAGCTTCCTTCACAGAGGGTGAAGGCTGACACATTTCTTGAGTGAATGTAGAATATCAGGCAGTCTTGAAAATATCTCTAGTTAATATTTTCAGAAAACTTACGTGGCATATGTGGTGTGCCCTCTGAGAAGGCATATGTTTGCGTAGATCTTACTGCCTCTCAGAGATCATCCATGACAAATGACAGGACGTGAGTGCATCTGGCTTTAAATATATTTCAGAGTAGGAAGGAGTTTCAACAAGAAAGAGGTAAAATTTTCAGCTCTAAATAGGCATCACGTGAAAAACTGCATATCTGACAGCAATCTGTGTTTGGTGTTTCACACGTATTCACTATGAGGTGCTTTGGAAGACAGTTAGGAAATTTGACTCAAATGTGGTGAGATTGCTGATACAAGGTGAAGTTTACTAGAAAAGCATGTTAAAGTGGAAAAACAGCACACAGCATCATCCGTCATTGATGAACTGCTGATAATGAGAAACAGTTTGCCAGGACTCTAAACAACCTTGGCCTTTTCTTAATAGTGGTCAGTTCAGAGTGTAGTCCTACATAACACAGTCCATAGCAGTCAGCTGAGAGACACATCTTTCCTGATTAGATATCTCTGACTGTTTTTTAGCATTGCTTGAGCAAGATTAATGTAAAACTAGCTGCTGTAACATACTACTATGAGATGAATGTTTCTTTACTAGAGAATACTGAAAACTTCTTCACAAGAGGAAGGGAGGCTAGTACTTTCAAGAAGAAGCAGAATTAGTTTGGAAGATTAACAATGGGAAGAACCTTGGTTGGTAAAGACCAAGCACATGGATGCAATATGAAGGACCTGACTTGGAACTCAAACTCAGTTGGAGTTGTGGGCTAAGGGATGGGAGATGTAACAGGACTTAATAGGCTGTCTACAATGGAATTTAATTCCCCTAAATGAAAATCAAGAGAATCTGACATAAAAACAAACTGGAATAATACCTGATTTTATTCTACTAGAACTGTTCAGAAATTTTAAAGTTTATCTTCTTTCTATTAAAATGTGTGAAATAAATAGCATTAAATTAGCTCAGAGGAAAACACTGATATGGGGTTGTGGGGACAGACTGGGAACTTTTCTTACAAGGAGAGCTGCAAAAGTTGGTTGGCTACCACATAAATTTCTATCGAACAACTTTCTGTTTTCTCAGCTGTATGCTTGTCCATCCACCTATAATGGAGTTTCATCTAAACGACCTAAGTTTCAGTAGACTGGCACCCCTGAAAGATCTCATCCTGTGTGCTGCCCTAGAGATCAGCAACGCAGGGGTTTTCAGATTTACTGAGTGCAGCCAAGTGGCACCTAGGAGCTGTGGTTGCTTCTGTTATTAGTAGAAGTTTAATTTGAAATATCTGAAATAAAATGCTTTTCATGATTTCAAGATGAAATAGGGTGGGAATTTCCCCTTTCTGAAGACGTTTTGAAATTTCTGAAGACTATTTGGAGTAACATGGAATATCTTCTCTTCCAGTTTTGTAATACCTAATGGAAAGAAAATTCTTACTTACATGAGATCTAGCAGTTTTGTAACAGATTGGCCAGAACTCCACCATTTGCTTACTTTAGCAGCAAAGTGAAGTTATATCAGAAGATAAACTTGGCTGGATTAGCAATACAAGCCATGGTTGACTTCACATAGCTTGCCTTATGGTATTTTGTTCCTACGTTTCAGTTTGTTTTTTCCTTATTGTGCATTAGTCATGTCAGATTAAAAACCTTCTTCCTGAATAATGAACGCATAGCCATTGGGAAGTAATTAGCAAACACAAACAAAGTCAAAGGCATGAGAATGGGGAGTCATAGAATGATCTGGGTTGGAAGGGACCTTAAAGCCCATCCAGTTCCAACCCCTGCTATGGGAAGGGACACCTCCCACCAGCCCAGGCTGCTCACGGCCCCATATGACCTGGCCTTGAACACCTCCAGGGAGAGGGAATCCACAGCCTCCCAGGGCATCCTGTGCCAGTGCCTCACCACCCTCAGTGTGAAGAATTTCTTCCTATTGTCTCATCTAAATCTTCCCCCTTCTAGTTTAAAGCCATTCCGCTTCATCCTATCACTACAGACCCTTGTAAAATGTTCCTCCCCAGCTTTCTTGTAGGCCCCTTTCAGATACTGGAAGGCTGCTTTGAGCTGTCCCTGGAGCTTTCTCTTCTCCAGGCTGAACAACCCCAGCTCTCTCAGAATGTCCTCAGCAGAGGCACTCCTGCCCTTTGATCATCTTCATAGCCCTCCTCTGGACCCATTCCGACAGTTCCCTATCCTTCTTATGATGGGGATTCCAGAACTGGACACAATATTCCAGGTCAGGGTAAATGTCGGCCAGGAAGAATTTGGTTTTGAAAGGGTGCTATGGTGTTTACAACTCCCTGAAAGAAGGTTGTGACGGGGTGGGTGCTGGTCTCTTCTTGCAAGTGACAAGCGGTATGACGAGAGGAAATGGCCTCAAGTTGTGCCAGGGGAGGTTTAGACTGGACATGTGGAAGAATTTCTTCACTGAAAGGGTGGTCAGGGATTGGAACAGGCTGCCCAGGGAGGTGGTGGAGTCACCATCCCTGGAGGTGTTTAAAAGATGCGAGGATGAATTCCTTAGGGACATAGTTTAGTGGGGAGACAGGTACTGTTAGACTCGATGACCTTGAAGGTCTCTTACAACCTTATCATTCTATGATTCTATTCTATGGTTTATCAACCTTAAAATTTCTATTATCAGCTAGTACATTGTTTAAGTTCCAAGCACAACTTCCTTTCCTAGATTTGTTTAAACCAACTCAGAAAACAAAAGGTAAGGGGAGTTTGGACCTCTGAGCTTTTCTGGGTATGAGGAGGAAAGGGGTAAATATTATTACCAAATTAGTTATAAAATTTCTCTCCCCCTCCCTCCCGCAAAAAACAACATAGAAGAGTTTCACAGATCTAAATACTGAACCTTTAAATAAAGAAACAAAGCAAGTGAAATGCTAAGACGACATAATTACAGCTGGAAGTCCCTCTCTTAAATACATCATATAATCAGTTATATGATCCTATTTTGGTCAGGATAACAGAAACCTGTGAAAACTATTACAGTTCTCTGTGGTGAAATCAAACAATCTATCTTATGACATGCTGTGAGCTGGTTACTCATGAATGCATGAGCTCCTGCTACATAAAGCAAAATGGATTTCCTATTTTTATGCCCACTGAAGATCTGGGAAAGTCCTTACTGTTTAAGCATCCCTTCAGTAGGCTGGACTCCTGATTTAACATGACTGACACAATTAGTACTCAGTGACATAAGAGAGTGCCAACAAATATCCGTCTTTGCTTCCATGTGTTTTGCTGCTGTACAAAATGTAGACCAGAGCTGCAGTGGCTTTTCATCCTCTCCGGCTGTAAAGTACATTAGAAGAACAACCTGAAGGTCATGGGTCTAAAATAAATACTTCTTTTTCAAAGTAAAAAAAAATGATAGGTCACCAATGCAATAAAAGACCCTTTCAAAGTCATCGTGTCTCATGTCCTTCCTGTTTGCCAGGTACCTTGTTAAGTTCATGAGAGAAAGAGTAATTTCTTTTACTAACATTTGGGTTTGTCAAACAGATTGTAAGCAATACAGATGTTACAAAGTATGCTTACTCCAACCTTCTACATCTGATTGAACCCCAATATGGAAAAATGGTGTGCGACTAATTAACCTGATTTCTATTTGTCCAAATGTAAAGGAAAATACAGTGGGACATACATGTCGGATGCATTATTTTAGCCATGTATGCTTCTCATGGGGAATATTCAATTAAATTAAACTTACGGTCAAAAGAGTGAGTAAGGATATTCTTCTGCTATCTCTGATCCACTCAAGGGTCTTTCCTAAAAGCTGTGAAAATTTGTCCAAACAGCACAATTTTCATTTCACAGTAAACAGATAATTCAGGTGCTCATCTCCTTCATATTATTACTGATGATATCAAGAACTAAGGCGTGAAGTTACCAGCCATATAAATTATTGCAATCTTAGTTCTTTTCATGAACCTGAAGGAAGATTAGTTTCACTCCCTAGGAAAATGGATTTGCTCTGTATTTGCTGGGCAAGAATCTTTGTGTTCTGTTTTGCATAGTTGTGATGTGGGAAACATAAGGCTATGTTGCCCAGCTTTTTGATGGAGGATTTTATCAGTGTTCTACAATTACAGACTCTCTGTTGGAAGCAGAAGAAAAATGCTGGATCTCTTACCATTTCTAATCTTTTGTTGTTTTTCAGCTTCAAGGAAAATACATCCAGTGTCAAAGTACACAGATGAAATAAGATTCATGGGCTAATAAATGCTTTTGTTTGCTGTTGCAGTCAACCTCTGAGCACTCCTGTAGGACGGTGCAAATATAGACTCTGTGTCATATTATTGGCTTTCAAGGCACGAGTATAGGATTCCTCATAGTGTTAAAACCTTTCACAGTAAATGTCTACGCTATAAATTTTGGTGTGCTTCCCAGCTGAATGAATGCTTTGAGTGGAGACAGACTGGCTGGAGCTAAAGCAGTTAGCTTTGATTTACCTCTTCTCTATTATTCAGTCCTATTGAGAATTTGGAGAAGTGGTATCAAGGCATGTTGATTGGCTTCAGTTTATAGATTGAAATAAAATGAGTGCTATTTAACGTTGGTCAATAACATGCAACCTTAGAACAATGTTAGTGGGATGAAGTAATGTGTAGATTTGTACGACAGAGACAATGAAACATGATGTTTGCAAATAAATCCATTGACAGATGAGTTTTTCTTATTAATCATTCAGTGTGTGCTTTTTATGCAAGTCCTTGAGGGTTTTCCAGAATTAGGGAAGTACTTGTCTAGAGTCTGTGTGTGTGCCATTCCTTAAGTACCATTTATATTTAATCTGATTTGTAATGTTTGCTTTGCATATGTTGGCCATATTCACACCGTGCACCTCAGCTGCTGCTTGCTTTTCCTAGACCTTAAACAGTTCCTGCTCTCCAGCATTTGCAAGATTTTCCTCTGCTACAGTTGGTTAGCTGTAGATGTAATGAGAGTAAGTTACTTATTCATGAGATTAAATACGTAATTTAAAAGAAGTGATCCATTGTCTCAATCCTGTTCTGACACTTTAGGCTCCCTCACAGATACCTGTATTTTTCTGAAATTTCTTCTCAGATGAAGTAGTAGATATTTATGGAATTTAGTAATTTCCTTATTACTTCTGTCTTGTTTCCTAACTAAGAAGCAAAATATGAATTATCTTTTTCTTCTGGAATCAAATGGTGGTATCAAGGTTACTTTCCAGGTAATTATTGGTGAGGTTCATTAACATTTTTGAAGTAATTAATCCTGTGCAAAGTTCTTCTGTTCTGCTACAGACTATAGATGGATTTTAAAGGTCTATCAATACTGACACTTTTAAGTACTACACAGTAATAAAGGCAAGTACTAAAGGCAAGACAGACATGCAACTGTGCTGAGGAAGATCAGTGGTCCTAAAATTAAACAAGTCCTTACTAGTAAGGCTTCAGGAGGCAGTGGGTTAGCTATATGTGACTCCTTAGGGGCCTTCTGAATGGGAATGCCTGTCAACTGTGGCAGCTATAAGTTATAGTCCTCCAAGAACATACTTAGTCCTCTGCATATTTGTCGTGCAGTCTGATGGCCCAGGGTTAAGCCAGAATTAGGATATTTATATCCTGAGTATTATTGTCACTAACCCACACCAGACTTAAATACAGTTAAACCGTATTTGGCCATTACATTAGACAACATGCACTCGAGGGAAATTTCCAAAAAGAAGAGGAGAAGGGCTGAGCGGTATCAGCTGTTGCCATGCAGCAAAGCAACAATTTAACACTCTGCATGTATAATTCTGGTTAATGTCTATGCATGCAGAAATTTGACCAGCTCTAACAGAAGTGTCTGCTGTTACTACTCACTATGCCATGCTGTTCTTGCTCACACAAGACTGTCAGCAGCTGCAAGTGGAGCATGATCCCATGCTCTAAGGATTGCTTTTTACTCTCCGTGTCCTAGAAATGAACTAATGTAAACAAGGTGAAATATAGAATCCTTGCATCCTTTCATTAAAATAGAAGTCTATAAATGAATCTCTATCCTTTCTCATCTCTGTCAATATTCTCAGACTCACCCTTCGCATAGACTGACAAAAATGTTTAGCATTTAACTGCAGAGCCATATCAGGATCCCGCTGAATTTGAAATAGCAGCAGTGCTCGAGTGTCCAGGTCTTTGAGAGACTATGAAAATCCAAAGAGTGTGCACAACACAGACCTTGAGAGAGGGTGAAGCTGCAGCAAGTGAGTTAGCCCGTCTCATGTGTCCTGAAGGCTAACATATTCAGATTCATACTTGGCTTTTTATTCCAAATGCAGAAGATAAATGTGAATAAAAAGAAGTCTGCAGACAACTGGGAATTTATGGAGTAGAACTAGATATGGCCCACTGATCTGTCAAAACACTGTGGTTCCCATTCACTAGTTGCAATGGATGGATTCCCTTTTAAAACGCGAGTACTGCAAGTTTTAGATGATTTGCTGTCAGTGGCTGGCTCTGTGTTTTGGATGTTGTTTGTAATAGTGGTGAGACTATTCTTAAGATGGTACCTAGGAAAAAAAATGTATTATTGTGTCTTTTCTGTAAGAGATTCATATGTGAAAAGCCATACAGCCAGGTTCCAGTATGCACCAGCTAGCACAGGAGAGAGTATTTGGAAAAGGCAAGGAGGAGAATCCTCACAGATGCGGCTCCACAGGTGTAAAACCAAGAGGTGTGTGCATGAGTACATCCTTTGAAGTGGTTTCTGAACCAAAAAAGCTTGAAAGAGCCTGGGAACAGCTTTCATCATCTATCTCCTTGGTGCCCTTCCTTTGACAAGAATCAAGGAGCTTCAGAGTGAAGGCTGAAAAAGACTTGCCTGAACGTCACTCCTTGTTCTGTCCCTCAGGCAGGATTTAGAGAGATGCAGGCAGTGAATCTTCTTTAAGTGTTTTGAATGTGAGAATAAAATAACCACCTGTCCAACTGGCTATATACAACACATAAAATATAAGTGTGGTTGCATTGCAACTGACATGATTATTGTATTGACAAAGTGCCAGTACCCAGTTTAATTTGAATATTCAAGACAATCAATGCTTTGCAGTAACTTGTCTCTAAGCAGACTAACTATGCTGATATTTTGAAGTAGTTCTTGCCACAGTATTAAAATCTAAAATGGTCCTGTTTTACATGGTGGAGTAGATCTAGGTGAATAGATCAGTTTAAGAAGGATGTTGAGATGCTGGAGTGTGTCCAGAGGAGGGCAACGAGGATGGTGAAGGGGCTGGGGCACAAGCCCTGTGAGGAGCGACTGAGGGAGCTGGGGTTGTTTAGCCTGGAGAAGAGGAGGCTCAGGGGAGACCTTATTGCTCTCTGCAAGTACCTAAAGGGAGGTTGTGGTGAGGCAGGAGTTGGACTCTTCTCTCAGGTGACCAGTGACAGAACGAGAGGACACGGTCTCAAGCTTCGCCAGGGAAGCTTTAGGATTGACATTAGGAAGAAATTCTTCCCTGAGAGGGTAATTGTTCATTGGAATGCGCTGCCTATGGAGGTGGTCGAGTCACCGTCCCTGGAGGTGTTCAAAGAGAATTTGGATGAGGCACTAAGTGCCATGGTGTAGTTGGCAAGTAGGAGTAGGTGTTGGTGTTGGGTCATAGGTTGGACTCGATGATCTCAAAGGTCTTTTCCAACCTTATGATACTGTAATACTGTGAATGTAGTTTACCTGACATTTCCAGTATGAATTATAATTATTCAGGAAGAGGGTTGTTCTCATTTCATGGTGTGCCACTTGAAATACATCTTAGAATTACCAAACCATGCTGCTCTAGAAGACAAAAAATAAATTATGACTCCCTACTTATGGCCTTATTTTGATAGAACATACTCAGAGATTTTCATGCGTTTCATGGTATCACTGACCAATATAACAAAATATTATACATTCTCTCCTTGGTCTGTCTTGTCTTACTAGGAATCTGATTCTAAAATCCCTCCATTACTGATGAGTTATAATTTGTTATAATCAGTCACTTATTAAGGTTTCTCTACTGCCCTAACGCTGCAGTTCAGTAGCTTTAGATACAAAAATATGAATCTCACAGAAGTAGTTAGTTGGGAAATTCCTAATTCCATATGTCAAAATACCCATTCATTCAAATCAAGATTGATAGTAGTACTGTTTTTTAAAATTTATCCTCATTCATTATTTGACCAAAACATCCTCTGTTGTCAGAATGAAGCTTAAAAAGTGGGTTTTGGCTTAGAACTGTTTTCCATTTCAAAATTTTTGTCAAATTACAGTGGGGGAGGACGATGAAACTAAACAAAACTGTCAGATAAGCAGACACAAATCAACAAGAATTCAACTAAGCTAAGAAATGGAGGGAATTCTCATACAGAATCACAGAATCACAAACAATTTAAGGCTTTATATGTCAAATTAATATTTCAAATAACTGCTTAAAATCAGTGGGCTAACATGGCTCCATACTGTGATATCCAGGAGTAGCAAACGCACTTTCTGGTAGCTTCCACTACCAAGAATAATTTCTTGGAGATTCCCAGGATTTGTTCTGGTGCATGTGAGTCTTTTGGGAGCCTATCATCCAGCGTTTAGGATCTATTTTTATGTGACAAAGGTATGTTGAGATGTGAAGAGAACTGGCAGACTCATTGCCTTCAACAAATAATGTAAGGCATTCTTGAGAGACTTCTACCTGCCCGCCCAGAAGCACCTAACTGTCACGGTTTTCTTCTGTGTTACTTCGCTGCTGTTGTAACAGTACTGTTGATTAGCTTTTCTGTTAGCAAAATTCATAATTTGGATCGTATTGGACTGTTCTTCTTGTTTCAGAGACTCTGCTATCTTAAGAGGCATGTTTTCTTATCTCTGTAAGTAATTCTACTGTTTTGGTAGTTGAAATCATCTACTCTAATGTCAAGTCAATTGCCCATATGTATTATAACTGTACAGTTGTTAAGAGAAAAAGCCCAACATCATATTGAGCCACTATTTTCATCATTTTGAGGAGCCTTGCACTCCACAGCAATGTCATTGTGCTACTGAGTGGGTATGTTTTTGTATGTGTCTTTCTAATTCTGTCACCACAAGTTTCAGAGACAGTTGTTACAATCTACTCTAAATGACGGAAGTCCCTCAAAATTGGATAACATATTCTTAAGTCAATGATAATTATATACCATTTTGACACCTCTCACTTTTTAACATCTTTCTCAAGGAGCTAACCGTTACATAAAAATTTCATCTTTTAATAAAAAAAACACATGCATAAACAAAAAGGAGTCCACAAACTGGCATATTGAGAAAAACATTAGAAGAACACTTCCAGTTCAATATCTTTAGGTAAACAAAGAGGCCCAAGCATGTATTTTTATTTAGAACTTCACTGCCTTAAACCAAATTCTTCAGCTTTTTGTGAACTGGGTCTTGTTTTAGTTTTGAATTTTTTTCCTTTTTAAAACACTTGAGGCTAGCAAACACACCGTACTATTCCACGATAAATTCTAAAGACATTCCAACTGTCTTGTTTTACCACTGAAAAAATGTGATCCAGTAGTAAGATTTAGATGCCCATGTAACTGGCACATAAATATTTTTCTAGGATTGTTAGCATTTTACTTATTAGGAATCATTATCTTTGTTTTACATTTGATGGACAAAAACTGGTGAGTACAGATGGGTTTTGGTAAGCAAATATATGAGGATACACATGCCTACAACAGAAGAGATAAGATATACTTGAAATAAGAGCATATTTCATTTCCAAGATGAATGAAAAAAGTTTCAATATGCATATTTCTTTTTCTGTTTTCAAAATATATCTATGTTTGCAGTGTTCTTACATGCACAATGTCAGGTAATACCAATTTTTAGTTTAAAGTAAGATTATTTTGCTATGGGCAGTTGTGGAAGCCAGGCAAATACTGTAGTCATTCTCCTTTGACAAACTGACCTCTCAGTGGTGGTATTGAAAATACAATTGTAGAGGTTGTTTCATGATATGGAAGAAGTAATACATTACATTTTCTCTGCATTCTCTTCTATACAGTTAAATTCAAATTTGAATGCCATATTTGAAAAAGATTAGTTTAGACTATAGTAAGGGAGAATGTATGAGAGATGGGAGATTACCTTTATGTAGTAAAACACAAACTATGAAGGAATATAATAATTTTTTAAAGCAAGGAGGAAAAAAGCATGTCTTTGACAGCAGATTACACTGGCAGAACCACCACTGTAGCCATAACTCATACCTGTTAAATTAAATCAACTAGAACAGTGAAGCAAATCAGCTAAGAAATTCTTAAATTGGTCATCAGTACAGTCCATATAGCAATAGAAGACTAGAGTTTACCACTTGTGAGGTCAAATCTAGCATGTTCTGCTATGCAGACCAAAAAAGGAAAAAAGTACTGATTTGGAATTTTTTTCAGTGAAAGCATTTTCTTGTGAGAAAGTCCAGTGTCTTAAATACATACATATATGTCCCAGTCTCGTCCAAAATTTCTTTTTTACTCCTAAATTTTCAATTCATTCTTTCATGTGTGTGTCACCTTCCTCCCTCTTCACCCCCCACCCAAGGTTTTGTGCTTTGCCCTGATTGGGGATAAACATTTTCTTGTGAGAAAGAAAAACTCTTTCCTTTGGGAATTTGTTAGCAACCATATTTGCACATTCCCTGACCATACTGAGAGGTACTGGTTTACATCTCTATTTCGTTTGTTCTGCAAGATCTTCATTCTGCTTCCCAGTAAGCAGAGCACTGCTTTGTGTATCCTCTATAGTGGCAAATACACCTTTTCTTCTTCATTTTGACTCTAAGCCCAAATAAGTGGAAGAATCAAATGGTGCCAACATCTTTATGTTATTGGGAATTGATCATCTTGATAGGATATGTAATACTGGGCCTTCAGAAAGTAATTTAAGTAATTAAAATAAGTAATTAAATAAAAGTAAAAAAAAAAAAAGAGTAATTAAAACCTTCCTTCCTTCCTTCCTTTCTTCCTGGTGTCCACTGCCTCCACTAACACAGAACCCAAGCACACCATCTTCTATCTTTGTCAGAGCTTTAGCTTTTGTTCTGGTGTAAGAAGATAACAAGATATTTTTTGTTTGTATTACTTGATGGAGTTCATGGGCCAATCTGCTCTGAGGTTTTCAGCCCTTTCTGTCTTGTACAGATAAACTTAACATATTGAAAATGTGCTTAGTTGTCTAGTTGAGTTGCAGCTAAAAACCTTGAAATAACAACACCGATAACTCCATTATCTATCTTTCATGCTAAAATATTGTTAGCTTTTAAAAGCGCATTAGGACAGGCAGCAACAGTTAGCTGAGCAGAATTGCACAGTAAAATTAAACTCGGAGATGAGATACAGTTAGAAGTGCCTGCGCTTTTCTGGCAAGGTGCTTCAAACCTCTGATCCGATTTTCTGTATTTTCATTCACTCTCCCTGACTACTTGACACCCCGTGTCCAATCCCCCGTCAGCCTCTTGTATTTTCCATTTCCCTGCCTGTAACTTGGATGCAGTGTCAAAGTAACACAGGAATCTTTGCCTGTGTCTCTTCTCCTTGTCCAGTCCCTTTGGGTTCACCTGGTTAACAAGTTACCATGCCTATCAGGATTTCAGCTGCTTGCCTGCTTTTCCTCTCTGTGACTGCTGGAAAGTGTTGCATGCACAGCAAGCAGGGCAGGCAGAGCAATGCTCAAAAGAAAAGCAGAGCAGAAAGGCTTATAACAATTTTGAAAATAATCACCTTTTCTGTAGCAAAAAATGACCAGAGAAGAAAAGAAGACAGGAAAAAGATATTGTTAGAACTGATTAAAAGGTCTCTAATATTTTTCATGTCAAAATGAAGCTGGCAGGTACAAGGGATATATTTCAACAAGTCTTCTGATTCAAGAACTATCATGAATTTCCAAATTTATTGGCAGTTATTAACACTACTGTCAAACATCTCAAACACACATAAGTTTCCATTTACCCCTTAATTTTATACTTCTTAAAACTTTTAACTCACGATAATAAGTAATCACATTTAAAAGGGCATAATCAAGATGAAAGATTTCTAACTTGCCAAAACAAAAAGATAAAGTTCATCTGCTCCAAATTACTTTTCCTAAGCATATCGGTTTGTGATATTTTCCTACCCTTCATTTCAGCCTCCCATTTCAGCATGAAAAAATAATTGCAAAATCTCAAAAACTCTTGCAGAATGGAAAGATGATTTTCCATTTAGGTTTGGAGAGCAGATATAACGTGAATCATATTGTTCTTTGCTCTTCATTTACTTTTCATTTCCCTTAGTTTCTCTTCAGTCATATGAACAGGAGCTAGAGTTATCACTTTTGAAGTGTCAGAGTTCACTGACCCAGACGGAAAGCGTACACCTTTCTGTTATATAATGAAAATAAATTTTAAATGTAATTTCTCAGCTAAATACCTGTGTTTACAGCACATGAAGATCTCTAGAAGTATGAAAAGGAATTAAAATCTGGGAACACATCTAAATACAACGCTCTCTTCAGTCCCAGAATGGCAAATTTGAAATTGCATCTCACCACATCACTCATGCTTTTTGTTATATCTGAGATATTTTGGTTAACATAAATGGCTCTGCAGCTATTGAAACTGGTATTCATGAAACAAAAAACCAATTCATGATCTGAAAGAAGAGAAAGATCCTGCATTTTTCTCCTCTGACTAAACTGAAAGTTGTTGTTGTATTTACAATACGCAGTATTCTGGAGAGAGAAGGAGGTTTGTGTGGGACTGGCCTCCCAGAAAGATCAAGCAGCAATGGCAACAAGAACTTTGTTGTTTAGTGGTTTTCAGAGGCACATTGAAAGCCCTTACAGTAAAAGTACATAAAAACCCTTTAAAGAAACACAGCCAAACATTATATTTAAAGCATAAGTGAAAACTTGGTTTAAAATAGACTAGGAAACACATTCCAGACTCTTGAATGATACTAGAGAAGATATCTGCATGTTAGAGCTGAGAGTAGTCTTGACAGTAAAACAATCAAACATTATAAGAGTAATTCTAAAACCCATTTTTTCTGTAATTTTACGTAACACTAAGTAATTCTGTACAGTGCTACAGAGCAGTGTAATTGCTAATTAAACATTCTTCCCCCAAATTATAGGAATGAGCTGTGTTGGCTACATTTACACTGCTAAGCAAATAGCATCCATGAAGTGCACTAGTATTGCACTCCTGATGCTGAGTCAGGTTGGTTACAAACTCTCTCCTTTGTTCTCTTTGAGCCACTCTGATTGGCCTCATCCAAGATGAAGCTACTCTTGGTTCTAGGTACCTTCAGAGACCCTTCTCCCCAAAAAGCAATACGAAATTTGCATCAGACTTCACTCCCTGCACAGCTCACTCTCCTCCAATGCAATCCTGTCAGCCTTTGCATCCCCTAATGTCTTTTTATACCTCATTTCTACACCTCGGGGCATGCAGCCAGTAGCTTGAATTTCTGTCTATAAAAATCCACTCTGACGTAGCACATTCTTCACATTACTTTGTGCAGTCCCAGGACCTCTTTCCAGAAACCTTGACGTTGTACCTTGGGCCTCTTGTGTTTAATTGCACAGATATACCAGCTGGGTCAAGTGAAGGTCCATGCATCCAAATATCCGCCAGAACCATTGCACCTAGCTTCTCTGGCTAAAATTATAGTAGCAGAAGTATCACAGTATCACAGTATCATAAGGTTGGAAAAGACCTTTGAGATCATCGAGTCCAACCTATGACCCAGCACCTACACCTACTCCTACTCCTACTCATCAACTACACCATGGCACTAAGTGCCTCATCCAATCTCAAGTATAAGAACATGCAAACTGATCAGTTCTCTTCTTATGCCCTAATCTTTATCCTTAAGGATTTCCTGAGGTATAGATTTTTTTTCTTCTGTTTTACAGCTTCTACAACGTGAATATTTGTCTACAATTATGAGAAACTGAGCATGAACTTTGATTTGCCTAAATACATGCAAATGATACTCCAGCCCTATTCCATACCCTTACTAGGATTTGTAAAATAAAAAAGAGGTTTTGACTCCTTTTATAATCTTTAGACTCAAAGATAGCCTCCACTGCCATGAAGACCACTGTTTTTCTCATTTTTTTCATGCAGTCACTAGTTTCTAACAGCAAAGGCTTTAGTAAGTTAACTAAGCTATCATGAGACTTGGTGACGCTGAGAATGCCGCAGAGCATCTGACCATAGGACCAGGATCCTTGTTCCAGCATTGTATTTTTTTTTTTTTTGGCAAAGATTCTCTGTGGCTTCAGGGCTTTTAAAACAGTAGTATCTTATAATCAACTGCCTTTGATAGCTTATGAAAAATACTATAACTGTTATTGCTTTCTTGCATGAAATGCTAACGCTTGCAAGAGTAATTCAAGCAAGTTGAAGCCTGTTTATCATCTCTCTTAGCAATGCCTAAGTCAGGGCAATGTAGTAATACGTTCAGGAGAAATCCTGTTCTTAGTATTACTCTTGGATGCAGATGAAGAAAGCGAATTTATGAAAGCATTTTGTGTTGATGAGTATATTCTTTGTCCAATCTAGCAATCTTAATAGGCAATGCCAAACAAAATCAATGCATTTTTTATATTTAAGGGCAGCAAGAAATTATTACTGCAGTTTAGAAATAATAATAATAAAAAATCCTGTTTTGTTTTAATTTCTCTTTAACAATCATTTGCCTGTTTCACTCTGGGTATTGCTTTTTCTTTTTGTTGCACACCCAACCTAGGTAGGTTGTGTGTGTATTTCCCTATTTATAACACTGAAAACAAACACATTTAAATATTCTGTATGTTATAACACAGACAGATGTGTGTCAATATGACTGTAACTATATGAACTGTTATTATGCCAAAAGTGTTAATTATATGACTATGATAGTCCCTTCTGGTTTTAAAATTCCTAACTACATGTGGATTACTAGCAGGTTGTTCATTCGTGCACTAGAAGAAAAAAATGGTTTTTGCACACTTTTTGTAAGTGAATCTTCAAAAGGTAAATTAAATCAACATTAAACCAAGCTATAGCCCCACAGAGTGGATCATCCCCAAGGGCTGGATACTGATTACAAAATCAACTTGGTGCTTTTGGGGAATGGTGCAAGAAAAGGCTGAAGAGATTCCTTTGAACCACAAGAAAGGTTTTGTTTGCATTATTTTTCCTTGCTGGATCCAGGTTTAGGCTGGTTTTCATTTTATCTGCACCATGTTCCCCACCTTCACATGAATACACACAAAGCGGGGGCTTCAAAGCTGACAGCACTGGACTAACTCTGTTCTCATTAAAATCATTGGCAAAAATCCCAGTGGCTTCAGCAGCAACAGGATTAGACCACCTCTGAGTGCTTTGAAAAACTTACCCAAGGCAATAAATCCAGCATTAATTCACAGAAAGGAAAGCAAACAAAAAAGGTATGAAGAGAGGGAAAAGAAGAATCATCATTCAGTTATTCCGAGTCCTTTAACAGAAAAAAGACCCTAATCACATATTCCTGTGTAGGGTCTCTGGGGCTGGTAGACGAAGCCTGGCATTGGACGCTTACCCATCTACTTCAGCCATGCATGAGGGCTGAAAGAGTGAGGGCCCTCTCCCTCTTCACCATATGTAGAAACTACTGGTAATGACAGTGTTTATATAGTGCAAGAGCAAGGAGAACTCCAAGCCCAAAGATCTGACTCATCACTCAGCAGAGCTGGGCTGGCTGAGGCCAGTACACGCTTCATCTTTTCCCTCTGCAAAGCCTGAGCTGCCTTGATCCACAGTCTCCTGAGGAACTTAACTGTCATTTGTTGGACATATCTGCATCAAGTTGTGCTCCAGTCACCTCACACATCTTCTTTTTTACCAGTATAATAACTACTTGCATCTGTCCTTAAATTACTTCCGTTATGCAGGTGCTTTTCTAGCACAGAGATAAGTTACATAGCCATGAACTTCGCCCATAACGGGGAGCGCATATAATGGGGAAGCATTCAAATGGCACCTGACGCTTCAGTCTCAGATTATTTGTGTTTCATGCATGTCTCGGTATCTCCTCATTTTATTGGAAGTACACCAAAGATATGCAATTTTGAAGGCAAAACTTTAAAAATCTTGTTTAGTTGGTTTGTGTTTTTTTTCACTAGAGACAGGAACCTTGGAGAATGTTAAAATTCTTGTGTGAAAATTTGCATGTCTCACTGAGGATTCTGAAAGATACGAAGAGTTAGGTTTCCTTCTGGTGAAATATCTTGGTGGTGGAACTGTGCAGTTCTTGTTAGGTGGATGAAAGATGTCAGCACTCAGACCTGGCAGTGGATTATCTACTGTGCTGAAGACAGTATTGCTTTCTATGGGGTGGTAGCCTTATGTAACTTCGAACTGCCTTGCTAGGTTTTGAAACTACAGCTCTCTGCAAAGTGGGATGCGTGTTGCCTGTACCTCTTGTTCCTTTTGCTCTCATGAACTTTTTTTTTTAATAAGGAAAGAATTGGCAAGAATTCATCTGCCTTTGAGGAAGAGAATGAAATTGGATACGTAGGTTCTCGGCAGTGCCTGGCAGGTGTTGTCTGGAATTACGAGAATAAAACAACACATTTTGTACCAGTAGCTTAAACAATGGGTCAAACACAATTCATGGGTAAAATTGGCATCTTTATAGCTTTGGCAAAGTCAGCTCTGTCACTAGAGACTGTAAATCTGATCTTTCTGAGATTGATACAGCAAGGAGTTATTCTTCAAGTAACTTCAGCACTCTGATACCCCTTTAAAAGAGGATTCAGGGAGGTCTAGCCAAGGGCTGACACATGATGTTGCTGGTTAATTGTACTTGACTGCACATTACCTACTCAGTATGGGTGAAAAATACTTACTATGCAGTGAGAAAGATTTTTCTACAACTTTTGTTACAACTGTTCCAGTGATTGTTCTGTGCTTGGCAAAAGAGTACTGTATGGAAACATGAATACGATTTGGTCCAATGTATTGTGTTACAGGCCATGGCTGTATGCGGAGCTTTGCTTTCTATTGCAGTGGGAAAATAATTTGGGTTTGAATTCAGCAGCACTGGATTTTTGCTACCATTTGCACTGAACAGCAGAACCTCAATTCAAACTTCTCTCTTTTCTCCTGCCCCTAATATCTCAGCAGGCTTTGACATCTTCTGCAGCTAGGCAAAGAGCAATAGATTCAGGTCTGGGCTGCCTTGAAGTGCGTAAAGGTGAAAGCATTATTGGCAACACTCTTTCATGGAGAGGGGGCTTTGGAAATTGTGCAAACAGTTCTCACCTCTCATAAACGGCCACGATGTCTCACCTTTCACAAAGTGATTTGCCTCTCAGAAAAGCTGACCTTGTGACTGGTGTAGATAGGTGATATTTTCCCCATTACTGTTCATGAACTTCCTGCGCTTCTCTGGAAAACTGAAAAGGCTTTGCACAGGTCCACGGCGTGCCAGTATCATTGTACAAGAATTCATCCTGATTTTCAGAGGAGAAGAGCATTTATATCTCCCGCTGCCATCTGACAGAAGAACAAGTATTTTTATGTAACAGAGATGTTAGTACATATCTTACCTCAGGCATCTAATTGTCTGTGATTTTTATTTCAACTGATATTATTATGATTATTCCAATGAATTTTATTTACATTTTCTTCCATTCACCCTTTATGTTGTTAGGAGCTGGATCCAGGCTTCAAAACAGTAATATAGGAGTGGAAGATTCTGGTATTCCCTTTAAGCCACGAAGGCTGTTGTGTTTGAATTGGTGTAGATTCTAAGCCAGATATTCCTTTTTGGCTTCGTATTAGCATCATTCTTGCACAATTTCATGACCATGAATTGTATCTTTGTACATTTTCACTGTGAAAGCAAAACTGCTGATGCATGATAAGCACAAACAAACAGAGAGTTTGGAAGAACAGTCACTTGAAAGCATACCATTCATCTATCTGAAAATAACCTAGGAGTCTGACAGTCACACAAAAATTACAGCTGGTATTTTTGCCAAAGAAATGCTCCTAACTACAGCTCTGTACCCAGAGCTGGGCAAATAATTTATCTGGGGGGTTCACTGGCAGATCAACAAGAATTTATTTTGCATCAACCTGGAATGAAGTGTTCAGCCAAATAAAAAGTAGGAAAAATAATCATTTTTGAAAAAGTTTTGGGGTTTGGGAAAGGTTGCTTATTTCCTTTTTCATTCTTAATAAAACTGATGTTGATTTCCAAATGCTTCAAACTAAACCCCAAAGCATCTCAAAACTAAAATGCTGACATTTTTCTCATTTTAAGATTTCTTATTTTGCTTTAAGCAGCTTACAAAAAAAGTGAGCATCATTGAATCACTGTTATTCAGGAAAAATATTTTGGCCAAAAATGTTTTGCCAGCTCTAGCTGTATATCAGGTATCTTCACATGGTGTATCGCCACTCTTGATATGCAGTGAGAATGTGCTGAAATATAAAAATTAGTTCAACTTCAGTAAAACTATGTGAAAAAGCAAGTCAGCACAGGAGACAAAAGGAGCTATGACACTCACTTTTTAGTTAAATCTATTAAGCTAGTGGATATTCATGTTCACATCAGCCTTATCCAACCAGGCAGGACTGCATAATTTTTTTCCCTTTCTTTTAGCAGAACTTGGGATAATTCTGACACATCTGCTTCTCCATATGCTCAAAAGTCACCTGTGATCTAGGAATGAGAAAAGGTAAATGTTGTTAAAACAAGAAATCACACATGAGGTAAGATAAATGCATTGCCATTTTTATGTTTCCTTCATATTCACAACTCACGGTTTATATTCGTAACTAATTAAAGAAGCAAAAAATTACCTTATGACCTGAATAAGTTAGATGGCTGTTTGGATCAAATACACATTTAAGAATCCATAAAGTTCAATGAATACAACAAAAAACATTAATAATATCTTTCCAGTTGTGAATGTGTGTTTCAGCCTACTTTATACTTCTTTTCTATCCACTTTTCATTAATGTTCTAGCAGCCAAATTTGTACAGAAGAATACTATTGAAAACAGTAAATTTTAAATTATTATTGAGGATATTCAGAGAGAGTAAATTTCAGATTCAGAGTAATGATAATCTGCACTGAAAATATGGTGCATTGTTTATTGTTGTTGTTGCTGTTATAATGATATTACTGTTACATATAATTATATTACATATAATTACATTACATGTTATATTAGTAATATAACTATCATTATTGTCATTATTATTCCATCAATGACCATGACCTGCACTTTAAACCAAAGCAGCCTGAGATTTTAATGGCAAATATCACACAAAGGTGCAAGCAACAACACAATGGCTGTGAAAACAAAGACCTCTGAAGAGAGAATAAATTTGAGGGAGTTCTAGTATGTTCACAGACAGTTCACAAATGAAGTATAAACTTAACATGAAGAGGTGCTGTGGTGTTACTGGTTGCTTTTGGGGCAACCAGTGCATATCAATATGAGAACAGTGACAGGCTAACTGGTACTTACAGAAAGTGGTTCCTTAATTTGGAGGAATGCTAATGTTGAGGAGTGGTTTCTGTTACTGTCACTAGTCTTTAGACTAGGCCTTAAGGTAGCAGCTGTAGCCGCTAGGAAATTTAACTATACCGGCAACCCTGTTTTGAAATGGAGGTTCAAACCTAGCCATTGTCATGCTATGACTTGTTACAGGGAGATATCAGAGCTGCTTTACTGCATTTCTGCTTTCTGTAGTCTTCAGTAAACATCAGAGCATGACAAATGGTAGCATAAGAAAGACTCTGGAAGTCTGATACTGACAGCAGCTGGAAATAGGGGCAATACCCAGAGCCTTGCTGGAAACCAATAGCACAGTGAGAACAATGAGCACATAGGTGAGATCTGAACAGTAGGATAAATGGTGTGGGTAGGAGGGTTGTTGCAGCTGAGAGAGAGTATCAGTAGAAAAGGCTGATGTGTCAGTACTCTGTTTAATGAACTGAGAAAATTCACTCATTTGAAATGTGGGTGGGCATTACTGTGACTTCCATGGATTTGGTTTGCCGTGGCACTGTTTACCAGTTGTTGAGGTATAGACGAGCATTTCTTTTGAAAAAAAAAGAAATTCCCATTCAGAGATGTGAGTGAAATTAAATGTTATTTTGTGCTATTGCATTTGGATTGTAAAAGATATGAAAGATACGAAAGCTTGGTGAAGACTGAGGTGTTCTGAGCTCATTCCTCTGCCATTTCCCATGAGATATGAAGCTGGCTTTTTGTTCTCCAGGCACTCTAGAGTATGTCAATCCAGGGACAACATATTTGAAAAGTATCCTACATTCCTTTTCCAGAACGGAACTTGGTTTTCTGCTGAAGTGATTTGAAGTAGGCTTTTAGCCAGTGCATATCTCAGCCCTTCGCTTCTGAGCATGAAGCGCATAATCAGAAACACCCAAGCTGAACCAAGATAACATTCCATTCTGGGGCACTGGCAGAAGAGAATGTGTGAGTTTGGAGTTTCCTGACACCACATTGACAGCAAAAAAAGTTGAAGGTACAAGTTTTTGAGCTAAGGGGGAAGGAACAAGACTCATATTGAGAAACAGACTCTTTGTTTTAATGGTATCGTAAAAAACCCCTCAAACAATTCTGGAGGACTGTGCTTTCCCTGCCATTATGGAGTGCTACCAGGAACATCCAGAACAACGTGATCCCCTCATCCACATGTCTCCTGTACAATTTGATATCTTGCAGGCAACAGGAACTTTATGTAAGCATCTGTAAGTAGTTGCAATGTACCAGCCCACTAGGTGAGCTCGGGCATCAGCAGAGTTGCATCCCTTTGAGAGAAGTCTATGCCTGTACTTTAGGCTATGATTCTAACTGAACGTCTGGAGAGGGTATACGGACTGCAGGATGTCCTAGAAATGCCTTTCACACTATAGTGTAGCTGTATCCTTTCAATCTTTCTTGTATTTTTTTACACCTATTTTGTATTTGCTAATTTCAGGCAAGATTTTGGCCTTGAAAATGCACATAATCATTTTCTATACAGCCAAAAGTAGTTTAGACGTATGCTACAAGTGATTTTAAAAAAAAGTGTTCATTTCGTAAAGCAGTTGAATGACTACCTGTCATGTATTTGAACTCTGGCTGGTAACTCTAGTATTTATTTTGATCTTTTCCTGCTTCCAAATCTGTGTACTTTTATGAAGTCCTGACCAGTGCATAAAAAGCAAAAGACAGTATTAGTATTGCCAGTGGGAGGATGTAAGCCACAGCCACTGGAAAAAACAACACGACTCTTTTTAGCTAAACCTCCTGCTGAGAGCTGATTGCTACATAAGACAGAGGTGGGAATTAGCCACTTCTGTTCTGAATGTCAAGGTTCTTGGAAGCTTCTAGTAACAAGAGGTGCTGATAAGTATGACAACCAAATCCCCATCTCCTAGCACTAAGCTTGTCACTTCTGTGACACTCTTGACCTCTTCTAACCCAGTGTCTGGGAATTTGAGACTTAATCTTTGGTCTACCACATGTTGGTGCAGAATATAGCTGCTGCAAAACAAGACCAACCTATGAATGAGGAAAAGATCTATTTTAAAATGAAAAATCCCAGCCCACTCATTCTTACTTAGCACAGTCTTTTTTAGAACCAAATTTCAGTCTTGTACTGGCCACTTAATACTGCATGGTCTGTGTTTCTCACTCCAGACAGGCAGGAATGTTTTGCTGTTTGTCTTGACAGCCAGCATGCATACCTCCCTACTGGGAGCACCTACTCATCATACACCAGCATGGAGTTCATATTCTCGTTCTTCACATCAGGAAAACTCTGTCTGTGTTTGTTTAAATAGTACACCATTTGGGGACTGAAATATCATCATGGTAATTAACATTCACCAGAGAAACCAAGATTTTAAAATTTCATTGCTTAGTTTTGTAAGATCATTGTTCATGACCTGAATTAATGATGGCCTTCTGGTGGCCCTTGTAGTTCATATCAGCTTCCCATTTGGTCCGCACTGCTGAGAGCTTAGACAAGATGGAGATCCCGAACACTGACATGCCCTTCTTTCACAGTCTGTGCAGCAGTGCAGTTTATGGTGGGACCATGGTCAGGGCAACAGAGGTGCATTACTGCCACTGTTTCCTAAGGTCTCTTAACTTGTGGGGGCCTGTAGTGCTCCAAGAAGGTACCTGCTTCTTCTTAGTACTGCTTCTGTAAGGTGTGAGGAGGTGGCTGTATCAGCATAACTGTAACTTTACATGCCATAATATCTGAAATGCTTGCAGCGTTGCTGGGTAACGCTTTCAAACTTTATATCTTTTTATTATTGATGAATAATACAATATTCCCAGCATAAGATACCTTCCCGGAGTTTTTAGTGTAGCTCTTTGAGAAAAAGTCTAAGAACAGGCCTTTTACATCTTGCTTGTAAGTAAAGCTCATAGCTTTTAACATCAAAACTCAGGCTGTTCTCTGGGAGATAGAGATAACAGCATAGAAATACCATGAAGCAACAAGGTTCCCCTCAGACCTGCTCTTCATCCCCTGCTGGCTCCTGATGGCTTTGCTTTCTGCCTAGAACATCTCTTTTTTCAATAGCTGACCATCTGGGACTTCCTTGCTCTTTCCAGTTTGCCCTGTCCACCTCACTGAGGGCAAAAGATGGGATGTGACAGTGCATCTGTCCAGGGACAGATGTCTTTGGCTTCACTCTTGCTTTTCTCCCAGTCTGGAAGACTTGTTACTTCCCCACAGAGAGTTTATGAAGAGATCTTTGTTTCCCCTTTCCAAATTGCCCCTCTTCCTTGTTTGTAAAGAGTAGTTCCTACCTAGCTGTTAGAGACAGATACGGACAGAGGCAAAGCATTGGTACTCTGCAAAATGCACTGCTGCATGCTGGATTTCACCCTTGTGCATATCCTGTAAGAAAAGTGAAAGCGAGAGACAAGGGCTCGTCAGAGTGGTCTTGGGGCAGCTAGGCCTACTCTCCATCAGAATGACCTAATTCTGCATACATCCGTATTGATCTGATCTGCGCCATCATCAGTTCAGTGTTCATTAATGCAATTGGGTGCAGAAAGCTTTCAGGGGAAATAAATTAAGAGAAAGAATAATATATGCTATTCTCTTTGAGTAGGAGTGGAATTAGATTATTTTTGTGCACTTCAGTTGAAACCTATTCAGTGACATTTTAAAAAGGCTGTGTGCCAAAGCCCTGCCTGCCTCCATCTCTCGCCTAGTTGCTGCATCCACATGAAGCCATCAGGACGGAGGTCTTCAGGTCTGCAGACTGCCAGCACGCAGTCTCTGCCCTGGGCAGACAGCAAATCCTGTCACAGCGCAGGTTTGCATTCCATTTTGTCTCAACAGTTCAGGCCAGCAGTTTCTCCCGCTGTGGATACAGGTCAGTGTAGAGGATCAAGGCATAGTTCTCTTAATTACACCACTGTAACTACATTTCTCCAATGGAGTCGTGCCATTTTTTTATCTGTCGAAATGAAAGATAGCAAAAATGCTGAATGAATGTTACAGATTCTGCTCTGTGGATTACACTGTGTCCAGCATAATGTGATCCACACAGGAAGAACAACCTTCTTGCACATCCCCACA
Source organism: Neomorphus geoffroyi (assembly GCA_033558235.1). Taxonomy (NCBI): domain Eukaryota; kingdom Metazoa; phylum Chordata; class Aves; order Cuculiformes; family Neomorphidae; genus Neomorphus; species Neomorphus geoffroyi. The sequence continues at coordinate 16,802,578 of JAUMJM010000048.1, read as the reverse complement.
GACTCTGAAGAAGCTGTATTTGCTAACCTCCTGCTTCAGGAAGAAAAAGTCTTGTCCCTTCTTGTTAAGTCTCTCATTAGAATCAGAACTGCTGGATTTGTTCATGTTAGCAATGATAAGTGGGTGTAGAGCTGCTCTTGATGAGCATGAAAAGTTAATGAGATTGCTTTAAGCTAGAGGAACCAACAGCCGTACACTCCCAACTGGTACGGACACTCCATGCTTCCCAGTCCAAAACTGAATGCAAAAGAAATAAATACACAGAGCGAAAGCTTTATGAGTGTTTAGCTGAAAACATGGACAATATGTTTCAAACAACAACATCATACTTTTTTAAAACCGATATGAGAAAACACAAAGAATCATGCTCTGAGATTCAGGGTAGACCATTATTGGATTCTCTTCTCATTTGATTTTTCTCCTCACAGGCACTGTCTCTGACCATTGCTACTTCCATGACGTGACCACAGCATGGTCATACTACAGCTGAACACAGTAACAGGATATGTGATGAATAGAAAACACACTGAAATTAGGTAGATGCAAACTATTTACAAATATTTTTTGGCCATAATACAGTAGATATTTTGTTGTGTGGTGTTAATATCCTTATAGACACAGCCTTGTTTTTATCACCTTGCTTCTAATTTCTAGAGAAGACTACAAAAAAAAATATGACATCATAGTGTAATTTACGTATAAGAACTTTTTATTAAATAGGACTGGAGAAAAACCCTGAGGGTAACTATTATTCAGTTCCACACAAAGTATGTGCAATGCATAGCCATACTCAGAACAGCAGAAACAAAACAGAGGACAAAGATTTTTGAGCACCCTGTCACAGCTGCCATTTGGTGTATGTATAAAAAAATAAAGCACTTTGCTCCATATTTCTGCCCCTGTCTCAGGAATTTGCTTTGCATGACTAGTGAGTGATTCCAGTCTGCAGTTACCATGAGGGGTATCTGACCCCTCAGTCACATTGATTCCCTTCCCATGTGGGCATAAAATTATTGATAGAAAAAACCTGTTCCAAGACAGAAGAAAGTAAGAAATGAAAGTTTTGTCATGTTGGCTTTTAGGAAGTGGAAGAGAAGAAATGTGTACTGTAACACTGCCTTATATATTTCTGTGTTAATACACTTCATAGTCTTGAATACTACTATGAAATTTAGAAAAGTCCTGAGGTAAATTCTTTTGCTTAAGCCTCTATTTTTGACATTTGAGGCTTTTCAGTTAACTGAACAACAGGGAACAAACAATATGTGTTGAGGGGGGAGAGAGGAAAGTACTTTGTAGATGCTCTGATCAATTTACCAATGCAGCTGACATGCCCTAAGTCCTGCTTAATTGTCTTAACACAATGTAATCCTTAATTATCTATTTTGACACCTAATAAGCACACAAACACACATGTGTGCACTCCCAAGACGCGTATCTGTCTTGCCTGGCTAATCCCTTTATCCAGGCTGTGCCTCTGCTAACTCTACTGCTGTGAATGACTCACAGATGTAGTGTTTCTCTGTGTTGCTGTATCCCTGACCTGTAATCATATCAATTACTTTCCATTATGAGGAAGATCTGGAAACAGTAAAATCTTCCACCTGTTGACATACAGTGAAGTCTGTGCATGTTTTTAATCCAGGGTATGGTTTGTCAGTCTGCTGTTTAATTTAAAAAGCTGTTGCAGACCTTTTGATGATACTGATGTTCTTGCTGTGAAGAGGCAATGAAGCACTGCTCTAGTTGACACAACAGGGAGCTGTAGAGTCCAGGTAGGGGAATGGACAAATGGTAATTACTCATGAACAATCGGGCAAGGATTTTTCTTTGAAGAGAAAGAGAAACAATCCTTTCCATAATGCCTGATGTTGCCAGGCTGGTCTACTTGAATAGCAGTGGGGTTGAAGTCCTGATAAGTATCCTGAAGCAATAGACTGATGGAGCGGTCCCTACACCTCTTCAAGTACAGAAGCACGTTCAGATATTTATCCTTCCTAAATGATCTGTTCTGTGAGGGCTGAGCTTCAGTAAAAATGAAAGCTTGTATAAAAAGCAGGAATTAACCCTCTTGTAGTTTTTTTAACACTTTCTATGAAATGTCTTAGCTCATGAAATTAAGATGTGGTAATTGCAACTAAAATCCCTGCATTTTTATGTCTAGATGACTGACAATATCATCACGTAACCTGGTACATTCCGGCTAAAGTAAATACTAGGATAAATTCAGTAATGCCAACATCGATGAGTACATAGTATATACAATATATAGTATAGTATCCAGAGTAGCTTTCAGAATTCTGCTGAACTTGTGATAATTCAGAGTGGTAACTAACCTCTTTGCAAGGCAGCATAGTTCATAACTGTATGATTGACACTTTCTCCAGCTCCGTTGAGAACACAAGGCAAGCAAACCTTGGTAACAGCAGTAGATGTCCTGCTTCTGACTCCCTCAGAGCCCTCCATTTCATCAGTGGAAGACAGGAATTAAGAGCTCGTGAATTTGGGTTAGTGCTCAGCATAAATCTGCCTATGAATCCATCTAACAGAATGGAAGTTTTGTGACCTGGCAGAAACAGCATTAAGCCAAAACATAGTATCATCAGGCTAGTGCTAACGCCATCAAGGGAGAGGAGGCTGTGGCATTTGTGATTGCTACAGCACATCAACAGTCTTATGAAATTTGGTGTCATTTATGATGGTGCACCCTCTATAGTGGTATAATCTTGAATGCAGGGAGCACACCAATCTTCACTAAAATTTCCCCAGTTGCCAGCAGTTACCACAAGAGATGTTTGGAGCATGTCTACTGACTGCAATGGAAGCTGCGCAAGCAGTTCAATGCTGAGGAAAGATACCAGTTCAGTTACCAAAAGGAGTCCTGGAAGCAGGTGAATTATCTGTGCTTGGCCTAACGTGCAGAAATGACTATGCAGTTACCATGTTTGAAGTTAGTTTGAAAATTTCAGCACTGTCTTCCACCATACAATGTAGACGGTCCCCTAGGTATCAGCATCTCCCTTAACTGAGATATAGATAAAAACGGAGGCATTTCCACAACACTTCTGTGTTTGCATATAGATTATTGTTGAGTTGCTATTGATTTTGATAGTCTGCTACAGTGAAGCTACCTTGAACCCTCTGGAAGTCTTAGCTTGCTGTTTGATGAATACTAAAATTAGGCACTTCTATGAGTGTTATGGTAAAGTCACATTTTGCAGAGTTTTTACAAGGAAAGGTTATAAAGAGCTCAGTGTGAATAGGTGACGGTATTCTCTACCAAGTTTGTTCACCTCATTAGTTAAGCACAGCTTGCATCCATCCTGGATTTCTGACCGATCAGCCATGCATAGCTTTGACGCTCCTCTGACACTCACCCTCTCCAATTGCTGAGACTTTCTTGGAACTAAGGGCTGGGAGGGAGACCACTCTGCTGGGCAACTGTGTGTTCCTGGGTGCAGTCTAGACGGCAGATGGAGTCTATGCAAATCACACGGAGATTCAAACTAAGATGTGGCAGCTAACAGCTAAGAGGCAAAGGGCAAAAGGAGAGCAACCATCTTCATACACTCCCTAGTCTCTACAGCTGACCTTGTGAGCAAACCATTTTGGGGCAAGGCACTCAGGTTTATTCACACCGCCTCCCTGTTGTGGGTAAGCCAATCTTTTTGACTTTGGACCGAAATGGGAAAAAAATGCTTATGCTAACTTCTTCAGCTGAGCAGTGTTAACAAGCAGCTGAGCGTTCAAGCTAGAGCCCATGTCCAGCAAGGTCTAGTAGAGCTGCAAGGGTAGTGTCTGTTGTAGAGGAGAAATAGTAACTTCTGCAGGGCTAATCTCAGTAATTACAACTTCACAAGAACGGCTGATCTGGGATGTACTCCAGAGTTGTGCAGTTGCCATAAGGATTATTCAGCGTAGTTTTTTAGAGATCTAGAAATAATGTGGTATATAAGATAGTGAAATGCAGTGTTAAACTATAGTAAAATATTGACAACAGGGTTTAGTGTACTGACAGATAGATTCCCTAGACATGAGGTAAAAACCTTTATTCTGGTGACATTTACTTCTGGTTATTTTTAGGACTTACAATGTGTTCTGAAATGGACAAGACAATAGTAAGTGCGAAATAGATTTATTTGCAGGATGATGGGCTGCATGACCTTTAGTTATTAGTAATCATGGAGACACAAAAACTTTCTAGATGTCTCTCAAAACATTGTGGAGATGTTATGGAGATAAAAAACCACAATGCATATCCAGTAAATCTGCATGCCCTGAATTATCATTAAAAGGAGAAACAAAATAGTTACGGGTAGTAGAACATTTAAAAAACAAAACAAACAAAAACCCCCAAACAAACCAAAACAAAAAACTAAGACAAAGTAGAGCTTGTAAAATAAGAATTTTTCACCTAATGGTAAAACCATGGTAGTTCTCCCTTTGTATTACAATGAAACATACATTTTAAGTTACAGTGGGTTTGTTTTATTGTGGAAGCAAGCAAATGAGCCTCAGAGTCAAGTAAATAATAAGCAGCTGCATAGAAAGAAAACAGATATGCAAGAAGAGCCTGAATTAGGAAAGGATAAGGCATGGCATTGCATGACAAATCAGGAGGGACATGCTGAGCACAAGGCTCAGAGGAATCTTCCACTCCTAGACTCCTTGGGACTGTTAGATCTAGGGCATTAAATAACTCAGCTGCGGAGACCCTTATTTTTCATTCAAATGTCTAATCCTTTTCTGAATCTTACAAGCTGGCCTCAGAAGCAATCCCATGGCAAAGATTTATCCCCACTATCTATACTCTGTGAGATGAGTTGTTAAACTGGGATGATTTTCAATAGCATTAAAACAGTAAGCAGAGCAAGCCAATTTTGTATAGAAAAAAAATATATATTATTTTTGTACGGCATGTTTGCTTTTGAGAAGGTTTTTTGATACATTTCAAAGAGAATACAAATTAAAAGCATGTTTTTATTGATCAGAGCCATGTGTTGCTTGGTTGGAGTTCTGTTGTTCATGTTTCGAGGTTACCAGCACTGTCCAGTGAAGTGTTTTATCCTGCAAGCGTGTTGCTACAGTGCAGGAAGGCACTGCTGCTGGGCACTGGGAGGACAGAAGCATGAGTGCTTTTGTCTGAGGAAATATTAAGAGTTAAGATGGGGAGGCAGGGACAGGGATGATTATGTATAGTAGAGAGCTGCACATCCACGCATTTGAGGAGCTGCAGCTAGTTACTGCCAGATGCTGCTGTACAATGGCTGAAATACAATTTTGTCATCACCAGGATGAGAGAATAGCTTATGAGAGCATGCATAGGAACAGCCCCTGACCCAGAGCAGACACAGCCATCCTGTCCATGCAACTGCAGCTGTGATACCAAGGGCCTGGTGTGGCACTGCTGTTTCTGTGGATAACCCTTTCACTGATCCCAAATGCCTCCAAGTCCATTGAATAGGACTGTATTCAGAGAGAGCATTGCTCTGCAGAATTATGGCCTGACTCAGATTTATGCCTAAACCACATTACACTATTTTGGCAGTGCCAGCAGGTCAATCAAGTGCGTATAAATGGGAGTCAGCTACTGAGGAAGCTATAAAAGAACAAGGAAAGCTCTGGCAGCTGAGCAGTGGGTATTTGAGCTGCAGCATTTTGTTTTCTTTATTTTGTTTGGCACATTGTGTAATTTATATGGCAGCTTGAGTGTCTGTGGTACTATGTAACAGATAAAACATTCTACTAACCATGAAGGGAAATAGGACATGAAGCGACAGAGAACTGTGCAGGTGGAGAGGATGCTCCAAACATATAGAAAGGAGAAAAAAAAACCCCACTGCTGAAGAGATTAAAAAGGTATTCAGTGGCATGGGAAACAGAAAAGCAGCAACACTGGGACAGGCTTAAGGAGAGAAGCGCAAGAGAGGGAAGACTGGAAACAAAGGAGTGTTATCTTGGTGGCAGATGTAGAAAAGGAGAGGGAAAGGCAGGGTTGCAAATAATTTAGCAGAGAATTGGCAGCACAGATTGCCAACACTAAGGACAGGCTGTTAGTGATGGACAATTATGTGCTGCTTAAGACTGTTTCAAATCTATTACTGCCACAGGAAATAATTTTTCAACTTAAATACTGTTCAAACTGCAGAGCTGGTAGAGCCTGAACATCTTTGAAGAAGCAGGTGGGTCAGAGGACTGTAGGACACAGAGGTCTTTGTCTGTTCAGGCAAAGTGAACAAAAGGAAAGAGTATAAAATGTCTTTCTACAATTTGACAAAACAGAGAAGGGATGGAGGCCACAACAATCTCATGGAATGTTACAGGTTTGGGGACAAATGGCTGGATAGCTGCACACCAGAAAAGGACCTAGGGTTGCTGGTTGATAGATGGCTGAATATGAGCCAGCAGTGTGCCTAGGTGGCCAGAAGCATCCTGGCTTGAATCAGAAATAGTGTGGCAAGCAGGAACAGTGAAGTGATCATCCCTCTGTATTCTGCCTTGGTGAGAACACACCTTGAATATTGTGTTGAATTTTGCTTCTGGAACATGAGCAAAGAAGGGCAACAAAGCTGATATAGGGTCTGGCCACAAGTGTTATGTGGAGCAGCTAAGGAAACTGAGGTTGTTGACTGGAGAAGAGGAGGTGGAGGGGAGACCTTGAAAAGCGATTGTAGTGAGGTGGGTGTTGGTTTCTTCTCCCAAATAACAAATAGTAGGATGAGATGAAATGGCTTCAAGTTGTGCCAGGAGAGATTTAGATTGGGTGTTAGGAAATACTACTTCACTGAAAGGGATGTGAAGCTTTGGAACATAGGGAAGTGATTCAATCACCCTGGAGGTTATTGAAAGACATGTAGATGTGGCACTTAGAGACGTGATTTAGCACTGGCCTTGGCAGTGTTGGGTTAAGGATTGAACTCGATGAACTCTCTTCTCCAACCTAAACAATTCTGTGATTATGTGATACATAAATAAAGTGTTCTGGAAAGAAGAGATTTTTTTTTTTTTTTTTTTTTTTTTTTTTTGCAAATCAATACCTAGTGTTTTCTCATTTACCTGTAGCAACAATTCAGATTATAGAGAGTTTGCAAAGTTCGCACTGCCTTGATATGCTAACCCAGTGCTGCTGCCAGGAAAGATGTAGGAGGCAGGCTTTTCTGAGGAAAATTAAGTCCACTAGTGAATGTTATGTACATGGCCTCGTTGCCCTGGAACCAAAGTCCTGGTGTTGTCAAGTTCAGTAGGAATGAGCACTACTGAGAAGCAGTAGTTTAGGATTTCCGTGTCTTGAATGCATTTGTGTAACTTCTGGTAGCTGGCCTCCAACCAGTGTGGCAAGAATGTATATTTCTACAAATATTTACAGTGGAAATGATGATGCCTAATTGTAGGAGAATATTTTTGTAAATCTCAGCAGATCAGCTTTGTTTGTAATAAATCACTGGTTAATATTATTTAGAATTCACATGGCATAAAGTACTGTTTATTTGGAACAGAATCTGGAGTTTTGTGGTATGCCTCATCCGTTCAGAGCCATTCTGAGTGGGTTGACATTGTTACTTGTTTAGTTTTAAGGGAAATAACTCTGATTTTGATCAGCTTTCTCCCTGTTCTGTTGATTGACAGCTATGTACTTTTTGTTGATACATATGAATGAAAGATCATCTTAATGCATTAGATAGAGATCAAGGGTAGCTCCACCCACGTTCAAAACACAGAGATGTTCAGTCAACTCTGTTTCAACAGTGCTGAAAATACTCTGCTTTTATCAGTGTGACTCAGTACACTTTTTCAAAATAGACTGAAGAGGCTCAAAGTATTAAATTTAACATCCTTTACTTTACTGAGACCTTTCTAATCAAAATTAATTACTTCTGGGTTGTACAACTAGGTCACCTTAACATTTTCGCAGCTTTAAGTCTGCTTTGAAGACGACACTGGATCAATTCAAAGTAGATAAGAGATGCAGACGAGCTATTCATCTCTCAAAATATGTTCTTTCCAAGAGATGGTCATTTTCTTATCAAGGGAAAATCAAAGCTGCTTTTCATCTGAATGTAGCAATGAAAGCATATTCAGTTTAACAAGAAACAGAAACTGTGCATTTGTAATCTGTTTCACTCTTTTAAAATCTGTTTGATTAGGTCTTCTGTTAATCCAAGTAAAGCAAGTAAAATTAGACTGAAACTTTCCTAAGGCAAGTCGTATATGTATTTGCCCTTAGCTTTGCTTTCCTATGGCATGTTGACACTGGAGTCTTGGGGAGTATTCATACGTTTTGGTAATAGTTATTTCTATTCTAGAAGTAGTATAGCACTACATGAATTTAAGTTGAAAAATATGGAATATTCATGAACTATTTCTCTGCATTCATTGTCATGTTGACTGAAAATTCAGAGATGCAAAATTATAACTATTCCCAAGTGAACACCAGTTAACTTCATTCCACTCTGCATCCCTTTCCTCTTCTTATGGATGAGGTAAATAACTAGTTAACTAATTAACACTGATGTGTTTAATAAATTCATGGCCTGGTTCATGGAATAAGCAACTTCATCTCTTTTGTAAAGTAGCTATGGCAAATCATACTTCCATCGCCTGAGAGATGAAAAGTTGAAGTCCACAGCTAAGAGAAAATGATGGAGGGCAACCTTGATCATCACTGACTTGCTCCTTGAGTGTCTACAAAGGTTTTAAATCACAGCATGTCTTGTGGGTCTTTCCTGCCCCACTTACATTTGTGTTGCAGACTGTATTGCATCAAAATCTCTCCATGGTATTCGAAAAATCATGGCAATAGGGTGAAGCCCTTGTGACTGAAAGAGGGGAAACATTGTGCCCATCTTTAAAAAGGGTAGAAAGGAAGACCCTGGGAACTACCAACCTGTCAGCCTCACCTCTGTGCCTGGGAATATCATGGAACAGATCCTCCTAGGAGCTATGCTAAAGCACAAGGAGGACAGGGAGGTGATTTGAGACAGCAAAACCAGCTTTACCAAGAGTAAGTCCTGTCTGACCAACTTAGTGGCCTTCTATGATGGAGTGACCATATCAGCTTCCGTAAAGCCTTTGAGGCAGTCCCTGACAGCATAGTTCTCTCTGTATTGGAGCAATAAAAAATTGATGGGTAGACTGTTCAGTAGATAAGGAATTGGTTGGATGATGGCATCCAGAGCATAGTGGTCAATGGCTCAGTGTCTGAATGGAGCTCAGTGATGACTTGGTGTCCCTCAGGGGTCCATAACAGGACTAGTGCTCTTTAATACTTTTATCAGCAATGTAAACAGCGAGATCAAGTGCACCCTCAGCAAGTCTGCAGATGACACCAAGCTGAGTGGAGCAGTGGTCACACCAGAAGGTTGGGATGTCATCCAGAGACAAACTGGAAAAGTGGGCCCATGTGAACCTCAACGAGGGCAAGTGTGAAGTCCTACACCTGGGTGAGTGAAATCCTTGGTTTCCATACAGACTAGGGGATGATCTGATTGAGAGCAGCCCTGCAAAGATGGACTTGGGGTACTGATGGACGAAAAGCTGGACATGAGCTAGTAAAGTGCAGTTGCAGCCCAGAGAGCCACTTTACATCCAAAGAAGCATGGCCTGCAGCTCAAGAGGTGATTCTACCCCTCTACTATGCTCTGGTGAGACCTCACCTGAAGTACTGCATCCAGCTCTGGGGCCCTCAGCACAAGAAGGATGTGGACCTGTTGGAGAAGGTCCAGAGAGGGACAATGAAAATGATTCAAGAACTGGAACACCTCACCTCGAGGATAGTTTGAGATAATTGGAGTTGTTCAGCCTGGAGAAGAGAAGGCTGCAGAGAGACCTTCTAGTGGCCTTCCAGTACCTGAAGGGGCCATGTAACAAAGATGGAGAGGCACTCTTTGTCATGGAGTGTAGTAAGAGAATGAAGGATAATGGTTTTGAAATAAGGGAGGGTAGGTTTAGACTGGGTATAAGGAAGAAATTTTTTACAATGAGAGTGATGAAACACTGGAACAGATTGACCAGAGAGGTAGTGGAGGACCCATCCCCGGAAACATTCTACGTCAGGTTGGATGGGGCTCTGAGCAACCTAATCTAGTTGAAGATTTCCCTGCTCCTGCAGGAGGGGTTGGACTAGATGACCTGTAAATGTCTCTTCCAACCCGAAACATTCTATGAAAATTACAGTATGCTGTCACACAACTTTTTACTACAGTGTAAAATGGGATGAGGTTTAGGGAAAAAGCAAAGAGAAACTGATTCTCTCTCAGTTGTTTACTAAGAAGGAAAGTGGTCTCTTTAAGGTTATGCAAGTGTTTAGTCAAGTCTCTGCATAGTCATGCAAGCCTTGCCACAGGACATATCCTCCTTTACTGTCTCAAATGGTTATACCTGAGCCATAGGGATGCTGGCCCTTCACCTCCTCTTTGCTTTTTGTCTAGTATGCCTGCTCTCCTACATCCTATCTTAATATAATACATTTAATTCTGTACTTTTTAGGAAGAATTATTTATTAAGACCAAACATGTTAATGTCCCATCTAGCATTTTGGAACTGTGGCCTTACTTTTCCCAGGATGGTGCTGAAGACTCTCTGGATGGGCTTTGTCATGCACTGTCATCTGAGCCATTCAAGTTTTCTTTGCACATTGAGGTTTCATGTTCAATGTTATTTTGTTTCTGCTTATAAAAAAACCTATTTTGTAAACACGGGAAACATTATAGAACTTAACTAAATATTTAAGCTTCTAACTCCTCTTCAGGTTTCTAACTTCTTTCTAGGAGCTATAAATTCTTTGTTCACCTGGACATTTGCTGGCATAGGACCTATGTTCTTTCAGATGGCAGAATAGATTCCTGACTCCCACAACTTGTTAGGGGGAAAGCATAGTTTCCTTTTAACTTGTAATATTCTTGAGAGAATACCTTATTGATATAACCTATGCTGAATGAATAAAATCAGCAAAACATTCTTTCTGCACTTTCTGAGGAGACTGAATCTGCCCAAAGTCAGATTATCACTTCAGCAAACTGGGTCTACCCTCATGACATTTCATTTGGTTGGGTGGGGTTTTTTTTACTTACTTTAAAATATTGGTAGTAATTATGAACTGCCTGAATCTTAATGTATGTTTTTAAGTTGCTATATGTTTAAGCTTTAATGTAGGTTGCCATAAATTCACACTTAATTTTACTTACACTTATTTTTAAGAGAAGAAAACAATGTAACAGAATTAGCATCATGTGTAATAATAAAATAATTTTTCCCTAAAAAAGAATTCATCCAGTTTTCTGTGTGTTAACATTCATCCAAAACACAGAGTTCTTACGCTAATTTAAGATACAGGTGGAAAATACAAACAAGGCACTTTACTGTCTGTACACTTGTGCTCTTAAACACAGGAATCTGTTGAGGGCTAACTTTGTTAAAGCGAAACATCCCAGTAACTCTCAATTTTAGTATGCAAATAGTAAATGTCAAATTTATTTTGTTGCATTCCAGCAGATGATCACTTTTAAATTAGATCTGTGCCTGTTTTGAAATTTCACATTGTCAAATTATATTCCTTAAATGCTGCACTTTCCATACCTAGCTAGACATACGGAATAAGGACTTACTACAAGGCAGTACCTTCTTTCTTTCTGTTATTCTTAGTGAACTGAAAACCAGGTACTGTGGAGAAACTCCTTCTAAACACTTTGCAAGTACATCTCAAGGCAGGGAAAAAAGCATCTTTTTCACTTGCTGAAAACCAAAGTTTCTCAGACGTCCCGAAGAACTGCCACAGATTTCTCAAGTCTCATGAAATGGAAGAAGGCTGTGACTATTCACAGGACTCAAAGGCAGGGTACGGCTCCCATTTCAAGGAAATTTTCACTAACTTAAGTACCGTTCAGAAGTTTTTGCTGTAATCTTATAGTATGCATATTAGATTTGTAGGCCTATAAGTAATTTGTAAAATGTCAGGTTTTTCTTTCTTTTAACAACTTAACTGTCATCAGTTCTTTTCATAGTTCTCTCTTTTAATATGCAACTTATAATTTTAGAGCTACGTATTTTTTATGCTCCTTTGCACAGTATCTGGAACTCATGCCTCTTTTTCTCTTACTTATAGCAACAGAATCTTCTAGTTTCATCTCATATTCCATGAAGAATTTTATACCATCACAACATGAGAATCTGAAGAGGCAGTTGTGCTAGTTTTTTATATGCTTTCCAACATCACGTCATCATCAGAAACAGAAACAAAGGAGCTGATGGATATGTACTGGGCGTAAAGATATACTTTCACTGAAGCATAGACCAGCACCAGACACTTTCATTTCTGTGGGGTGATGGATCTGCTGTGCTTGAGGATACACCCTTGTCCATCATTGAGTAAAATGACTCTGAAGGTTAGGGCAAGTTTTGAAGGTTTTCTGCAGTCTCTTGCTTTTTGTGTATTTCTGGAAAAAAATCCAAATCAACAAACCAACAAACTCCAAACCAAAAAAACAAGAGCCAGTGGATCCAAGAGAAATTAACAACTTCATCCACACTGCTGAGATACCAAATGGCATGGGAACTGGTATAGAAAACTCAGGGCCTGGAGTAGAGACCACTCAAAAAGTGACAACTTACTTCTTGGCGTTGAAGCATGGAGACTTGTTCCTTGTGTGGTCTCTTACGCAGTGCGCACATGGAATTTCTTTACCAGCTTGTCTTGTATCTAGCTCTGTCTGTCATGTGTCCACCAAGGGCTACATCTCACCCCATCACCTTAATATGTCTCTCTCCTAGTCACCTCAACTTTTTGAAAAATACTTTGCTTAGGTGGCAAAGTGGCTGTAAGTGCTTTTCTAGTTGTCACCTTTGAGACCACTTCTTGCATGAGGGAGTAGCTGTGTTGTTAACTTTGGACGTGCGAATATCCATGCTAAACAGAAGTTTTGTGTTGCATTCTGAAAGTAGTTAGTTCCACAATCAATGTCTGCCTGATGCACCCCCGGCTTGGCACATGGGTAAGCTCCTGAACTTTCCTAGCTCATGGTTCTTTGCTGGTGTCCAAAGAGGCTTTGGTATTGTATAAGTCTATGGATCATAAAAATAAATGGACTATTGGAACAAGAAGCAGATTGTTGACATAACATAAAAGACAAGGCAGCTAAACCCATAGAGAAGAATGAAAAGCAACTGTAGAGAAATCTGTTTTTTCTTTCATATTGTCTAAAATTCGTACCATCAGCCTTCCTTCACACTGAATGCTTTCTCTTCTGCTTCATATGTAATTCTATTTCTGTTCTCTTTTCAAATCAACTGCCAAAATCTCCATGCATGCAGTAACCTCAAAATGTACACTTCCTGTTTAAGCATCACTTGTGATTTTTGAGTCATCCCTTGTAGTGCATGCACTGTTCTGTATGTAACAAAAGTTCCTTGCAAGCTAGCAACAAAGCTGAGGAAAAAGATGCATAAAACTAACTGGAAATCAAATACTAATAAGAAGATGCTCTCCTGCTGGAAGATGGAGAGACACATGCCCAGGTATGAATTTAGCTTTAGACTGGACAATGGCTGTTGACTGAGCTCTAAGAACTAGTCCTAAGGAAAATGTTAGAAGAAATTCTCTTCCTTCTCACATGCATTTCTTCATCTGTGTCCTCAGCCTCTTCAATGTTTTGTTTGCTTATGAAAGAATTGCTTAACTTTTTTCTCGTTGCAGATTCATTTTAGGCAGGATCTTGTTCTGATCTTACAATTCATGTATGATGTACCAAGAGAGGCAAAATGCCTCTGCTTCTACGAGGTGAAGAGTAAGTTTTCAATTGTTTTTTAGAGCTAATGTAAACAGCCTCTTTAATACTGAACATTTTTCATTCCCATCAAAGCTTGTCCTTTAAACGGCCTTTGAGAATTCTCCCACTGATTTTGTTATGCACCTAATTAACATTTCTAAAAACCTGTGCAAAAGGTGCAAAGAGTACTGGGTGTTTCTGAGAGTGGATTAGGAAATGCCACATTGAAGCAATCTGAAAAGGTGTTAGCCCTCTCGCTGTTACAGTTGTATTCCTATTAGCATGATTCACAAGCCTAACACTTTCTGTATCTGTACTGGAATAGCACAAACCTTCAGAATGTGAGGGACAGTTGCCTAGTTACTTGTGATTTTAGCCCTATTTCAGCTGAAGTATACCCAGATGAAAATTACATGTGATGACACAGATTAAACTCTCTTGAACACAGAGTCCATAAAAATGAATGGTTTGCTTCATCTCTGGTCATTTTTATCTTATCACAGAAGAGACACATGTGGTATTCTTTATTCATGGAACTCAAGACAAACTATGGACACCAGATACTGCAGATATTCCTTGTTTTATCTGAGTGTTCAGTTTTGTAAGGAAAATGTATAATGAAAGCTGATTCTGTAAGGGCAAAGAGGAGCCTGTCTTTTGTTATGACATGCTGTATTTTTCAAAAAAAGGGAAAGTATTTCACGCTTTGTTGTTTTGACCGAGGCATGACAACTAATCTGTGGTATGTAGCAGCCAGACAATCAGCTTGTTATATGCCTATCACTTCACTATGGGGCATGCCTGGCAACTCAGATGATACCCTGACTGCAAAATATTATGGGGGCTTTTTGTTAGGGCTGCAATACTGCTGGCTCATCTTTAACTTAATACTGCAACAGCTGAAAGTAGTGCATAAGGTGTTCAAATACACATCAGAAATACTCTGGTAAGGTAACTAAGCCTATAAATGAGTGTCTAATATTAACAGCAAATTATTAGGCTATTGTAGCTATTGATGTGGAAATAGCCCAGCTTCTTTTCTCACTAACCTCCAAAGTTAAATTACATTCAATGCTTGAATGATCCTACAACCAACATCCCAGTTTTCCAGGTGGTGGGCCAGGCAAACAAGAGGGGCAGCATGTAGTGAGGGATAAAATGATGGGCTAAGCAGTGATAACAATCTTCTCCACGTGGTTTGAGAACATCTCGCTTATCTCAGGGACTGTTTCTGCTGCGCTGGATCCTAAATGACTTAACTTTTGCTCAGTTTTAGCCACATTTTCTAACAGAAGAAGAAATTTCCAGTCTCATTGACCACGTGCCTGCCTGTATGGTTTTGCTGGTGTTTCTCTCTCTCTCCAGCCCAATAACTTTTTGCAGATTTTGAGCAAGTGATGAAGCAGATTTCAATCAAAAGAAGCTTTGCAAGCAGGTCAAGGAAGGTGATTTTCCCTCTCTACTCTGCTCTCGTGAGACCCCACCTGGAGTATTGTGTCCGATTCAGGAATCTCCAACGTAAGAAGAATAAGGAACTGCTGGAACGGGTCCAGAGGAGGCCATGAAGATGATCAGAGGGCTGGAGCATCTCTGCTATGAGGACAGGCTGGGAGAGTTGGGGTTCTTCAGCCTGGAGAAAAGAAGGCTCTAGGGAGAACTTATAGGGACCTTCCAGTACCTGAAGAGGCCTACAAGGAATCTGGGGAGGGACTTTTACAAGGGCATATAGTGATAGGACAAGGGGGAATGGCTTTCAACTGGTAGGGGGAAGATTTAGATAAGACACCAGAAAGACATTCCTCACGATGAGGGTGGTGAGGCACAGGTTGCCCAGGGAAACTGTGGATCCCCTTCCCTGGAGGTGTTCAAGGCCTGGTCAGATGGGGCCATGAGCAGCCTGGGCTGGTGGGAGGTGTCCCTGCTCACGGCAGGGGTTTGGAACTGGATGGGCTTTAAGGTCCCTTCTAACTCAAACCATTCTATGATTTTAAGTGCAGTACAGAAGAAAATGTCTGAAAAGTGAGCAAGGGCAGTTCCACAAGTTTTTTGAAATTCAGGTCCTGGGTGGGGGAGAGAGAATCAAATGAGTACTCCATGGAGGGAATAATAGGAAGAGTTTCACTATTACATGTTACTTTTGGCAATGGCTGTCTGGGTTACAGCATGGCATCGAGGACAAGGTGGAGGAGGAGTGTTCTGTAAGGAGCTGTGTTTATTTCAAGGAAACGGCTTGAGAGGAAGGTTATGGAGCAACACATACAAATCCTTAGAAGACGAAGCTAGCTTAGTTCTAGTTTTCATAGCACAGCTCATTTAATTTCCTCAAATAATTTTAGATGATGTATATATTTTCTGCTTTAATCTTCTCCTATTTTCTCAGCTGTGTACCGGGAGCCTTTTGAATCTACTTTGAATGTAAGTTTGATTGCATCAAAAGTAGGTCCTTGCAAGTAAAACTTGCATTATACAGGAACATATTTGTAAAAAATGGATTTACATTGTAGGAAAGCAAAATACAGCTGCACTCAGATAGGGTTGCTCTTTACTTCAGTTGTAATTTCCAGGGTTTCACTGGTGGTTAAGTGCGTAGCTAATTAATGTCAGTGTTCTTTCATCATGGCTAAAGGAAAGTGTGACTCCAAGCTTATTAACGAGGATGACTCTTTATTTTAATTACAGGGAAAATAACATAAGGAAATGTGAGAGGTCTGTGTGTTTCCCCTCTATCAGGCTGCTAGCCCTCACTCACACTTGCAGCTATGGCTTCAAATGAATGCTCTAATCTCTTAGAAGACTTGTTATTCACACACTAGCCAACAGAATAATAGTGAACCTAAGACGTTGAAAATCACCCATAAAAGGTATTACTGCTAGGAAATGGAGTATTTCATGAGCTTTCCTTCCAAACAAATGGGAGACCTGTTCTTGGCTTTGAATAAATGTCATGCAAACCTCTTAGATGACACACTAGACTTCTGTCCAGGTTACTGGCAGGATTTGGTTTGGATATAAACTGCAACAAGCCAACAATCTCACAAAATAATGGCTGAAGTTGGTGGTTTTTCTCAATGGTGACCTAATGGGACTCTCTAGAGGGTCCTGGAAGAAGACCAAGTAGACACAAACTATGATAACTATACATGCTCAAGCTGCAAGTAAGTGGCAAGCAAGCTGGACACATGTTGTACTGACTCCCATGTGGCAGAAGAATATTACTGTCTGTTTCCTGGTACTTGGTCACATGTATGAACTGCTGCTTGGGTAAGAACAAACGTCCTTGTCACTCACGATTTACCTAGCTCAGCAGATTTTCCTTGAGTGTAACTGAAAGATACCAGCAGCGAGTCTGCCTGACCCTTCAGCAAAGCTTATCCCACTTTGCCATCTGACCTTGGCAAGCATCCTCCCCTCCTTTTTACCGAAGTCAGAAAAATTCTGTTGATTGGAAATTGTGCAAGGCACTGCTACACCAATGGGTTTCAAGCTGGAACTAGGTTTTGAATGACTTCGCATACAGATACTTTTCTGTCACTATTATACTATGCGTAATATTTTAATATGCTTTTTTTACTCAAGTAGCACGCAGAAGTCCAAAATGGCATCAAGGCATGGCTGTGCTGGATGCAGTTAAAACACAGGCTTAGAGAGAATCCCTTGCTTTCCAGGTGACAAAGTAACAGTGAGACAGAAGCATTATTACAATCTGCATTTTTCCAAAAGGATGATATGAAGAACAGAGGGGTCAAAATGGTGGTCCAAGGAAGCACATAGCGTCTCCAGCTCTTTTGACACACTGTATTCTAGGAGAAGGAATCAAATCCCAGCTCTGGGCACCCAGCCAGTGAGTACTGTATATCCCAGACACGGCACACATGGCTGTCTTTCTGGGGCCCAGGGTTGGCTGATACCACAAACAAACATGGCTAGGTCAAACATTGGTGTCCCTGAATTGGGAAGTTTTCCTAAAATAGATGTAGCTGTTGATGTTAAGGATAGTTGGGTTGAGAAATGCCCTGCAGATGGATGTGCTGGTGTCTGTGCAAATGACAGCTCAGTTGAGGGGATCTTGTCAAGTTCAAACTGACCAGGCAGACTTTAGACTACAGCGTAGGAGAAAAGTCCTACACCTCTTGGGAAATGAAAGTTGTTTTTTGGATCCAACCCTATATCCAAGACCAGACACAGTTTTGGCTCTCTCGCTACACTGCACGAACAAAAGATCATCTGTTTTCCTTTGCTCCCTCTTATTCTGGCTGTACCTGGGGGGTGCAACTGCTGTGGTATCAGAGCTGCTCAATGAGGAGCGCTAAAATTAACATGAAGAGGTGGTGCCGTCAGAGCGGCAGCGTGACCTCCTGCCAGACCAAGGCCTCAGGGATCTTGTTAACTCCCTTTCTGTCCATTTTTTCTGCCAGTTTCTCACTAGTAAGTTTTAAGCCAGTTGGTCAATTGCAGCTGTATTTGTAAGAGGAGCAGAAGTCTTAAAGATGATAAATAAATTCTTTTAAGTTTTCTTTTAAGTAAAGCCAAATATAGGACAGAACAAAAGTAATGATTCATTTGGGAGTTAAAACATAAGAGGTCCCCTTAAGCATTTGATAGCAGCCTGTTAACAGAGCAGCAAACCTTCAGCACTGCTCTGGCTGACATGCTTTAATGTGTGGCCAGGGCCAGCTTGGACCAAGCACTAAGTATGCTCTTACCTGGTGAAGATGCATGCAAGACAGAGAGGGACTGGTTTGCTTTGGTAGTAGATGAAGATTAGGAAGCAAAAACCACAGACTTGCAGGAAAACTGATTAAAGTAGCTCCTTGAGCAATGCACCTTAAATGGAAGAATTAATGACAAAGTGACAAGCTGAATTCTTATCTTATTTCTGGCATCTCACATGGCCATCAATGGGATTTCTGTTCTTTGTTTTGTGGTGGTAAACCTGTTTCTCTGTGTGCCACTTGTTTCTATCTTCTCCCTTCATCTTTGTTTATCTTTATTGTATTCTTAGGGATTTACCTCATACTATCCACTGAAAAATGAAAGGCACTCTAAACCCTTACTGAAGGAAACCACCTGCATACAATAATCACTATTATAAATCTGACTTTTGCCAGAATTTACCAAAATTTGAGAAGCTTTATTTTTTATTTCCTCTTTGCAAAGCTGGAGAATGTGAAAGAAGGAAAAAACAAAAGGAAGTAAATACTGATGTCTCATATAGTGCTGTAAAATAACCCTCGCAAATATGAACTTTTCAAGTGACTTATATGTGGTGTGTGTATTTATAACATGTTCCCTTCCATCAGCAGTTACCATGGCACACGATGTCGTACCTGCCTGCCAGACACTTTTTAAGACAATAAAATACAACATGATCTCATCTCAATCTGTATAGTGCCCAATTCAGCTTGCTTTCTAAATCACTTCACAGATTGCAAAAGCAATCCTTGATAAACAGCCCAAAAAACATTGAAGAAAGAAAAAAATAATTGTAAGAGAAGGGTGTTCAGATAAGCTCTTAGAGCCGAGCACCACGGGACTCGGCTGAGTTGAAGGCTGTGGATCCAGATGGCTCAGGCGGGTGATCCGGCAGTGGCTGCTTCAACAAGGGGAGATTGTGCTTCAGGCGCAGAGAGGTGGCTGGTACTGCACGAGCAGGAGGAGCAGGGTGAGGGTGAGCATAATGGAGCTCAGTATAAGGGAAGTAAGTCCTCGGAGGGTGGGGATTTTATGCTGGTCTGGAAATGAAAGGGGAAGAGTAGTGGACTAGTAGGAGGGGTAGATGTAGATGTTATAGGGAAAAAGGAGAGAAAGAAGGCAGGAAAGGAGGTTTACGAAATTAGAAAATACAGCCAAGTCTGACAAGTACCCAAACCAAGCAGCCAGGCAACTTGCAGAGAGACATTATCTTCCACAAATGACAGATAGCTGTGGCTGGAAATAAAGACAACATGACCTGGAAGTTGTTTTTATACCTTTCAGCAGAAATAACTGATAAATTATACATAGCACAGGCTAAATGTGCCTTAGGACAACAAGGAAGTATTTTCTTGTTCACACAAGGAACCATCGCAGTATGAAATGGGTGTTGCCATCAGCTGAGCAGAGAAAGAAGGGGGCTATGATGCAGAACTTGCAGATTTCTTATAAGCCTGACACCTGCTTCCTTGACCAGCTGCCTGGAAAAACACATTTCAGTGGGGTTTTTTTCTCAGATGAGGAAGGAAGTCTATACCACTTCACTTTCCCAGGGGAAACCACTACTGGCAGAATATCTGTTAATTGCATACTTTAGCAACATATTAAACAAGAAAATGTTCTTATGTCAGAAATCTTATGGATTAAAAGAGGAGGTCTAACAACAGAATTTTCTTCAATAGGAGTAAAGAATTTTTTCTCTCATAACTGCACCGGCAGTAGAGATTTTGGAAGAGAAAAAGTATTTTTAAAGAACCTTCTTAGGCACATACTTAACATCAGATGAAATTTCTTGAAAAAAAAAACAACAGCAGATTATTCAGAAATATGCTTTACCAGCACAGACTTCTGTCAATTACTTACCATCTTTTCAAAATTAGAAATATTTTGAGGTGCATTTGGAAATTTGAAACACTGGGGGAAAACAAAAAAGCGAGTTAGGACAAATCTGACAATCTGTAGTGAAGGAGTCATGGCTACACAGAGGCTGCAGGATTTGTCCCATTTGTGGAGTTCACAGCAGCAGCAGCTGCTGGTGCCATTCACTTGAGAGAGGTGCTCTGTGCCAGGGCTCCCACTGTCAATGCCCAGCCTCAGAGATACAAAAACAAACCATGAAAAATCAGTCTGGTGTGAAGGCAAACAGCCTTTCTTTAAGCATTATTGTCTTCTCTTTAAGCTGACTTTTTCTGACTTCAGTAAAAAACCACTGCAACAGCCCTATGAACAGAAGTTTAGCAAACAGCCATCATAGACGTAGGAGAGCTATGCTTCTCTCTTCTTACTTGCCTATTTTTTTGCTGCTTCAAACCACTTTACCCAGACTGGCTGCTGTTGCACTGGAGCAGAGGAGAATGCAGTGGCTTTATGCAGAATACTGTCATGCTGTGGGTATGAGGACCTGGAGAATGGTTCAGCCGTCGGTTTGTACAGACAGATACCATTCTCTTTTGGAGTTTATCTGTGGCAATTAGCTTGTGTTATCTGCACTAATACAGCCTCAACATTTTTTTCTAGCTGGGATTAGGAGTAGGCAGAGTTCATACTTGCCCATGCTATAGTGCATAAACATAAAATCTTGTAAAAAGCTCATTTCCATGCAAAGTGGACTGAGCTCATGTGGGATACCTTGCTTAGATCACAGCACTGGATGTCTGAGTTTGTGAAGAAACAAAAATATTTACAGTTTCTACTGACAACAATGTAACAATGTTTTCCTCTGCTTAAGCATGGCAGTGTTTCTTATCTGCTTATATAGGCTCCACTACCATAATAACTGCACATGTTACAGTAATTAAGAGGCTTAACTTAGGAGCACCCTTGAGATACGAGACATATTTATTTTTCTTTTGTAGCTGAGAACCTGAGGCAAAAGGAATGAAGTGGCTCTAGATCACTAAAGAGGCAATGAGACCATGAATGCTTTATCACAGCTGCCCGGTATCATCTGGTAGCTCTGTGTAGTCCGGTCTTGGATCACACGTAGGACATCAGGGAAACACCCAAGTGCAACTGAGGTCAGAAACCTCCAGGCTTCTGGAGTCCCCTTGAACATCACCCCTGGGAATGGCTGTGTCAGAGCGGCTGTGATAATGCATCCAACAAAATAGTTTATTACAGTCTTCATGTCCACACCAGCATCTCAGTGCCCTCCTTGAGGTCTCCATGGAACAGAGAAGGGAAGTTCATGTAAGCTGTTGTGACTGGGATACTCAGCTCAGCCACCAGCTATACAGCACAGGCCATTCACAGCAGTCACAAGCGGCCACGGCTCATAGCACCCCATTTTCTCATTTCAGCTGCTGTCTCCACTAGAGCTGCCATCATAGAACCATCTGGCATCCTACCCATCTGCCCTTGCTCTGCTGAGCTGCAGTGCAGGGCTGACCCTGCCACACCAGCTGGAACAAGAAGCACAGCTGCCAGCCACTGCTGCATGAGAACAGATATGCCTGCATGTGGAAGAAAAACAGGCACTAGTGGTTTTGTCAAGGACACCATACATTATTCAGGATGCATAGACCTTGTCATCTCCACAAGGTCTTTCCTTGGACATTCTTTTGCTCCTCTTCACTTGGCAGAACTGCTTTGCTGTAGGAGTGGGACAGCTTAGGAGTGTGCAACCCATGCTGCTCTGGCTTGTCACAGGTTCAGCCTGCCAGGTCTCCAGTTAAGGTAGATGGCTTTCACACTGGACTTCCTTTGAAAAAATACCCCTAAACTTCAAATCCAAAACCAGGTGTGCATCATCTTACACAGATACATACCCTCCTGCACTGTTGCTTTTGTGCTGTGCATCAGATGTTCCATTTTCCTTGTCAAAATTCCTGAAGACGACATGCTGCAATGTGTTCGTGGTGTGAGTTGGAGGACACAACTGCATGTACAACTGCCAGCTCTACAAGCAGCACCCCTCCCCCTGTCCATACCTTCCACATGCTCAGGCAGCCACGCTGGGCCATGGGACCACTACAAGGGACTTCCACTCAAAACACTTTGTCACAAGATGGTTGATGTTTACTCTCATCTTGTTCTTCACCTTTCTGTAGAAGGTGGGGGATGTACTACTTTTTCTCAGAGTCAGAAGACATGACGCTTCATCAGTGTTAGACCCATAGTTGTTTTTGGAAATGTCCTTGCTTCTCACCTCTGGAGCCAGGTCTCCCATTGGCTTGGTAGTACCATGGCCAGGACCCCCAGGGGTGGGAACACCAGGCAGACAATGGCAGCACCTGCAGGAAATCAGGACAGCAAGAAGGAACTTGCAGTGCCTTTATGTTTTTCTTTCTCCCCCAGAATTTCCATGGAGCAACTACACTGCCTTTTTCTTTCTAGGTCACATGCCTGGATCTCTCAGGCTGAGAGCTACCATTTTGATCTGGAGGCTGATGTGAGGGGAAAAACAAATGGCACACCACTTTCCAAGGGGCTTGTATTTCCTTGGGCAAAACTTTGCTAGTCCCAACACATGTTCATTTTGAGATTTCCAGCACAAGGTAAGAAGCTTTTTACACACCGCTTCTCTTCCATTGCAATCTCCATCCCAGGCATTTGAACCTTGTTTCCCATTAGGTATCAGCTCCAGAGCACACAGGAGTGAAGGATTCAAGGCAAGAGGTTGCCTGCCTGGTACTCCACATGGATCTGAGAGCATGGGGGATGGAGAGGAGCTGGCTTTTGCACTCCTTCACTGCCAACAGCCTCTGCAAGCTAGGAAATTAAATATGGGCTGTCCTGGAGAGTAATGAACTTTTTTGTCTCCTGTTGGGCACAAAGTATGCTTTACCTGACAGTGAGTGGCTTGTTTCCCGACTCAGCACCCAGGCAGGAACCTCCTGTCTAAAATTAGCTTTCCACATATGAATACAAACATACACACATGTGCACCTAGGCACACACATGAACATACTGTCAGGACCAGGTGCCAGCCTTCTGGACCTGCGTGGAATGCCAGGTATGGGCACAAAGAGGTACTGCTGCTGCCTGAGAGTCACCACGGGTTGCATGGGCAGACACTCCCTCTTTGCATCCCTCTCTTTTTTCGGTTTGGTTTTTTTTTTGTTATGAGAGGCAAGGAAAAAAAGGCATAATGGTTTGTGGGACAGAAGTAGGAAAGCTGCTGGTAACAAGGACATGCCTCGAAAGCAATGGATGTGCCCTAAGGACCTGCGATAGGGAGAGATTAAGGGTATCAGGGACCCAGGACAGACCTGGAGAGCAAGCTCAAAAAGCAGCATAAATGGGACCAGCAGGTCTACAGCACTGTCTGTGCCTTAAGCCTTCCCATGCTCTCTTTTTTTTCCAAAATTAGTGTATTAGTGTGGTTTGTCTCTGCAGATGACCGGTGACTGATGCTTTATTAAAGATGCGGTGGAAGTGCTATACCGTTTCTCTCATCTTTGAGGTAGTTTAAGCTTGGTATTTGGCCTGCATGGCAGCCTGGTGTGCCTGTAAAGACCTTTCTTAGTCTACTCACAAACACACTTTGGCACAGAAAATTTAGGCCAGCTGGAGAAGCATATTTCAGACAGAAATCTGTGCTGGCCATGGAAGATACAGTTTAACCTAGAGGCTCAATACACAGAAGGATTGATTTAGTTCTGGGGTTTTTTATGTTAGTTGTGTACTGTTTTATTAAGAAGTTGCTATAGGAATCTTTATAAATTGTTTTCATTTCTGTCGAGAGTTCCTATCATAAAAAATACCCATAATGCTTATTTTCCCTGCTCCTTTTCCTCTTATATTGGAATCAACACTCTAGCTTCAATACTTAAAACTGATGTATGAGGGTTTGCCCCACCATGATTGCTACGGCGAAATAGGTGATAGCGTGTATTCAGATTCCCCTCACTGGTTCTTTGCTCTCCCTGACTATTCTTAGGAGCAGAGTCCTGTTTCCGCATTTCCTAGAATAATCACATATTAAGAACCTCTCCTTTGAGATGTTCTCTTTTGAATATTCTACAGCTTAATATCACGTTTTTGTGAGTGTCTGTATGACCTTAAACATGCACCCTACAGAATGACCTAACGTGTCTATGTTGAGACAGAACTTTGTTTCTTAAAACGAGAGGGTACTCATGCTTCTTGGCAATCCCAGACAAACCTATTGTCTTCCAAGGAGTTTGTCTCAAGTATGCGTGAGAGAAATTTGGGAAAGAGGAGAAAACTCTGCAAAATCAAGCTTGTTGATGTGTAGAACACATTCAGGTTTTATTCCTTTCCCTTCCCCTCAACATTGTAAGCTTTATTTCTTTCTTTTTCCCAGAGAATTTGATTTTTCTAGATTATGTTGCTGATCACATTCCTCTGCTTCTCAGGCAGCTCTCTGGTGGTTTTCCATATATGTGCTCACATATATGGTTTCATCCCTGTAAGAATCTCAGTGTCTATAAGTATAATGATTTCTTCTTCTGCTTCTGCTGATTATCTAGCATTTCTACTCATCAGGCAATGCTGTATTGACAATCCAAGTTAATAACTTACTTTCCTAAACTTCTCTTTCTTCTCTTGTACCTAAGAATTACCAAATGCCAGAGGGAACATCTGTCACTAGACTAGAAAGAGAGATAATAAGAGTCATAATTACAGATCTAATTTTGCATATATCTAATAAAGGAAAGTCAGATGTGGTAAAGCGGATCATCAAGAAAGTGAGACTGATATTGTGGCCTATCTTCCTTTTGGGAAGTGACATACTGTCAGATCATATTTTAGCATGGGTTCTGCACTAGCATTTTCCCTGACAGAAAATATGGACAACAGTCATGATTAAGAATCATAGAATCATAGAATGAGTTGGAAGGGACCCACAAGGGTCATCAAGTCCAACTCCTGTCCCTGCATAGGACAATCCCAATATTCATACCTGTGTCTGAGGGCACTGTCCAAATGCTTCTGGAATATTGTCAGGCTTGGTGCCATAACTGCTTCCCTGGGGAGCTGTTCCAGTGCTCCACCACCCTGTGGGTGAAGAACCTCTTCCTAATGTCTAACTGAAACCTCACTGGCACATCTTCTTGCCATTGGTCACAAGAAAGAAGGGATCAGCACCTGCTCCTCCTACTTCCCTTGTGAGGAAGCAGTAAATGGCTATGAGGTCCCCCGTCAGCCTCCTTGAGGCTCAACAGACCAAGTGACTTCAGCCTCTTCCCATAGGATTTCTCCTCTAGACCCTTCTCCAGCCTTGTGGCCTCCTTTGGACACTCTCCAGTAGCTTGATGTCCTTTTTACACTATGGTACCCAAAACTGCACACAGCACCCTAGGTGGGGCCTCACTGGTGTGGAGCAGAGAGGGACAATCTCCTCCCTCGACCGACTAGCAATACCACACTTGCTAGGACATACAGAACTTTTGCCAGCAAATAGTTAACTGACATGGTCTGCAAATAGTTGCATAACAAGCCATATAATTGGGATGCCAAACACAGAATTTGGAGAAAACTAGAACTGGATTCTGGGAATAGGACTAAATCCAGTCTACGTTAATACACATGTAGAGGTAAAGGGCATCTTACACAGAGTTTCCAGAGAGACAAATTAAGAGAACAAATGAAGAGAATTGCTCTGAGAAGTTAGAAATGCACGGAGACGTAGAAACACTATTCGTTTGCAACCTTAGTTATAAAATAATAAATCAAGGTAATTTCCAAAAAAATGTTGACTAAAACACTAGAAAAAATAATCCCGGGTGCTGATATTAATTCTGCAGGTAGTATGGCAGATCTAGATGTAGACATGAAATGAAGCTAGTGTTACTGCCTAAATAGCTGGTACAGTACTAAATAATAGTAAAGTCTTGTAAATTGGGGGATAATCATCACGTGAGAGCTTACCATGAAATAACACAATGGAATCAAGGTAGCAAGTGTTTTTCCTGAGTATTAGTAAATTCTTCATACCTCGAATCAAGCAGTGTCTCACAGTAAGCTTGTTATGAGGATTTGTTCTGGGATGTAGCCTGGCACACCAGCTGTGTTGAGGGTTGGTGCTGCGGGAAGGACTTGGGACTGCTGCAGCACAGGGTAGCTAAGAGTGGAAGAGGCTCTGCAGGTCATCTATTTCAGCCTCTTGCTTCAAGGAGGAAGATTTTTATTTCAAAGCCAGCTCACTTTGCTAAGGAATTTGTTCAACCACATCTCGACAGTTTCCAAGCACAGAGATTGCACAACATTTCTGGGCAACCTGTCCTGTCCTTAAACCACTCACCTGGCAAGATTTTTTTCCTTATATCCAACTGGAATTTCCGTTGCTGCAACTTGTGACTGTTGCCTCTTGTCCCTCTGCTGTGTACTTGATCTGATACATCTCTTCTGTCTCTAACTATCCATAAAATCCACTTTCTAAGATTCCTGTGCTCTCAGACAGAAAGGAAGTTTTCTGTGTAGGATACTAGGAGTTTCACACAGAACTAGTAGTGGAAAATAATTGGGCAGAAATGTGAATGCCAAGGAGGGCAAGCAGCTGAAACAATGTAAACAGAACTGTGAACAGAATTGCACTGAGAAATCAGACTTGCATATAGAGAGACATAGAAACACTATCTGCTTGCAATCTTAGTTATAAAAAAAATGAATTGAGATAATTTCAGAAAATACTGACTAAAATATGAGAAAAAATAATCCCAGATGCTGATATTAGTAGTATGGCAGATTTAGATGTAGACATAACATTAAACACAAGATGCTTCCTGCCAGTTCTCAAAATATTCTCAGAACATGTCTTTGGGATGTAGGTTTGCAGGTCACGAGTAGCAACTGTTTAAAAAAGTCATGGTAAGAATACTTCATAGCTTTGAAATAGGACCCAGGGAGCTTGTGGGAATTACCACAGCCATGTGAGTTCCTGTTCCTTGTGGTTGTACCAGTGTAAAATGACAGCACCACTGCAGCGTGGGCTCACAGAGCCGTGCAAGTGACGTGGTTAAACTACCCAGACTGCTGGGCTTGTGAAAGTCTGGGGTTGTGAATATTTTTGATATTTCATGAAAATACGGCCATCATATATCTAACACCTTCAGAAGTTTTTTTGAGTCAATCTCAGGTTTTGCATGCTGGTATGCTGTCTGTGGTATTTTTTCCTTTGCTGTTGGTTCTCCCAAGGATCCTTTTAGCTGCAGTTATGCTTATTCGTGTGCAAGGGAGGTCTGTTTTTAGAACCTGCAATCCCTCTCCTTTTCTACATGGCAGCCCACAAGTGGTTGCTCTGTAGGAGGAAGGTAGAAGCGTCACACTAAGCAGGAGACAATTTCTATAAATGTCCTAAATCTTAACCTACTTTAATATTACTGCAGATTGAGCTACTTAGTGAGGATGCAATTGGCTGAAACTCTTAGTCTGTTACCATACTCTGAATGGGTATATTTGTCATAATGCTTGTTATATTTATCATGGTGTGTATTTATTGTTTTATATATATTGTTACGCAGGATCTGCCATGCATATTTTTTGAAGTACGTGGATAATACTTCGCATATACAACCTGAAAGTTAAATGATCCTGTCAGATACAAGTCCAGAAGATTTCCACTGCTTTCCACTAAGAACAAAAATGCAAATCATGTATCTTTATAACCTTCTTCCCCACTTCTCTCTGAAAGATGTAGGCACATTTGCAAGACATGAAACTGGAAATTTTGGGTGTTATTTTCCATCCACCTGAAGACAGCTCGACAAGCAGATATGACTAATTCCTCTGTTTATTCTATTTCTCTTTGTCAGTATTCACATTAGGAATTTTTCTGAGACTTTGGTTTTAAACAATATTGCTGGATGACAAAAAAACTTAAACACTAGAATGGAACTTTTAGAACTGCAAAATTTTCATCAGTTAGACATTATTTTAAAATAAGTTTTTTCCACGTATATTCATAAAGCTAATGTTTGTCAGCAAAGGCAAAGTGCTACCTGATTGTAAAATCAGAACAGTAATAGTTTTGTAGGTGTAGTGAAAAGCACAAGGTCACTTTGCAGCTTTCATAATTTCATTTTAGTTTTAAAACTGAAATACAGACAAATTTTAAGAGCATTGTGAAGTTTCAGAACATGAAAACTCTTCTTAATTTATTGCTAGGCATAACTTGTTTCCATTTAGATGTCAGCGGAATGGAAATACTTTTCTTCTGTGTTAACTTGCTTTTGTTTACTTAGCAAAACATGTTGCTGCTAACACCTCCATCACATACAGATGCATGGATGGAAGAGGATTCTGAGGTCTTAAAGAACTTTAAAATAAAATCCCATCTTTGCTTTGCCCTGTTCTTTGCATTATATCTTCTGTGCAGCATAGGGTGGTAATGACTTCCAGGTTTACAGAGGAGTGTTATCTTTTCATTTTCATTGAGGCATGTATGAGGTTTAGTTATCTCTCTTTTTGATGTCAAAAGATTGCCAAAACATTATATCAGGCAGGAAAAAAAGTTCTGGCAGATACTAGATAAACATCCATAAGCCATAGATAATACCACTTTACTGACATTGTGTGTGCTGTACTGTCTACACCTCTCCAATTCGGAAATAAAGTTTCATAATTATTTGAGAGCAATCATTGCTATAAAACAGAAAAAAAGCCTAAATGTGAAGCTAGGATAAAAGCTGTAAGACTGGAGTAAAACCTCTAGGAAACAGGGCAGTGCAGAGGCTCTGAGGAAGGATACCTGAGAACAGCCTGGAGAAAGGAGTCACAGCCTGTCACGGACAATTACAGGGGTGAAAGACATCCTCTGTGAGTTAGACTGATTGCAGCAATGCTGTGCTGTTCATGAGGGCAGGAGGGCTCATTTGTGCTGTAACTCTGAGATTCTATTTAACTTCATGTTATCTCTCTTAAAAAGAGCAGAAACCCATTGCTTTGGGTGATCCTTCAGTGATGTTCCTTTATCCCTTTTCTGAAAACAGAAAAGCATTCTGTTTTCATCACAGCCTTAAGAAACGAGTGCAATCTCTATACCTTAGCAAGCTAAGGAATTCACTTAGCTGCCTGGCATTTGCTTTGTGCACTATGATGCTCCAAGGAACTAGTGTTTTCCTGTGATCTAACTTCTGCTTCTTGTTTTCTTTTAAACCAGGTAATGTGACTGATAGCAAGAGGATCACAGCCTACAGTTTTTCGCTACTTACTGTCTCCTAAACTGAGCATAGTCTTCATCAATCTGGAATTTTCTAAATTATCTTCTAAGAAAACACATGATCTAGCGCTTTGGAATAGACTGTTTCTCAGCTTTTTCTAGGGTAAGGTATTAGCCAAATTATTATTCAAGTTTAAGATTAAACAGTTCTTAATACCTAAGAGAGTCTGGATTTTAAAGTAAAAATCTGATAGTGAGAGTAAGAAGTTCATTTTGCCGTCCTCAGTCAAGTATATCTGAGGACATTCACAAATATATCAGCAAAGCTGCAGCCATGAATAAACTTTTGGTCTCAGCTTTTCCATACAGTCCCATCATTAGCTTCCCCTCCAGGTCGCAACCTTTTGTGTTCTCCCTGCCCACCTTGCATTTCCTATCCCAGCCACTCTACTTCACCAGCTCCTCCTCACCAGCTTTGGGGACAAGAAAATATAAAAGAAAGCTAAAGCTTTCACCTTAAAAGCTAGCAAATTAACAAACTGAATGACAAGGACAAAGAAGATGGTTTTTGTCCTGTTCCATGGGAAAATGCCCATGAGTTTGTGAGCCATTGCAAATCAATGTAAACAGTTACTGGAATCAAAAGCTCATTGCTGATTGTTGCTGATGATCAAAGGTTGTTTGTGTCCTCCTCTGAGTAAATATATAAACTAAGAAAAAAGGAAACAAATTGTGCCTCCTTGACCTCGGAGAGAGCACACATTGAGGGAATGGTGCGGTGACATCCAGTGTGCTTTATGTCATAACCAGAGTTCTTGCTGAGGAGGTTACATGGAATGAAATTACATTAAATGATGAAGAAATGGAGGATTAAGGGGTGATTTCAGATTCAAATCTGAGTGCAAGTTGAATCTATTCAAATTCAGCCAAGCTGCAAAAGCAGCTGCCCAAGGTTAGCTGTCTGACATGTAGCTTTTAATGTCATTAAAATGATCATTGTATTTGGTGTCCTTCTAAAATGCATGTAAGAATGATTCCCAGTTGGATTGCACTCTTCTGACTTGCAGGTAAAGTGACCAGAATGCAGCCCAAAAAAGGCCCAGCAGCTGCTTACATGGGTTGCTTTGGCCACTTTCAGGCTTGCTGCTTGCAGCACCCCATGCCTTACATGTGGGGGAAGGCTGGCTTGCTTACTCCATCACCGGGAATTATCTAGGCCGTCAATGGCTTAGGAAACACCAGAACACCAGGTGAAGTCCTGGTCACTGTATCGTCAGCTCAGCTAGATCTGTTAGGAGGCTGTCTCCAGGCTACTGTTGAAGAAGGAACAGTCGAGTTGCTACATCTGACATCTGACAAGAGCCCTGAATACAGGGCAGTATTCAAGGCATGTAACCCATTTCATTTGTCTGCAGGGCAGCAGCCCCACACCCAGGTAAGGAGTTTCTCGTGTGCTGGGATTGCATAGTGTAATGCGGGGGAAAGAAGCTGCAGGGGTCAGCCAGGCCTTATTTTGGGACAGGTTCATAAGTGTCTCAGATGGCAAAAAAGAAGAAGGAAGAGCTTAGCGAAAATCTCTGAAGTGGCCATGAAGATTAGTGAAAGCCTTTCTGCTTCCCTTCCAGCAACATCCTCCTCCATTCTCTGCTTTCTAGATCCAGCAACAGAGCTGTGCATGGAACTCCCTGCATGGAACTTAGCCCTGAAAGGTACCACCTCCGTAGCAAATGCCCCCATATTTTCACTACATTCAAAAGTGTCTTTGCTTGGCAGTGTCAGTAGTGGGGCCAAGGTATCTTGCTTTGAACACATTTCAAATGGATTGATATCATTCAAAGGCATTTTGCCACCAGCATTCTTCCTGGATCGATGGAGTGTTGGTGGAATTTTTTCTTTCACAATTAACTCACTTGTTCTCTTTTCTGGTGTCCTTGGAAGCCCCTGAAGAGAAGGCAGGATGTACTGGCAAAGCATTTCTCTTTGTCTGTGCTTGCCATGGGTTCTTCACTTGCTCCATTAGTCTCTGCATGTTTTAACACCTTATTTTAACCTTGCTTTTGGAAAGATATCAGGACTTTCTTGTGCCATCTTGAATTCTCTTTTTAGCCAGGCAGCATGTGTAGTCTTGACTTCACTTTCTTGCAAACCTTTTATTCTTTTCGTCTTTGGGAGTTTTTTCTTTTTCTATCCTCCCTTGGTTTTTTTCTGTTTTTGCATTCATTTCAAAAGCCATGTAGAGGGGAAGATGCTGGTGTTGGGAAAAGGCAAGAAAATCCTTCATGCTTAGCTGTGTTTTCCGAAACTGTGTTCAAGTACAACCATATTTTTAGTTCCTATCTGGGCTGTGTTCATAACGGCACATTGGTTTATACCCTGTTTTACTTCTGAGTCCTGATCTTCACCATTCATCCAGAATGCACATGCTTTTTGCCTTGCTCACCCCACACGAGTTCTCCTTTGTAAAAGGAAAATTTTGTTATGCACAAATTGATTTTCAGGCATGGTTACTTTGTACGATGGTACATCGTATCTGTGTTTGCTATGGCTTTCTCTGCATGTTCTGTACCTTGTGGTCCTTTTCACAGGCTAAGTTGCTAGATAACAGGAAGATGCTCTTCAGCACTTCTTGAATTAATCTTGACTATTCACAGACAAAGAGCTGCAGAGTAACTAGACAGTGTCTCCTCTAATGCTTACTGCACCTGCCCAAGCTCAGGTGCCTTACCTTTTGTTTCTGGTTTTGGACAGATGTAATTCTCCTGATGGCAACGCTGTGTCAGTTCGGTTTTGCTGTTAAGTGGATCTGCTTTTTCCTCTCACTCTTCTGTAGCGTGACTGCTGCTTCTTCTTTCTACTCTTTATTTCAATGGAAAGAGTTTTGTAAATAAGCCCCTTGATTTCTAATGATCTTCTTACTTCCATATTCAGCCTGTTGAATTTTTCAAACGTGCTGAGAAACCATGTCTCCTGATGTAAATGATGCAACCCTGAAGATGTCCAACTTATCAAAAAAATCAGCAAAATTATCTTTTAGCAGGATTTTCAGCTAGCACTGAAATATGTCTTCCACAGAAAGCCGAAATATAATTTTAGTAAAATCTGTTGGCATTTGTGTAGATCCAAGACATTTCTGAGACTGGATGTGTATATTTTTCATAGTGGATTGTCTGCTTAATCCTAAAGAACATAAAAAGCATGAAATGCAAACTGTTACATTACTGTTTCCTCTTTCTGCAGCTCTACTATTGTTATCCCTTTTTCCATATTTTTTTTCCGAATTTTTGTCTTCTTGCTCATAACACAGTATCTGCTTTTACCATAAGTGAGATGAGGTCGTTGAGTCACAAAATATTAAAATAATAGAATTGGAGTGGGCCCATAAGGATCATCAAGTCCAACTCCCGCCTCCTTACAGGACAATTTAAAACTAAACTGTATGAATAACTCCTCGAATATTGACTGGCTTGGTGCCATGACCATTCCCTGGGTGGCCTGTTCCAGTGACTCACTACCCTCTCCATGAAGAACCTTTTTCTAATGCCCAGGCTGAACTGCCCCGGGCACAGCTTGAGTCCGTCTCCTTGTGTCCTATTGCTGGTCACCAGAGAGATCAGCACCTCACCCTGCACGGTTCCCCTTGACAACGCTGTAGCCTGCGACAAGGGCACCTCTCAGCCGTCTCTTCTCCAAGCTGAGCAAACCAAGTGACCTCAGCTGCTCCTCCTAAGTCTTGCCCTCCAAAACTTTCCCCATCTTGATCTCCTTCACCCAGACCCACTCTAATAGTTTGATGTCCTACTTACACTGAGGTGCCCACAACTGCACAGAGTCCTCGAGGTGGAGCTGCATAAGTGCAGCGTAGAGTGGGACAATCACCTCCCTCGATGGGCGGGCTGTGCTGTGCTTGATGCACCCCGGGCCCCAGGACATGGTTGGCCCTTTTGGCTGTCGGGGCACACCATTGACTCAGGTGCAATTTGCCATCAATTTACATCTCTAGATCTCATTCTGCAGAGCTGCTCTCCAGCCTCTTGTCCCCGGTTTGTACCTATCATGGGATTACCCCATGTCAGGTGGAGAACCCAGCACTTACTCTTGTTGAATTTCACATGATCGGCAACTGCCCTGCTCTCCAGTCTGTGCAGAGGTCTCTCTAAGACTTCTCTGCCCTCGAGGTCCACAGCTCCCTCTAGTTTAGTATCATCAGCAAAGTTACTTAATGTACGTCTGATTCCTGCATCCAGATAGTTTATAAAACTATGTAAGTGTGCCAGCCCTAAAATCTAAACCCACTGGTGTCTGGCCACCAGCCCAATGTAACCCCATTCACCTTAACTCCTTGAGCCCAACCCATCAGCTACTTGCTCACCCAGCATATTATGGACCTGTCTAGCTGTGTGCTGGACATTCTATCCAATAGGACACTGTACGACACAACATCAAACGTTTTGCTGAAATTCAAACCCACCACATCTACTGACTGTTCTTGGTCAACTAGATAGGACACCTTGTCATGAAAGGAAATGAAGTTGGTTAAGCATGTTTTTCCCTTTGTGAACCTGTACTGGCAATTACTAATGACTGCGTTGTCTCTACAGTGTTTTCCAGTAACTTTCAGAATAATCTTCTCCACAATTTTACCAGGAACTGAAGTGAGTCTGACAGACCTGTAATTATCACAGGCGATCTGTGGTAGCTCTAGCACTCTAGTCCTGTCTTACTTGATGACTTCACAACCCAATACGTACTTATATTCACAAAAGAATTATCCTCAGAGGATAGAAAAGTGCCTTTGTCCCCAGTAAATAGGGAACTAAAGCACGAATCACAGAATGATGATGGTAACTCAAAGCCAAAATTTTCATGCCAGAACACCCCCCCCAAATCACCAAGAAAATTTCTTTTCAAAAGAAGTCCATATGTTTTTCCTGAATTCATATTTGAAAACCAGTAATATTTAAACTTATAGCTTTTTGACAATTTCTAACTGAAGTTTTGTCTGGAATCCAGAGTTCCTGTCTGCCAGGGCTCCTATACCTCTTGTCAAGGAGTGGGGAGTCCAGGCTTAGGGTTGTGTTGACAGAGCCTGAATTTCATCACCTTCTGGTTCTTCAGATTTTTGACTGGGAGCTGAATCCCTGGACATGCACAAGGAGATGTAGCTGATTTTTTTTTGAATATTCATTATTCTTACAAGTCAATGCAAAATTAAAAAAATCAAGAGTACAATGCACATTTCCAGATTGTACCCAAAGAGTAAACTACCTGCTACAAAATTGAAGGTGCACCCAGGCCAGATTCAACATTTGGAAAAATAATTTACGGAAGTATCACTAGAATTAAGAGAAGTGTGATTATTATAATACAGTATAAAATATTTTTTCTTATATTCAACCTCACATTTCTGCTACTAAAACAAACTTCATTACATTATTACTCTCTCTTCCTGAAAAGAGAAATTAAAAAGAATGCTTTTTTATTTTAACTGTAAAAATAGTCTAAACAATTAGTGAGATCAACTGGGGAAAAAGTCACCAATAAAGAATATGATTAATGCAGTGTCATGTATCTTGTTGCATAATATGACAGTTGCAGTATACAAATCCACCCTGACTCTTTCTTAAGCAAATTCTTTAAATACAGTAAGTAGAACAGGACATCTTTAAGTAGTGTCTCCATTATACTTTCATCATCTGTGTAAAAATGACAGTCTGTCCTCATGTTTCCTGACAGAGTTAATCACCTGCAAGGGTGGAAAGTTCTTTCTCCTCAGGTCATCCAGTGAATTGTGTTTTCAGGGAAATGTGTAGGTCCAAATTTTCTCTGTCTCATCATAAACACATCTAAAAACGGAGCTAAGTTTAAAAATCACAACAAACAAAACGATATTTAAGCCATATGAATAACTGTTTTTTCAGTTTATGGCAGCTCTTGCAACAGCTGGGAAAAAAAATCAGCCTAGATCAACAACAAATATATTTTTTCAACATCTTTAACAAGCTGAAAGGTTGCAGAAAATATTTTTGTTGTAGTTCAAGCTCACAAGAGCTAATGTGTTGCTAATATTTCACACAATATTGCATTTCAATTGTGAATATTTTTCAAAATTAAACAAAACATTGGATAGAATTTTCCAATAAAATAACAGTGAATATAAAAATAAAACCCTTCTGTGCGAAAAACAAATATAAACAACCTTTTATATTTATTTTTCCATGCTCAGTTCCTTCTGGATTCTGATACGAACAATTTAGCTTCTCTGAAATTAATTTTAAATGTCAGAAATATAGAACATTTTCTACCAGAAAAGTTTTGCCCACAGTATCTCACCCAGTTATCTTCAGGCTATTGATGAAGTATTGTTGCCAAGTGCTTTAAAAATCTGTCCAGACATGTCAGACTGGAAGCTGCTATGGGAAGAGCACATCTGAACAGGCACTTATTTGTGCGCCTTGTTGGAAGCAGAGGTTTGAAAATTTGGCCACAGAGATACTCATTACTTGGAAACCAGGAGTAAACTGGCAAGTACACAAAACTATTGATACGAGCTGTCATGCCATTCAAGCCAGATGGCCCTCATATGAAGATTTATAGTTTTTCACACATCTTCAATGTTCTTAGCACTGTATAACAAACAGAAAAAGAAGACGTGGTCCTGCCCCTGTTTTTCCTGGAAGTCTGTATTTGAAACAGCACGTCATATTCAGAGATGTCCACCTGACCACGCTGCCTGTCACCTGAGAATGGTAGTAAATTTTTTATTCTACTCTTGTTTCTAAATTTATTATAGGAACATAACTTCCAAGGGTACACTGTATTTTTGAACTGAACTTCTATTTTAAGACCTTCTTTTCTAAATTTGGTCTTCCCCTGCCTTCTGGTGGAGAGTGCAGTACACTCAAAAATGCCGTAACATGGGAGCTTTATGTTGTGAATGTCAGGCTAATGGATGCTGCTGTCACAGTGTCTTTTTTGGAGAGTGAATATTCTCCTGCTGCTTATCCTTTTACTGAGCCATCTGGCACATTTAGGATGCTAACCAATGGAGCTTTACTGTGCCACATATTAATATGGATCTCATGAATCACTCAATAGGCTAGATTTAGAAAAACAAGACTTCTGCAGCAGACTTCCACTAAAAATACGTCTGGCTAATTAACAGATCCCCTCCTTGCAAAAACATACAAAAGGAGTAGAGGGGTGACACTGCAATAGAATAAAATAAAGGGATGGGAATGATAAGGGCTTGTGATTATTTAAAGGAGGTTGTGTTGT
This sequence comes from Neomorphus geoffroyi, assembly GCA_033558235.1. NCBI lineage: Eukaryota > Metazoa > Chordata > Aves > Cuculiformes > Neomorphidae > Neomorphus > Neomorphus geoffroyi. Next base: position 16,765,786 of record JAUMJM010000048.1, on the reverse strand, counting down.
AATATGACTCAGTCAAATGAGTTACTACCTTTCACTTCAAAGGTCCTCAATGTAAAAGCAATCATGATGAAACTCTCTGTGCAAGAAGTTAAAGCTGTCAAAGGGCAACCTAACTTCCTAGATGATAGAAGTATTGTGTTTGTGCAAACACTAATTTTGCGTTGTCTGTGCTATCTAGACTTTCTCAGTTCCCTTGGTCTAGGACAGCTACAGAAAGGGGAGCTGAGCCTCTGTGTTTAGTGATTGCACTGTGAGCTAGCAGCAACCTCAGGGTCTAGGGAAGGGAAGGGAATTGTATTGTAAGTATCTGCTTTTGAATAGACATATTAGGCAAGTGCAGTTACTTCTTTGTGAGCAGCACAGTGAAGTCACAGCTGTTCTTTTTTATAAGAGGTGAAATTACCTCTGTGCTCCTTCAAAGAACTAAGACCACTGTAAATACTCAAGAGACCACAGGGAAAAATTGAGATGTCTGTCTTCATTCCTGTTCCCATTGAGAAACAAGCCCCAAAACTCCAGTGTTTACTGATAGGAAGAAAGAAAGAAAAAAAAAAAAAGACAAATCTTAGTTCCTACCCACCCATCCCCTTCTCTTGCACCGGAAAATATCCAACATGAACAGTTAAAAGCCTCCAGAAGAGAAGAGCTCAAAGATGAGTTAGAGTTGTGCCCCATCTCTTTTACATTCCACTCTTCCTAAAAAACAGCATGGAAGTGGTGCTGAGGATTTGCAATAGGGCCAGCATTGCCCCAGCCCTGACACGGGGAGGGCAGTGAGGCAGTGGCACTGCCTTTATCTCAGCCCCTTGGCTGGGTGAGGAAGGAAGGAACTCCTGTTCAACTTCCACACATGGTGGGCTAAGGACCGACTGCTCATAACTTGTGCCCCCCTGAGGACTATGAATCGTAAAACTGCATCAACAAAACTGTTAGCAGCTACCTCAGCAGACTTTGGTAGTTGACCATGAGAACATGAATGTCTCATTTTTTCAATCTGTTTCATATTTGCAACTATTATCAACTGAATACTGTAATACTTGCCTTCTTATCCTCCTCCCTCTAGCAAAGTGGCGAAAGGAGACATTTTTGTCTCAGATAGCCTAAACGAGGCCTTTCTGCCCCTTTTCGAAGTTTGTCTTTCCCTGTTCTCCTTCCTCATAGTTTGTTCCTCTGCTTTCAAGTTGCTGTAGCTGCAGTTTGTATCCTGTAGCATATTTCTATACATGTATGTATTTATATGCATATACATACATGTTTACAAATACAGGTATTTAAAGATTCAGATAGTTTTGTGTATTTTGAATATGGCCAGTTTTGCTTTTGGACCATGCCCCTTCCTCCCAGGAGAGCAGCAATGCATAAGCGACTCAAACATCACAGTACATTTTTGTCCACTTCTTCCTTTTTAACAGGCAATGACAGTGAGCATGAATTCTTCCTTGGCTCTCATAGTGCTTCTAGGAAAGCATCCAAGATATTATGGTAGGAGCATGGAAAAGAATACGAGTGTTGGCACATTAAGGAACTCTGTGCTAGAGGGAAATGGTAGGATGGTTTTTTCCTCCAAAATCATGTGAGGGCTCAGGATGACTTCCCCCTCCTATGAAAAACTCCTCTTTTCCTGTGAAGGTGCATGAGACAAAGTGTTTCTGGAGGCGCTCTGAATGCAAGACTAGTTTCCAGAAACCAGAGAGAGAGATAACACTCTTGGAGGGTGAAGAAATTGGTCAGAAGTCACATTTCCCAATAGGCAGTACATTCTCTATAAAATCCTTCACTATAATAAACCCAGGTAATGGAAATGCCACATGGGGTTGTCTCTTTTTTGATGTTGAGCAATTGCCTAATGAACGATGCCATAAACTAGCTTTCTAATGTGGGGGTTTATGCCTTCCGCATGGCTTAATATAATTAATTAAGCTATTCAGTTGCAGAAGATTTAGTACCTGACAGGAATGGCTACAAGAGACTCAACAACTGTGAAGTCCTGAGGTTTACATTTGGCAGTCCTGAGGCCCCTGTCCCTGCAAGTCCCCATACCTAGACAGGTAACATAGGCAGGGTTTTTTTCTGCCTCTTTTCAAAGGGACTGCGTGCCCTGTCATGCCTGGATCTCTCCTGCCTGTTTTGGTCTGCGTGCTCCCTCAGACTTACCCAACCATTTCTTTGGCTAACCTGATCATTTTTGCTGCTCAGGGATACAGAATTTTCCTTCCACATTGCCCTGAGGTCCCTTTCATACCAGTATGGTGGAACAGACTCTGCCTTTTATTGACTTTTTCTGGTCAAAGGAGGTTGTTATCCTCTGTGCAAGACCTGTAGCTCCCTAATGATGTTTCCTGCCTTACAGATCAATGTACTTGTACATGTTAAAATAAGGTAGGTAAGGACAAAAGTTAAATGAGAGCAAGGAAGAAGAGCTAACATACAAACCAAGAATAGTGTAGTTGTCTTTGGGTAGCCAAGTACACAGCTCAATATCTGCTTTTTTGTCCATACCTATGGGTGATGGAAGAAATATTAAACTGCTGTACTATTCACTCCTAATCCTACTCTTTCATTAAATGCCACGTGATCTGATTTTGCAATGGTCAAACAAGACTGAATCAAAAGGAAAAAACTTTGCAGAGACTGATTTGCTTATCAGAGAAATTGGCTTGTTCTACCTTTAAACGAGCTTGTGATTTATTGTGTTTATCCAGCAGATAGTAAGTCGAAGCAACTTAAAGCAGTTGGCCAAGAAAATCCCCAGCATACTGAAGTGAAGAAGACATGTGCAAACATGAATGAACACCACTTAAGACCTTCTTCCTGATCGTGTGCATTCCTGCACAGAATTGCTCTGCTTTACAGGTAGTTGAACTGAATAAATGGCCTGTCTTGAATTACATTTTGGATAAACTGGGTGTGTAATATATCCAGCCAGCTTTGGTGTTCATGACTGTCACTTGTGTATCTGAACAGCGTGTTTCTTAGGCATTGCCAGGTCCAGAGACATCTCACAGGGACAATCTGTTCTTATAAACAAGCAAAAATATGGTGGAGAAAGATGGCAGGAAGGAGGGAAATCAATGTTTAATAGGCATGTTGTCCGTATTGTATAGATATTTCAGTTCTGAGGACAAAATGAGGAAAATTCGTTCAGGTTTTCATTGTCTATTACAACCCTTTAAAATATTCTGTGATAGTAATGAGGGTCAGAAAATATTTTACTATGCTGTCAGCCTTGATTACTCCCTGCCTTAAGACTCAGGGGAATAGAGCAGCTCACAATCTCTACCACTCTTTTCCCACAAATGTCTCTGCTTCCTAGTGGCAATGACTCTTCCTTTGCATGCCCTAGACCAGAGAGTCCCTCTCCCACTTCTGCAATAACATGGCTCCAGGAGTGAAGGTAGCAGCTCTTCAAGCATTAGAAACCAAAGTCCAAGCACATCAAAATATCTGAGTAATGTGACTGCTGGTTGTCAAGTTTTGCAGAAATTTTTCTCATTCAAGCTGAAGATCAACAGTCTGGTGGAAGTATACAGAAAGACTGTACTTCAAGCAAGCCACAGATCCACACAGCAAGGAACATTTTCCCCTCCCAATCCCCTCTCCAATTCTGTGCACTTTCCCCAGGCCTCACACGTTTGCATCTGCTCTGACAAGGTTTCTTCTTTTGTTGCTCCCAAACCACTTCAGATCTTAGGAGGCAACTGCTTTTTCCTTCTCTTCCTTGTCCTACCACTCAGAAGGCTATCACTGGAGGTTGCAGCTAATTACCTTCTAAGTTCTGTATCATATTAAACTGCTTTTCTTCCTCCTGGTGCATCAGAAATGTCAAAAGCAGTGGCCTGTCTTTCTCCTCCTAGGAAAAACCCAGAGCTGAGTTCTCCACAAGAGTGAGCAAGTCTTTCCACTAATTGTCATTTCCTCAAAAAAGCCCCCTGCCATGGTGTCATAGTCAGAGCTAGTATTATAGAGCGTCTTCTGCCTTCCATTAAATCAAGGTTATTTCTGTCACTGCTTACATCTCAGCAAGGTTTAGTTTCCATGGAAATTACAAGTTAAAAAAAGGAATGAATAGACAAGAAAAGAGAAAAAGAAAATGTCATCTGCTTTCGGTCTAAGATATGTACATAACTTAAAAACTGTTTATAATCCCTTGCTGGTCCATGTTCTTTAATGCATTTCAAGGTGTATCTGATCATGTCCAGTATAGGCAGTATTCCAATACCCAGACACAGGCCAGATGTACTTGCATATCTTGGACTGAAAAGCTTTAAAAAGACAAAACCGGTGATGCTGATTTTCTTGTTTTGACCTTCTCCATGGTGCGTGCCTTCCCTAATGTGATGCTTTTGCAAGACTTTTGACTTAAGCTGCAGATGACTTTGTACTTTTGTTACTCAGCAGCTTAGTTTTTTTCAGCTATGTAGCTCGTTCTTAAAAATGAGATGAATGCAAGTGCAGAATCCGTGAAAGAACCACAGGAAATTTGCACCACATTTTCATGAAGCATTTGCAAAACCACTATGAAGAAGGTCTAAATGAAGCACTCTGGGTCTCATCGTGTGGCACAGCAACTCCTAGGGCCCAAAGTGAGGATCCAGTCTGTTTCTCATACTGCAGAAGATCTCGGACTCTGATTTCACAGGTAATAACCGTAAGGTGTCCATTTCACATAAGAGTTCATTAGAAAGAGTGATGGGCATGCAGCTAGTTGGCATGGCAAGGAGTGATAAGGTTTATATTTTGTGTGACAGCAGGGTAAGGATATTCCTCAACCCATCTCATTTCTGTGAGAGCTCTGACTGATTTTGCAGGAAAATGAACCTACTGCCAAGCAAAATTATTTTACTACAAAAGCTTTCTGCAGCACATGGGCCTCAGAAGCTACAGTACAGATTCCAAAACTTCGTCACACTAAGAAAATGGAAAAATGGAAGTTGGAAATTTTAAATGGCATAAATACGTATTCCATGGAATAAAGATGTGGTATTGTTTAGTTTATTACTCACTTCTGGCATTGTGTTTTAGCTAAACAATAGCATGATTGCTTCTCTAAAGGCCTGTGCAAATTGCCTGTACAATTGAAGAGCAGAGGATGGAAAACATTAAGAAAAGAGCCCAGAGAAGATCTTTCAGGTGTTCCTCCAACTTCGCTGACCTTCTCAGTGTAATAAATTGCAAACAATCCCCACTAAAAAAAACACCATGTTTCTTCAAACCATCCTGAGAAAAGAACCAAAGTAAATGCACACAGTGGGCTAAACTCACAGGTATGTTTGAAATAACTAAATTTATCCTGGTTTTCTCACATGTGAGTGTCTAAATGAAAAATAAAACTCCTTTTATTCATGTCTTCTTACTCTCAAGTGCCTTGCAGCCCCTACACAATAGCTGAATACAGCCAAATCCGTCTAACTGAGCATAAAACTTTTCATTGCTCTGACTGCCTGTGTTAACGTGTCAAGCATTATTTTTTGAATAGCAGGCATGAGCCATAGCAAGCTTTATCTTCTTTTTTTGCCAGGCCTTCTTGGAGCTAATGTCAGCAGGTGAAAACATTCTTCTCTGTATTTGTGCTTGTAATAACACTTTTCCACTGACAGTAAGGAAAACCTAGTTTGCTTGCACAGTATTTTCCCTCCTAGCACGATGAGAAAATGTCAACACCAGTAGCATGTTGAGGTACACCTAGATGGGGTGTGGAAATACCTATGTTTTGCTTTGCTTTTGCATATGCATTATTGTTTTGTCAGCAGTGCTGTAAATAATAAGTTATTTGTGGCAATTCCATTTTTTTCTGTTTTCAGGGTAAACCCTGACATTCCTGGAAGACAATCTCCTCACTTGGGTTTATTTGACCTGTTCTGGAAAAATATGGGGAGCATGTGGCGGAGGAGACTTTTGTGACCTTCAGCTCCTTGTGAGGAGCAGACCTCGGAGACCTCTGGTGCATGAGGCTGCTTAGCGTGGCAGCCATGCTCAGCTCTGCCCCGAGCGATGCCTGCTCTTGGGCCATGTTGCCAGTACATACTGTTCTCATCTAGGTACCTACTGACTATGCAAGCAGAGAACAAAACAGAAAGAGGTTTTTTTGCATTGATTCCAGGTTTCTTTGCTTATGGCCCAAAACAGAAGTATTTTCAATAGTTTTTCAGTAGTCTTTTGAATGTTTCTTCCCTGAAAGAGTTGGAAGGACTAGACAAACCTTTCATTGATGTTTAACTACCTGTGGTTGCCTTGTAGAGATGCGTTTTCAGATGAGTAGAAGTAGCAATGTGAGGCTGACTGCATCTTGGATGGAGATCAGCAAGAACATCTGCTGTTCTTTAATGGCATTTTTCCAACATTGGCCAATTCTGTAATCTCTTGTCATTTCAACAGTCCCTGAAGAAAAATATTGCCACTGAAGCAGCCTTGTCACTCTGGGTGCTTTCTCAACAAGTCCAATATTTTCTTTGGGTTAGGGTACTTGCCTGAGTATTTGCAGGGTGTCAGTATCGCGTTTGTTTTGGTGAAGTGATTAATTACCCTAGATGAAGGCACAGGAAACACTGAAGTGGAAAAACAAGTGAAGCCATGCAGAGATACAGGTTACAGCAGATTCACTATAGGTGTGTATAACAATGGATTCTGACCCTAATGGACAAAGCCAGACTATGTAGAACTATAGCTGGGACAAAAATAAACAGAAACCCCAGCAACAACAATAACTAAATATACCTGGAGAGCATGTGCATTATGACCCACCATGTTTTATGGACAAGCTTCTGATTTTTCTGTGTTTAAATCTTTTGCAAACTTCTATCTATGCACAGTTCTGTGTGAGTGCTAAATGTTGATATATTTTTATTTAATCAAAGTTTAAAATAAACAACTAGCCAAGCAACTATCAAATAAACAGTCTGCATAACAGGCTTACAAGACAGGGAATCCTGGGCTATAAGAACTGCTACCCAAATGCAAATTCTTTGGTTCAGATCTCACCTTGCTAGGGGGCAACACCCCACTATCTTCTGTCCTTAGGGCAAAACTAAAGAAAACTTGCTCATCATTTCTGTATCTTATCTACTGGTCAAAAGGGAAAGGCAGCCTTTTCCCCAAGGAAGGTGGCTTGTTAGTGCCGGTACTGACTGCTTTTGCACAGAATTTGAACTATGCCTATGAGACCTTTGCCCTTATTCTGCACTGTTGAATCTAGAAGCACACAGCAAGAACATCCCAGAGATGTGATGACAAGATGCAGGCTGAGGTGTAGGGGTTTCGACTAACTCCTAGGACATGCTGGACTTCTAATACAACCAACAACCCAGGCAGAGGTAGGAAATGATGCAGAGATGTGATCATCCGTGCAAACACACAGTGAATGGTATTACCTACGTACTGAATTAGCACATGCTGCTAATTCAAGATTGAATAAATTAGTGATCAAAGTAACTAGAAGGAGCAAGGGGAAGATTAAGGCAGCAGTGATAGGGAAGTTATTCCTGCAAAAGTTAACACACGTGCACTAGGCATTGGGCAATGATTTGTGGTTTAATTGTACTCAAGCTTGTCAAATAAGTTAATTAAAAAAGGTAGTAGTAGCTTGTATCTTTTTAATTTATTTGCAGTCAGAGTGGGCTTTAAGGAATATCTGAGATCACACCTTAAAGGACACCTGGAAAGATGTGCATTAAAAAAGTGAAGAAAATGTGAAGATATCTTTTTGGCAACAGGTCAAATGGACACTGGGTACTACGTCACTACAGAGGTGGGAGGGTACAGGTAACAGGGGAACTGGCTGAGCTCTTTCTCTGTGAGTGGTATTGAAGGTAATGTCTGGAAATTTGAACTTACGAAGCCAGGTGAGGGTCACAAAGAGAAAGTTTATTTGCTGAGAAAGACAAGGCTGGAAGATCATCTTAGAAAGTTCTTTATAAGTTTGATGTGTTTTTTAGATCCCCAGCAGAATGTTGTAGTGGGTATGTGTGAATATGAAGATCTGAAAGTTTTAGAAATATGAAGAGAAAAAGAGAACTGAATGCTGATGATGGTACGTAGGAGTGAGCGTCAGCACTTTCACACTGGTTAGATGTTAAAGTGAGTGGAAGGAACACTGTGAATCTACAGAGTAGGAACAGAGGAAAAACAAGAGAGAAGTGAATGGAGTGAGTTTTAACAGTGCAGGGTCATATTGTCAAAGCACATTTAATGGTGACACTTCATTGATGCCAGCAGAGCTCATCTCATTTCCCACAAGCGCAGGATCTTAGAGTACCTAAAAGAGGTATAGGTTAGAAAGTGGGTACTCTGAGGACAGATGAAGGCTGGAACAGCTTGCCGAGATGATCTGTGGCCTCTCCAACATCGGAGGTTTTAAGCAACAGGTTAATAAAACTAGTGCTAGTATTGACAGACATAAGCATGGCTCAGTCTACCATGGGACAGGAAGGTGGGCAGAGGGTTTTGTTTGAAGGAATGAGATACAAATATGGATGAAGTCATGGCAGCTCAGTTTAGCATCAGATGACTTGAGTCTTGCTCTTTCCAAGCACAGCAGGGATACTTCATGGTAAAGTTATTGCTAGGCTAAAGTCAGTAACGTGAAAAAAAAGTTCTCTTCTATGGACCTTGACCTGCGGACATGTACTCTCTTGGCTGCATTTTGCCATGCAGTGACTAAGAACTGGCAATAAAATCCTTTCCTCTCATTGGACACTAAAATCTTTCTGTAAACTAAGAAAATCCAGAGAAATTAGACTACTGACAACTCAAAACAATTTCTTGTGGTTGGGAAGTTACATCTGATACTCACTGGAAAAGCAAATGTGACAGAGATTAGAAGAACAGCAACATTCAGACAGAAGTTCATGAGTTGCTTCCCCTCATGCAAACAGATTTTGTGAAGGACTTCTTTCAAAATCATTCTGCACACACACACGTACCATTTGGAGGTAGCATTAACATTCATGTGGAATGGATTTTTTTTTAGTGCAGTGAATTCTTATTGCTTGAGAGAAATACAGTTCTTTTCATAAAGCAGGAGAAAGCAAGCTGCTTTTCCCTGAGATCTGTTTTGCCTGAATGATGCTGCTGCTTCCAAGTGAGTTGTGAGGACTAGAGGGGGAAAAGAAAAGCTTATGTTTTTTCACAGATGTGCACAAGTTCAGACACATACAGTTCAGAATAGGTAGCTGATTGCAAGCATAACTGTGTCCAGATTCTGACAATAACATATTTGTACCAAGTTGTCAAATATAAAATACACACCCCGTGGAAAAATTCTATTACCAAGAACAGTTAAGGCAGATGTTGAGGAAGTAATTTGGAGCAAAAAGAAAGACAGACAGTTTTCTGAATTGATTTGTTCTATTTTAATGCCTTTACTTCCAGAGATCCTGACCATACAGACCTGTTTTTACTGTGTATTTTCTCCATCATGAAAAGACATACAATGAGCCTCAAAGGCTTGATCCACATAGATAGGATAAGGGTAAAACGTTCCGCAAAACTCCAGTGGTTTTCTGATGCAAGATATTGCTTTCTCTTATTTCATACTGAGAAGCTAGACTTGGGTTCCAGGTCTGACTTTCTTTACCTGTAGGGAAATCTGTGGCTGAATAGTTTCCTGTGGTGTCTTCTAGCAAAATATCACCCATAGCCACTCATGCAAATTAGCATATAACAGAGATAAAAGAAGATGGAAAACTGTAGGAAGTATTTCTAGACAAAAGATTTAGTTCAGACTGAACTTTATCAGTTCTTACAGTTCAAACTTCTTTATCAATATTGGTTTTGTGTGAGAAGTTTTGTAACTACTCTGAAAAGTCCTAAACTGAGCATAAGAGGAGAGGACAGCTGCATGTATGAGTAGATGGAACTGTGATACATCAGCCAAATGCAGTTTCCCCTAGCTCTTATATAGGCTAATGGCAAAACACAGAATTAAGTAGCAGGCTGAGAGTGTTTTGGGGAGGAACAGAGTTGCATTGGGCTCCATGTGGCTCTCAACTATCAGCAACTCAACTATCAGCAGTTTCCTACATAGCTTGGCTGGACAAAGAGCTTTCCTTTGGGTAGTGAAACCAAGAGCTGGGCCATAGAGGTCAGCACATGCTCCGCTTTTTCTCTCACCGTATTTCCTAAAGTTCAGGTGCTGTGTTGTGGACCACAGTTTTCCTCACCACGGCCATGCTGCCACCTCCTCAACTGCTCAACTTGTGGTGTGGAGACCTGCTGTCAAGGTCTACATGCCTACCCATGTAGAGGATGGGGCTTGCACTCACTTCTTTGAGAGCTGTTCCTCACTCACCAACACCATCAAAGAGAATCCACAGTTCCTCTGTGTACACTTTGCCTTCTGAGCAGCCTCAGGACATCCTTCTGCAAGGCTTTGTCTGTGCTCTGAGAAGTATGCAGACTGCACACATCTTGGGCAATTTCCTTCTCAAACAGGGTTACTCACATGCTTTTAAATGGAGGGAGGACAAAAAAACTTTCAAGAAGACTGGCTAATGAGGGAAAGAGGATTCTTCCTCTTGGCTGAGAGCCCTGATCTCTCCAAACAGCACTGGGGAAAGAGAGCAGAAAACCTTTGCTGTGAGGGTAGCACCTGAGGGTCATCTCTACCTCAGACACATTTCCACATCTGTTCAGTGCTCGTTACTACACTGAACTGGGCTTATGTAGCCAGTGAGGAAAAACATTTGTGTTAATTCCTTTGTTCCTTTTACTTGGGCTGTGCAACATGACAGTGACATTTCGCTTCCATACTTGTGATACAAGTGCATCTCCACCAATGCCAGACCCAAACCCCCATCACGTGCTTTTTGCAGCCAGCATGAATTAACCAGTGTGGAAGGAATGCTAAGTATTAGAAGAGCTTCTAGGCTAACAGCTCATGCACAAAGTAAGAAAATCCATGAAAACTAAAAAAAAATTTAAATCCTTGCCTTCAGCAGAGCGTTACTCAGTCATAAGCTATGTACTTTAGAGCTTCTTTTACTCCTCTGCCAAGACTCCAAGAGAGGGAAAATCAGGACAGCTACATGAAGAATAATATAAAGAAAGGGAAAAAAAAAACCCAGCATGTCTTAGATAAACCTTAACTCCCCCTACTGCTGTTTACCCATTTTGACAGTGATGGCAATTGAAACTATGTGCTTAAACTGTATTTCAAAAATATTGACAACTTCAGAGCACCTCCATTTTATCCCCTTGCCTTGTCCTGTTGTGTAATTGCGTGTCAGGCCAGGAGCCAGAGCTGACATCACATTGCAGAGTACTGCCCTGGGTCTTGCATAACCTTAATAGGACAGCCACTTGGGAATTGGTTATGTGCCATTAGAGATGTTGCTCTTCTAGGCACTCTACTGCATTAGGGGAGCAGAGTCATTATAGACCAGGCAGAAGTATTAATTGCATTTGCATCACTGACATCCACCATGAAGTATTTTAGTAGGCCCTGATACTTGAGATGCTGTTCCCATCCACCTAGGAGCAAAACTGTGTTTAGTGACTGCATATGACTGCAGCACTGTTGCATTTTCTCCCAGGAGGGTTTTTTTTACCTCAAAATGATTTGTGATTGCTCTGTGGAGGTATCATCAAAAACATGTCCAGTAAGCTTCAGGGTTCATGCCCAACATCATATGGTTTAGGTTTCTGAATAACAGCATCCATTTTTCCCGTGGTATGCTTACTTGTTTCAAAACGTCTGATGTGCTTGGTCTCGTTGGCTGTTATTTATATTGCAATAGGTGCTAGCAGCCCTGCAGAAAGTCAAGTGTGAGGCAACTATGGAGGGAGTAAAACGCATGCAGTTTGAAAAATGTGACCTTCCCCTCCCCATTCCCATTGTGAGACTCCGATACAGTTTCTTGCCCTGTAACTGGCAGAGGCCAGGTAGACACTCTAGCACATGTTGCTTTTCTCACCTCGCTGCTGGGATAAGTCCCCAAGCAAACAAAGATTATTAAATCCTGATGCAAGTTAAGACCCACCAGCCTGTATCTGCCTTTAGCACTGCCTTTCTCCTTGAAAGGAAGGATTTAGGATATGGTCATGGAAATGAAACACAGCAGATGGCCGTGTTATTAGGGCAACGCAAAAGATGATGTTGGTCTTCCTCTAGCTCTGCTTCAAGGTTGGCTTTTACTTTCCTGGCCTCTCTATGTTTTGCGGTGTTTGGAAACATGCACCTTCTCATGTGCCCAAGGAAGATAGAATGCTATTCAGAAAAAGAAAAGGAAGGAGAAGGTGACAGAGAGAATTCCCCACTAGCTGAAATGCGACTCAAGCCTCTACAACCTGCTCTACAACTTAATCTCCTTGCACAGGTACAGGTAATCTCGCAGTAATCAATATCAAGAGGAAAATATATGCCTGTTTTTCTTCTAAGCGTTACATTATGTCCATTTTTATTTAGCAGGGCGATGACGTTATTTTTAGGGTATTAAACAAGATGTAACACTTCTCTGCCTCATTCTCTTGCTGCATTGTATTTAAACAGTTTTAAAGGTGACAGCTACCAATATTCATTAAGTGAAGATTTGTTTTGGTGAATTCGTTCCTGCTGCAATTATGCTGACAAGACCTCAACAGAAAAATCTCTCCTAAAAACTTTGAGTGAGATGCTTTGATTATACTTGTAGGCTGATTGAGAGAAAATTTTCTTTGCTACAGAAATTTTTCATATACGGCAGGCTGTTGCCATTCTACTTCCATATGGCCCAAACAATTCTCACTTTCTTAGCAAGGCAAGTTAGGGCAAAGAAAAATATTGGGCAATGTATTCTCCAGCATGTCCCTGCATTTTCTCTCTTTTGGTCATAACATTTCTTCTTTGGAAGGAGCAATGAAAATGCTTTTACAACGGATGGGTTGCCACACCACAAGAAATTACTTCAGAGAAGAACAGTTTGACCCCTGTATCCTGAATCCTGATGATTTTATAACCATCTGGGTCACTATAAAACGTCATACTACCAAAAAAAGCCAAACAAACCCAGAATAGCTTTGGCTTAAAGAGCTCTACCTTTAGCTTGTTTTTACAAGGCATTAAGTATCTAAACAAAGTACTCCACACTCAGTAATTTTCAAATAACAGCTGATTTTAATTTTTTCTTTGGCATTTATACACATACCCTATTGCAAGCTTGATTCATTTCTTTTCGCACTGGAAAAAATGTTAAAGCCAGAATGGGAAGTCAAGAATGTGGGAATTCATACATTGCGTGCATATGTGGTTTAGTGATGTATGCCATTTGTACACATGGCTTATTGGGGAAGTTAAATCACTTTTGGATACAAATTTCAGAAACTGGTTCCAAAATTCCATTAACTTCAAAACTTTGAAGTTACGTTCTCCACAACCTGTTATTGAAATATTCCTTGCCAGCTCAAAGCAAGCACTGTTTTCTGAAGTAGAAACTTTTCTTCTTTTGCTGTGCAGTCTACAAAGTGACACTTCTTGCTTGCACTCCCTGGCTCTTCCAAACTGAAACTGACTGTCTTCTCTCTGTTAGGAACAGAGCAGCTCTGGTGTTCTGATGGGTTGGGATTTTTTTTTTTTAACTTGCCTAATTTTCTTCATCTTCACTGATGAAAATGGATGCAGTGCTCTTCCATGTGCCAACAGGACTTCACTCATTTATGCAGTTATTAAGGCAGCCTCAAGTTGTGGACATGCACACAAGGCTCTGATGCCCTCAGAAAACTACCGTTCCTTTGTGGTGGCTGCCTAATGTAGTAGTGACACAATTTACATGACAAAGGAATGAAAAAATATATTTAGTGCTGGCTTCCAGATGACTGAAGACCAGGTTTCAATAATTCGTGTGGGATTTCAATAATTCGTGTGGGATTTCAATAATTCATCATGATTTGTGCCCTAGTTTCCAAAATTGCCTCCTGTCACAGGGGGGAACAGTTTTCTGTTTCTGTTTCCTACACCAGGGCCCAGACTGGGCACTATGGGACCTGGTGGTTTGTTTGTGTTGGGCAGCTGTAGCTCGCCACTGAATCTAACACTTCAGACATGAGTCTGCTACAGTTGCCCAGCCTACTGGACTTAGTGGCCCCCATGCCATCTGCATGAACAACCTTCAGCAGGGTTGGTGCAGCCTTGGGGTGGTGCTTGGCACCTTGGAGCCATCTTCTATAGAGTCTAATGAGCTTGGTGGCCTCCTCAGTGCACTGAAAGTGTTTCTCCAGAGAGGTTGCTTCCACCAGCAGCTTTGTTAGTGAAGGAATTAATTTAAAAGCTTATGTCCTCTGCCTCTGCTGGTGCAGCTCCAGCTGTGTCCAGCCTCCCTTGTCCTGTGCCTCCACAGATCTTGCCAAATATCCAGACATTTTAGTGCATTTCCCCTCAATCCCTTTATAAAAAAATCCAGCTGATGCCTCTCCAGGGGAACTCATCTCTGCTTGGCAATCATTGCCACTGTAACCTTCCCAATGGAGTTTAATTACATGCTTGTGATTAAGCAATTACACATTATCAGGAACAGAGTAAATCAAGCCTTGTATCTCCACTAACAGGATATTTCCTGTGAGCATTCCTGCCAAAAGAACCTAGGGGAAAGATGGGACGATTTTCATGTTATATAAGCTTGTTTATTGACAGAGCTCATAGCACTGTGCGTTGGACGCAGCCAACCCTTCTCCAGCTCCAGCAAGCCTGCCCAGCTGCCACCCTACATGGCCAGGGGACCAGACCCGCACAGTTGCAAGCAGTTGGGTGGCTGTGAACCACAGCCACTTTTACAGCATGCTGCCAAGCCCTGCTCAGAAGCACACAAACGGGTGTCAAACATGCTACACATTCGCAGATAAAATTCCTGAGCTCAGTCGGGTGGTTGCCCTGTCTGAAGACACTCTGTTAACAGAGAGGGGGATCTTGGGGCTGCGGCAAGCTTTGCTGTGCAGATAAAAGAGGGAAGAGGCCACCCATGCTCTTGTTTGCTCTGCATCCAATTAGCTTGCTCACTGATGGGCTAGCACTGCAGAATGGATTTTCGCACTGATTGATCTCTTAATGTAAATGAATTCTGTTTTTAAACTCAAACCATACATGCTTTTTTCCCCTTGGAGCTTTTCTTTTCTTGTGCTTAGGGTATATTTTCCTTCAAGTTAGGATTTGCAGCACCACTGCAGTTGAGGGACTGATTATCATCATATATTTAAACAGCTCTGATATGGCCATTTGCCTCAAAATGTCTGTATTTATTTATTCTTTTTCTTGTCTCTCCTCTTACACTATTTAAGAAGACTCTGAAATCTTGTCTGGTGCACTTCTTTCCCCTCGTTCCTTCAAGATTTTTATGTAGGAATAATTAATACTTAATATGTGTTAAGTTTTTCCATATGTCTACAAAAGCCTGACTCGTCAAGAATAGTGATGTTTAGAGCAAACTGAGATTCATTCACATATTATTGAATTCAAGCTTAAAAAAAAGATTGTCCCTTTTTATACAATATACATCTCTGTTCAGAATATTTCTGTTCTTTGTGATTAACATGTTCTCTATCGTCTTTTCAGACCTTAATCAGGAAATTTACCTTCTATATCTGCAGGAATAATTAGTTAGTGCCTAGTGGATATCTTCTCCAGAGCCAAAATGTCTTTGAGATCTGCAACACGGAAAAAAACAATAAACACAGTAGAAGCCTAAAAGCCACTGGGAAACAAGGCTTAGATTCTTTCACACAGTTTATTAGCAACAACTATACCTAGGAAAATGAATATGATGCAAGAATTCAAGCAGAATAAGGTCTAATAGAATTATTCCACCTTTCAAAGCACACTTGATCAGTACTTCATAATCCAAAATCTTTCCCTCAAAGTCTGTTTTCTGTGTCCTCAGAGAAACAGAAGCAGCTAGGTAACATGGTAGAATGCATTGATTCTGAATCATCTTGTAGTTGCCTTATTAAAAAAAGGAAAAAACAATGCAACTTTCTAAACTTGCTATTGTCATAAAATCAAAATTTTTCTTAGTCAAGTATGATATTTCAGAACACTGCTATTTAACATCTAATCACATTCAAATAGGAACTTAATAAATATTTATGAAGACAGTAGCTCATGAGTATTGAGATTATTTCTATTAAAAGCAGCATAACAACAGTCACTTTTAGTTTCTGTATGAAATCTGGTGAAAATATGCCTCAGGTATGGCTGAAGATATTACAAATTCTTTCTGTCAAGAACAGGTCCAATCATATTTGGGTATATATGTTTTAAAATAATAATTGAGATTGTTTAGATTAAAATTATCATTTAGTGAATTGAACATTTAGTTATGCTACTTTGTTACTTGTTTTCTTTTGCATAACCAGGGAGAGTGTTTGGAAATATTGAAATAATCCCAAATCAGTGAAAGAGCAGGCAGTTTCTGGGATGATTTGGTGTACATCTGAGGCCTAACAGACTGAAGCAGGAACTGAACCACAGTGTCGTCTACAGGCTATTATGGATATTGGTGGTCATAGGCAGTGTTGTCACTCCTGTTCAGAGTTGGCTGTGTCTCCCATGCAGCCTTCCCCATCGTACCTAGGGGTATTAGTTCTTCAAGACATGATTTAGGACCTTCTGGAAGTCTGCAGGGGCAATGGGTCAGTAATCTGATGCTTATTTAGGACATTAGAGTTGTGTCTAAATTGTTTCTTGAAGAATTAAGGAAAGTAAAATTCTTTAGTATGATCCTAATATATCTTGTGATAGATATCCTTGGGCTATGGTTAAAAATACCAAACTGACCAGATGGTACTTACAGAAGCATCTGTGGAGATTTGAGATATGTATGTGACAACCAAATTCAGAAGCGGCACAGAGGAAGACGTGCTAACAGCCATGGTCCTCAGCCCCATGGGGCAGAAGACCAATGTGGGTGTCCATGCAGAGGACTTGAGAACTGTCAGTTCCTGTTCAAAGCCCACCTCTGCCCTGTACCCAGTCCAACTGGAGCTGAGTGTGAACTTAATGGAAATAAATCTATCATGAGTGGATGGGAAGAATGAGACCAACAGAGAGTTAGGATAGAGGAAACTTTTCCCTCGACGATGCAGCAGGACTGTCCCTGAATCAAATGTCCTTTTATTCCAAAGCTCACTCATCCTTCATCCATGTTATCCACTTCCAGCCACCTCCTGCCAGTGTTTATTTCAGTGTTCCTTCTTGCTCCCCATAGGCCTTAGTCCTCTGCAACAGTTCTGGATGAGGTCTGAGAACCTCACAGACATCCCTGCTCCTCCTCAGTAACACTCAAAGGAGTGAAAAGTCATATAAGTTGAAGAGTCAGCATCTGCAGTTTAATTTCTTTTACAGCAGCACTCATTCCCACGGCTTAATTTTGTCTTGCATCCCAAAATAGCTGTAAGGCCACACAAAGTGTTTATGTGGTGAAAAGATACCTCATCCTGCCCATACCTGGATGGAGAAGCCTTTCTAGAGAATGCGCAGGATTGAAAATATGTACGCGAGCTGTGTGCACTCAGAAGCTGCAGAGGTGAAATCAGTTTTGTGCTCCCAAACAAGAATTTTTACCAAATTTTGTGTTTGGTCAAGAAGTGCTTATGCAGGTGCAACAAAACGTGACCAAGCATTTCTCTGAACATCATCATCTTCTCTTTATAGAGAGTCTTGGTGACTGGTTAATTTTCTTCATTCCAAATTGCAGTTTGGAATTGTGGCCTGTTATCTATTTGCCCTTTGGACTTCAGAGGAAATAATCTGCACTGCTTACCAACTGCTGGACATGCCATACCTCACCTAAACACAGAAACAGCAGTGCTTTGAATGTGTTCATTTGCCCTTTGGGGCATTTACTGCACCTTCTCATTTCTCTCTGTTTCCTTCCTATTACTGTTTCGATTCAAATATTTACTTTAATACAAATACTTAAAGAAAAGTAGATCCCCTGAAATTTGGGAGCAGCAAAAACAACAAATGAAGAAGTCTGAAGTGAATGAAAATGAAATTTGTGAATGAACATTACCTCACGTTACAGCAAAGACTTAATTACAAGCAACTATTTTTCTGTAGACAGTAATGTTTCATCTTATAGAAACCAAAAGACAGTTGCGGATTTCCTTGGTCCTTTCAAGATAAGAAGAACTGTCTAAGATAATTAGGCAGTTATCAAGAATATATAATAGGAAATTATCGAGAAAACACACTTCAAGGGACAAAAGTTCATGCAAGTTTCTTGCATGACAAAATGGTAGTGTTCTTAATTATAATCTGCAGTATCAGTAAGTTGTTGACCAGAAATACTAGTAAAATCCACTTTGTTTATTACTCACTCTTCCATGACTCATATCTTCTACCAACACAGGATGAACATACCAGATTTTCTCGGGATCAATTATACGTATACCCCAGTGGAAGGGTGGGACAGTATCTATGAGGAGAGCAGCCAGATTGTCAATATAGTCCATATAGTAACTAATTTTCCATTTTTCCTACACTTATTCTTACTGAATTTCTATCTCCTTTCAATCCAGTTTTTTAAAGACTTCAGCAGCATGCCATGTGTTCAGAAGTCATGGGCAAAGGCAAAAGGTTTTCACAATAAATCTACTTTTTTTCTGTGCTCAGGGCACCTTGCACCTTCAGCAAAGCTACTCATCCTGCCCACACAGAGCAGAGAGTGGGCAGGTTTCTCAAAAGATTTTTCTTGCTTGCTCCCTTGGTGAAAGTAAATATACCAAAATGGGACCTCTGTCTTGGGACTGAATCAATAAAATAATTTTATGTCTTGTAAAGGGATAATGTGCCTTAGAATTGATGTTCTGGTAACTTTAATATTTCATCAGATGCCCTAGTACTTTTAATATTTCATCAGAATGGAGTATTTGACTTCTAAGGCTGTTGTGAGGCAGGTCCGATTGCCTGAGCACCTATTGTTTTGAAAACGCTAGCAAAGGCCGAAGTCTCTTCCTGCCTGCAAGTTGTAGGACTGGTGTGAGGAGAAGGGTGGTTTGGGATGCATTTTCCCATTCTGGTTGGTGGCGGAGGAGTGAAGTGGTGGCAAGGGATAAAGTGTTCCTTGAACTGCCTTTATTCTGTGGCCAGGCTTGTCCTAAAGCAGTTTTCAGCGTTGGAAAGAACCGTGCATAATAATGTGGAGCACTTAGGGCTCATTTGCTTGAGGTCACAGATTAAAAGTAATATAAAAGTAAAGGATAGATGCTTTGGGTCAGACATTCTCAATAATTTCATTTAGTTTGAAAAGTTTGAAGAAAGTATTTTGCTCTGGGCAAAAGCTATTTTGACATTTCCAATTCCATTAAGAAATTTGATAATTTGGCTTCTTGTCCAGATGCATGAAAAAAGCCAGATCAGAGACAGTATCAAAACTGTCGCGTGTAAGAAGCTCTGATTTTGACCATCCCTACTGAAAACAGAACTCCATGCAAAAAACAAGGTGATGTTTTTGTGCTACCCCAAGAGACTGCAATTCCTTTGCTACTGCTCTCCTTAACAATATCTCCCAGTGTTTGAGCTGTGGACATTCTGCTTCTTGAGTGATCCAATGTTTTCATACATCATCTTTATCCCATCTTTCCCATGCCAAAAATGCATGCTTGGGTTCGCCTCTGTGCATCACATTTCTGTCTGCAGCTGCAGTCCCATTATCCTTGTACGTGGGTAGAGGAATAGTGGGCTTAGCAAAGTGTCACTGGTACTACATGGTGCTACCAGATCCTTTGTTTTCACTTGTGAAAATTCAAGGCAAAGTTTAATAATTAGATAGCAATGAGCTATATTTAAGCCAGTGACCTACAAGGTGAAAGGCTCCATAACTCATTACTAATTTCCTGAATCATCTAGTCCTCTCATCATGTAAAAAATTCTCAAAGCTTTGTGACAGCAGCAGAAGCTGTTAGAATCAAAATCCTTTAACCGAATACTAGATTAACACAAGAACTGGATAAACTATACAGTATTTTTCTTCCAGTGTTTTTCTCTCTGGCAAAAGCTCCACCTACATTTGTTTTCTGTACTGTACCTTGCTTATCCAAAATTACTGCATGCTAGGCATACTCTCCTTCTGGTTTGGCTTTGGTGGATTTTATTGAGCTCTCTCTATCACCTTCATAGGCTGTTATGTAGCCAGATAAATGTGAGTCTCTTCACTTTCATCCGCTGCATCGCAAAGCCTCTCCCTCAGAAGAATAACTTGATAGTTATTATAAATGTCGAAGAAGCACAACTTCATTACAGACTCATGATTTATTGTTACTGCTGCTGCAGAGCTGTGTGGGAAAAGCAGTCTGGTGCCCTGGAGTTCAAATCTACAGCCGTGCATTCAAGATGTCTGAGCTCTTGAGAGCATTTGCTGGTACAGTGAATTAAATTTAGAGCTGTGCAAATCCGGCTTTGGATTTAGATTTGTGAGATTCACCTTTGACCTGGCTTTGGATGGAGATTTGGATGCCTGGCTTTTGCAAATATGGGGGCAGTGTGCATTTTGTGCTACCATTCATCACACTTAAAGGGGTATAATTTCTACAAGGAATAATTTACCTACTAGTTACGATTTCAGGCTATGCCATCTGCTTATGGCCATGTCCTCTCTTCCCTGTCAGATCAGGCCTTAAGGTGTCTGTGATAAGAATAATTTCATTTGAATTGCCTTTATGCAAAGACAAACTGGGAGAATAACATCCAACATTGGTATTTCGTAGACAAACGTTGAGTAAGTGGATTACTGTATAGACTTTATGTAAACTTTAACAGTCACCTGTTCAGACAGCAAGACAGATGTGGCTCTTAAGGGGAGGTTAGGTTTGTGTTGTGATGTTTCTGGGGTTTTCTCTTTTTCTTTTGTGAGCGCAGGGGAAAGTAAAGTTGAAAAGAAAGAATCTGAATGTCCAGAAAGATGCTGGAAAATGCTGTGTCAGGAAGACATTCCAATGGTGTTTTAACAATTAAGAACCAAAACAAGCCTTGCAACAAGAGATGTCCTCCCAGAGTAAATGAAACCAGGAGAAACTCTCTCATTATGTCTCCTATATGTGGTGGCACTCTCCAACTAGTCCTTCCTCCCCGTAATTAGCACCCAGACATGGACATTAATATCAAAAGCTGCATCTCTTTCCTAATCTGGTTTCAAAATACTCTGTCATCTCAGCCATCCAGACTTCCTGTGCTAATGGTTGCCATGACAGGAATCCTCTCTTTGATCCCTTTTTGGGGACACCCTTCCATCTGCAGCAGTGCTTACACCGGTCACAGCTTCCTGCTTAGCACTGTATGTCTGCTGAAAGGAAAATGGACGGAAAAATGGAAAGCCAGACAAGGTCCTCTCTATATTCAATGCCTATTAACACTATTAACACAGGTAAAGAAATAAAATTAATAAGATTAAATAAATAAAATTAAATAAATAAAATTAAATAAATTTTAAAATGCTAGAAGCTAATTCTGCCTGTGTAAAAATGACAAGAATGGTAACAATGTGATTTTTCAGATTGTATCTGCATCACAGGCTGTGAGCAATAAAATCATCTTGTTGAATCTAAGAGGAATGAAGATGAATTAGCAGCCTATAATCTTGATTTGAGAAGAAACACCTTGGGGCAAAATCTAAAAAGGGCATTCACTGACAGCAGATTTCTCAGACATCAGGAGCTAAAAGCCACCTCCTGGAGTAGACCAGGGCCAGAGGGCAGCTGCCAGTACCTGTGTGCTTTGTGCTCGCCTTTGTCACCCCACCACCCTCCAGCCACAGGGCATGGCATCAGTACTCCCTGTGCACACAGGCATATCCCTTGCACCATCACTGTGGTGTTTTTTTGACTCATTTGCCTTTGACTTAGTTTGTGTTGAGATCCTGAGCATCAAAAAGTCCTGGCAGTAGCTCTGTGACCACGGGGTGCAGGAGTAAGAACTTGTAGCAGATGAAGGGGACTGAACGTAGCCCCTGCTACAGACTGCTCAGACCCCACAAGCCTGGCATGTGGACAACTCAGCCCTCCTCATACAATCTTTTCTCTGTTGCTTCTTTGCCTACATATTGTCGCACTGTTATTATATAATATTCTTCATATATTGTTACATTAAAACTCTAGTTACAAGCTCCAGACTGCAGTTAAACAAAAAACATTGCAGTGATTGCCAGAATCTTCAGCAGTGCTTTCCTATGCAGTGCGACTCTACAGAGCGCAGTCTGCATATCTTGTGGAAACACGGCACCAAGAAGGTGGCAATTAAGAGCCTGGTGATACATACAGGCATTTTGGAAGCCTGGCCACAGTCAGAGAGCTCTGTGGATTTGTTTTATCTGAAGATCTGGATACGGTTTGACCAGAAAACAAGAAAGGAAAAGCGTAAAACAAAAAGCATGTGAAAAGAACCACTCATTGAACTTATATCCTACTCCACCTATAACACGCAAAGGGACAGTGATAAATTTTGGACCAGGTTCCTCTCCCCTCTTACTTCCTCTCCCAAAATTGTGTCCCCAGCCTAAGTAGGAATGTAGAGCTGGAAAGGATATGGAAAGCATTCAATGGGCTGGTCCAAACGCAAAATTGGAAGATACACAAACACTCACTGTGATTTACAGGCATTACACACTGACACGGGCACACATACAGCTATAGGCAGGAAGATAGCTTTTGGCATGCTGAAGGCTGCAGATGCCTGTCTAAGCTTTCTAATTCTACTAAAAGCTTCTACTTTTGAGCCCAATTCTTTCATATCACTGCTGCCTTCCCTGTATTTTTTTTCTTCCACTCTTGTTCATGTAAATACACTCCAGGGGATGACGAAAAGGCAGGTGAAAGGTGGCAACTGCTGCTCCTTCCTCTTTTAATTTAGGACTTGCTTCTGTCTTTCTCTTTGACCAGCCACAGATTTCCATGAGGGTTTGCATACCCAGGGTTGTCTTTGCTTCCAAGCTTAGCTGTATAAAAGTAAGCTCACAAGGAATTCTCCTAATCAGAGTTCACTGAGAAGAGAATTCAAAGCAGAGGATGATGTAATACATCCACAAATTGTGAAACTGAATGAAGAATCACGAATGGCTTTTGGATATCTTGATTGCCAGCTAAAATGCCAAGAGCAATATGAAATAAAGTAAAATCTGCAAAAATGACAGGAAGCAAAGTATGTTTTCCTTTTTTCCTGATAGACTCAGTTAGGACTCTTCAGTGACAGTCTATTAATTTTCTGTGTGTTTTGGCATCAGAAACCTTATGAACACACAGAGATACATATTCTGCTGAATCTTAAAACTTAATTTTAATGTTAATTCAAGGCTTTCACATCAAAAAGCTCTTGGTAC
This sequence comes from Neomorphus geoffroyi, assembly GCA_033558235.1. NCBI lineage: Eukaryota > Metazoa > Chordata > Aves > Cuculiformes > Neomorphidae > Neomorphus > Neomorphus geoffroyi. Next base: position 16,742,516 of record JAUMJM010000048.1, on the reverse strand, counting down.
ATACTGTAAAAACATAGATATTTTTAAAAGATCTTAAAGCTCAAATTATTGTCATCCCCATCAGGATTCCCCACAGCAAGCACTCATCATCACACTGCTGGTCAAACTATCTTGCCAGAGGAAGCTTCTGGGGGGAACTACAGATTCACACAAGATGAAGCAGACACAGTGCCTCTACTGGGTTTTGGACTGTCACTCAGCCACTCCTTCCGTTGACCAAGGGCCACATGTTCTCTTTTTCTGGCATGCTACAGCAAAAACTTAAACAAGGTTCCCAAGAGCTCTCTTTTTCCTCCCTAAGGTTTGAGTTGGGCATTTGACCCTGCTTGAGATGGACTAGTGGCTTCTTCAGAGCTCCCTTTCATTTGCTGTGCTGTGGCTCAGGCATCCTACAGGCTCTTGGGCTTTGCCTCTGCCTCTCCCTCTGCCTTCATCTCTTGACTCCCTGAGAGGGATATAAGTCCTTATATCTGTGCTCTTTTGGTTTTTTACTTGCTCTGGTGACCTTTACATGATTTCTCTTTGTTAGTGGAAGCATTTTCTTCTGTCCCTCAAAGCCTGCTTGCTGAGCTGATGCCACTACCCATGGAGCTTGGCCATCTCAGCACCTCCATTCGCACATAGCGCAGAAAACATCAGGTGCAATGTCAGAGCAGGGAGGACACAGACTGCTGCAGCTCTTGTGAGGCTAAGGGAACTGCTCTTTCCATGGCTGGGGTGTACTGTCTGTGCTGGGGATGGTGTTGCCTAACATGCCAGCCCAAGGCACAGGTCACCATGCCTTAGTTATTAGGCTTTCACAACCATCCCTCAGGTGCCGCAGAGGGCACAGTGTACCTGTGTTGAGCAGCGTGGCTAAGGATAACAGGCTGCTGGGAAATGGAGCAGAGACCCCTGTGTTGATGGTCTGCATGAAATGAGGACTTGCAGAGGCAGCCAGAAGAACCCTTCTTCTCTTTCATAAAGAAGTCTTTGCCCTGGATGTTGCGTGGGGAAGGTAATGCAACCCATAGTTGTGCTGCAGAAATACCCTAAGACCTCACTCAAGTTCAAACTGATCCTTGTCATGGCTCACTAGTGATCTGAGGAGAGTGAGGAATAGGCCTGCAGCCAAACACTTCTTTCACAGACCTAACTTTGTTTGCTGTTTTTGTTGGTAGGCTGACATCTCTTCCTGGCTACACTTAGACAGGTTTGTAAAGGCTCCTTGCTTTTAGATCCTATCATAAGATTGTCTCTTAACCTCATAGAGAAACCTGTGGAAGATCTTTTGTGCATAGGGACCACTGTGAAAGAAGAGGCAGAGATCAGATCTTCTTTGGAAAAGCAAAGGTCTCTGGTGTCTCGTATTATATTCTTCAAGTTTTGAAAGAAATTTATTTATTCCAAATCACCAGAGAAATTCAGCAGACTGAGCAGAACTAGAAGCCTCATGGTTTTTTCTACTCAGTATCTCAAAATAAAGCCAGATCCTCCTCATTCACCAGTGGCTAGCTACAAGGCAGTCATTTGTGTCTGTTGGGCAGCATGGGACTGGTTGCCACTGTGGGCAGAGGTGGGTGACTCCAGGAATGGCTTCCCTCCCCCTGAAGGAGATAGGACTCTCCACTTGGACTGTACAGCTGTCCTTTCGAGGGCTGAAGTCCCACACCCTGCAGGCCTTCACAGAGGGCTTTTGGAGGGAGACACAGCTTCATACTTGTGCTGTGACTGCAAATAAATCATAGAGTCATAGAATCCTAGAATGGTTTGGGTTGGAAGGGACCTTAAAGCCCATACAGTTCCAGCCCCCCTGCCATGGGCACGGACACCTCCCACCAGCCCAGGCTGCTCAAGACTCCATTCAATCTGGCCTTGAACACTCCCAGGGAGAGGGCATCCTCAACCTCCCTGGGCAACCTGTGCCAGTGTCTCACCATCCTTACCGTGAAGAATTTCTTCCTAATGTCTGATCTAAATATTCCCACTTCCAGTTATAAGCCATTTCCCCTCATCCTATCACTACAAGCCCTTGTAAAAAGTCCCTCCCCAGCCTTCTTGTAGGCCCTCTTCAGGTACTGGAAGGCCACTATGAGGTGTCCCCAAAGCCTTCTCTTCTCCAGTCTGAACAAGCCCAACTCTTTCAGCTTGTCCTCATCGTAGAGGTGCTCCAGCCCTCTGATCATCTTTGTGGCTTCCTCTGGACCTGCTACAACAGTTCCATATCGTTTTTATGTCGGGGATTCCAGAATTGGACACAGTACCCCAGGTGGGTTCTCACAAGAGCAGAGTAGAGGGGGAGAACCCCTTCCATTGCTCTGCTGGCCACACTGCTTTTGATGCAGCTCAGGACACTGTTGGCCTTCTGGGCTATGAGCACGCATTGCTGGCTTATGTCAAGCTTCTCAGCAATCACCACCCCCAAGTCCTTCTTTGCAGGTCTGCTCTCAACCACATCATTCCCCATCCTGTACTGAAACCACAGATTGTGTTGATCCAGGTGTAGGACCTTGCACTTGACTTTGTTGAACAGCATGAAGTTCGCACAGGCCCACATCTCCAGCTTGTACAGGTCCCTCTGGATGATATCCCAGCCCTCTGGTGTGACCACTGCCCCACTCAGCTTGGTGTCATCTGCAAACCTGCTGAGGGTGCACTCAAACCCAGTGTCTATATTATCAATGAAAATTTTAAACATACTGTTCACAGTACAGACCCCTGAGGGACACCACTTGTCACAGTTCTCCATCTAGACATCGAGCCATTGACCACTACTCCCTGAATGTGACCATCCAACCAATTCCTTATCCATCAGTCCACCCATCAAATCCGTATCTCTCCAATTTAGAGACAAGGATATTGTTCGGGTCAGTGTCAAAGGCTCTGCAGAAATCTAGATTGATTACATCCATTGCTTTTTCTGTGTCCACTGATATGGTCACACCATCATAGAAAGCCACCAGGTTGGTCAGGCAGGACCTGCCCTTGGAAAAGCATGTTGGTTGTCTCAAATCACACCCCTGTCCTCCACGTGCTTTAGCATAGCTCCTAGGAGTATCTGTTCCATGATCTTTCCAGACACAGATGTGAGGCTGACAGGTCAGTAGTTCCCATTAAAAAACAGCACAAAGTTGCCCTTCTTCCAGCCACCAGGGACTTCCCTGGACTGCCATGACTTTTCAAACATCATGGAGAACGGCTCGACAACCTCATCAGTCAATTCTCTCAGGGCTCTGGGATGCATCTCATCAGGTCCCATAGACTTACATAACTTCATGTTCCTCAGGTGGTCACAAACCTGATCTTCCCTTACAGTAGGAGAGACTATACCTCACTGATCCCCATCTTTTTGTTCACTGACCCAGGAGGGATGAGGAGAGCTGCTGCCAGTGAAGGCTGAGGCAACACAGTCGTTGGATACCTCAGCTTTCTCCTTGTCTGTTGATAGGAGGTCACCATTTCATTCCTCAGTGGGTATGCGCTTTCTTTAACCTTCCTTTCTGGTTGACATATCTATAGAAACCCTTCTTGTCATTCTTTGCTTCTCTTGCCAAGTTCAGCTCCAGCTGCGCCTTGGCCTTCCTGACACTATCCCTACACAACTGGGTAGCATCCCTATAGTCTTCCCAGGTTTCCTCTCCCTGCCTGCACTACCTGTGCAGTTCCTTCTTGTGGTTCTGTTCAACCAGCAAGTCTCGACTCAGCCACACTGGTCTCTTCCCTTTCCTGCCTAATTCCCTACATCTGGGGAGTGAGTGCCCTTACACGCTGTGGAAAGCATCCTTAAATATTTGCCTGCTCAATCCTGCTCCCTGATGTCTAAGGACCATTTCCTAAGGATTCCTACTGACTAACTCCTTGAAGAGGTGGAATTTTCTTTTCTGAAAATTTAGGGTTCTTACTATGCTCCTCTCCTCTCCCATGTCCCTCAGGACCTTGAACTCCACCAATGCATGATCACTGCAGCCCAGGCTGCCTCTGCTCTTGACATCATTGATGAACTCACTTGCATTGTTGACCATAAGGTCAACAATCCCCTTGGGTAGGGCTGTCTGGGTTAAAAAGTTATCTTCTATGCACACTGAGAGTCTTCTGGGTTGTCTACAGCTTGCCGTGCTACTTTTCCAGCAGATGTCACACAACCACAGAATCATCAGGTTGGAAGAGACCTCTGAGTTCATTGAGTCCATCTGTACCCGTTACTAAACCATGTCCTTGAGAAACTCATCTACCCATCTTTTAAACACCTCCAGGGATGGTGATTCCACTACCTCCCTGGACAGCCTGTTCCAATCCCTGACCACTCTTTCAGTAAAGAAATTCTTCCTAATGTCCAGTCTAAACCTCCCCTGGCACAACTTGTGGCCATTTCCTCTTGTCCTATCACTTGTCACTTGTGAGAAGTGACCAGCACCCACCTCGTCACAACCTCCTTCCAGGGAGTTGTAGACAGTGATGAGGTCTCCCCTCAGCCTCCTCTTCTGTAAGCTGAGCAACCCTCAGTCAAGATGGTTGAAGTATCCCAGCAGGATGAGAGCCTGTGAGTGGTTTGCTCAGAAGTCTGCTTTTGACTCAGTAAGTAAGCAAAAGCAGGAAAACAACAGTCAAAGTAGAAATACAGACTACAGTAAATACAATTCATGTCCAGTTAGCACAGTGCAATGTTCATCTATTTTTCATACATGTGGAGCAGGTAAGCGTATTGTTTTTCTAATCACCTAAAATTACTCTGTTTCAAAAGTTGATTGCAGCCTCCTAAGTCTCATAAAAATATTTGTTTAATGCCCATTTTCTGGACTTTTTTGTTACCTGCTTTCTACAGTGACATTTTACAGCTGTTCTCAATCAGATATCCTATTGCCTATTTCCATGTATAAAATTCCACATATGAAAAACTTTAATAGGAGCTGGATTGTAGTATGTGCTTATTTACTAGAAAGTCAGTCTTTGAAAAAGTAGTCATGACTTCCAACTACTGCAAAATGTGTCTCCAGCTCTGCCAGTTAGGAAGTCTGCCTGTTCAACCTGTGAAGCTGAGGGCGCTTCAGGAACCATCAGACCTGTCCAGTAAACTGTACTGATCTTTTCATCTCGATTTCCTGCGTCATCTCAGCTCTGGACCTCAGCTGCCATATGGAGTCCCGCTTTGTAATCTGAAACACACTTTCAGCTCATAAATGTGTTTGTGTTTAGAGCTACAAAGGACACTTTCTCGGTGTTCAGTAGATTTATTTTTTTTTAAAGTATATGTTTATGAATTAAAATGTCAAGCCACTTGGCATGTTATCATGTTCATACTAGCTTGATTCTCATATGATTTCTTACTAATAATAATGAAAGTGTACCTTTAAATAGAATAAGGATCCTGATCCTCAGTTACAAATTACTTTTAATCTCTTATTTTCTAGCTGTTACTTTGCTGAATATATTTTCCTGCTACTTTTAAGAGAAATGTAAAAATCTTTAAAATGTTTGCTATTGCATCACATTGTGAGTTAAAAAAAGTAACTGATTAGTATGTCTCATTCTCAACCCTGATTTTGTCCAAGACTTTTTTCTTCTTAGGCTCCACTGTTTTTTGCATTTTCTAGCAACACTGAAATGCTGTTTTTCATTAGTCAACTATAGCTGCTTGCATATTGGTGCCCTCAGGGTGAGACGGGACACCACATCTGTGGGCTTGCATATCTTGGTGACTTTGTAGCTTGAACTTCAGTGAATTATTTGAATATTACATACATATAAAGCTGATTTACATTGTTTCTTTTTCAAAAACAGTTTGGGACTTTCTGTATTTCAGCTCTGAAAAATTAAATTTATTTTCTCTATTCTGTTCTACATATTAATATCATGAGAAACGGAGAAAGGAAAACTCAGTGCAGGCTGAGCTACCCTGTACTGTGCGCGGGAGAAAGTCATTTTTAAAATCTTGACTTGTAACAGAGCAAGGAGGTCAAGGGACTGTTTCTACTGCCCCTCGGTCCAGCTTTGGTCATAGCCTTGCTGTGGCTGAGGCAATACTGCAGCAAGATGCAGGACTGGGTGGTGATGCTACCTGAGCCGGAGCAGTCAGCCAGCCTTGGAACCTGCCCAAATGGCCACAAAGACATATGCTAAGGACTTTCAGGCCTTGTGTGCCATAAAAATAGACTGAGAATAGAAAACATCTACCCTGAGGGCAGGCAGTGTGGAGTACTGTGGCACTGGGAAGACACACAGGGAAGCCCCTGAGCACCAGAAATGCTGTCCCATGCCCTGTCTCACTGGTGCTGGCTGGGGACAATGCTTAGGCTGGAGCCAAGGAGGCAGAGATGTGTTCAGCAGCTATTTCCCCTGCTTACAAGGTGCACCTGTTCCTTTTCTAGGTGGTTGTATCAAGTAGTTCGGAAACTTTTCCCCTTCTGAGATGATCTCAGCACTTTGCTTCTGTCTGTCACCTCTAATGGGTGGGCCAGCTTGCTGCAGGGAACAAACAGGGCTCCCATTGCTATCTGCCAGACTGGAGGGTTTGCGGAAAATCAGAGGTAGTGCGCCATGTCGTGGGCTGTGGGGCATGCAAAGTGTCACAGTGTCCTGCTACCAGCAACTGGAAGCAGGTGCCTGAGTGGGAGTGAAATGGGTGCTACCTTGGAGCCATCCTTTGGATTCCATCCTACCCCAATGCCTGCAGCTTCGCGCAGCTGTGGGTGCCACATCATATCAAGGAGATGCTGGGCTTCTGCATCACAGATGTAGTGCCCCACTGCCTTGGATCCACAAAGCATGGAGGGATATCAAAAGAGCATATGTCTCAGCATCAGCTGTTTACAGCAGCCAGCTGTCCCGCCTGCTTAGAGCCATATGCACACTCTGCCCCTCAGGTCCATCTGGAAAGCAGCTTTATTTGAACTGGGATGGGATGGGCACAAAGGTGCAGCCTGCTCTCCTGCCACACCGCTCATCTCAGCCTCGCTGCCTGTGCCTTTGTGTCAAATGAATTATTAGAACAGCAGCAGGGAGTCCAGCAATACCAATCAGGAAGGGGAGTTCCTTTGCTCTTTGATTTAGCTCAGAGGAGGGAAGATGAGGTGGTCAGACATTAGAAGTGATTTGAACATTGTAAGAGGTTAAATTAAATTAAGGGCTTTTCAGCCTAGAAAAGAAACAGCACTAAGGTGGTGTGGCAGAGGCCTCTGAAATAGCAGAGAAGGAAAATAAAGATCATTAATTCCTCGTGGCTCTTAGAACAACTACTAACCGGCACAAAGGAAGAGCAAAAATCACAGACCAAACCTCCCTTCAACGTGCACAGAGTCAAAGCGTGAAACTCATTGTCGGGTTATAATCTGCCAAAAGGCATAAACAGAGAAAAAAAGTGTTAGACAAAGGAGACATCAAGTAAAGACCACGCAATCTTAATCTCAGAATCTTCAAGCTATCAGATACTCGGGACAGGTACTGCATTGTTTATACTTTTATAAACATCCAGTACTGTTAGAAACAGAGTAGTGAATTAAATAGGTCTGTGGACTGATTCAGTACAGCTATTTTGCTGGCATGTTAACAGAACAGTTGTGAGATTATTTAATAGCTGTTATGAATTATTTTATATTTCCAAATCATGCTTTTTGCGAATGAATATAAAGGAAATAATTTACTACCATCAAAAATAAGTCATGATCATGTGTTTGAAATCATTGTGAAGTTAATGAGGAAGAAGTCTATTCTCATTATACCAGGATGAGGAGAGAAGAAAACAAACAGAAATACAGAAGAATCTAATTCTCAAGGAGGTGGCAAACCACAGCATATTTTCTTATTCTTGATGAGCAACTAATGCTATTTAAATGCAGTTAGGATAACCATCCCAAAAATGTCATGGACTAGGAAATAATTAGTTTTATTCCAGATTATTACTTATTCTTAGACTGTAGCTCTGAAGCTCCAGAACCATGGGCTGGGCTGGTCAGCTGGTGAGAAGTGACGCAGTTTCCGAGGGTTTGTCACATTGAGGTAATGGAAACCATCCAGGAGAGTTTTGTGAGACACAGAGTTTTGAACAGGGGAGAATGATCTGCAGTTGTATTAAACCGAATGGTGAAAGCATCACATACTTGGTGCTTTAAATAATTTCTGTGAGCTGAAACTGAAACAGGTACAGGGGCCTAGTTTATGGGTGGCATTTTTAGGCTTCGTTTCTGCTTTCATTGATTTCCTTGTTTTGGCCTCTTTAATAAATTGGTGCACCTGTGGTTTTTTTGCTAGTAGCAAATGAATCTGGAGCCACACAGGAGGTGGGGACCAGTGGTCAACTGGTCAAGCATTAGATAGCTCCAGCTGCTAGTTAACAGTCATTTAGATAAAGGCACTGAAAGGCAAAGTTGGGATTACTGACTCTACAGAGCTGCAGACCAGCATCCTGCAAAGAAAAGGGGCATGTTTTTGATGAAGGGAGAGTGGCATAGCTCCCCTGACAGCCCTGTCCCAAGTGCTACAGGCACCAGTCCTTCTCCTGCCACCACTGAGCGTGCAAGAGTGACTTGCTGACAGAAGCACCCCTTGAATTACACCTGCCAGAGTAACCTCCATGGCCAGATGTGGTGACATTGAAGACAGGTCCCTCACGTCCTGAAGCACCCATAGAGAAGTTTCTCAGAGAAGGGTAGCTTCTCCAAACCCCATTCCCCCTCTGTGCATTACATCACAGCAACTACATTGACAAGGCTATGAATGTTCCTTGTCACCAAGAGGCCCCATTTGTAGACATTTTAATGAGCAAAACATGCTTTTGTGCCTTGTGTCTGGGCTTGACCTTGCTTTGAAGCACTTTCATACATCTCCTATCTTGACTTTGCTGTATCAGAAGCACAGCTGGAGCACGCTAAAGCTGCTCAGAAACTATTCTGCCTGAAAAAAAAAATCAGCCATAGCAATTCTTTCACTGTCAGATTTCTTAGCAAAGTATCTGATACTTGAATCTGTGGACCAAAACATTTTTGGCTTTAAGATGTCCATTTGAATAGAAATTAAATGGATGACTTGGGGGAAGCAAACGCTTCCTGCGAACCATGGCTCATGAAATGTAGCTTCACACTAAAATATGATTAGCCATAGCATTTATTGATGAAGAGTGCTGGAGTATATATTTTAGAGTGAATTTCAGAGTTGTCTTACAGGTCCAAACAGCATGATCAGCACATGACTCAAAGAAGCAGCAATCCCTCAGCAGTGAACTGAGCTGTAGTATTACTTCAGACAGGGAGTTCAAAGTAAGCTGCAGCTGTAAGCCTTGGGAACAGTACCTATTTCTCAACTTTAAACTATCTCCAACAAAGCAAAGGGTGGCACTTTTTTTTTGTGAAGGAAGTGGTAAATCCCTGTTGGTAATTATTAATTAAGGAATAATTTTGCACTTCAGGACAGTATAAACTATTTGCAAGCACCTTGTCCACCACTCTGGCACAACACATTTGCAAAGGAAGCTGGGGGGAGGAACAGAAGCAGTGCTCTTCTATGTATTATTCAAAAATATATTCATCTGTAGAGAAAATTCACCAAAATAGGTCATCACTCTTTTTAGACTTGTAAAGAATCACAGTTCCAGCACATTTCATTATTGCTACAGAGATCCTTGAGCTTGGCTTTCCGATAGTGGGAAAATGTTAGGCTTCTTGAGTTCAGATCACTACCTTCCCTTGACCACTAGAGCTTAGATGCCCTACTGAGTAATTTTAAGCTCCTTTCACTGGAAAAAAACCCCCATCAAATTACAGAATGTCTCAGGTTGGAAGGGACAAGGAAGGGTCATTCAGTCCAACATCCTGCTCCTTGCAGGACAACTTAAAACTGAACGATATGACTAAGCCCATTGTCCATACACCCCTTGAACTCTAACAGACTTGCTGCTATAATCAGTTCCCTGGGTGGCCTGTTCCAGTGACTCACTACCCTCTCCATGAAGAACCTTTTTCTAATGCCCAGGCTGAACTGCCCCGGGCACAGCTTGAGTCCGTCTCCTTGTGTCCTATTGCTGGTCACCAGAGAAATCAGCACCTCACCCTGCACGGTTCCCCTTGACAACGCTGTAGCCTGCGACAAGGGCACCTCTCAGCCGTCTCTTCTCCAAGCTGAGCAAACCAAGTGACCTCAGCTGCTCCTCCTAAGTCTTGCCCTCCAAAACTTTCCCCATCTTGATCTCCTTCACCCAGACCCACTCTAATAGTTTGATGTCCTACTTACACTGAGGTGCCCACAACTGCACAGAGTCCTCGAGGTGGAGCTGCATAAGTGCAGCGTAGAGTGGGACGATCACCTCCCTCGATGGGCGGGCTGTGCTGTGCTTGATGAACCCCGGGCCCCAGGACATGGTTGGCCCTTTTGGCTGTCGGGGCACACCATTGACTCAGGTGCAATTTGCCATCAATTTACATCTCTAGATCTCATTCTGCAGAGCTGCTCTCCAGCCTCTTGTCCCCGGTTTGTACCTATCATGGGATTACCCCATGTCAGGTGGAGAACCCAGCACTTACTCTTGTTGAATTTCACGTGATCGGCAACTGCCCTGCTCTCCAGTCTGTGCAGAGGTCTCTCTAAGACTTCTCTGCCCTCGAGGTCCACAACTCCCTCTAGTTTAGTATCATCAGCAAAGTTACTTAATGTACGTCTGATTCCTGCATCCAGATAGTTTATAAAACTATGTAAGTGTGCCAGCCCTAAAATCTAAACCCACTGGTGTCTGGCCACCAGCCCAATGTAACCCCATTCACCTTAACTCCTTGAGCCCAACCCATCAGCTACTTGCTCACCCAGCATATTATGGACCTGTCTAGCTGTGTGCTGGACATTCAGCTGCACCAGAGTTTCTTTAAAGGCCCTAACTCTCCCACTAGTTTCCTTTTTCGTGTTTCCTTAACTTAGTGGGATGGGATTTTTCCTCTTTCTCCCACTGTCCCTCACACTCATCGTCTCCTTCCTACACAAGCATGGCAGAAGAACACAACAATGGCCATGTCATTATTTCCAAGGGGAAATTCTAATAAGGGACACTTGCACCAAACTCTGTGGTCTTCATACAAACATAGGAGTCTTGTTCTTCTTAGCACCTCCATACTTTGAGGTCACTGGTTATTTGGGGAATCAATAAAGAAATGGGTTTTTTTTGTTCTTCCTCCAAATACAGAGTTTGAGCAGTCTTGGAAAGTCCCACAACATCTACAAAGCACCAACTTATCCAAAAGTAAGTGGCTGAATAACAGCTCTACTGCACCTGAGATCAACAGAAAGACAGGGGTTGGGACTTACCAGTTTTCAGATCTTTCCTCTGTTGTATTTGTTGAGTTTTATAGACCGTAGTTCAAAATTGCAGAAGATCATAAATAGTCTGAACACTCAGAACTTAAAATCCCAAACTTTCAAGGACACCGGAAAATAAGAACAAAGATTTGAGGAGGGAAGGTATCTCAAGTGCTTAAACTGGGTTTTTCTGGTAGGTGAACACCTTTGCTCCATTTCAGCTCTAGTGTGGGCATTGCTGTCAGCATTTTATTTTCTTTACCCCAGAAGAAATGAAGGAAACATTAGCAGAATGCATTTATCTACCCCACCCTCCACCATGCTCTGTGCCTTCTTCATTCCTGCTGAACTACTTTTCTGTTGCTATCCTTCCTCTCAAATGGAAAGACTCAAGTACATGACTGTCAGGGCAAGAATTCCAACAAGGCACTAAACCAGGCTGATGAACTTCCGTGTAGTATAATGGAGCCAAGCACACACTGGCTTTGGGTTTCTGGATCCTTTAGCCATAAACGAATTCTGGCAGAGAACTTTTGTTACATTGCATTTGATTTATGTTTCCAGCTAGAGTAGATTTTTTTAGCTCATTTCCTAGCTCTTTTTTATTGCTCTTTATATGCCATCTGTATTTCTCAGTTGCATTTGATAAGCAGGTGACTTTTTAAGAGTATATTTTCTTTTGTGGAGTTTCTTAGATTGCAAGATAAGGGACAAAATGCATACTTATTAGGCTTCTCAAACCTTTAATTTTAAGGTGTGATGAGAGTTTGGCCCCACTTGTGGGGCTGCACTTAAGGAGTAGACTTCTTTATCAACAACTCCAAAGAAATCTGTGCTGTATATTTCTATTGTTTCTTCAAAAGGTCTTATTACCCCAGAATTCCCATAAAATGCCTCATGGTATATTTCACAATAACCAGGTAATAATCAGTATCGTGATTGTGTTTTCTGATAATGAACAGAATTCTTCACACATATTAGCCCAAGCAGCAATATAATTATCATTTGACTTGTTGAGTCAAAGAATTGTTTTTTCAGGAATCCTCTACTGCTAAAACAGCAGGCAAGCCTCACCATTCTCACAGACAAGTGATTCTTAAGCAATTTTGCAGGCCAGCATCTACACAGGTAGGTAGTGGTGGACAGAACTATGTCAAGGACATCACCTAGTCAAGGTCCTTCGTAAATTTACTATTGCACATTTTCTCTACTTTTTTGTGAGTACTACTCTATAAGTTGTCTATGATGTTAAATAGGAATTTAAGAAAAGAAGTCATGATTAAGGAAAAATATAGTTTTAAAGACTCATTTAATGGTGCTTTAGGCTGCAGATAAGACAATATTACTGTATCCAACTACTCCATAAAAGATTACTGCTCAGCAATTGCCAATAAACCATTCTCCGTCTCTGAAGGAAAGAGCACAGGAAGTGAGAGGCTTAAACTGCAGCAAAAGAAGTTTTGGTTGAGGGCAATACCTTCTTTTCTCTACCTATAAGGAGAGGCAAGCAGGGCACTGCATTTCCTAGGGAGGTCATGAGGTTGCAACTGTAAGAACTGCCCAAGAACAGGTTATACAAGCATCCGTCAGAAATTATGAAAGTGTAATTGCTTCTGCCTATGGGCGTGGGGGAAGGACTAAACAACATCTCCAGAGCCATTCCAGTTCCCGTCTGTTACTGCAAGTGCCGTTCTGCCGTTTATAGAACTGCTTCACCCTGGAGTGACTTATTAAAAGCATCTCAATGTCTGAATAGAACTGTACCAGTTTGGGCACAGAAATCAGTTCTGATGTTATTAGATCGTTTGAATTGCTGCAGAAACAGAAGAACTCTGATTTGCATTTGTATGCAGAAAAAGGAAACTCTCATAGTAATAGTTCTTTGTTTGGTCAGCTTGTGGGTTTGCTTATCTGCATGTCCTCCTCCATGCATTTTTAAAGAGAAAAAGGACTACTGGCAATGTTACTGGTATGCTTAGTACTTCCATGAAGCCATGTCACTTCTCCATCTTGACACACTCGCTTCCTGGCCTTTCTACTGGTTTATGCTGCTCTGTGGTTGTGCCTCCTGCCCTCATCAGGCTTTCTCTGGCTTTACACCTTGCTTAGGTGAGCTTTACACCTTCTGCTTACGTGAGTAAGACAAAAGCTGAGTTTCAATTTAAAGGGGTAGGCCTGAATTGGTTTAAGGAGGGATGAAGATTTGACGAATTTGCTATAACCGCATCTTCAACTTGACTGCTATTAGTTGGTCTGCTGTTTGGCATGCTAGCGGCTAAAAACATTCAGACAATGCGTATCCTTTTTATTCTCTGCTACAGTGTGTGAGACTTTCAGAGGAGATCATGGAGGTGAGATCAAAGGGTGATTGGTGATGATAGGAAATGAAAGTCAGGCTAAGTGGAACATCAGGGAAGATCAGTTCCTTTGAGTCTTGTAGCTTGTCTATCTATCTCCTGTCTATCAGACTGGAGAAATTCACTGCTACCTGTTTCATGACCCTCATTGCAGGGAAACTCCACTGGCTTCCTGTTGTGAGCCTGAATCCTCTTCAGGATCACATATTAGTGAAAAGGAGCCTCCATTTGTTCCTGCAAATCTTTCATGGCTGGAAATCTCACAGATGTACTCTGCTTGTTCTGGCTACTCATTAGCAGCTGCTAACTCACTTTATCTTTCAGGTTTGAACACAGTTCACAAAGGTGCAGAATATGAGACAAGACACATAATGAAAATAACACGGTACTTCCCTGTGATTTGTATTGGCTAATCTTACTTCAGGCTGTGAGGAGGATCAGTTCATCTCAGTTCATTAGAAACTAGTTCCTTCGAGAAAGAAGCTGTCTGTGAAATAACCTGATCCATTTGGAGAGACTTGTGTTACAAAAAAGGAAAGAAAACAATGTTCTTCTTTGAGTCAGCATCTTTCTAACACAGATAGACACTGTCCTGAAACATATAGTGCCTGTTGTAATTCTTGTAATTCCTCCTGGTATTACAAGAGGAAGTGAATGTATTTTGTAAATATCTAAATTCTCTCATGCTATCAGACAGACCTAAATTATCTTTGAGCAGGGGCACATACACAATAGACACTTTCTCAGAAATCCCCATTGGTAAGAAGTTGCTTAATATTATAATTAGCATTTTGCACTTTTTTCAGAATCACAAGCACAAATCAGTAATTTTAATGGAATCATTGTGCCTTTCCAATGTATAGGACCCTAGTCCTGAGCAATGACTACAACGCCATACTTCAACAAGTCTCTTAATTAGCCATATCATATTTGAAACACAAAATTTTGCATAAAGCTTATTTGAAGTATTTGAATATGTGTTTTATCTTTGTTGGAGCTTATTTATCCATCTTGGAACTAAAAGTTGTGTTGTAAGAACTGTGTTTAATGAATATTCAGCAAACAAAAAACAGAGACACAGGTAAGTAACACTCTGAAGACAGATAAACATAAAGTCTAGCATAAGCCAAACAGCAACAATGGATTTGGCTTCACCTTTACCACCTTAATCCTTCCCCTTCTTATTGTTATATGGGGTTTGGGTTGCTCTTTGCCTGGAGCCTGGTTTTCAGGTAAAAGCGGGGTAATATCTTCTCCCTCTTCTCTGGAAAACCACATGTCATTTCTGTCTGCCAAGTCACAGGACCTAAGCTTCAACTGTTGGCATGAATACAGGGCAGCTCTAAGCAAAGTGTGCACGTATGTCAACTCTACAAGTTTGCAATGCAAAGCCAGAAACCTGCAAACAGGCAAATATAAACCTTTTGCATTGTAGAGACTCTAAATGCAACATCCATCTTTGACCTGAAGGTTTTGCTTAAAACTCCAAGTATCTATGTCACTTGGTGACTTGAAATATCTTTTTTTAAATACTCTTCTTTCTACCCTCTGCTGGCACTGATATACCAAGAGCATGAGTTTAACACATGTTGGGAGCACATAGAGTCACCAGAGCAGAAAAGCAAATGTATGAGCAATGGTGACACTGAGAAGAATCATATGTCAGCCCTGGCATCAGTAAGATTAAAACAGCAATGAAAAAAGGAAGAGAAGTAGAGTAAGAGAAGACAAAAGAAAAAAGCAAATAAGATAGGAAAGAGCACACAAAAAGGTGAACTACATTGACATAAATTGTTAGATATGATAACATTTATTCTGTCAGAACTTTTCATAATAAACGTATACTACAGGCCTTTGATTAAGCTGCACCTAGGAGTGACAAGTTCATAGATAACTTCAAAGCCTTCACAGCACGGCCATACATACATTAAACAGTTTCCATCATTCTCTTGCAAAAGGAAGTTTCATATCCGACCACTCCTGAAATAAATGGTTTTCTTTCCCTTCCTCTTGCAAGGTCTAGTAAAAATTAGCACTCTGAATGCAAACTCGGCTTCTAAAGAACCATCAGTATTCATGACTGGGAATGAAAAAGTGAATTACAGATGAGTGCATTCAGTATGCCAACTGGTGAATAAAAACAGCTGCTGGTGGCTGCCAACCGTGAAGCTCATGTGGACAATGTTATGCTTAGAACATTAATTAAACAAGATGCATGCTGTCCTGGAGTCTGTTGCAACAAAAGTGCCCAATGCCTTGTAAAACTTTACAAATGGAGTCCAGCTCTACTGAGTCACTGTCTTTTAGAAGCAATGCAGACAGAAATAGCATAGCTGTAGACCTTTTTCTTGCACATGCACTGGAACCAAACGTGAACTATGCACTCTCACTGTAGGGTTTAAATCTGATTCCCGCTAACCTGATGAAAAGGATATGCAGAACTGGCGAGCCATTCAATCATTCTTCAATATCCATGTCTTAGCCTAAGCAAGAGAAGCACTAATTCATGCTAACATTTTATAGAGCTTTCTTATGCCAGAACACATTAGATCAGAACTGGGATCCAAAGTTTGGTGTGAAAACCTAAGTCCACGTTAAGTAGGCAATGGTCTGTTCTCCAGCATGAGTATGTGGACCGAGAATCAAAATACTTGAAAGCCTATTACAAAATTAATCCCTGGCCAACTCTGTCAGCTGGGCAATTTCCACCTCCCAATTACAAGAAGGGAGGATTGGCTCCTACCACGCTTGGGTTGTGTTCATTACAAGGGAGCCCAAGCTTCGCAGCAGTATCAGAGACGTCCTGCAAGTTCAGATCTCCTACGATCTGCATGGGAACTGTGAGAGTCCATGCAACCACATCTCCAATACAGTGGCAGTGTGCAGGAGGATGGGGTCACTTGACAAGTGCATGTTGTCATGGGTGACTGCGACAGAAGCATGCCTTGCGGCACAGCCTCTTTTAACACAAACTTCTCCAGGTACCATATCTCAGTATCTTTTGTCCCTGTTATCTGCTGCTGTGAACACAGCCCTCAAAGTATGTTAGCCTTGAGCACTCTTGTGGGAGCGTGGGAGGCTGCAAGTCTGGCACACTGTGCAGAAAGCTTGATGGCTCTTCAAAGGACAGCAAGTTGTTATGATGCTCTATGGGTTATATATGGCAGCACCTCACTTTCTGCTTATTTACTCGTGATGAACATTTCTGTGTGGCACTTATTTTGCCTTTCCTCCTGGTTGTGGGACTCCTTGTTAAACATTTCCCTGCAGGCCTCTCTCAGCTGAATTTTGTTTGAGCAACTAGTTGCTCCACCCCTCTCTCATTTCCAGAACATGGTCTCTTTTCTCCTCCAAAGGCTCTTTCTTAAGCTACTTCAGATATTTTTGATTTCTAATGCAGCAGTCACCTGATGGACAGAAATATGGATGCTGTATGCAAAGACTGAGACTTTTTTCTCCAAGTGTGCACGATGCATTTCCCATAGGCATCTCTTCCAGAGACAATCTTTGCACTTTGAAAGCTTCTCTCATCTGGGATGTTTTCATTCATTAAAAGGGTGCTTCCCATTTTAAATACCATAGATGTCTCCCACCAGGGCCCTCTCAGATACTCATGTGGCACTCATGGCTGCCCATTTAATGTTTCTAGCACTTCCCCTGGACATGTCCCTGCAGGAGAAGTCCAGACCTATTTCACAGACGTAGGAATGGAGATGCAGAAAAGCTAAAGGTGGTATTGAGTTCACTTTACCTACACCCAAAATCAGGCATCTTATCAGATCTAGTCATCTAGACTCTCTCTACAGTCAATGAAGAAAGACAGGTACATCCACTGTGTGATTTATTCATGCTTTCTTGGACAACTGTCCTAAAATAGGTGGAATCATAGTCTGGAGATGCCTATCTGTCTGCTTGAATGATAGAGGAGAACTAAATAACTAGCTTAGATGGGATAGCTATCTGCAGGATGGCTCTAGGTAAGTGCTGAGCTCCTACTCCGAGTGATGTACTCACGCTCAAGTGAGGAGCTCAGGCTGAAGTCAGGAGTCACACACTCTCTCCCACTGCCTGGATACCTGCTCAACTACAGGTTCCTTCTCCTCCACAGAGATATTTTTTAGAGCAGGAAAATACTAAAACTTTTTCCCTATGTCTCTGACATGACATCTCTGACACCATCATTTTCCCATCCAAATGCTTTTGAAATGCAAAAGCTACTTTTAAAATACAGATGTAGAGTTTTTGAGCTGTCTTTTTGTTCTCTTTTTAAAACAGCAGCAACAACAAAAAAAACCCACAAGCAGAAAAATTCAGGAAGAAAATGCTCAAGGCTAAGGTACGGTTTCTATCTAATTTGAATTCAAGTAAGTTTTTCATTATTTTTAATTTTAATTATAGCCTTCAAATATATAAAATTGCATCTGAAAATAGTACACGAGCTTAAACATACCCTAGGACATCAGACAGAATCAGACACTGCTAATTTTGAGGCATATTGTTGTTTTGATCAGCATAGCATCACAATGTCTTCCTCTACATTCTCAGGTTAACTAAGCAAGAAGTGAAATGTCTTTAATATACCTTACAAACATACATGAATATGACTCTGAGGTTCAGTGAGCAGATTTGACCTTCAGAGGGGATACTGGGACTCCTTCTCAGTCATAAAGTGCCCTGGAGAATGTAACTGGAACATATAATTTTCCAGAAGTATTGTTTAACTAACCATAATTGTTCTTATATCATATATATAATTTCCTAGCAAATGCTGGGAGATTTTAAGGACTGTCTGTATCTCAGCATTAAAATACAGTGCCAGTGTCTCAGAGGTCTTTCTATAACTTCTCCTTTTGGTTCCTTTTGGTCCGTTGAACCCTTTTGGCTCATTCCCATCACATTCTCAATCATGAATTCATCGGAATAAGAGTCCAGGACATGATCCAAATGGGATTACTGTTTCTCTTCTCTACAGTGCTTTCACTGAAGTCTATCTTATTATTTCTCAGAGAACATAAGTGAGAGTTGGAGTAATAGTGAACTGCAGCAGGTTTTTTCTTTACAACTCCTGAAAGAATTTCATGCCACGAATG
Organism: Neomorphus geoffroyi; assembly: GCA_033558235.1. Lineage (NCBI taxonomy): Eukaryota > Metazoa > Chordata > Aves > Cuculiformes > Neomorphidae > Neomorphus > Neomorphus geoffroyi. Next base: position 16,723,819 of record JAUMJM010000048.1, on the reverse strand, counting down.
AAAAGGAGCTCTTTCACCTACAGGCTTTCAAGGTCTTTTGAGAGTAGTAAAGATGTCAGAACCCCTTCAAAAAGTCTCTAAATGTATTATCTTTGAAATATTAGGCAACCTGATTCCACAGGTTGTTAATAGCTCTCACAAAAACATACCAGTGATAATGAGCAGTTATGGAGCTGAATGGGGAAGTTCACATCTTTCCAAAGACCTGCATTTTAGCTTGTTTGCTTGCTTGAAATAAGACAGACCTGGAGGGTTTTGCAATGTACCTAACATTTAACTTGCAGCCAGAAAGACAGAAAACGTGCAACTGCTTTTTAATTTCTTTTTTTTTTCAGTAATGGAGTTTCAAATTCTTGTTCTGGGCCACCTTAGAGCACATTCGTCAAGAATTTAATGGTGGATTGTAAATTAATTCAAACTCCTAATTTGTTTCCTCCCAGACAAGGAAATTTAGGGGGGAGGGGTGTTCTGTTACTTGCTGAATTTTGAATTATTTTTTTTATTTTCACAGATATTTCAATTATTGTGTGTCCAGGCTTGTGTATAACACACACCACCTGCAGAGAAAGTTTGCACACATAATTTCTGTTTACTCCTTGGTGCTCAGTCCTCAGAATTTCTCACACAAGTCCTGTATGGATGTGCACAGTTCTGGTCATTGAGATCACAATGCATGTTAGTGCTCAGAAGAGAATGCAAGCAGGTTTTCCTCCAGTGACTCATATGCACAACATACTTTTAATCTTATTGTCAAAGAAGAACATTAGACATTCCTTTCAAATTTGTAGCAGTACGCTAGAAATTACAGACATATAGTGTGTTTTCACCACAAGGAAGACAAATTTTCTACCTACAAAAATGTAGAACGCAAGTAAAGTTGAATCTACTGTCCTTTCAGGCATGGAGACTTGATTGTGGCTCCCATTAGAGCTGCGGGGCAGCCTGCTGCTTATGACATCTGGCTTTGGAAATCTCTGAGTCAGACCCTTACCCAGCTTCTGCCAGCCCACCCTCCTGTTGTTGGTTCCCATCCCATCCCAGCAGGGTCACCCATTAGCTGCTGAAAAGATATGCAGACCCCTCTTCCACCACCTGGGGCTTGTAGAGACCCTGCCTGGCCAACTCAATGAGAAACAGAAGCAAAATAAAGGGCATGACCCTCCCTTGCACTGGTACAAAGTGCCACCAGCGAATCGTTGGCCCGACCGAGTGTTTGTATCTCACCCTGTCGCAACATTTTCCCATTTGCGTGCTCAGGATTTGGTTTCACCTTTGGAAAAACAGCTCCAACCTACAGCCAATGTGCTCCATCCTCCGTTAGTAAAGTTCACCGCAAGTTGGCTTTGTTCCCACTTGGAAAATATCCTCTGCACTAACAAGCCACTGGCCAAATTTCTTCCTGGGCAGCCTGAAACTTGCCAGACAGAAATGAGATCTGTAAAACTGAGCTGACAGCATGAGGTCCATGTAGATGTTTCCAGGCCATTTGCCAGACCCTAGTGGCCTACTTTTAGAAAGACAGATTGAAACCATAACAAGCTAGCCAAGATCTTCTCAAATCCTTTTAGAGAGACAAAACTCTGCCCTTGCCAGACCCAATCCCTGGTACTGAAATAATTGCCAATGGTTCTAAAAAGACATAGCAGAAGTAGGTAGGGAAATGACAATAGAAGCAAATCTGAGAGAGCCTCCAATCACCACTCCTCCTGTGTGAGGTTGCCCAGAGAGATGGGGGAGTGGCAGGTTCTGGGAGTTCCCATGCATGTGCCATGGAGGTTGTCTACTGGGCACCAAAAAGGAAGAGAACAAGCCCCCAACATCCAGTAGCAAAGCAACTGCATGCCTGGGAGACAGCATGAGAGACTAACTAACCCAGAACCTTCTCTCCGGCATTCCTCTGGTTGTGGTCGTGTGGCCTGCTCCTCCCCCCTGGGCGACCCTCCTCTTAGCAGTGCCTACCACCACAGCTCCCTATCACATCTTGTGGGCTTTCTGGGGTCCAACTTGCCTAGGAATTGATTTTCAAAACCCAGGATGTTTCAAGGATTGTAAATGATCCACAGCTGGTTTTGTATGTGTGGAAATTCATGTAGAACACAAGCCTACAAGAATTTTTAAGTTTGCATCCTTAACACCCCTGGGAGGTGACAAAATATGTAGACTTAAGTGAATAACGTGTCCTTTCAAGAGTGAGTAAGACATTGCCATTGCTTGACATTAATCAATGTTCTTTTTTTCCCTTTTGAATGAACTTATGCACAGGAATTACCAGGGCCAGGAAGTGGGGGGGTTTAGGTGGCGACTCTTTTCTGCTGTTAATGTGCTGTATTTTTCATAAATGTCTTGTGAAATAAAGAAGTAAAAGTACTTTGTGTGCTCAAGTATTAGTGGATCTCAAACAGAAAAGTACATGAGATCTGGTATTTGCAAAGGCAAACAGTACTTACAAGGTATACAAGCGACTACAGAGCCCAGCTCTCTGAATATTTAATATATTTATTTATAGCTGACTGATTTGGGACTAAAATATTGGAACACGTTCACATGTTCTTGTTTCTCCTGCCTCAGCTTATAGTTGTTTTATCGGGGTTTTTTTGCCAGTAACCAAAGGAAAGAGAACCTTTTTTAACCACAGTACTTGTCTCCTTTCCAAGGCATAAAAAAATAAATAAACGTTTACTAATCCCAACCCACAAATTGTGGGAAGAATCTTTTCTGTCCAGCAGCCTTTCATCCTGCAAAAATAAACAATAACATTGACTCTCTTTTACACGAAAGTCCAGTACAATATAGAAATCTTTCATTAGAAAGGGAGAAAGGCAACAGAAAAGCACACAGTCACAGCATCTTTAGTAAGAGAACAAGACTTTGATTCTTCAGCATTCAGTGCAGCAGCCCAGCTTGGAACAGAAAGGCTTGGGAGTAGAGGAATGAAATAATTCATACTCCCTGGACAGTTTCCTTACCTTAACCACACATCCTCCAGTCCACAGTTTTATATTCTTGAACTTTTGCCTTGTCCCCTGGTGCATGAAACATGTGTATGCTGTTAGTGTTTTTTCTGCAATTAGAAAACATTTTTTGACATTGAATTTGATGCTAATCTGTGATACTCAGGCACATGTTGCTACATATCTTGTAAAATCCTGGGCATGGAAGTAATCATGATTTTTAGTATGCTTGTCTGTATATTACCTAGTTTGGTGGAGAACTTTGTGTAAATCTTTTCCTGTATATCTAGGTTTGCATTTTGGATAGATAATCCTTTGCTGCTTTTTGACAAAGCTTTGCAGTGTATCAGAAGACAAGGCTGTTTCTCAAGAGTACACTTTGTGCTATGTATAAAACAACATTAGTGACAGGGTGTGCTTTTTTCGGTTGGAACAGACATTTGATACATTAGCCAAACAGGGACTGCAGCCAGATCATAATTGGATATGTATATTCAACATCCTCAGCCCTTCAGCCAATTGGCTGGGACTCCAGGAGGCTTATTAGTTGAAATGCAGCTTTATCTTTTTTGCTAATCTGACTAAAGTGAAACCATCAAAGAAGGAGCCAAAATGAAGAAAAGATAGACATACCAGACCTTAGGCAGCAAGCTACGGTTCAAGAAAACTGTGACTCATTAGGCTTTGCAGGCAATAGCATTTGCAAAAGCACACCAAATCTTTTTCAGGCACCTCATTTTGTCAAATATTTGTCATTGTGCATCTGAAAGAACTGTTTATATATGATGTCACTCAGAGAAAAAATTAATTCATTTAGATTCAATCTACGGATTTTGATTGGAAGATTCTCTCTTGCGTGGTTCATCCTGGTGAGAAGTTTAATGCATTTTAGTGAAAAAGAATGACCACGACAAAGGGATGGCAGGAAATGGACAGATGGCTGTTGCAAAAGCAGTGGAACAGGAAAAGTTTTGCAGGAAGATTTGAACTGTGTGCGAATTATAGGCCCAGCATTTCTGAAAAGAAATTTTCTCTAACAGTTCTAAGGAAAGACTCCTGCTGAATTAAGGCAGAACATGGATACATCCACACAGAGCTCACTGTAAAATAAGAGCTTGCATGTTCATTTAACAGACTAGCAAACTATAAGACAGTTCGGTATAATGTGCTTTCACATGCCTCCTCTCAGCTGATGCCTTTGCTGTGTGTGTACTGATAGGTTCTGCATTGGCTTGACACATAAACTTAAGCAATGGATTACGAGTGAGGGGTAAAAATGGAAGCTGTAATGAATGTGTAAGTGGCAATTAGGCATCATTACTGATGGACAATAGTATGAATACTAAAAAGGATGATCGTCATCCAAAAATAGTCCATGAACACTTCAACCACCATAATATGGAAACATTTAGAAAAGATTTATGTGGACTGTTTTGTTTTAAGCAAGGCAAGAATTATTAAACTAAGAACAGAGACAGTGATCTAAATGGTTAACTGTTTTGTACCTGACAATGATTAGTACCAGATGCTATCTAGAAGCATTAGGAGTTGATGACAATCCAAGGTTTTCTTCTTAAGTGGTTAGAGTTAATATAAAAATCAAAGAGATATGTCTGAGCGCTTAGTTCATTTTAAGGCTAGCAAGACATCCATCTTTTAGCCCTCAACACAAGGGAGGTAATTTAAATGAGTGTAGCAAAACACTCTAAGAACAAGAGTCAAGAAAACTGAGTGTCATCTCCCATCTACTGCTGGTGGAGTTCAGTCACATGATGGCCATCAGGGATGAGATGAACTGCAGTGATTTGTGCTTCACTGGTATTTTTCTCATGTCTGGCCCCTGTGGAATAACTGGGAAGGTCTGTTTGAAGGTCTTCCACAGCACCACAGTCAGTGGGGTTGCTGGTTTCCTTCAAGCCACAGCTCTGGGGTAAGATATGACAGGCCTTGGGGGTTTGACCCCTAGGGAAAATGCATCTGGTGATACCACTTTGGACTCTTAAATCAAATATGCCACCTCATGAGATGTTCTCGATGTATAAGCAAGAGCCTAAAAAGGATCTTTTAAACCAGAGCAAAGTCACGTGTAGTAACAGAATCCCCTGCAAAACCCCATCACCCTTCCAATGATTTAATGCTGCATTTCTTCTCCTTTTCAGCTGCTCCTAGTATTGTCAGTGAAACCAAGGGATAACTTCTATCCTCATAACAAGAGCTTTCTGCTTTGCCCTACTGCATTGCCCCTGGTTCCCTGGCCTCAGGGGTGTCTTCCCTGCGGGATGAGGACCCTTCTCAAACACTGCCTTTGCACTTCTCATAGGGGATAAAACCCTAGAACTTCTGTCACTTTCATGATTTACATAACAAGTTTAGCTTCACAACTAGGGTGGGCTAAAACCAGCCAAGCAGCAGTTTGAACACTTACAATCACCTGATCATACCCTTGGCTAGTTTCTAATCCATAATAGAATATTACCCAGCCAGACAATATTTACTTTTTTTTTGTTAGCCTGTGGGTATGAGGCAATGAAAGGCAGGGCCAAGATCTAAAAAAATTATTTTACAGAATTCACTGTTCTAGTCTATTCATAAGTAATTGAAACAAGCCCTTACATTTAAGCACATGGGATTTTTTAAATGAAGGAATTTAAATGTGCAGAAATGAGCTTTTACAAAGTATGGTTCTCCTCTTTCTTTCTACAGTTCTCCTAATCTGTCTTTACATGTTGCCTCATTTTATAACAGATGTTAACATTATTTAAGCCCATCTACTTAAAAACATTCTCTTAAACAGTACAGTTGGCTAACTAAACATTATCTCTAGTAAAGTACAAAAAGTAAAGTTGTATCTGTACAACAATGTGCTACCAAAGAGTTTTGTTGTTTGCACCACAACTGTAAGAAGCCAGCACTTGCTAAAGCCAAAGAGATCCTAGGTGTCAGAGCTGACTATACTTCTTGTGGATTTTCCAGGCTAAAATTCAGTGATTCTTGAGTTATTCTACTTGGCTACTGTGAAATAACTTATTTAATTGATTATTTTGCTAATATTCTTCAAGAATTGTTAATCTTTTCTGTCCCCTACAGGTGGCTTTTGTTCTTCTGATCAGTTATCTTGCATTTTTATTCATCTCAACTAGTGAAGATTTTCAAGAGAGGATGGGTGGTGGATAGCAAATACAAACCACATATTTCTGATAAGAGGTCTCCGGAAGACGATCCATTGTACAGAAATACACGAAAGTTTCAAGATACACAAAAACTACTCTTGATGCCTTAGTTACTGGGCTCTTAATGCAGACCAACTATTAACAGTTAAGGAAATAGGAGAAAGGGTCAGAATTACACCATGAAGCCAAAGAAACAAGAACAGCAAATCGCCATCTCCATGGAGAGTACGGTATAATGACGAATGAATTTACTCTAAGTCCACAGCGCAAGTACAGTGTTGGTAGCCTGAAAACACAGCCTGGAAGGAAAAAACCTCCATATGTCTGCTTCATTACATGTTCAAAGTTTAGATTATCCTCCTTGATGAAAAAAAAAAAAAGAAAAAGAAACAAAACCAAAACACAAACAAAAATCCAGAACTCCATTTCTGAGCAAGTGGAACGAAAGTGTTGTAAACAACCACAACACAAGGGGTCTTGCAAATCCATGAGGATGCTTGCTGACAAGTGATGTCATTGTGGACTTGCACCACATCGTAGTGGCTTAAATGTTGAATAACTGCAAGCTCATGAAATGAAATTTTGATAACTGCACTTTGGAACTTCATGGTGAAAGATTTATAATACCTCTTAGTTAAACCCAAATCAAACAAGTAAACCATGGTGTGGTCTCAGTTTAGCTAATGCTTGGACCAGGACCAGGATAGTATCTTCAAATAATTGGGGAGGGGGTAGAGTTGGAGGGGGGTGTCTCCTAAATTACGCTTTCTTTTTCAAATCTGTTTATCTGCCTGTCTTCGCTCTTTTGTGGATCCCAGTGCTAGAAGAGCTGGAAAACTTCCAATATGGTTGTTATACTTTATACATATACTACTACATATAATACTTGACATTTAATATATACTTAATGCAAAGCATATTTAATTATCTTTGGCTTATGTTTTTAAAAAAAGGTCTTTAGTCAGTAGAACTCCTGTTGACTATAGCTCCAGTTTGCAAAAATATCTTTCAATATAATGGACCTTTTTTCCAAAAAGGTATGCAGGAAGCAAAATTATAATCTCCAGGAATAAGCCTCAGGATTTAATCCTTTGCCATTAGTGTGGATCTGGTCTGAGTAAAGACTGCTGGCTGCCTAACTGGATATAGGTAAGCAGCAGCGGGATGCAGGTCCCCACTGCTGGTTGCTAGTGTGGCCCAAACACAGCAAGGAAAGTATGTCAGCTCATAGGAACTCATAGGAACATGCCAGATTTTTTTGCCTTAAAGCTGCTTGGCATCCTGAATAACCTGAACAACCTGACTTTAGCCATTAAAATGACTGCAAGCTAGATTGCATAGCTCTGTGAGCTGGCTGCATGTAAAAAACAGGAAGGCAAAATCCTTAGGACTGTTGCCACCAGCTGAAACCTACAGGCCAGAGGAGGCTAGTAGGAACAAGACCTCAGCTATGCCAAGAAGCTGGGAAGACCTGGGGCCAACTTGCAACACAGGGCACTGAGTTGTCTGTGATGCAGGCTGCATCCATGCAGTAAACTGACCATGAGGGCTGGGCTCCTCATACTCACACAGCAAGGGAAGACAAGGAGAGGGGTGACAACAATGCATGCTCCAAAAAAGGGGACTTTCGCTTTTCACTAATGTAAAACTAGGGCAGTGACACTGGGTTTGGTGCTGTTGGTTCAGATTTGACTGAGGGCTGACAGGCCAGTCTAGACCTGGGGCCCCAGCAAAGCTGTATAAAAAAAAGGAGAGTGACAGAGAGGGAAAGGGAAAGGCAGAAGAACATGGAGAATTTTACTGTGTACATCCTGGGTTCTATGATGTTCCCAGCTCTTCTTTTCATATGATGTAGGTGGGGAATGGGCCACCGGGAAAGAGGAAGCAATGTCCCTTTTAGTACTCTTCAGTCAGCCTTAGGCACAGTGCTCCTGCCCAGCTTACCTATGTGGTCTGCATGTGCCTGGCTAAATAGGCTGGCTCTGGAGCCTTTCTGAAGCGCCTTGCTGAGGACCAAGGCAGATACAAGGGTATGAAGTGTCATCTAGCTCTCCAAGAGGTAGAATGGGGGAGTAGTCTCATTGTTGGCTCCACTGGTGCTTGTCACATGCTTAATATCAAGCATGTTCTTGTTGCTTTGCTGGTTTGCAGACAAATTACTCCAGATTCATAAAGTGGAGGAAAGGGTGGTTCTTTGACGGATTCACAAATGGATGGCTGTAGGACTTGGAAAGAGGTTATCTGAGAAACACTGTCAGGTCCCCTAAAGTACATACACCAGTCCTAGAACAGAGTCCTACTGGGAGTGGTACAGGTCCAAACTGAAGAACTGACTGTCAAATTTACAACCTATTTAAGAAGAAAAAAGAGGCTGCGGAAAAACATCACATCCACCTCAAAGTACATGATGAGCAAGATGCCATTAGCTTAGCAGCTGACACCTCCATTAAACAAGCACAACTGCCTCTAGCTGTCTTGTTACTGCATAGCATACACGAGGGTCAGAACAATGTCCCAAGAGATGAGCTGATGGAGCAGCTGGCAAAGATATATGCTGGCCCATGGCAAGGTTTACACGACCTACACTCAGGGCATGATGGTGAGGTCTTCTGAACGCTTTGGCTGGCTTGCACAGCTGCATCATTCTTCCATGTTCTACCCCCATACACCACAACAGGCAGCTGCCGCACAGCTCCTGCTTCAGCATGTCACGTTACGTCATGTCTTGTGTGCTGCAACAGAATTTAGGTTATATCAAGATGAAATCATAATTGTTCTCATCAGCAGTATAGCTGTTATAGCTGCCTCCAAGAGCAACTCCTCTCTTTGTGAGGTTTATGCCAGAGACTCAGGAAATCACCTATCTGATTTGCTTTATCTCCCTTCTCTGGGCTTGCTGAGGACTAGGCAGTGGATTTACCCTCTAGCCCAGAGCGAAGGACAGTTTACTCCTCAGGACAAACTAGAGACTGAATTATAATTCAGCTACTGTCCCAACTTTGCTTCTCTGCACATCCATTCCCAGCCTAGACTCCTGCCAATGCAAACTGCCACAGGGGCCGGCAGGGACACCAGCACTCCATGTGGGAGCCACAGGGTACAATCTTTCCCTGTAAACTGTTTCCACAGCTCCTACCCAGTGTCGGCCAGCAGAAGCATCTGTAGAGCAGCAGAGGCCTTCACCATGGATACGAAAAGGCAGGAGGTCCAAGCAGTGGAGGCAAGGCTGACATTTTACATGTACATGTTACAGAATAGGCTCAGCCTCCAAAGCTTCATTTACAATTAGTGTTTGCTGCTGGCAAGTAGGCTGAGGGACAGCCAGCTGCGGCTCCTGAGGGAAGGACACTGTGCTGACCAGAGCATGGCACCACCACCAGCAGCTGAGCAGCTGAACAACTGCCAAAGTCCTTCCTCCTCCTCACAGAGCAAGCAACCAGCACGTGGACAGCATTGGGTTGAGACACCAAAGGTCCCCTTCTCTTATGTGAGGTGTCACAGAAGCAGGCTGAGCAGTCTTGCTTGTATTAGAGGGTGGTGTTGCTATAGCTGGGCACTGTTTTAACTACATAAACAGCACCATTGACCCCAGTGCTGCATTTCTACAAAATAAAATAGCTTTTTCATGAAACACGAGTCCAAAAGAGGGAAATGCTTTCATTAAAAATGAAGGGTTCATGGAAAGTAGCAAGGGCTTGGAAACTCAAACTGTTCTCTTTAAAGACAGCAGCACTCCAGAGAAGAAGGTTGATGAACACTGATTTTTACTGTAACTTTGTTAAAAACACAGATTCCCATGCAGTTTTTGAGCCAGCTTATTTCTACCCTAACAAGCAAGCTGAAACACAGTCTTGCATATGCTGCTGAAGGCAGAGCCAGAAGAGTCCAACACAATAAAAATTCTCTGTTGCCCTCAAGCCTCCATCTAAAACTCTATCCAAACCTGAACTGAATTATTTCTGAAAGGGTAATTACTTCTTGATTACTTTTTACCAACCTTTAGGCTCCCAGGCTCCAGGCAGAAGTTGAACTGTCAGATGTCGAAAGGGAGAGAGAAAGAAAGAAAATGTTCATACAATGAGTCCAGCCCAGCTGGAAGAAGGAGGTACAATAAATCTTCTCTTGTGGGAGATCCAGACCGCTTTCCAGAGGCTGTGTTTTTTTCTGTGTTTCTTCTGTTGCATTTCTGATAAGTCTCCAAACCCTGACAGGGCCTGCCCTTGCTGCACAGAGCAGGAGAGGAGGAGATCTTGGTACCCACGGCGCATCGCAGATGTCATAGCACGAGGAGGGCAGATCACCTTCTGAGTTCCTCTTTGACTCTCTGTGGAGGTGGGTTATGAAGGTGTCTGTTTTTTCTCTCCCATTCCAACCACAAGCTAGCACAGACTGAGAAGCTGCCAGCCCTGCAAAGAACAGCTCTCCACCAGCACATTGCTTAGTGTCGTTGCTGGTGTAGTGCACAGGGGAACTGGGGTGCACTCCCCTTGCCAGGAGTCACCCGGCAGCCCTTGGCCAGACCAGGTGGTGCATTTTCAACCCTTCCTCCTTCCCTCACCCCAATCCTCACAGTGAACGTTTCAGGAGACGGGGCTTGAATTCTTCCCTATTTGGCTCTGCCTTGCTTGGGCACAACAACAACCTTGCACACCATCCAGCCAATTTTCCACATCATCCTCAGCAGCATATGAACCAATCTGCATGCTGACATCCCTGCTGGGGCCAGATGACAGTTCACACAGGCTGTGGATTTTTAGCCTAGAGCATTACCTTTCTGTTGCCTGCTTTCCAAGCCAAGGAGTCTTATTGTTGATCATTCTCTCTACACAAAATCCACTTCATATTCCTGAATATTCTTTATCACACTTATTTTAACCTCTTCATTTCTCATCAGGGGTAATGGGTACCGGATAAGGTATTCCTAAAAAAGGCATGTGACAATTTCTCTTTTACTTGTTACTCATACTAAAAGATCCTCACATTCACTTTTCTTAGTATGGAACTGGTGCTAGTGAAGAATTGTCTACTGTGATTTCAGACTTCTTGGATTTCTTCTTGAGAGTCATTTGCTAATTTAGAGTCTATCCATATGTGTGTAAGGCTGGGGTTGTTTTTCCGTGAATGCATTATGCAGAAAACTCTTTTTAACATTAAATTTCATCATAGCAGTTTATCACCCAGGCATCCATTGTCAGTGAACACTGAGAAAGCAATTTTTACCCAGCAAAGCTAATGAAATAATGCATGGTTTTTCCTTTGTGGAGCAAATATCACCCGTCCAACAGCCTTTGACCAGATGTCTTAGTTATAGCTGCTGTATTTGAGTGAAGAATGCTGCAAGGAACATGAAGCCTAATTCACTCTCAAAAGAAATAGTCTGATCCTGAACATCTTTTATTCCTTCAAGTATTATAAATGATGGCTTCCTTCCTTCATTTTTCTTTGATTCAACAGATGCAACATAGCATCAGGAATAGTTTGGTTAATATTTCATACAAAATCACCATACACTGGTTGGGTTGAATTCATTTCCATAGGTTCCCTCAACCACAAGAGTATCGTATACTTTCTGTTCCTCAGTATATCAAAGCGTAGTGGCAGGATGTAAAGTTTGTCTTAGTCTGTGTGTGTGTGTCTGTGAATCTGTTTCTAGGATGAGAAAGGAAAGTCAGAGAGGGGACGCAGCACTACTGATGCATTCCGTGGGGCCTACAGTTTACATCTCACACATAAGCCCTATCATTTCAAAGAGGCTTTGAGGAAAACCAATGAATTATATTTTCTCAAAATAGTGGAAAACAAATAGACCTGGTTGAGGGAAAGCAAGGCTTCTGTACTGACGATAGTGGGTACTAAAATCAGGCAGGACAAATCGGAGCCATCATGGGCTTTCAGAACAAGAAAAAAGTCAATAGACTCCTTAAGAAAGCCAAAGCAAAGGAGAAAGCCCAAAGGAGATCTGAATTGTGCGCTTGACCAAATGATACAATTTAAATAGAAAGATACTAATTAGGATTTTATTCCATGTTCCTTGTGTCTGGGACACTGGCATACAATTCAGCCTGCTCATGGATCCTAAATTACAATAGTGGTTAATTAACAGTAATAATTATTATTACTAGCTCTAAAAAATGCAAAACCTACAAGACGCATATGTAGCTCAAAGAGACACCCATCCCTAAACCACAGCAGTTTCATTTGCCCTGAATACCGGTTGTATGGGCAAGCAGGGATTCAACTAGGAGAAAATAATAGCAGATATAAAAGTGCAGCTTTGACCAGAAGATATCAGTACTCCATGGCTTTCAATCCATGTACCTGTATTCCAGTAATATCAAAGTATTTTATGATGTTGTCTCCATGTATTTCTTCAGTCACTGATTTTCCTTCTCAGATTATATAGCTACTCTGTTCAAATTCCCTCTCATTTTTCAAATAATCTAAAGATTTATCTTCTCGCAGCAAGTAACTGCTGTAAAAATTGTGCATGACTAATACATTCATATTTATCGTGTTTACTGAGTATTTCAACATCCATTTTTAAGCGCATTTTCCCTTATTTTACTGAAGACTTCTAAGACTTTCGATACCACGTGGCTGTTGCTCATACTCATAATTCATTTCATTTAGAGTTAAACTCTTTAAGATTAACTAGTTGGTGAGTATTCACACAGAACAGAAATAACAGGATGAAAGAAGACATGTTGAAAAGCTTAAACTAATATTTTATTTTAATCAGACCTTTTATTTTTCCCTCAGAGAGTAATAAAAAAATACATACAGCCAGTATAGTTTCATTTCCTCAGGAGCTGCACAAACCGAGCTTTGAATCAGGTGTTGCAGGGGCTTCTGTGGGAAGTGTGGTTTCTTTGTTTGTCCTTTATACCTTGTCAGGCAGTGAGTGAAATCCCAGTAACTTCTTGAGACATTACCTGTTAGTTTTCCACTCGCAGTTTTTCACTGAGGCTGAGTGGAGAAGGTGGGTGGTGGATGTGGGGAGAAACACAGTGGAGGAGGAGAAGGTGAGGAAGGAGGCTGCAAAATCGACACCTAGAGCAGATCTGCCTCGGACCCCAGGGCTCATGGCAACAGAGGGAAACTCCACAAGCAGGCTCAGATTTCAGCTGCCGTTTTGACAAAGAAATGGGCAGAAAAAGGAACAATTTTGATTTAGCAACAACTCTTTGGCCTGTTGCTTGACTCAAGTGGCTTGGATCAGGGAGCTGTTTTATTAAAACCAACTATGGTTGCCTGAGTGCAAGTTTCAGATGGCTGGCTCTGGTTTGGCCTCACTTTCCTGCGTAGCCACAGGCTCACGCTCCCTCACTGACTGCTTTTTGCAGCTCTCTCTACCCTAGATTGTGGCCACTGAAAGAGTGTCTCATTGTCAGAAAACCAGGGAATTGAGTTTATTTACTGGGAGTGACTGAGTTAGAGAAGAAACCAAGGCAGGGGAGAGAAAACACATCTAATATAGTTTATCATTTTGAATAAGCTCTGAAACAAGTGCTAGCCATGCATACTTCACTCCTTGGATCAACAGAGGAGTGCTGCCAGATGACAGGTTATATATTCCACAGCTGAAGTGTTTGCATAACTTTTCAGTGGCTACCATTTAAAGAAAGAAAACCACTGATGGGCCTTTTCTCAATATATTTTTCTAAGGTCTGACATGTTGGCGGTGCACTGCCAGCAATCATTTTGTAATTGGAAGGCAGAGACACTCATATCTCTGCCATGGCCCCTGTGCCAGCTACCAAGATGGGACTGGTCTTGCCTGTTTTCATAATCTCAGCATTTGATTGCTGCAGTGATGGGCAGCCCTCCTCACCCAGGGGGGGTCTTGCCTCCCAGTCTAGGAGAGTGGGGACTTGTTGGATTGCCAATCGTGTGTTATCAATAATGATATCTAGAAAATGTTCATTTGGCCATTTTGGTTGGTTGCCCAGTGACTCTAAAGAAATTGTCTGGTATTTCTCTTTGGAGGAAAGGAAAATGTGACTATATCCAATTTCAACATCAGTTTTTGAAGCATTCCTATCACTGCCCAGATTTTGTCCTTACTAAGGAATTATCCAAGAAGCAGATTTCCTTTTCTTAGTAGAAGGTGCTCAGACAAGCCTTTTCTGTGGCTATTGAGTAAATGTCTCAATATAGCATTTCTCCCTTTAAACTCTGAGGGATTTTTAACTCTTCTGGATTTTTTTTAAATTTTTTTTTTGTCAGGCATTACCCTTTTTGGGTTCTCAAATTATGGTATGGCCAAATCCATGCAGCCCACACACCTTCCCTTTGCATAAGCTGTTGCCTGGCCATCCTGGACCTCTCTCCCAATGACAAGAGGTAGCTGAGTTTTTCACATTCACAAAGGATATTTTCTATTTTTGCTGCAAGCCAAAGCTACTGAGTATCAACTCTGAAATGACAGGCTGTATGCCAAATGAGAATTCACAAATGAACCCTGTAATTAGATAATGCATTACAATCAGTGAAAAAAAATGGCTCTGGGAAGATAATTAGCACTGTCTAACTGTTTTTGATTGCCCTGTTAAAGGGCAGGGTGTGACCTTTCATGTTCTCCCATAGCTGAGATATACTAAGACCACATGTACTGGCTGGTATTTGAATACATTGTGGAGATTTTCTTTTCCCCTCCCTATTTCACTTCTGTTTCCTAAAAAAAAAAAAAAAAAAAAAAAAAAAAAGGGTCTGGAATTAGAAAATACAATCAGTTTTTCCTAGAGATTTTCTTAGAAAATTACTTTGTTGCAGAATGCTAGCAATCTCCTGTTTTCAGGGAAAAAGATAGCCACACAGTACAACTTAAATATAATGAACAACAAGATAGCATGCACTGGAGGGAGATGAATGCTTTATTAAGAAGAGAAATTACATACTTTTTTAGCACCTCTTAGTCTTGTGGGAAGTTTCTCTACATACTGCTGAGGAGTCATGGCATTTTACCCTAGCAGTATCAGGGAATTCAACCCCAGGGATTTCTGATAGTCAATGTAATAATTTATGCACATGCATTGTAAAATTCTCAGCTCCTCAGAAATTAAGTACTGTCATGTAAATAGAGGGTATTATGTATGTCTGCTAATGCCTACTTTGAACCTGCTGCTTGGACCAGAACGTTAGACAAAATTATCTGCAGGTTTTTCTTATAACTGATATTTGTCTACAATTTTCATTAGCTCAAAACCCCAACCTGTACCTGCTGTTAGTGTCAGACAAGCTATTACAAATTGCTATATTATTCTTGTCTTGTCTATTCAGACATAAACACATTTTTCTTGGGTTTTTTGCATCTTAACATGAACACCATGGGCGTAGACTGCAACAGCACATTCTCTATAGAAACGTGATTTAATGCCCAGGACATCCATCATTTCAAATGTGGGAAGCTGCTCTGAAGGTAGCAGACTTTTGGTTACCTTCAGGTTCAACCTATTCCTAGACCCTGCATTATAGACTCTTTTCCATCTCCAGTACAATAAATGCTGGGTTAGGAGAGTGCTACAAAAGGTTGTGTTGTTATGCGGTACTGCTGTGGGTGATTGTGAAAGGAACCAGCTGGCTATGGCCTAGAAGTTTGATACCCCACTGAATAGTCATCTGAACACACCAGCAATCCAGCTTGAACTCCTTCTTGATGATGTATTCACCTGCATATGCTGTGGCTTGAGCATTTCTGTGTGCCAAGCTTCATTTCCATGCTTTTTTTTCCCACCAGCTTTGAATCATCTAAGCAGACCTTGAGGAACAGTGCTTCACCACCACAGATCAAATCTTGAAGGCTGCCATTGTGCCCAAATTCAGCAACCGCTGGACAAGGCAGCAGAGTCCCTAGGGAGCCCTCTACTCTCTGAATGACAAAGGAAATCCCAGCATGAAGTTTCTAAAATCTCTGCAGATTCCTTCTGGGATAGAATGTCACAGGAACAGATCTAGCTATTTTATGTCTGTGGAAAAGTATGAACAAAGCCTAACTTCAGGTAAGAAGTTAGCTGAATTCCCTGTAAGTATGCTAGAAGTACCATGCAAAAAGCCAAAGACCTCCAGCATATGTCGTGTTGGGATTGAGGATCCCTCTTTTTCACTTGCAAAAGGTGCTTCAAAACACTTTTTCAGGTTAAAATCATCTGACTTTGGCTGTGCTCTATTTTTTAGTCTGTACAGTATTTCGCTGGATTCCTTTTCGCATGTGATTTAACAACAACCCCACAGCAGCTCTTAAGTGTCAAAGAAATCAAGGAGCAGAACAGCACAAACAAGAGTGGACAGTTGGAGGGAGGGAGAGCTTGCAAGGGGACTTATATTCTGGGTAAATACAGACTCCTGCTATTTTTTTTCAGGAAAAAAAAAAATACTCTAAAACCAGAGCATTATAAAGCCTAGCTCAACCCACTGGTTTCATCAGTTCTCATTATCGGTGGCTTCCATCACATGTATTCAAGCAATGTTTTTTATAAAAATAATTTTCTCATGGGCTATGTGACATTCAGCTTCTCTAAAGAGACACCCTTTACACATTGGCAAATATTTGTCATTTAGGTCCAAGATTTTTCCTCTGTCAGTTTTACACAGAACCAGAGGATTGCTGTTAAGTTCATCATTAGTCTAATAAAGCAATACTTCGTATTTCTAGGTCATTCACTAAGAAGCTTGGTTAAAAGTATTTCTGAGAATACACAATTTTCTCAGGGTTAAATTCTTTCGCTCTTCCTGAAAAAAAAATGTTCACAAAGGAAGGAAGGAGGGAGGGACTAAGTGCACAAACCCAGATGGTGGGAGGAGATGTGCTGATGCAAGCAGAGCTGTTGTAACTGCTGTGCCACCTTAGTCAGTGGCTCTCCAGACTCCATGCAGACTTTTGCAGAACAGATGGCCTATCCATTTGAAACAGTCAAGGGCCAGGGAAAACACACAATTTACAAAAGAGCCATAGGCTGTTTTCAGGAGCCCTCAACAACTGATAAATAAGAAGTCCGGCAGCAGCTCATCAGTCAGTGGTGGTGTTCCACCACTGATCCAAGGAAAGATAAGATGCAGGTTTAAGAATAATAAGAATTTTTAAAATTGATGGGACTCTTTATTCTAGCAAAACTTTTTGGTTCACGTCTGGGTGCAAACTACAACAGGAACGTACCCTTCCTTAGAAGTGGTAAGGGCTTCTCTCTGCTGGGTAGAGGAGTCATGCTCCAGCAGCCGTGGATAATAGGCAGAGGGTGTCAGCCTTGAGCGTTGTCCTCTCAAGCTAAAGCGCTTGAGCTACTGCGGTGACTGAGTCAGGCAGCTATTCTAGATGGGCTCCTAATTGACTAGAGGCAGGAATCAGAAAGACAAAACCCAAAAGATGCCTGAGACCTCTGATGGATGCCTAGAGAGACATAGAAATCAACCAACATTCTATGAAATAGGCTTTGATTTCTGTGGAGTTACCAGGATAAAAGACATTTAAAATATAAATTAAAAATAAATGAGGAGAAAAGTTAGAAGAATTTAATCGAAATCTGGAGGCAAACTTAAACCTATAAATAGAGATCACATATGTATGTTCTGAATAGAGTCTTGTAGGAGCTAACTGACGAGCTTATTGAACCGCTTTCAGCAGCACTGGAAAAACCTAGGTTCACATATGTTCCCCAGCTTGTCACCCTTAAAGACCTTTAGGCCAGGTGTCACCACTGTCACTAGCATGGAGTTATCTGTCACTTCAGCTGTGGTCTTATTGGAAAGGAGTGGAAACACAGTAAAATAAGACAATTTTTTTGCTAAAGAGTTCACCTAGTAACCACAGATAAAGGCAAAATTGCTTTTGCATCAAAATATACTAGAAGATATTTATCTGGTATTAGGTTTTTGGCTTGGGTTTTTTGAAAACTAGCAGCAGCTGGCATATATATATAACTTGCAAATTCGTTTTCACTCTAAGAGCTGTTGCGTTTTTCTGATATTTCTGATATTTGCGATATTTCTGATATGTTGCGTTTTTCTGATATTTCTTGTGGTAGTGGTCTCTGCTTCATTCATCTGCAGGACGGAAAGGAAGGCTGGCACCTGCAAGTCTGCCTCTGAATCAGCACAGTATAAAAAAATAATAAACAAACAGTCTGTTCTCCAAGTAGAACAATGAAATTAGATAATTCTTATCTAGATAAGAAATTGTTTTTCAAGCCTGGCCTCTTGGTGGCTAACCTAGCAAAATACAGGTGTAGGGAGCTCTTGATTATGTAGATGCTGGGATTGACCTGTCAGATGAGACTGGAAGTTATAAAAACACAAAATCTGCTGAGGTGTGGGACACAGGGCAAGACCAAACAAGAAGGAGAAAGTGAGTGAAGGTAGTAGCGTCCTTGCCTTCCCACACAGCTATGACCTCCTGTAGCGAAAAGCAAACTGGGGAAGGAGTACACAGGATGGTACTGGGGTTTTGGTGCCTCTCAGACACCATCTGCAAGCAGAATGCAAACAATTCAGGAGTTCCTTTGCACAGTCTGTGCATTCCTGCATTGGCCACCCCCATGCTGCCCAGGGGTGCAGGCAGGAGGGCAGGACTGGGACAGTGTGCCTGTGTGGTCAGTGCTCTTCAGAGGACTGGACTTGGCACGGAGTCTCCCACAAGACACTGGGCTAGCAGGCTACTATGACAGGGGCTAGAACTGGTGACTTGAGCAAAAGGCTGCCAGTGTTTAGAAACTGCTAAACAAGATTGGCCTTGAGATGCCAGTCTGAGCACAGTCATATGGAATAGCTGATCTGGCCAGAGACAAAGAGTCATTAATCTCTGAGAGCACCCCCGACTATTAATGAGGCTGGGCTGGGTATGTCTGTTTGCAGCTCATGGCTTTACACAGCAGCTGCTCCCAGGCTTCCTCTCTGGTGGCTACCACAGCCATGCCAGGCAGGAGCAGCAGCAGCATGCAGGTGCTCTGCAGAGTCAGAAGTGACTGGCAGCCCTTGAGCTGCCCTGAGGCCAGGTAGGCAGGTACCTCTTGGAGCTTTCTTTCTTTACTTTGCATCTCCCTCTACCATAATACAAAAAAACCCTGCAGTGATGATGAGCGAAGTGCTGGTTCCATTTTCCAATTTTAAGCATGAACAGAGACATACCATGTGCATCTGTACACGTTGCTGGAGGTCCCCTCCACATTAATCTTTACTGTCAATCATTTTTTCTTTCCGAAGAATGGAGCACTTATCCAGATGTTATGTACCTGCTCTGATGGGTAGCAAAGATCTGTATATTCTGCTGTCTGGATGTTTGATATCATTTACCCAAATATAGTCAATACTGGTAGCTTAGTTTTGTTTGATTTGATTTGATTTGATTTTAAATTTTTATTTTATTTTAATTATTGTATTTTATTTTATTTTATTTATTTTATTTTATTTTATTTTATTTTATTGTCTGCTGGCTTTTTCCATTTCCTTTTATTTTGTTTAGTCCTATGCAATAGATTTCCTTGATCACAACATATATCTGGTCCAGCAGTGAGTTCATTTCACAGATTTTCTTTGCTGTCCACCTCAAAGCTAACCATGACCATAGAACTGGAGTAATACCTGAGAAGTTCTGCAAAAATTAGCCTCAATAAAGCGAAATAGTTTCATCTACATTCAGACCTTTATTGAATTAATTTTCTAGAAATACTCCAGTAAATACTGCCAGTACATCATGAAGGAGAAGTGAATTTGACCTAATCCTGACAGAACTTCTTCTAAAGTTAATTATAAGCTCGTGATTGTACATGTTTGCAGCCAGAATCTTATTTTAGGAATTATACATATAAAGCAAGACAGCAGAAATATTTCTATGCATTACTTTGTGTCTCTTTAAGTGTTTTTTCCTAACATCAAATGCTTCAAACGAGCAGTTCACAATCACCAGGTCGATAATGTTTTGTAGGATCTGTTTTTTTCTGTAACCATATTGAACAGTGAACACATTCCATAAAGCTGCAGACAATAAGAGTAACTAAAAATTGAATAAATTGCAAGTTATATATCGTTCATTGAACTCTGCATGATTGCATTTTTATTTAAAAGAACGAACACTGCTAAACAGAAATGCCTGGCCTGCAAGTGAGATATTCACTGGTTTACAGGCATCCTCCTGTGATACAAGTAATCGTTCCCAGGGTGCTGAGAGTAATGCTACTGCCATTGACTTGCTTCCACGTTTCCTTTTCCACGGGCAGAGGAAGAGAAGCAGAAACGCAACACGTTCTTCCTCCAGCCCCAAAAGCCAGGATGCATGGCTGCCTGACTGCTGTCCATGGGGACACGTCAGCTCTCACCCTAGGAAAGCAGATGCAGGCCTATTAAAAAAAAGTGAACACAGAAAGTGCACAGCAAGCTGATGTGCAGGTGTGTGGCAGGAACTTGTGGGTCTATTGTTCTCATTCATCATAGCAGAAATGTTAGGGCACAGGGACCGCGGAAGCCCTTCCTGGTGCCAGCACAAGCATATCTGCCCTTTGCTAACATTGATCCTGAAGCCAGCAGGATTGAGTACCAGCTGGAAGTGAAACACACTGTTGCAAACACAGATGGATCAGCTCATGGCAGAGCACAGGCTACTTTCTTCTGTGGTGGTACTCAAGGAAGGGTGATGGACATACGAATCTTAGGGCGTACACTGAAATATTTGCAACAGTCTAATGCCTCAGGATAATGGTATGAATATATATGTGTCTATCTATATATATAGAGAGAGTGAACATACTACATTGGGCAGGGAGGGAGAGGAAAAACATTGCATTTGTAGGATGACACATTTAGGTCCTAGACATACAAAAGAGCAGCAAAGTTAATGTTTGTGCTCAGTCTCCTTGGTAGCTACAAATACCCTTAGCTCCTCATAGCCTTTGTCTTAAACATATGCACACACACACACAAACGTAGATAGATAGATAGATAGATAGATAGATAGATAGATAGATAGATAGATAGATAGATAGATAGATATGTATGTATATGCCCTTCACATTAGTAGCTTGCAGGTCAGCTGTGATTATTTATGTGGCAGTGGGTCGAAGGAGTCAGAGCTGAATTTCTGCCCTGGCAGCCACTCCAGGAGCAAAATGGGCAGGAGACAAAGCAGCCACGTGCTGCTATTCCTGCAGCCAGCCAAACAAGTTTCCAGCACAGCCCTACCTCACTTTAGTGCAGGGCTATGCAACAGACAGCCTGAATGTCTTTCTGTTACATTTTTAACGTTATATGCCCTGGTTGCAGATTAAAACTCTAAATGCAGGAAGTGCATTTCATTTGCATAGCTCTGATGGGATTAAATGAGGCATTAGAGTAATTAAGGTCAGAGGGTTTTGCCATTTGCTAAATCCCTAAATATACCTCTACACCAACATAATTCACTAATATCACTGGGCAAAAGGTCAGTGCAACAGTTTATGCCTATCTAGCTTTTCATCACAAAGGGATAAACCCTTTTTTGGTTAAAAAGCTTCTTTGAACACAACACAAATTTTCCACATCAGTATTGCAAGAAATTTTGCCTCAGCTATCATCTGAATTCATTACCTACCTCGAGCCCCGAGTTTGGTTTTTTCTGTGTTTGGATAGGAAAATTAATACTAGTTTTATGCAAATGAGCTTAAGTGTTTTCAATTTTTAGAAAAGCCCAGCTGATATAGATCTCAAATATGCATTCCAATAAACTTCTTCCCTAGTTTAAAATATTAAGGGAGCTCTCTGCTAAAATGAGAACAGTAAACGCACAGAGCACATTTGGAAGATTATGTATTATTGGATACTGTGTGTTCTTATGAGTACGCTAATAGCAGTTATTACTTTTAATTAAATGTACATACATTTGACACTGCTGAAGGCCTAAGCTCCCAAGGCTTCATTGTCATCAGTAATCCAAAGCTGCTCTATTCAATCGAAAGAGCCCTGAAGCAGAGTAATGCTGAGCAAAGCCGCTCTGGGGACCAACACGCATGTATTTGTTGCCTTTTGCAAATTCTGTTTCTCCTTGCCAAACAGATTATGCTAGGTGTCCTTCCCCACTTACAACATTCAAGACCAACGCACTGTAAGCTGTGTCATCCCATATCAGTCCTCAAGGGACTCTGTAGTGCCTCACACTAGAGGAACAGGTACATTGCTGGGCAGAAAAGGGCTCTGCAGAGCTCTCAGCCAGGCATTTGTTTTGTAGTGATATTTTATTTATAACCTAAACACTATGTCATACTTTACCCATCATGTCTCCAAGCTCTCCCAAGTGGTTGATTCATATTTCCAATCAAAACAAAGGATGCTGAAGGAGGAAAAATGGTTTTGAAACTGGAGAATCATTGAAATCACTTTAGCTGTAGTGTGGGTAACTAAATGATGGATTCAAAACTGGTGGAAGTGATCAAAGCAGCTTCAGCACTGTTAAGTGTTGTCAGAAAGTCGTCAAGCTTTCTTGAGACAGCTTTGGTGACATATTTGTCCCTATCAGTGACCTCTATGTTGTTCCAGTCCTGCATCCCAGAGTTTTCAGTAGTGGGACAGCATATACAAGTGGGAATTAAACGCCAAGCAACAAATTTCATGCCAGAGATAATTAAGAATAGAGGGAATTACCTTGCTTCTAAGTAATGAGGGGCAGTAAACAGGCAGTACAAGGCTCCAATCTGTAGCCAAGTGCTGCAACACAATTACATGCAAGCAAATAAATTGGAGGGTTCTCTAGCAGGGGGGTTAAACTATGCCTGCACAGCTTTGCCCCTGGGTCAGACTGTCAAGGGATTGCAAAGAGAATGGGGAGGACTTTTCTTGGCCACTGCCTTGTCAACTTGTGTTTACATAAAGCAGCAGTTATGCTGAAATTCCTGGTTTTGTTATTTCCCCAAACAAGGTGGTTTTCTCCAGCTCCCCACATGCCTCCTCACTCCCATGCATGGCTCTTAGCGGAGAGTGGGATGGCAGTGTGTGAACTTGTCCCTGTGCTCCCTCTCACTAGAGACTGGTGCAATACTGATTTTAGGAGAAGCCCCATGGGCAGAAACTGACACTGCCTTGCTGGTCCAGAAGGCACTGGTCAAAAAGACACGAATAAAGCAAATCATCCTTGGCTATAAAGAAGCCAATGTGCTGAAAACAGCCAATAAAGCAGGTAGTGCCATCATGCTGGTGCTCAGGCTGCACTGATGTTTCATCCTCTGGCACAAGGTGAAGGGGTGTCGTGCCCCTGATAAAGGACTCTTGCAAGCCCACATTGCCATTATGTCTACTTGCCCAGCCTTGCTCTCACCCTCCAGCATCCTGGAGTTCCTGGCACCTGTAGGCTAAGAAACCCCAGGACTACCAACCTGAAATAGTTTCCAGATGCAAGCAATGGCTGGATCAACAAATAACTGTCTAGGTGTTTACCAGGATGTCTCTCCACACAGCAGCTTCCCCGTGCCCTTGTCCCTGTCCTCAACTGTGACATCTAAAGACAAGGGCAGCTCTGCCAATGGTGCTTTGGGTGTAGACTCACCACACTGTACAGACCTGAAATGATTGCATTACCCCAACCACATAATTGCAACATTTTCTCCACTCAAGAAGCCAAAGAGACAAGTATTTGGGGATTATTTTCTTAAATAATCCAAATGAATAAAGAAGAAGAAGGAATCAGCTTAATGTCTAAAAGGGTGCAACTTCGTAAAGGCAACATAAACAAAGAAAGGGAGAAAAGCACTCTGTGAAGCAGAAGACACTTGAACGCTTCTCTCATCAGAGGGATCAACATGGCCTCTTGACCACTGACGGTTCCCAGCATCACTAAAAGAGTAGATGAGACCTCTGTGCTAAGTAAACAGCATCTGCCATCTCCAAGAGTTGCTGGGAAGTGCTGACTATCTGGTGAAGAGATTAGCACTGTCTGACTCCTCTGCTAATAACTGATTTGTTACCCAGGCTTGACAGTGCCTTTCTAATTGTCAGTTAGAACTGCTGACATTCCTAAATATTGCTCTTCAGGTGTAAATAGTATTTATTTGAGTATACTGTGGCCTCCATTCTGATCCTGCAAGTTCAGGTGAGTTCACTGACCTGAAAGAACCAAATAAGGTTTTATCCCACATAATACATCCATTTCATAACCAATGTGTCATTATAATTATCTCCCTTACAAGAGTATATTTTAATTCATGTGCTTGAAATTTTGGGAAGTGTCTTGAGTTGGGCTGTGATGGGAAACACTAAGTTTAATCTTTGGGAAACCATGAAGCAAGACTGCTGAGTCCTGAAGAGTGACATTTAAATAGCTGTGTCCGAGTAGGGCCATGACTAGAAACATTTTTTTTTAAGAGGTAAAAATGTAGACAATTCTACATTCTTATCAGGAAAAATCAAATGCTGAAAAGACACAGCTATGTTTTGTCTATGATTTGTTTTTATAGCTTATATACTGATTAAAGAAATTGCCTTTTCTGAAATTCTCATCAGGGTTATTCATGCCACTGTCTTTTAAAGTAGTCTGGGAAAAATGTTCTTATGAAAATCATAGTCACGTAGTTCTTTTAAGTTCAAAATATGAAGTACCCAAGAGCTATGTTTTTATTCTGCCTTCCTCTATTTTAATTTCTTTGTGTTTTTTAACTACATCTCTGTCGAACAGATGGCCACTAGCTCCTGACAACCATACTTTACTAGTCTTGGCAGTATGATGATGGTTCAATCACCCATTAATCCCATGGCAGATAATGGCTGAAAGCGCCAGATCAGGTCGCTCTTTTTGACCAGATTGTGCAAATCTATATGTGGAGTTTTTTCACTGATTCCTTTGAGAGGTTTTTAATTTGAATGTCCAACATTCATGTGTCAATCATTTTGAGTCTCGTCACAAATCCTCACCCTGTCCTCCTGTGATCTTTCCATCTGGTAAAAAAGCCATTTTTCACCTGCAAAATAAAAATCACTTCCAGAAATGACAGGTTTTCAATGAAAAACATTCCTGTGAGACAGTCATGCCAATAGATGTGATGCCTGATCTCAGTTCACATCTGGAGGCCAAGATGGAGCCCCGCACAAGCACCAACCCAGGAGACGTTACACCTTTACTGGCAGGCACTGAGCATCCCAGAGTGTTGGGCAGGCATCAGGAGAGCTGGCCCACCTTAAGGGTCCACTGGTGGGAAGCAGGCAATTGGTCCTGCAGGCAGCATGCAGCAGGAATGGGAATCACACCCTGACCTGCTTCCCCTTTGTCTGATGTGTTTGTGATGAGGTTTGCAGGCAGAGATGTTGAGCCATAAGCTATTGCCTCCTAGAACAACAGCTGTGGCTCCCACAGCTGGCTGAAGGAATGTGCAGATCTAGCAATTGCTCCTAAGAGTCAAGTAAACAGGTACTCCAACTGATGTACAGGAAAAAAGACTGCGGAAAGGGCCGTTTGAGTGTGTTAGGAGACTCCTACCACCACTCCCAGTGAAGCCGAACGCTGATGTTAGTGGTGGGCAGAGGAGGCCGTGGCAGATGCTGTTTACTTAGCACAGAGGTCTCATCTACTCTTTTAGTGATGCAGGGAACAGTCAGTGGTCAAGAAGCCATGTTGGTCCCTCTGGTTAGAGAAGTGTTCAAGTAAAAGTGAAGAGGCTTAGTCCAATAGCTTTGAACTTTGAAGAAGTGTCAGTAGTTATAAGCTATAAAAACAAATCATAGACAAAACAAAGCCATGTCTTTTCAACATTTGATTTTTCCTGATAAGAATGTAGAATTGTCTACATTTTTACCTCTTAAAAAAAAGTGTTTCTAGTCATGGCCCTACTCAGACTTTGTTGTTCCCGAAAAGCTGTGCTCACTGTTCTCCAGGAGCATCCAGAGGAGTGGAGGAGCACAGAGGGTTTAGAAACAGAGTGATGATCGGTCATCATGAACAGCAAGATGACTGGAGGTTAAGGACATACCAGGTTTAACAAAAAACACCTATGCCAAAACCATCTAGCACACAACTGATAAATAACAATCATGATATTTCATCCTCTTCTACCTCCCAGGTGGACAATGGGAATGTGGGGCTTTTTTCTCTCTATCCCCCTGAACAGCTGTGTGGGGAAAGCTGTCTGTAGTCAGTGTCTCCTGGGGAAAGGCTTGTCTCCTCTGCCTCCACCCTGCAACAAGCACTGAGGGTGTGAATACTTTCTATGCACAGCTAAACCAGTCCACTTGTTTCGTTTTGCATTTTCATGCCGAGAAACAACCAGATAGTTTCAGTTACAGGAACAGAACAAAACGGACTACTGCCATTGTGGTCAGTACACACCAACAGAACCGGCACTGAGAAAAGACTGAAAGGAACACCAGGGAAATATTTTACTACCATAGCTTCAAAAAGTATTGATAATGACTATAAACTCCTTCATAGATGAAAACGCATAACAAAATATGAGTAAGAATTTTATTTATAAACAGGTTTTTTATAAACTACCAGAGGTACAATCTCTATTTTTTCTGCGACTACTCTTTTCTTTTTCTTCCTATTCCCAGCTAGCTTTAGTCTCCTCTATATCATAAACACTTTCTGCAGGTGAGGATATATATTTCCGCACAATAATCTGTTGGAGAAACAACTCAGGTTTTATTCCTAATCATTTCCTTTTTTTAAAAAGAAGGGTTTGCCATAAGGGCTTTCTAAGTGTTTCCTAAAATCATCTACGTGAATTGTTGACCTGTCTACAGCCTTTTGAATTCATCATCATCCAGCCCGTCAGGTTTAGGTTCTGTTAGTAAAAAGGTCATATTGTACTGAAGAAGGTACAAGTATCATGTGACCCTTGACAGAATTCAAGCTGGGTATCAAGTTGGACAAATCCAAATCCCCCACTTAAGTGAAAGAACATCCTGTGACATGCTCACCGATGTGACCTACGAGTATTTATTTATAAATAATTTGTAGCTTAAATTCAATTTCTTGCTGGAATTCATGTCTGATTAAGAGCAGGAGTGAAATTCATAGACTTCACAATGTGTTTACAAGCAAACAGAAGAGGGCCAAAGTACTGTGTGCATGCCCATCTCAACTAGGTCACAATGAACATGTGTACACTGGACATGCACAGGCAGCTTTAAGTCTAGTTTTCAAAAAAAAATGCCGCCTTGAAGGCTAGAATTACCTTCCACAGGTTTTCTGCCAAAGAGTTGCTTTGACAAGGACCAAATATATTGAAAATATTTAAATAGTATTGCATCATGTAATTAATGAATAAAATAATTATCACATAAAACAAGCTTACAAAGAAAAATCAGTCCTCTTTGTTCTGATTCAATTATTTTCATCATACATAAGTGTTGAGGTCATTGTGAGTTTTGCCACTGACTTCAACAGGGCTCAGGATTTCCTCCTAAGTATTGATTAACGGGAAGGTCAGATTTCATACAGAGGATTAAATACAGGCATTACATGTCAGCATTATGAACTTCATGCTGTCAAATGACTCAGATTTTGCACCATGTTTCTTTTCAGTGCTGTGTAAGCATGAGTACTTTGTTCAGAGCTTTAAAGCAACTCAGTGAGATGGGAGGGACGTTAAGTTAAATATTAAAGCAGTTCACCATGAGTCCACAGGGCATTTATTACTAGACCCAGGAATCAATAGCTGTAAGAGTGTGCCTGGACTATGGTGTAGGAGGTAGTTATAAATATGTATTTTTTTCTTATTTCTTTTTCTTTTTTTTTGAGGTGGAATATGTGGAAACTTGGCACTGCACAAGTTATCAAATTTCTTTCTCCACACAACCCAGATCACTTTATTTCCCACCTTGTGCAGCTATTTCTCATGAAGGGCAAGGATCTATGTTACACTAACTGAAGTAGTATGTCTTAGACAGTCATTTAAATTATCAGTTAAGATATCCTGTGTGTCAAATATTAGAGAGATCACCAGAAGCTCATCATTTTTTTCCTTGTTTCCCCTTGTTCATTCTGTCCAAAGATTTTGACCCACATGAGGTGATCTTTATTACTAAACTTTTCTAAATTTATTAGCACCTTTCTAAGTTTCATGTCTTGTAAAGTGATGAAAAAATCTTCAACAGTTATCTTGATGTAAAAGCTTATGGAGAATAAATACTGTTCCAGAAACAGTGTTTCTTACTGAGTGCTTCTGAAGTGTCTGCAGTACCTGCATGATACAGGTCAGGGAAAAGACAGGGAAGCAAAAGAGCTGAAGAATGACAGAACTTCCATTTTCCAGAAGTAAGTTTGCAGCTAGAGTTTTTAACTTCCCTGTTGAAATCTTAAAAGGATTCAATTCCATAAATATCCTGGATTGAGAACAATTCTTATAGGGATTGCTCCTCCAGTTCTGTGTTATTAATATACTGTAAGTCCTGTTCCGCTCAAGTAACCAATGAATGATAAAAGGAAGGGACACTGTGCCAGAAGGGCTTCTAAACATAAATAAGAGTTGGAGCTGTTTGTTGCTGTGTAAAATAGATGCTCATGGTCAAATTTACCAAGTAGAATAAATTTTAACAATTGGCATAATTTTAACTCTTGACAGCTGCTATTTTGAGGACAGGCTTCCAGGTTGAGAAAAGAAGGACATGAGAGTTACCAAACAAGAAAACAGCAAGTGGTGACCTCTTATCAACAGAAAATACGTTCAATCTCACTCAGAATATCACTTCAGTTAAAAACGGATGCTGGAGTGCTCACATCCACTGCCATTACTGTGCAGGCAAAGGCCACAGCTTTCTCCAAATTACACTCACACACTGGCTGCAGCAGGCAGCTCATGAAGACGACGTTGTTTCCTGACCTATAGGCACTTTTCCTGTTGCACAGTTGTGCTGAGTGCTCCCAGGGAATGCAGAATGAAATCCAAATATAAGCAGTTTTTCTAACAATCTGTTATATTGGAGAACATAACAAAACCTTCCAATTAGCTGCAGTGTCCCTCATAGATCAAACACAAATGCCAACAACTCTTATTCAAGTCTGTGTCTAATTCATTTCCATGTAAGCAGGAACTCTGCCTGCATGGAAGCCAAGCTCCCAGCTTCAGGCTTCCCTACAACTCTGTGGACCACACTGCAATTAAAACAGCTGCAAGATGCAGTAGAAACGAGCAGAGATCACTGTCAAGGAGATAGTTCTAGTTTAGCAGCCTCCGCACAGACGCAATTCTTTCTCTTTTAAGCAGGAGGATGAAGACATTTTTCTCATGTTCTTGCAGTTATTGATGCAGTATGTCTCTGAGAATTAATTTTTATTTGAATTGCACTGCCCTGAATCATTCTGTCT
The DNA here is from genome assembly GCA_033558235.1 of Neomorphus geoffroyi. Lineage (NCBI taxonomy): Eukaryota > Metazoa > Chordata > Aves > Cuculiformes > Neomorphidae > Neomorphus > Neomorphus geoffroyi. Next base: position 16,694,453 of record JAUMJM010000048.1, on the reverse strand, counting down.
GTGTCAGCAACTGCAGATAGTCTTCTAGTCCCTCTTCCAGCAAATACTTTTGTTTAAGTGCATAATGCTGGAAAACTGGGATTGAATATAGCATATTCATTGCATACACATACTTCTCCCCAACCTGTATGTGAGTTCAGCACTGTATGTTTCAATTCTTTTTTCCTGCACATTGTCAGATAACATCATTTTTCATCTGTATTTCCTTTGAAGGGCCTTCTGACTTTGACTTCATCTGCTCTCGGATCTTCTCCAGTTCTCTAGAGCATTCTTGCTTTTCCAAGTTATTTTTTACAGCTTAACTCCAGCAAAGTTACTGCTGTTCCATTTCTCTGTTGGTACCAGCTTCCATGCGGCAATGCATTGTTTCCACAGTTACAGATCCAGCCCAGGACTTTGGGCTCAGTCTCTCCAAACCTTACTGAACAATGTGAAGGCTGTTGTTCCCACCTCCTTCTGGAATAGCAACATGCTAGACAGCCCATTCAAGGTCAAGATAATACCACTTCAGAAATTTTCAATTATTTTTCCATTAAAAGACAAACTTTTCCATTTCAAATGGGGGTTTGGGGCAGGGGGGGCAAAGCTTGCTTTAAGGCAAAAATACCCAGGATAGAGTGGAATGCTTTCTTCTTCACCTGCCTTTAACTGCGACCTGACAAAGCTGGGACTTGAAAAACAATATTTGCCTTCTGGACCAAAAGCTGTTTCTCAGCAACTTAATATAAGAGAAGAATCTAACTTTCGACTGAAAGAAGATGAAAGCCTGCACTGGCTAGAAAGTAGCTGATGCTCTAAATTCTCACTCTATGTGCTCCTTTGCAATATTCACAGTCCTCTTTCCTCTTAACCTAACAATTAGCAGCAAGTGGAGGAGTGTATTTCTACACCACATCGTCTGGCTGGGTGTAACCTGCACACAGCACCTTGTGAAAAGAGCTTGTCTGTGTAGTGGTGCCAGGTCTGAGAAATAATTTCACTGTTGCAAACTAGAGTCCTTAACTCAGAATTTAGAGCAAAGAAGAAACACTTACCAGGCGGGAAGGGAAGGGAAGGGAAGGGAAGGGAAGGGAAGGGAAGAAGAGAGAAGGGAAGAAGAGAAAAGAAAAGAAAAGAAGAGAAAAGAAAAGAAAAGAAGAGAAAAGAAAAGAAAAGAAGAGAAAAGAAAAGAAAAGAAAAGAAAAGAAAAGAAAAGAAAAGAAAAGAAAAGAAAAGAAAAGAAAAGAAAAGAAAAGAAAAGAAAAGAAAAGAAAAGAAAAGAAAAGAAAAGAAAAGAAAAGAAAAGAAAAGAAAAGAAAAGAAAAAAAAGAAAACATTCAGTTCGCAATTATAGTCATGGAAGTTGTTGTGCCAAGGCATAAGATGGATTTCTTAGTGCCCAGTGCTTTTTTTGGTCAAAATCTTCAGGGTTTATGGCTTCAAGGTAAAGATGGCCAAGTTCTCTGCTTCCCTCCTCAGCTCCTGGGAGCCCTGGGGCCCTGGAAGACAGTGAAATGCCCAGACTCACTGCTGGAGGAGCAGATCCTGAGAGTGCTTTGAGGGTCACATCTAACTGGCACCTGGAGCCATCTTTATGAGAAAATGGAACTGCCAGCTCACTGCTAATCACTCGGTTTGATTAAGGCTGAGGTGAAAGAAAAATGCCAAAAATATTTGATAATTCTAGCTACAAAGATGTTTTATAACTTCCCTGTGCCTGTGACAAAAAACAAAATAAATGTGAAGTCATATATAGAAAAACTGCAAAATCAAGACAGAATGTAGTTCACCAGCATCTGTGTTAGCACACTTAGCACGGTAGCCTGGGATCATTTCTCTGTAGAGAGAAGTTTCATCCTCTGAGATACTTGCCTGTAAAACATTCACTGCCGTCTTTGTATGGAAGTTAGTATCCAAGGCTAAAGTTCAGCAAAATTTCAGAACTTTTTAAACAGCAAGGATGCCAACTCCAAAACTTTTTACTTAAATGTTTTTTATGTGGTAACATAACAATCTTTGCTAGTAGAAAGCTTCAAGCATAGACCCAGTTTATACACAATCATATGTAGGTGTTCATGTGCTTAGTTATGCATGTTCCTCCTAAATAGGCGAGCTGGGAACCGGCCACACAGTGGCATCTTTGCAGCAGACAGCTCACGTGGGACTTGGGTGTGCATGGTGGCTCAGACGTGACCTGCAGTCTGTGGATGCCTCTCCTCTAGTGCACTTTTTACAGCTTCTGAGATCTTTACCACAATCTCTTTCTTGTGTTACTCTGCACTCCCAGAAACTTTAATCGGGGGGGATATTGCTGGGCAAAGTGAAGGATCAGCACTCTCCTCAATGTCTTGTTGACCGGGATGCACTTTTCCCTTGCGTGCTGTCGACAAGCCCACCCCGGGTGACGCTTACCTCTCCAGCAGAGGGCCCTCTCTTGCCCATCAGCAGATCTGCCTTAGTTGTAAGCGGGTGTTATACTCCAGAGGGGGATTTCTCCTCCAGAAGAAAGGCTCTGATGAGAAGCAGCTGTGAGGTGAGCTGGACTAACAGAAATGCAGCTCTCCTCCTTAGAAACAGCCTTTCTGCTTTTCCTGGACCTAACTAGATCCTGCAGCGTTTTCTGCTTCTTTTCAAAGCCCTTCGTGGTGCCCAGGCCTGTCTGACCTTGCTATCTTCTACTGTGGAAACACATCATCTACCCCAAAGTCTAAGTTATGAAAGGAGAAGAAGACAATGATTCATCTCCCTAAAAACAGATGACACATTTTAATCCTACCCTGCATTTCTGTGGGATATCAGACTTTAATTTATTAAGTTTTTATATGTGTGCAGTCATATTTTATCTCACTAATACCATTCAACTAAAGCCAATGTTGCTGAACCCCTTGCTCAGGGCTGGAAACTGGCATTTGGACCAGAAGCCAGTGAAACATTTCACGACACTAAATGACTTGTGTAACCTGGTGATGAAACAAATGACATTTTAATCTATAGACAAACAGACCCCTAAATGCCTTCCTGTTCAAGCCAGTTTTATATTGTCGTGCTACTAAATTTTCAAGAGAGCCTCTCCTGGTTTATACCCATGGAAATGAGATATGACAAAACATCACTACTCCTATGGGTGGGCCTTGAGTAACACACCCTTTTCCTTGCTCTGAATCCTTGTAGCCTTCCCTTCAGCTGTCCATATGGTTCATTACATACAGAATGTCCTTCAGTCTGTTATCTGCTTTTCTTAAAGTAAATCCACAGAACGGCCCTGGGTTGGACGTTAGACAGCGCCAAATATCTCAATGCACTGCAACGTAAGTAAATAGGTCCAAGGTGTTCAGTAACTAGCAGAAGGCTGTATTCTCTGGTTTGAACATACCTTTGCTCTTTGGGCCTTCAGGTTTGGGGACAGATCAATACACTACTCAGCGAAGTGACAGCTTTTACAAACATGACCAGAAATTTACAATCTCTTATCTGGCAATAATATTTGCTGGCAGGCGGCAGAGAGGACTTACGCACAAGTCAGATTCATCTGATCCAACATAGTAATTTCATTTTGGGTACTTCTTAATCCCAATTTCCTGGTTTTTGACTGGCTTTGAAACACTTGTATGGTTATATAACGATAATTTCTGCCAGTCTGTTTATAATTATCACTAGTGCTCAGATCAATGAGCACTATCTGCCCTTGGTTCTTCTATGATACTACAGTCCAGGGAAACAACAACTCCAAATGGTGCTTTGCCATCAGGCCAGGCTTCTCTCATACAGTCTGCCAAAAACCTGAGAGGCAACACACTGCCGTGTAAAAACAAGAAAAACTGAAGGGAATTGACAAAATTCTGAGATTATAAACACTGTTGGGATATAATACAAAAACACTGGAATAAACATGAATGGGATTGGCATTCATGCTTCACAAAATATGCCAGCATTTCTAAGACTTGGCTGCCTGGTTGCAAACTTCCATACAGCTATGGTAATTATTTTTTTTTAGTGCAATGATAACAGCTCAAGGATAAAGTTCTTCACTTGAAAGGGTGGAATGCACTGCCCAGAGAGGTGGTGGAGTCACCACTCCTGGAGGTGTTTAAAAGGAGATTGGATGAAGCACTTAGTGCCATGGTTTAGACAGCGAGTAGGTGTTGGTGTTGGGTCATACGTTGGACTCAATGATCTCAAAGGTCTTCTCCAGCCTTGTAATACTGTGATACTGTGATAAAGAAGAGTACTTTCCCACACAGATTATCTCAGTCTCCAGTGCAGCGCTGGGTATGTTTTTGTAGGAATGTAGCAATGCGTTAGTTGTCCAACCTCAAGCTATATATACATCACTGCACAAGGTTTGTTTGCACATGTTTTTATAATTTGCAATCTTAATTACTTAATTATTTATGGCTGTCATTAAATACTGCTGCTCTGTGTATGAGAGGCTCCAGGAAATAAAGGAAGTGTCTTGGAATGGGTCCATCTTTTTGCCTGGTGAGGAACAGAGAGGTTCAGAGACGTAGGTACTCCTCCAAATCCTGATCATGTGCCCATGGGCATCTGTGGAGCCCACATTCCATCACAGTGGGACAAGCAAGCAAGCACACACAAGACAGAGAAAGCTCCTGCTTACTCACATCTGACTTAAACTCAGCTTTTCCCGTAGGCAAGGCAGGGACTCCCTATCCCCCTCACAGGACTACTGCATGTTCCCATGGTGTTGTCCACAAGCTTGGGAAATGGGCAATCTGGCAAGATCTCAAAGAGGCTAGAGGGACACTTCATACAGGGAAGAGTTGAGGTTGTTGCAAAAGTGGTATTGGCACAAGGAATATTTCAAATTTACCAATATTGGGAGGTTTAAGCCAATTGTACTTCAAGTCTTCAAATACAGACTTCAAGTTCTGGAAAGTATCAGGAACCTCTAAGCTCCTTGCCTTATAGTAATTAATTTTCAGAAGCTTCGAAGGTCTAGCAGCAGTGTCTCTTTTCCCAGGTAGTCCAGTGGTTTCCCTCAAATCAACCACCACATCCCAATACCATCTACTTGAGCACAGGCAAAGAGATGGCTGGGGAAATGGCACCATAGGCACTTGGGGTCAACTGCCTGAAACCTGCATACATGCACACCTTTTCTTTCTTCAAACCTCTCCTTGGCATCAGGTGCTACTCATGTCAAAAGCAAACATCTGCATGATAAAGGATCAGTGCATCCAGAGGGCAACGCCCAGTCCCACAATTTGCTTTGGGCAGTCTTGCTTTAATGAAGGAGGAAGGGAGGCAAACCAAGAGCTTGCCTGAGGACAGGCAGCCTACCGCTCTGTCAGTACCAAGTTTTACCCTCATACACTGTTTGCCCTCTTACACTGCAGGTACAGATGGGTCCCATAAGAGCTTGCTGCACCGTCAGTGTCCCGCAGCGAGGGGTCTGTGTAGAAGTGCTAGAAGCCACATCTCTTCAAACAGAGGCAGTGGTGCCTTTGGACTGTGAGAACATGGCATACTAGAAGACTGGTGCAAGATCAGAGAGCCTACTTGTGGGGAGCTTGGTGATTGGTTTTTATCCCTGCTTTGCACTGTGAAAGTTGCCAGAGTCTGGCAAAGGCTCTAAGCAGCTCTCTTTCTATGGTCCACACCTCAGGGGCCTCTTAACTGAAGGGGTCCTCATTTCCACCGAATATGCCTAATGCAGCAAATTGGTATTAGTGCTTACTGGGGTTGGGCAGGTCAAAGGTTTTAGAGCAATCTGGATGTGAAAAGCAGCTGCATATGGTGGTGGGGGGTTGGGAGGTAGGGCAGCCCGTATCTACGGAACATGCTGTGTCAAAGTGACTACAGAATAAATTTATCCTCTGGCCCTGCTAATGCGTAGCAACTTTCGTAGAACAGATTGAGCATGCATGTGGGTTTCAGAGCCCGTAGAAACATTGGCTCTGAGAATGACAGCTGTGCTCTCAGAGTTGAAGTGTGACAAGAAGCCCTTGTAGCCTGTAGACAGAAAGCTAGAAATGCTACGATTCATGTCCCCAGAGCTGCCAGAGGCCCCTTGTTCATTGATAAACAATGTCCTGCTGTGCATGCAACTCTAATTTCCTTTACCTTGTCACCTTCATCCAATCTCTCCACCCATTAGTTTTCCTGGGTGTCAGCCACCGTACCATACCATGCTGTAAGTAGATTACCTGAAAACAGCTTGGAGGGGATCAGAGCAACAGTGTGATATCCAGATGTGTGCAAACAGTAAATCAAGTACTGTAAGAGCCGTAACATTTGGATGACATGACTTTTTAAAGAAAAGATTGCATCTTAGGAGTTCTTTGCTCAAATTACCTCAAATTCAGCCTCTAATCCATACTTGGGCAGCAGCTTCCAAGGAAATTCTGCTATTCAGATAAATTATTTGGCTACATCCACGTTATGTAATGCATTGTACTACAGAGCTGTTCAGTCTAACACTGGATGAGCTGACTCCAAACTAGAAACAGCACAGCTGCCCCAAACAGAAAGCACACTGCCAATATTCAAACTTATCTTCATAGGCACTTGTCATTGACATGAAGGTTCAGCTGGTGCTTGCTCAGGACCCAGCGAGGCACTATGACACCCTGTACAGACATGCCTTCAGAATAGAGAATACTGTGAAATAGCATGTTAAGCTCATTTTACCATGACTTCCTAAGGAAACTAAACTTCTATAACCACAGAGCGTTTGTGTCTGTCAACCCCACACCCTGCTCAAAAGTTTTTGAACTTGTTGACTTCCTTGCCAGTTAAATTGGATAGAGATAGAGGCAACATGTAATGATGGCATTAGGTGGCTGCATAAAAGAAGGAAACAGCTCACTTCCAGTGCTGGAGAGCAGGGAGGGTGCACAAGAGAGAGACCCAGAAAAACAGGCTGGCAGTGTACCAGGATGGCTCAAGACAGGGAGTGCGAACACCAGGCCTGGAGAGCAGAAACAGGGAACTTTGAGTAAATCCTCCTCCCACATATTTTAACACATTTCAGCATCCAAGAGCACCACTTAAGATAACAGCACTAAAAGGCAGTGGCTTTTCATTACTTATCTTGAAAAGCAGTTGTGTTTTTCAAATCGCTTTCACACGGTACAGCAGAGTTGAGAGAGTCCAGTTCCCCACCTGCCATTGCAGAATGCTTGATGTCTCTGGTCCTCATGCTGCAGCAGCCAGGACCTTAGTCTGTGGGAATTTATACACGAACAAACCAAACAAAATTCAGGGTTTGAGGAAGGAAGAATGCCAATTTTCCAAAATCATGAGTGCCTTGACACAGAAGACAAGGTTTAGTCTGGATGATTTATGAACACTCAAGCCTGTCTTGCCAGACTGGGACAGGATTTCTGCATCTGAGCAGGAAAGGCTGGTGTGTCTTTGGCAGCTGCTCAGAAAAAGTCCAAAGAAATTCCTACAGGCCATTTGTAACAGTCTCCTAGGAAGAGAGAGACTAGGGGCATAGGGGAGCAGGACCAACACTGCACAAGCCAGCATGAATATGGCAGGACTCACTAGCTGGGCTTCAGCACCTCTCCAATGCTGCAACTGCAGGTACTCCTCTGCAGCTGTGAACAAGTGCCCTCAGCCTCTGGAAAGATGGGTAGAGAAAAACAGGAGTATAATTTCTGCCACATCTTCTTATCTCCTCGTATTGCTGCCAGGATGCTAATTAGTCTTAGTTTTAGTAAGTGATTACGTAAATACCATATTAGTTCTGTTCATATTTCCCTGAAGAAATCAGCAAATTTGTAGAACAATGTGGACTTGCAGATTTATTTGCCAGGCATCATGGACTATTGGCAACTGGAGTCGAGTCATTTATCATTTCACAATGAAGGTAATCTGGTTAACAAACTACATTTCTTTCACAAGAAAGGAGCGACAGTAAGCAAATAGATAATGACAATCAAAAACCACAAGAGGATCTGGAGGAGAAAGCAAATTTATTTCAGCCCATTGGGTTTTTGTGTTTCATTCTCTAAGGCTGCCTGAAAATTCATTTGTTCCTATCCAGAATACTCTGTTATATAATTATTCAAAGACACAGGGAAGGATTACACATTGGCCATGTAAAAGGTCTTGAGGGATTATAGTACATGAAGGTGCAAACCCCTCAGTCCTGTGAGCTTTGACAGACCCAGAAGACCCATCAGGGTGCACACCTCCTGCTGACCGCTGCAATGCGTTGTGCACTTTTGCTTCACAATATGTGAACGACAAAGAAGTTTGATGAGCAAATTTGCTGTTGTGTCTATCTTCTGAGTGCAACAATGAAAGAGAGGAGAGGACACCTTGGAGGCCATGCGAAATCCCCTTAGCACAGCCTGGAATGATTCGAAGCGTGCCAGTGAAGTACATCCACCAGGCCTTTGGCCAGACCCATCTCCACTCCTCATTACTAAGTGCCCTAGGAAAATGTAGCTTCTTGAATTTCTCTATGAGATGAGGCAGGACCTGTCTGGTGCCTCTTCAGGCATTAGGCTTCCCCAGGCTCCAGACCTGGGACCCCCAGCTTGTAACATCTGTCTTAAATCTTGATGAGCAATGGGAAGGCACACCAATGTCTGAGGAGCTGCATCCTAGTGAGGTTCGAATTGCTCCATGAGGAGATGGGCACAATGGACCACACTTGAAGTGTTTTTATACAGATGCATGCAGCATAGGAATAAGAAGGATGAGCTGGAAGCATTGACCCAGTCCCAAAGATATGACATTATTGGTACTAGTGACACCTGGTGGGATGAGTTCTGTGACTGGTGTGCCATAATGGATGGTTACAGGCTCTTCAGGAGGGATAGACAGCACAGACAAGGCAGGGCAGGGATGGCACTGTATGTAGCAGAAGGGTTGGAATGCATGGAGCTTGCAGTTGGTGATGGCACGGTTGAGAGCCTCTGGGTAAGGATTAAGGGTCAGACAATTAAAACGGATGTCATTGTCTGCTATAGTCCACTCCACCAGGACAACACCACTGATGAGTTATTCTTGAGTCATGTGCATTTGTCCTCATGGAGCACTTCAGTTTGCCAGCTATCAACTGAGAGTACCATATAGCTGTGATAAACAGGTTCAGAAGATACCTAAACTCTCTGGATGGTAATTTTATGGTGCAGGTGCTGAGGGAGCTGACCAGGAAAGGTGCCTTCCTTGACTTGTTGCTAGTTAAAAGAGAAGGTCTTGTGGGTGAAGTTGCAGCTGGAGGCTGCCTTGTCACAGCGGCCACAAAACAGTCAAGTTTAACATCTACAGTAACAGGAGGAAAATTGTCATTAAGACCTCAACTCTGAATATAAGGAAAGTAGACTTCAGGTTGCTCAGGGAACTGCTTAGTAACATCCTCTGGAAAAAAGGATTTAAAGATGCTGGGGTCCATCAGTGCTGGTCAGTTTTTAAGTACGACCTCCAAAGGGCACAAGACCATGTAATTCCAAAATGCTGGAAGTCAAGCAGATGAGGCAGAAGGCTGGCCTGGCTGAGCAGGGATCTTCTACTCAAGCTGAGGAGTATGAAGATGGTGTATGGCCAGTGGAAACAAGGACAGGTGACATGGGAGGACTACAGGGATGTTGTTCACCACTGTAGGGCAGAAATTCTTGTGGCAGAAGCTCAATCAGAGTTGCAGCTGGCCAGCACTCTGAAGGAAAATATAAAGGACTTTTTCAAATAGGTTAATAACAGAAGACAGACCAGAAATAACATTGGCCCATTATTTGATTAGCATGGGCACATTGTAAAGAGGTAAATAGACCAATAGGGGGTATTTAATGCTTTTTTTTGCCTCTGTCTTCAGTACTGATGATGGGCTTGGTCTCCTGCAGAGCCCTGGGCTAGAGGACCAAGACTGTGCAAATGACAAACTCTCAATCAACCCCAAACTTGTGCAGGATTTTCTGCTCCAGTTGGATCCCTAAAATTTGAAGTAGCCTGATGGGATTCATCCAAAGGTATTTAAAGAGCTGGCTGCTGTCTTAGCAAGAACTCTCTCAATAAATTTTCAATGCTCTTGGGAATCTGGGGAAGTATCAGCTGAATGGAAGCTGTCAAATGCTGTCCCAGTCTTCAAGAAGAGCAGTGGGGATGATCCCAGAAACTACAGGCCTGTCAGCCTCACTTCAATGCCTAGCAAGATTCTGGAGAAGATTGTTCTGGGAACTACTGAAAATCACCTGAAAGGCAACACAGTCATTGGTCCCAGCCAGCAATGGGTTTATAAAGGGAAGGTCCTGCCCCACAAACTTACCTTCCTTCTATGAAGGAAAGCAGCCTTGCGGAAAGGAATCTGGGGGTTCAGGTCGATGGCAAGTGGAACATGAGCCAACAGTGTGCCTTGGCAGTCAAGGGGGCCGGCCATGTCCTGGGGTGCACCAAGCACGGCATTGCCAGCTGGTTGAGGGAGGGGATTGTGCTGCTCTGCTCTGCACTGGTGCAGCCCCACCTCGAGTACTGGGTGCAGTTTTGTGTGCCACAGTATAAAAAAGCCATCAAGCTACTGGAGAGTGTCCAGAGGAGACCATGAAACTGGTGAAAGGCCTAGAGGAGAAATCCTATGAGGAGCAGCTGAAGTCGCTTGGTCGATACAGCCTGGAGAAGAGGAGACTGCCCTGAGAGGGGTCCTCACAGCATCTAACTGTTTCTTCACAAGGGAAGGAGGAGGAGCAGGAGTTGATTTCTTCTCTCTGGTGACCAATTATAGGACTCAAAGGAATGGCAGGAAGTTGTGCCAGGGGAGGTTTAGGTTGGATATTAGGTAAAGGTTCTTCACTCAGAGCATGGTGGAGCACTGAAACAGCTCCCCAGGGAAGCAATCATGGCTCCAAGCCTGACAGTATTCGAGAAGCATTTGGACAATACCCTCAGGCACATGGTGTGAATGTTGAGATCATCCTATGCAGGGAGAGGAGTTGAACTCAATGATCCTTGTGCATCCCTTCCAACTGAGGTCATTCTGTGATTCTGTGATTCTGTACAACCTGGGAGCAGGAAGAGGATCCATTCTGTAAATAAAGTTAAATTCTTTTGTATTCCCAAGGAATTTTTTCAGCCTTGATCACTCTGGCTGGAGACAGGCTGGTCAATATTAGGAATCTCAGACTGACAGTTTCACTATTTTTTTCTTGCAGCAGACAACCTAATATGCAGAGGGGCTGAATGATGACACCTGTGCACAGGGCTTCCAAAGTTGTCCAGCACACAGCCCCTTACTTCTAAACACTAGAAAAATACAGACCCATTGTCACTGTCCACTCAGTGGACTTATGATGATTTGTTTATCTTGATCTTGAAGCGCAAAATTAAGGCAACCAAGATGCCAAGGGGTTATAATTCAATCAAAGAGTAACTATATTATTTTGCCTGCAAAGCGGCACGCGATAGCAAAGTGGAGAAAAGGGGAGGAAAAAGGAGGAAAGAGGATTATAGCTACCATCATGGGTCCAAAGGCGTCCCTATGGTCCCAGGCCCCGAACAGCGTCCTGCCGGTCCTCAGTCGTGACTCATTGTCACAACAGGTGCGATCCGTGATCCAAAGGTGGGGAGATCTCACCGGGGTTCGGTTAGGAACCATCTTTTATGCTCAGCAACAGCACCTCGCACCTCCTCTCTCCCATGGATTGTGGCCAATTGCGGAGGCCTTCGTTTCGCAATCCAGGCTGAACTGCACAGGCCCCAAAAGTTCTCGCTTCACTTGCCAGAACTTGTCTGTGCCTGCACCATCTCATGTTCAGGGGTCTTCTACTTCCTCACCTCATCTTTCTCTCGTGACCGCTAGGTGACCTGAAGACCCTCTGCGAGTCTCTGCGCATGCTCTTCTTTTGTTGGCTTTGGGTCAGGGAGGAGGTGGGGCAAGTTTGGCTGAGGCAGCAGGTGAAATCCATCTTCTGGACAGCAGCTATTCGGCCTTTTCTTAGATGTTACTGACAGTCCCTGGTCACGGCGACTGCTTGTACCATGCAGTTCTTTTCTCTGAGGACGTTTGCTTCTTGGTCTCTCTCCAAGTCCCTGATGGTGACATTGAGGTAAATACTGTTCTTCGGACAGACTCTTACACCCATACAACCTCTTTCGTCTCCCCTGAAAAATGTCATCCTTGGGCTGAAAGACACCACCTTGCAGTTCCCCGTGGAAACAACCAGCTGCAACAGAACTGATGAGAACCCTGCACAGGACGTAGCAGAGTACACAGTAGCCCTCCTACAGAAGTACCCTTCACCACAAGGTCCTGGGTAAGAAGGACAGCAAGCACCCAGAAGCCATCATCTTCCCCTGCCTGGGGAGAGGTTGGTCCAGTGTTTTTCCCTAGGGGTACCCAGCCCTTCCGAGTGGCTTCCCCGTTTCTACTTGTCCGGCTCCCAGCAATGCTCCTGCAACCACCTCATACTCTTCAGGCAAGAGATTTCCAACTGGGAATGATGGGACAGAGCAAAGCAGAACAGATTAAGATAAAAAATATGAGGAATGTATGTTTGCTCAGCTTTTATGCCTGGGTAGTGACTGGGGAAAGTCAAACTAAAGCTAAACTACAAGCAAGAGTATATCTTGCATCTTGCCAGTCCCAGTGGTGGTGTTCTATTTCTGGTCACCCTCTGCCTTCACTCAGGGCTGTGCCCAGGCCTTTTCTTGAGGCAACAAAAGAAAGGAAAAAAAGGGGACATAAAAAAAACCCTTTCAAACTTAACAACTAGAGGAAAATATGCTTTATTTCTATTCAGTGGCCAAACAGTCAGAGCACTTGCTCAAAGGCAGAGAAACTGGCGGCTAGGTCCCTGCTTTCCTTGATGGACTTCACTGAAAAAAACTCCCTACAAAGCACCCTGCCACACCAGTTTGTTCAGGAGAGCTGTGGCTTCCTCTCCCTGCAACCCTTCTGCTTTGAGTCAAGATGTGTTTGCTGGACTAGAGAAAGGAAATCATTAATTCCCGTGCTGTCTCCCTTTCTGTCAATGCTATTCCAAAAGAGCAGCAAAAGAAGAGGATGATGCAGACAACAACAACACCTACTCTCACCTCCTAACATCGTACCACACAGCACCAGGCTGACTGCGCTCCAGGTCCCTGTCCTCCCAGGGGCAGTTTCCAGCAGGAGTGCCACAAGTCCTTCCTTCTTTTGGTGTACCAGCAAGTACTGGTGTGAAGGTGGTAGCCCTGCTTTCCCCTGTGTTTGCTGAGGGGGGAATCCCCTGCTGCACCAGGCCCCATGGAAAGGGGTGTGATGAACTGTGTGCCATGCTGTCTGGGCTGGGGCAAGGTACAGGAAATGTGGGAAACCTCATGTATTCCTGGGCTTCAAGCAGCACCTTAGCTCAGAAGGGATTTGAGCATTGAATTGTTAAGCCCAGTAGCCACCTGTGGCAGCCAGGAGCTTCGCTGTCCTCCAGATGAGGCAACCATTCACTGCAGACTTACTGAGAACTGTGACATATCTTACAAGCTGTCTTGTGGCCATCAACTAGAGGCAGCACCATCACTGCTAGCTTGAGCTGCACGTGATCCACATACAGGATTTCAGGTACTAAACAGCTATAGATGAATATACTAGGGAACATTTCTTCACTGGTGGAATGATAAGCATAGCAGTCCAGATAACTCTTCTTCTCTTTAACTTTTCATTATTCAATACCCAAGAACTTTCTTCAACAGCCAAAACTGATTCTTCGGAGCTAGAGTGATTTCTACATTAGATTAAGAGCCGAAATGGACCTCCTACAACATTCCTGGCCTCTGTCGGCATTAAATAATTCTAGTCCTTCCTCTCCTTTCAGCTGAGTTGATAAAATCCTAAAACATGTAAGGCATAATCCAGCAAAGCACTTTGCCATGTGCTTATCTCTACTAACACAAGAAGTTCTGTTGGAATGAATAATGCGAAGCAAATTTGAGTTTTGTTTTATTTAGGAGCTATTTATTTGATATATAACAATGAAAAAAAGCTTTCACTCTGCATATCTAGATTATATTACAGTTACATTGATATCTATGTAATAGAGCTGCAGCGACCACTTTGCCGCACATGCCTGTAATTTGGAGACTAGCTGTGGCTAGGATGCTTCAGGGGCAAGGAGACGGGTGTGCGTGTGTGTTTAAAAATGACAAGCAATTTCATTAGCATAAGATGGTCCTTTTCTTTCCACATTATCATAGTAACTGTTGTTGCTGCACAATGAAACAGCTCAAAAGGAGCTGCTTTTCATTGGTAGGTGAATGGTTTCCCTTAAATTACGGAGAGGTGATGGACTCTGTAAGGGCACCCTTTAGATTATACTTTTAAATAGCAGAAGCACAGCCTATTCTTAAACACTTCCAGACAAGTGGATTTATTTGCAGTTTTGTACAAACCATGATATTTTTACAAGCTGAGATTTGCTGCACTGAGTTCCAGGCTTGAGCTCAATTCTGAAGCTAAACTCAAACTTCCTGAAAATGAAAATCCATTATGAAACATAAACATGTATTTAACTATGACATGAAGATCAGAAACAAGTAGTGAAATAATTCTTCTGTGATAAGAATATTTTTTTTCTCTGCAGTTGAATCATTTTTCTAGACCAAGTATGTGAAAAGAATTAGGTTAGCCTTACCTTCCTAGTCTTAAATTTGGACAAGTAATTAGAAGTTAACAGAAGGTAGACTGAGAGTAGCTCAAGATGCCACAACCATGTGATAACCCAGAAATAAAAACCACAGGCCTGTCCGTTGCAACTAAAATCTAAACCAGAAAGTAATGGGACTAGAGCTGATACTGTTCCCGTTACATTGCCTAAGGGTCTGTCTGGTCTGCTTGCCTGCCTGCTGACTGCTTTTCCATCCTCGGGAGGAAGCGCTTCCCTGATCTCAACTACTCCAGGATCACAGCTCCCAAATGTTACCCATAGGCTTTCACAGTTCTGCAAAAACTCAGTCCTCTATCTGGCAAAGTCACTGACCCCATAGCTGCCACTCAGACGCCAGGCCAGACATACTGCTTTTCAATGTCAACTAGCGATGTCACTTCCTGTTCATAGTGCTGCATCCTGCCTTTGCCCAAGGGACACAGGCTATTTTTTCAGTGGCAAGAGAGTGAGTTGCCTTGTTGGGGCATGTCAAGATGTTCGTTGCAGAAGCCTACCTCTCTCCACCAGGCACAGCAGAAGCTTAGGCAGATGCCATCAGCAGCTTCCCAGAGCCAGACCGCATGACTGCCTAGAAACCTCCAGAGACAGGGAACACTGCCTCCAACAGCTTTGACAGCAGAGACAAGGCAATAGCTTCAACCGCAAGGGCAAAACAACTTCCTGTCTTCGACACAAGCAGAAAAACTTGATGAATGCCAAGTTCCAGCTTTGCAGTGGTGACCAGGTATCAACAGCTTTGTCCTGAAGATACAGACAGGAAGACTGAAAGTGATGTTACAGGGATGTAAGACTCTCGTTAGTGCAACTGTGCTTGCGGATGCTTACTTAGATCCAACTGCAACCTGGAACAAGTTATGAGCATGGAGTGGCCTGGAGAGTTGGCCTGCCACTCTGATTAGAGTGGGGATGGCACTGTGACAGGGTGTCTTGGGGCAGTGCAGAACCCAAAAGCAAGGGGGCTGCACCTCTAGGCACCACCACATCCCAGCACTGCCAGTCAACTGGCCCACTGGGACTAGGACATGGGCAAAGGTTAAGCATCAGGAACTTCTGTTGCTTGCCTGTAGCCTCCTGTGCTGGTTACTGGTCAGTGGCCAAACAGCCCCTTTTGCACCTGCCAGGTCCAACAAAGCTTTTGTTCTTAGGATAGAAGCAAGCAGCAGTCAGGAAGGAAAGCATGCATGCTGGCTGCCTGCTCTTGCTGGTACTCACTCATCCTCCCACAGACAAACAAGAATAGTACCTCATCACATTGCACATGTGGGTTGCCTTACCCTGATAAAAGCACTGCAACTTCCAGCACAAATCATGCTTCAAAGCTTATCTTCAAGTTCCAGAAATGGCAGGATCCTGCATCTTTGTGTTTGTGAACAGTCAATTGATTCCTCAACAGCAGTCAATAGGATTGGTGTGTACCTAGCAGGACTGTAAATGTGTAACTCAAGTGACCTCTTTTTTTAGGCAGCTTAGAGTTAGGGCTGCCTGTGGGATGTTACAGCAACAAACAATAGGACACTCCTAATTCTGCATCTCCCTTCCTGTAGCCATAGCAGGCTACAAGCCTCAGTTCAATGGTCCTTCTCGGGATCCTCAGTCCATGCTGCCTTTCCACGTGGGGCCTTTCCTTTCAGGCTCATGCTCACACTTGTAAGGAGACACTTGATGTACGTGATGCATACAGCTTTGGTGAAGTCAATTCAGAAATGTTCAGGACTCATCTCTTAAGCTACAAAAAGAAACCCCACATCAATCACATTATGTTTCTTACCTGCAAGATACCACACCCTCAGCTTCCTAGAAACCAGTTACTATGTGCAACTAATGCCCTGCTTCCAGCACTGCAACAAAATAGGGCCAAGGAGAAGATATGCAAGTCTAAGAGAGACTTTACAGGGCCCGAGGGAGGCAGGAAGAGAGGATGGCCAGACATGCCCTCTGGAGATGGAAAAGCCATGAATATCTGTTCAGGAAGTGAAGGACCCACAAAAGAGTCAGCAGTCATGATCCAGGAGCTCATAGAATGTGTCATCATTTATCTGGGTGGGAAAGATCTAAACAGCTGCCTGAAAGTGTTGCTGAAATAACCGCTCTTGCTTAACAGTCTCCAGTTCACGGTCTCCTCATTTTCTCTCCTTACCTAGTATGTGCTCCTCTTATATATCCTCAAGAGCCAATTTTATCTGTGCACTGCAGCGCTGCAGTCCCAAAACATCCTCCAGCCTTGTGAAAGGCTTCTCCTCAGGCATGGCAAGCAATGCTCAGCAGACATCTGCAGCTGTGTAAAGCCTGGTTGCATTTGTGTCTTCCTCTTCAGCTTAGCTTTGGAACAACCAAAGACTTTCACACCCTCGCAGGCAAATGGAGACAGGAAGACAGCATGATTCTTACCCAGAGCTTGTGGTTGCTGCAGAACAGCCAGAGTATTGGCACCTCTGGAACACTCTGGCTGCTGAGGATTTCATATGCCATTGCTGTAGAGGGGTTTGACCTTCCTTTTGTTCCATTTTGTTTGATTTATTTGTTGGTTTTCCCCATGGTTAAACACTTTCCTTTCATGACTTGCTGCACATTTTTAGCTCAAAAACTGAAAAATGTTATGTTTTCTCAACCGAGGCAGAATACAATGCACTGCGATAACCTTGCCACTTATTATCCCAGTATTGCTGGGGAGTTTCAGCTGCTTGAACAAACCTGCAGCTTTTTGGTTGTCTGAAAACCATGCAGTGTGGCCAAATATTCATTTTACAGCTTTGTATGCTTCCTGGGCAACAACCTCTACTGCTGTTTTACTAACTCTGAGCTGGTTGGTGGGCAAGCACAGGCACTGCGAGGAGCTGCATCATTTAGTCTGCAGCTTCTCCATGTTCAGTGCAGAAATAGAGTTAGAACAGCATATTTGTCCAAGGATTTTCTAGTTCTCCACTGGTGAAAAATCCTCTCCTCTGTCTTTCTCATGGACCCAAAACACTGCTGCCAATTCACAGGAAGCAAGTTCCCCAGCACGGCATTGTCTTCTGTGGCAGAGCTGGGCCCTGCTCTGTCTGACTTCTACACAGGCCAAGCAAGAGAAGTTGATGGGCACCATCATTGCACCCAGTCTGCTACAGTGCGTGAAGCTAAGGTTCAAAACGTAACCATGAATCTTACAGCAGGACACACGTTCAAATGCAGTACTTCTTATTGTCTTGTGTAGCATTGACATGCTGGCAAAAGTCCACACTACTGAGATGATCACGTAGTGGCATTTTGGAAACCTCTTGTATATCAGCATTGGAAAAGGGAGGCCCAGGTTTCCAGCCCAGTTTTATTTGCACAGTATCTTGGTGTACCACAACACCGTGACAAAGGCCTGTCACGGATTTGGAGTTCAGACTGCATGAATTCCTGGCATGAGTTGGCCTGTAGGAAGACAATGCTACCAATTTCTGTGTTAGCACTTCTTTCATTTAAAATTTACAACTAATCTTTGTGAAGTGTCATGTGTGCTGACCATCTGTTTTATACCTGTGGAGATTTGGGGGTTTGTTTCTATTTACACAAAAGCTTCTTGTGATAAACTACGAAATGCCTTTATTATCTTGTGGGACACGCAGTGTGTTGAAATATATCTGATTCTGATGCTTAGGTGTTGCGGATCAAAAAGTGCTGTGAACAGAACCAAGCATGCAAGGCAGTACACCAGCCCAAGTATGGAGCATCCATAGTAGACAAAAAGAAGAGGGATTATAGCCTTGAAGAGAAAACTCCTCCACCACAAGCTCCTATGACATGGCAGGTTCACTGTGAGGAGAGAGGGATCAAAGTGAAAAATACTGCAGACCTACACATGTGAAACAGGAAGAGAACTGACAGCACCAGGAGAGGCTGTTCAGAGGGTGCTAGCCAAAAAAAGGCAGGTTGGTGAAGTACAACATGGCTTGTAGGAGCATGTGCTGCAGGCTGCCAGGGCTGCCCCTCCTGGTTGGCGGTGGAGCTGATTAGGAGGAGCTACAGACACCTGAGGTGTTCAGCGCCAGGGCTCAGCTCTGGAGCAAAGGCCACCAGCTGAAGTGCCGTGGGGCCATCATACGAGCATCTGTCCCCCAAATGCAGGAATCTTTCCCATCTCCCAAGTGAGATAACTACTTGCACCTCAGAAGAGTAGTTTGAAGGGGTTTCACTATGACATTTACATCAGTGCTTCTAGGAAGTCCTCTTCAGGTTAGCAGTGCAAAGAGGCTTCTGTCTTGTATGCACTGGCAGCAGACCAGAGCTGCTTGTTGCCCTCTGCACGGGACTGCTCTTCATTCCAGTCAATATGAGGGGACAACCATCCTCTATCAGTGGTGTAAGCAAAAGTTCAAAGTGTTTATAAAGGCCCTTTTCAGATTCTGTGGTATGACCAAGCTCCTGAACACACAACAGCTGAAGTAAGCTTGGCTGCTCCCTGTGCAGGCCAGCAGACACATGCAAATAACTGCTGGGCTATGACAAAAGCAGAAATCCAGCAGCAGCACATCATCTAGATGTGCCTCAGTGCCTGGAGCTTGCACGTTGTTTTCCAGTTTTTAGAAACCATTGAGTAGGTTGGGAAGGGGAAAAGAAGGAAGTACGCATGTGATGGGAATCCTGGGACAAACACCTGGACTCCAAACCTGGGACATGGTCTCACATGCTAGTGTAAAAAGTTAGAAATACGTAGTGCCCAGCAAATTTAGTAGGTAGGAATTTCCCACTCGACGTGCCAGGTAATAGAGAAATGATGGTGAGTGTATTTCCCTGTCAGATTTTTATAAGTCATAAGAAGGAGTGTGTAGGAGATCTTGGAATGTAAGAAAGAAGATCTGTCTGGATGTCTCTTCTCTGCTGCATCCTGAGATACAAGGGGAGTCAGCCATGCTCCACACCAAACTGCTTGGTCTGACCCAGAGCCTGGTCCAATATGGAGGTGCCCTTTGAGCATTGCAACCGCTGGTGGGGTCCCGCTGCCCAAGCCCAGAGGTCAGCTGGCATTCTCAGCTGGTGGTGGCACAGCATGGACATCATAGCTTGGTTGTTTGAAAGAGTATGAGAAAAAGCCATTGTTTGCAAATGGCCCTGTGACTTCTGCTGCCTGTGATGGGAGACACTACTGAACAGCAGCACAAGTTCTTACGTAGGGAATGCAGCTCATGGCACATTGTTGCTGATGGGCTTTGGCCCAGAACAGGGGAAACACAGCAAAGTCACCCTGAATGAAAACCATTGGAGAGGGGAGAGGGGCCAAGGTTGCCTAGAGGAGGTTAAAAGAGAGGGACACCTGCTTATGTGGCTAAATTGCTCCATTTCTCACCCCACCTCTCATCACTTAGGACTTCACCCTCAGTAGAAGCAAAGCTAAAACTCAGTCCATGCTGTCTCAATGGTTTCTAGCATCTACATGGATATCCCTTTTCGAAATGAAAATCACATGGTTCTTTAAGCAAGGTTTTTGATTTTCTTACGCGTGTTTAGTACATAACTTCTAAGTTGTAGACTTCTGCACTTGCAAATAATTTTCAACACAATTACTGGGTGCAAATGAGGATATAGTCTGCAAATGATCAATTACTTGATTGCAGAAAATCACACTGGTAGATATCTGTGTAGTCTCACTTGAATCCACAAAGAGTTGCGGGTCTGATTATTGGACATATTAAAATACTAATATGCAAAAGAGGAAGTAAAGTAAAGGATGCTTGAAAAATTGTAGACAGCATTTTGTGGGCAGTAAAACAAGTCTGCTATCCCCTTCACCCCTACATGTAGGAACTATTACAACAGCTCATTAAGATACTGGCTAATACCTAGATTTCTTTGTCTTTGTACTTTGTAAAGGTGCAAACTAAAAATGTTGCATTGTTATATAACATTAACTGTACTTTTTTTTTTCTGGTTTTAATGCAAATGTAGTTGTCTCCAAAGACAGTGGTATTTATTAGACTACGACTAACTCTCACTTAAAGCACTTCCTCTGTACATGCTCCTTCAGCATGTTGTATCCTCAAGTACTCATACAGAGCCACAGGTTAAGGATGAAGCACTGCGTGTCTCAGTTACTAGATCCACGCCTTCTGCATACTAGCACTGAACCAAAGAGCCCTTAAAAACTCTCTCAAGAAATGCCACTTTTTATTCATTGCAAGACCAATAATGTCTCAAGTGTAATCATTTTCAAAAAAAACCCCACCCTGTTATTTTGTTAAATATCTATTGCTTATTATATTACTCTATTAGTGAATATACAAGACACAAAGCATCATTTCCCATATCCTGAGCTGAGACGTGAGTGAGACTTCACAGTTTTGGGGCCTTACAGTACTATCTTTTTTGAAGAACTCAGTTATGTTGGTGCTGTGCCTCCCAGATTGTTTGTGCTGGTGTGTCTTTGCCGCATGAAGCGTTCTCTGTTTCTTTTAAAAACCACAGTAGCACACAAGAGAATCATATTCTCCAAGTGAGGAATGGCTTATGAAAGGATAGTAATTACTTCTTCCCAAAATATTTTTTTGGGAAAAAAATCCACAAGGTCAGAAGTTTACTTCCAAATACAGATTTTTGGCCAAGAACAGCACAGATCCAACCCACAGCAATTATCACATTATACAGCATGCTAGTGTCAAGCCCAGCAACAATGCCACACCAGTTTGACTCCTACCTGCGGTGCTGTAGACAGAGCTGAGCCTTTTGCATAGAAGAAGAAACTGGTGCACTCAGGAACATATTATTCAGCATTGCCTCTGCAGCAGGAGTTCACAGAGGCCTCAGAGGCTCTTAGACATAGCTATTAGGAGGTATTCACAGAAGTGAGATGTAAGCATGTCACTGAGTATCATGTTCAAGTAGTGGCTCTCTGTAAAAAGCTGTCTAGGGAAAACCTTGTAATATTGCAGCCATAATAACTGGCACACTAAAAGACCAAAGACTAGTCAGGTAAATTTTTGTTTACTGATTGCGAAGTACAGGACGGACACATAGTCACCCTGAATATCCCTCTCCCCTTTGAACAACCATGCCAACTACAGAGCAAGGCAGGGATGAGCAAATATTTCCTTTCTTTCCCACCAATTAAACTATACAAGAACCCAAAGCAGTGCAGCACCATGTGCTGTCTTGAATTCAGTGAGCAAGGGAGCAGCTTCCCTGACTGCATACCCATCCAGCTCATCCAGTTATGGTGTCCTTTCAAATGATTTTCTGCAAAGAATTCATCTTCAGAAAGCTTAGCATTAAAAGAACATAAAATACAGCAAGCAACACGTGGGTGTAAGTAATAATTTGGAAGATATTTATAACTCTACTGCTAGAGGCTTGTGATATTGCACTCAAGACATTAAGCAACCCTAGCTCTAGAGACGGAGAAGAAAGGCGGGTGACCACTTCAGTGGACACAGGAAAAGCAATGGATGTAATCTACCTGGACTTCTGCAGTCTTTGACACACTCTCCCACAACATCCTTCTCTCTAAATTGGAGAGATACGGATTTGATGGATCAGCTGTTCAGTGGATAAGGAATTGATTGGATGGTTACATTCAGAGGGTCGTGGTCAATGGCTCGATGTCCAGATGGAGAACTGTGACAAGTGGCGTCCCTCAGAGGTCTGCACCGGGACAAGTGCTGTTTAATATTTTCTTTAGTTGGCTAGATATCAAGATCGAGTGCACTTCAGCAAGTTTGCAGGTAACACCAAGTTGAGTGGGGCGGTTACCTCACCAGAAGGATGGGATGTCATCCAGAGGGACCTGGACAAACTGGAGAATTTGGCCTTTGTGAACCTCATGAGGTCCAATAAGGCCACATGCAAGTCTGACATCTGGGTTGGGGCAATCCACAGTTTCAATCCAAGCTGAGTGATGATGTGATTGAGAGCAGTCCTGTGGAGAAGGACGTGGGGATGGTGCTTGCTGAGAAGCTTCACAAGAGCCAGCAATGTGTGCTCACAGCCCAGAAGGCCAACAGTGTCCTGGGCTGCATCAGAAGTGTGGCCAGCAGAGTAAGGGAGGGGGTTTTCCCCCTCTACTCTGCTCTTGTGAAAACCCACCTGGAGTACTGCGCCCAATTCTGGAATCCCCGACATAAGAAGGATATGGAACTGCTGGAATAGGTCCAGAGGAGGTCACAAAGATGATCAGAGGGCTGGAGCAGCTCTGCTATGAGGACGGACTGAGAGAGTTGGGCTTGTTCAGACTGGAGAAGAGAAGGCTTTGGGGAAACAGCGGCCTTCCAGTACCTGAAGGGGCTACAGGAAAGCTAGGAAGGGACTTTTTACACGGGCCTGTAGTGGTAGGATGAGGGGAATGACTTTTAATTGGAAGGGCGAATATTTAGATTAGACATTAGGAAGGAATTTTTCACGATGAGGGTTCTGAGACACTGACACAGGTTGCCGAGGGAAGTTGTGAATACCCCCTCCCTGTAAGTGTTCAAGGCCAGGCTGGATGTAGTCTGGAGCAGCCTGGGCTTGTGGGAGGTGTCCCTGCCCATGGTAGGAAGTTTGGAACCAGGTGGTCTTTAAAGTCCCTTCCAACACAAAGCATTATATAATTGTACAATTCTGTAATTTAGGGAATATATGAGTTGACAAAATGAGGTTTTTTCTCACTTGTCCTGGGTGTCTGTATGTACCTAAGGATTTTTCTTGCTTTGGATAATGCAGCCATTCCCAGATGAGCAAAGCTTCTGTTTTCACTCTCCGTCTCCCTCCATGTGCAAGTTTTTGTTAAATACACAATCACATTGTCATACCATCCCTTTCTCAATCTCAGCTGTGACGTTCCAGCTGGTAGTCCAATCTCAGAAGACAGAAACAACTTCTTAAGATGGTCTCATCTGCTCTGAGCACTGCCATCCTTCATTCTAGACTCTTGCACTTTGTCTAAACAGACGAATGATCAGCAGCTTAGCTGGTCGGTATTTTGATGAAATTATCTTCAGCCTGATGCTTAAAGGCAGTTCTCTGGCAAACTCTGTCTTCAGTGCAAAAGTGACTGCATTTTTATATCAGAATAGCTGACTCTTAATAAAATGTGATCCATTAGTTATTTTCCTATTATAGCTAGTCCAACAAAAATTGAAAGTATGCATGAATTTGCAAAGAACTTTTATAGTAAAAACATGGTACAGTGCTGGAAACGATTGCTCAGAGACACCCTTGAACCTCCATCGTGTAGATTTTCAAGGCTCAACTAGACAAAGCCATGGCTGGCCTGGTCTAACACTGGATGATGTTCGCATTTTAAGTAAGAGTTTTAAGTGGGTAACCTCTGGAGATTCATCCCAAGCAACATTTCTAAGTTCCCATGAATTTATGTGTATAGAAAAGCAAAAACTACACGTACGTTAACACTAAAAGTCTCTGTTAGTTATCTTGACATAAACCACAAAGCATTTATTTTCAGTGCAGATAAACTGGGCAAAGATGATCAGCCACATTAAAAGAGTAGTAGCAGCAGCTACTGTTCTATTATCATGAACAATTGCACCATCTTTGTAATCTTGTTCTATCTATAGAGATATGTGATTGTTTTCTAATGATTTTTTAATCATCTTATGTGAAATAAATCATAAGCCGGAAACCTCAATAGGAACCTCAGCAATAAAGCAGGAAGAGATGCATGTCTGTGTCTTGGTTTTGCAAAGAAATTTAGCTTGATATATCAGGTGTGATTTCCACTACATTATACCTTGCACAAGCATAGGCCAAGTGGGGCAGAGGTATAAAATCCGGCCATTCCCATTTGGAGCCACCCAGGGCTGAACACAGCATTCATCCACATCAGTCATGAGAAGGCATAGTCTTCCCCAAAATAGCATGTCTTCCCAGGCTCTCAGTGCGCAGCTCAGGCACAGGTCTGCTCTGTCTGGGGGGAAGGACTGACATACAAAGATAGTAACCAAGGGCGCTTTTTCTCATTTCTCAAAAAAAGGTACAAATAAATCATCTCAGACTGCTCTGGCCTGAACTTATCCTTGTCTACCGTCCCTGGAGGTGTTCAAGGAAAGATTGGATGAGGCACTTAGTGCCATGGTGTAGTTGACAAGTAGGAGTAGGTGTAGGTGTTGGGTCATAGGTTGGACTCAATGATCTCAGAGGTTTTTTCCAACCTTATCATACTGCGATACTGTGATACTGTTGAAACCATTATTGGAGAGCAGATACTGAGAAAAATCCCAGATGGATAAAACCCCAAATGGAGGAGCCTTGAAAAGTATAGGGATTTGAAAATTAATTTGCAAAAAATCCCCCCATGTAGGCTTTATAAATCTCAGAACAACCAAAATACTTGTTGCTCCCATTCCACATAGCATTAAGGACCCATTTTACTTTCTATCTGTTTGAAGGACACAGTGTAACTTGAAGCAAGTTCTTTGACACTTAAGAAAAGTGAAAGATCTATATTGAATTGCTGGTTTTCCTGACTGCACCTCTAAGAATAACATTTACAGTAAAGCATATAAAAAGAAACTTCCTATAAATATAATACTGAAGACAATATTTAGTCGGTCATTGAGAAAAGAACAAAGAATTTTCCACTCATTTTATGGTAGCTGGTAAAGTCATACGTTCTGATTCTTATAAAAGGAATTATATGGTGCTGGAAATCTACAAAGCACTTTCCAAACATAGATAAGACATATTCCCTGTCAAAAATGTCATGGAAGACAAATGCAAGAGGAGAGGCAGGATAAATTCTTAGAAAGAATTAGAGACTACAGAGTTTTGAAAGTGTCATAAGTGGATATCGATGCTCTGGCAAACAAACATCTGGATTCTTCGTCTTCTTACATCAGCTCATACAGATACAAAACAATTTCTTGAGGGACATGATGTCTTCTCAACATCGATGAAGAGAGAAAGATTCTGCTTCTTTCATTCAGGTACCAAGAAATTATTTAGAAATTAGCAGCAGGTAGAAATCTGACTACTAGATGCGAAGCAAAGACTCAAAACTGGTTGTGTTCAAAACCAAACCTAAATCCTAAATATCCTGAACTGAAAATCAAAACCCAATTTTGTGACAAAGACCATTTCTACAATGGACTTTTCAGAATTAAAAGTCTAAACATCATTAAAATATTGAATCCTAAATCCAGTTTTGAATCCAGACTTCTGACCTAGAGATTTAAGGATGCCTTACATGCCACTTCATGGTGGATGAAACCTGAGAGCTCAGGGCTGCTCAAAGTCACTGAGCTAGCATAAAATAGGTGCAGCATTCTGCAGAATTAACACTAGAACATTTTATTAGAACAATTCTGTTCAGGCTGTATATTTACTCTCTTCTTATTGGATTTTGCTGTTGTAGCAGTTCTTTTTTGAAATGCTCCATTTAGTTTTAGATGAGTCAGTGAACCGGTAAAATTCCTTTCCATGAAAGCTTGGTTAAAAGTCTCAGCTTTAAAATCTCTAAGATACTGCTGAAAAGCTCTATGATTTGTTCCCAGGGCCTGGGCTTGGGCCTTTAGCTGGGAAACCTTTTGTTTAACTCTGTTATTTTAAATTTGAAACTCTGCTTGTGCAATCACAGTATCCTCCAACAAGAAGGAAGGAAAATAAAGTGCTTCAAACAAACAAGCAAATAAACAAAGACTGAAAGAGAGATTAAGAGGGAAGGAGTGCCCTGAGTCTGTCTTTTCTGCATCCAAATCATGACCAGAACAACACACTTCAGTTTAAAGCAACCTTTGCACGACCCTTACTTATTTTCAAATTGGCATTAGCAATTTATGGCAAGAATAACATCAATTTTCTGGTGCATTAGTATTTCCTGAGACTCTGCAGGTTAAAATGCAACTCTGTTAGTGGATACAAAAATTATAATAAACATTGTTAGAGCCCTTTGGATAGCTCACTTCCTTTATTAACCTTTCTGTCAGCAGGAGCCCTGGCCAGATTTCAGTGAAGGAGAAGATTCAGAATTTCTCATGGGAAAAATGTTGGCTTTTTTGACAATATTAAGAAAGAATATTAGTATAATAATGATTCATACTGCACATTGGGGCCAAGCTCTTTTACAGCTCTGCAGTGAACTCTGTGCTCCTCAGACCTCATGTTTTCAGTTGCGTGAAGAAAACACCTGTGGGGTTTTGGAGCTCTGCCCTGCTGAAGTGTGGAAAGTTGAATGACTTCCAAGGCATAAAGCCACAGTCTCATCCTCTCCTTCTCACATGCTGCCTTCACACACAATACCCTTCCAGTTCTCCTAATGTTACTGCAACTCTCTTGATCATGTTTCAGGTCTTCAAACTAAGAAAGATATCAGTGGTGCCATCAGCCTCCCCAGTTGCTTTGTCTCCTAGAGCTCCCACGTTACACCTAGACCGTAGTCCCACCTCCTCAACAGTGCCTAGATGCGCATTCAGCATTTATGGTTGGCTTTCAGGGAATTATCTAGCACAGGTAGTTCAGGACAGGCAATGTCATGGATTGTTTGAGTCCAATCAACTTGATTTTAGCCTGTGGCTTTCTTCTGAGTCTTATCAGAATCATAGATTCATAGAATGGTTTGGGTCAAGAGGGACCTTAAAGTTCATGTCATCCCAATCCCACTGCCATGGGCATGAATACCTTCCACTAGATACTATTCCTCAAAGCTTCATCCAGCCTGGCCTGTAACACCTCCAAGGGACATCCACCACCTCTCTGGGCAACCTGTGCCAGTGCCTGCGTTATCCACAGTGTAAAAAATTTCTTCCTAATAGCTAATCAAAATCTTCTTTCTTTCAGCTTAAAACTGTTACGCCTCATCCTATCACTACACTCCCTGATGAAGAGCTCCCCTCCAGCTTTCCTAAGGCCCCCTTTATGTACTGGAAGGTTGCTATAGGGTCTCCCTGGAGCCTTCTTTTCTCTAGGCTGAACAAGCCCAGCTCTCTCAGGTTGTTCTGTTGGGAGGTGCTACAACCCTCTGATCATCTTCATGGCCCTTGTCTGGACTTGCTCTAATAGATCCATGTTCTCCATCTGCTGAAGACTTTAGAACTGAACGCAGTACTTCAGATGAGGTTTCGTGAGAGTGAAGTAAAGTGGCAGAATTACCTCCCTCGATCTGCTGGCTACACTTCTTCTGATGCAGCCCAGGATATGGTTAGCTTTCTGGGCTCCAAGTGCGCATTGCTGGTTCATGTTAAGCTTATGCTCCACCAGCATCCCCAAGTCCTTTCTCTTCAGGATACTCTCAATCCATTCTCCACACAGCCTGTATTTGTTCCTGGAATTGCCCTGACCCATATACAGAACTTGCACTTGGCCTTGTTGAATTTCATGAGGTTCACACAGGCCCACCCCTCAAGCTTGACAGTGTCCCTCTGGATGGCATCCCTTCCCTCCCGTGTGTAAATGGTGCCACACAGCTTGGTGTCCAACCCCTCTGCAATGAGCAGGGAAGTCTTCAATTAGGTCAGGTTGCTCAGAGCCCTATCCAACTTGGTCTTGAATGTTTCCAGGTATAGAGCATCTACCACCTCTCTGGGCAACCTGTTCCAGTGTTTCACTATCCTCATCACAAAAAATTTCTTCCTTATCTCTAGCCTGAATCTGCCCTCTTTTAGTTTAAAACCATTACCCTTTGTCTTATTGTTACAGGCCCTACTAAAAAGTTTGTATGCATCTTTTTGAACTCCTTTTAGGTACTGAAAGTTTGCAATAAGGTCTCATAGAAGCTTTCTTTTCTCTAGGCTAAACAACCCAAACTCTCTCAGCCTTTCTTCGTAAGAGAGGTTTTCCACCCCTCTGATAGTGTATGTGGCCCTCCTCTGGATGCACTCCAGCAAGTCCATGTCTTTCCTGTGCTGAGGGCTCCAGAGCTGGATGCAGTACTCTAGGTGGAGTTTCACCAGAGCAGAGTAGAGGGGCAGAATCACCTCCTTCAACTTGCTGGCCACAAATTAACATTAATGCATTTGTAGCCAAGGCATCTGCTAACATTAACAGGTAAGGCTGGAGGAGAATTCAAAGACCAAGTTCAGGTTGACAGGGTGACTCACAGTCTATGCGAGTGAGAGTAGGAATTTGCCAAAGCTTAGCCCCTCTTGTTCAAACATTCGGAGCTCCAAATGACACACTTCATAGTACTCCACAGCAAAACAAGAGCAAGCACTCTTTAAAACAAGACTTGCCAATTCTTTTATTAAGTTCAGCTAGCATTCAAAATGCCCGTAGAAGTCCTAAGTGATCTGCCTGTCTTCACAATCAGGAGATGCTGTGTAGAATCTAAGCCAGGTTTTCAAAGTCATTATGGTACCTGAAGATGCAGGGGGTAGGGCTTACAGATGTGGAAGTCATTAATTCAAACTGGAATTTAGGATTAATGACATCTATCTCCTATGGTGCTATTTAAATTCAGTGAAGATGCTTTTCAACAATTCAAGTTTAAAAACCTGGATTTTTTGCTGCCAGGTGAGATGATCAGTTTAGCAGAGTTTGTGTCCAGTTCTTCTATATTCTTGGGATTTGAGGCTGCAGATCCAAGCTCAGTCTGTATAAAATGCTAAGGGAACCCTCAAGATGACTTAAAATTACCTTTGGTCCTGGCTTCCCGCTAGTGTTCATTTCCTCTTGCTTATGAGTCTTGCAAATGAGTTCTGACAGTGCATGTAAGACACATGCACATCCTATTTGCTATGCTCTATCTAAGGTTAGGTTCTGATTTTATAGTTGCATATTTATCACACTAAGAAGTAAAGAAAACAATTGTTTTTCCATAAATCCAACAGAAAAAAATAATGTGTTCCTAGAAGAATTTGTTTAAGAAATATTGAGAACCAAAAGATGTATGTGGAAAAATCTTCACACATTAATTTCACTGTGTTTTTTTCTACGAACTATTTCTTTCACTGGGTTTTCCCAAGGCTTTTTTAAAGAAATCAGTTGTCACTTGGCCAAAAGTTTTGGTATTTCCAGCAAGCTGGTTCACTTTGGGATTAGCTGACAAGGCTGCTGCGGATCGTTTAATGGTCATCAGAGAGATTCAGATTACTCTATGGTATCATTGAAGTTGAGTGTGTTCCTGGAGGTTGATTTCAACCCTTGGCCAATTTTGAAAATCCTTCAAGTTGTGCCTTTCTGGAAACATTTTTTACAGTGCCCAAAGGAGCCTTGAAAGTGCTATCAGTCCGTATTATTTACCCAGATCATTGTATGAAATCATATTTTTTATATATCCCTTTAGCCACAAAACCTCGATTTTTATGTGCTGCTACAAGGCAGAGAGGTTTCTTACTCATTTCCCACAGCTTAGCCTGCAGAAACACCATGCAGTCCTGCCTTTACATATGCATTACTATTAAAGACAGGTCAAGAGGGATCACCATTTAAATATCAAGATTGTTCTACCAGGGGTGAAAAAACCTCCCACACTAAAACAACAACCCTGAAAACTTTCACAGTCATCTTTTGCCAACTGTGTACTAATGCAGCCATTTACAGTCATACTGACTAGTCTTTTAAAAGTATCTTTGCCTGTCCTAGTGGTAGAGGAGATATCATATAAAAAGAAAGCATAAATCTACAGTCATTCTCATTGCAAACCTTGATATCTCTAGTGGCTATGCCCAGCGCTGTTTAATTAATGAGTTGCAGAAAGTTACATACATATCATACATTTCCTCGACATTCAGCCCTATGGAGAGGAACCACTAAGTAGGAGAGATGTCTCAAACTGTGGCCTGTAGAAGCCAACTGTCTTAAGGAGACCCAGCTGATGACAAATGTCTGGCTTTCCTCCCTGTCCTCAGCTGCTAAAATCACATTACAAAATAGCTGCAATGCACAGAATTTTTTCCCCAGTATTATTTTGTCTGTTAAGCTACAGACATGGTTCTCAGAAGTTTATAGCTGAGAATGGAAGGAGCAAAATCAATTTCATGGGAAGGTCTTCCTAAACTTTGGAGCTCTTGAAGCAGTGAGTGCATCTGGCTGTTATAAAGTCAGTCTCAGGATTTCAGGTCAGGGTATCTCAGCTCTTTTTTCTCAAACTCTTTTCAAGAGACTTAGCTCCAGTCTTCTATATGCTAGGTACCTTACAGTTGTGAAAGGGATCATGTAGTTAGGGTAAATCACTTGTGAGACCAAAGACCCATCATCACCTCGCTGTTGCATCCAGTAATTTGGTTTGAAATGTATGAGAAATTTTAGGAACAGAATCAGGAACCCAGTGTCTTCCCTCCCATCTGATAGCCATACTGTCCTCCTTTTACACACCTCCCTCCATCACTCACCTGTTGTTTTCTTGAATAAGCTGTTGCTGCAACTCTTTTTAATTAGAACACGTAACAGTTCCAGGCAAGTTAGGTGTGTCCTGGGAATAACTTCTGGACTGAGCTCTCCTTTTTGCAAAGACACTTGGGTTTTTTGTTCCAGTAGGCTTGGGTATCACTTTGGTTTTAAATTTCTCTGCCCTGATATGATTGGGGCACATCAGGAATGAACAGAAGCAAAACTTCAGGCATCTAGGAAAGCTTCCCTTAAAAAGTGAGATGACAGTGGAGTTTAAGTGAACAGGACATTTGAAAATGTTTGGGGATTATATGTTATTATATGTTATTTAAGTTATGCTTAAATCCAAGATGAGGTGCATAAATCTATGCCTGGATGTAACCATTAGGACCATGGGAAAACGTGTGTTAACCTTGATGCATATGGATCCTGGGCAATTCTGGATTAGGCACAACCTAATGAGACTAGAGAATACTTCAAGAAAGAATTTCAACACCCAGAGAGACAGTTAGATAGAAGATGACAAGTCAGGCTTTTTGTAGGTCTAAATATTTCCCTGTCTGCACTTCAAAACCCTTATGGTTATTCTATTACCCAATTCACATGAAAAACATTCTGCAGCAAACATTCAACATTCTTGGTTTTTCAAGACAAAGCTACCACAGCTGCACTGTGATTGATTCCTTCAACACAACAGTAGTATACATCTACTTATATGTACAGAGATATAAAAACACACACACATTCACACATACACAAACGTGAGCACTGTCAGATTAAAAGAGTTAAAAATACTACCCCTTCATATTTTTCAGCCAGACTCTCACAAACAAAAAGAAAAAAACAAGTTCTGCAATGATGAAAGTCAAATTAATGAGCCAAATTCTCAAGCAGCATAAGATGTCAGAGCTACTAGATGAAGGCTGGGTCAATGTATTTAAAATGAGGTAAAATTTCAGGGAAAATTTTGAGCATCATATTATTCTTTCTAGTTCATAATAATTTTCCAAGTATGCATTTTCAGACATATTCCTCATCATGGTTAATTAACAAATTGTAAGATGCATCTCATTTCCTTTTATTTTTCTGATCTTCACTATACTAGCATTATCTCTGCTCTGCCGTTCAACCTGACAGGCTTGGTCTAGTATAATTCCTATTCTGATTCTCTGCATTTACAAGTCAGCAGTATTTAAAATCTCAAAGGTTAACTCATACCTGTTTCAGTATGTTCTTCAGCATGTTAATATGCTGAACATGGTTATGTCTACATCGGCAATACAGCCTGACCTCTGGTTCCCAAAAGCACATTAAATTGCTCTGAGCCTTTATGCAAAATTTGTCAGTTCTTTGAAAACATGAGAAAGACTCTTGTGCTCTCTTGATATACATGCTCAAGACCAGTGTCCTGGTGCTGTTAAATTCTTTTCCTTTGTTTCACAGTATCACAGTAACACAGTATCATAAGGTTGGAAAAGACCTTCGAGATCATCGAGTCCAACCTATGACCCAACACCTACACCCACACCTACTCCTACTTGTCAACCACACCATGGCACTAAGTGCCTCATCCAAATTCTCTTTGAACACCTCCAGGGATGGTGACTCGACCACCTCCCTAGGCAGCGCATTCCAATGAACAAACACCCTCTCAGTGAAGAATTTCTTCCTAATGTCAATCCTAAACCTCCCCTGGTGAAGCTTGAGACTGTGTCCTCTCGTTCTGTCACTGGTCGCCTGAGAGAAGAGTCCAACTCCTGCCTCACCACAACCTCCCTTTAGGTACTTGCAGAGAGCAATAAGGTCTCCCCCGAGCCTCCTCTTCTCCAGGCTAAACAACCCCAGCTCCCTCAGTTGCTCCTCACAGGGCTTGTGCTCCAGCCCCTTCACCATCCTCGTCGCTCTCCTCTGGACACACTCCAGCATCTCAACATCCTTGTTAAACTGAGGTGCCCAGAACTGGACACAGCACTCAAGGTGCGGCCTGACCAGTGCCGAGTATAAGGGGATGATGACCTCTGTAGTCCTGCTGGCCACACTGTTCCTGATGCAGGAACAGTGCTTTACAGTGCTTTACAAAGAAAAAGGTAAAGTTATTTTTCTGCCCTGTTCTGTTTACATTGTAGATCTGACTGCTGCCTCTGGCCATCTAAAATGTTTTGCTGCAAGCTTAAAGGAGTGTAGAAATCACCTGCATCCACTTTTCTACTATTTATCAAATTGCATAGCCACCCTGTTGAAACATTAGGGATGTTGTGGACCTTTATGCGTAATAACATGAGTAACACTGCTTCAATTGAAGAATTACGTCATCAAAGACAAAAACTATTTTGTATGACCCCTTGTCTTACACAAGTTATGATCACTATAAAATGGAAAAAAACTAAGCACGAGAACAAGTCACACAGTGTTCCAAAGAATAAGCCAATTCCCAATTAGAACATGAAAGGAACACATAATTTCCCCATACAGAAAGGATCCTTTGTCCCCAAAATTTGTGTAGCACCATAAATACATGGAGCATCACATGGATCAGATACAAAGTGAGTATTTCAGGCAACTAGTGAAAAACCAAGATGGCAAAACGTCAAGTACTGTTGGTTGCCACAGGAACTATGAATTTTTCTAATTCCTTCTTTTAGCTTTTCAGAAAAAGTTCTGATTCTTCATGCAGACTATATTAACTGTTATTTTGGAGTTTAACACAGGCTTCACTGCCATGGTATCTTCTAAGCAGCAGCTACAAATAACCTCTTTGTTATCTGATTATTTTAAGGTTTTCATTAGATCAGAGAGTTTAAAAAACAAAATGAGCTATTGATTCAGCTTTGGCCAGTCATGGATTGCAACCTTAATTCAACATGGTTCTTTATTATGGAGAGCAGGAATCATCCACAAGCCCATACAGTCATGCAGAAAGGAATTCCTTTCCTGTGCAACCACACCAGTCTATCAACCTCTGACAAAAAAGGTCATCGGAGATCCACTGCCTGCTCTGACGAGAATGTTGATTTCTTCATGGACACCTGAGAAAAGGACACTTGAACAAAAGTGTGGACAACAGTGAAAGAAGTCGTAGCTGCACAGGAAATTCTTCATTTTTAGTGTCATGATCAATGGTCGCCTGGTCAGATGAGAGCCCTAATCTTTCTTGTCCTCCCTTTTTTCATCTTTCCAGTCCTTCAGCTTTCTACCCTTTCTTCATTCGTGTTATGTAGTATCAGGAGAATTTACATAGTAAAAGCATTTGCTTCAGCATCCCGGTAGGCCTGGTTGTGAGTGTGCATTTCATTATCTCCAACACCTCATGTTGCATTTCTCAGGCCCTCTAGTGCCTCCTCCTCTGCACTCTCTGTGTTATTTTTTTCTAGTTTGCAATAATGCCCCGTTTGCTGATCATGCCCCCCTCTCTCTGCTCCTTCCAACATACTATCTCACTCCAACATTTCCTCTTCCTTATGGAATTTCTCCAGTATTACTGACACAAAGGAAGTGCTGATGACTATTACTTGCAGTAACAGTTGATCTAGCTAATTTTCCTCTGTAGTTGCAGCTCATAATGTACATATAAAGCAATTTACTGATGCTCTCCCCAGACAAGAAATAGTAAGTACAGAAAGAAAACAGTCAGAGACGTGTCATGCCAGCTCTCTGCAGCAAGTAAACATTTTACAAACCAGAATGAAAACAGGAGACACAGCCTGAGCTGTAGCAGGACTCTGTTACTTCTAATTACATACTGGGTTTGCCACACTGATGTTTTGCTTTCTTTCTGAGGGGGCAAAATGACTAGAAGATAATCCTTATCACATCTTCTCTTTAATCACACCTAGCTAAGTGCATTTATTTTGTTCCTGGAAAATTTTCTCATAAGCCTGTTCCTCCAGTGCTTGAAAATTTTGGGGGTTCTTCTAATAGTACAACAGGAAATACAACCAAAGTAGACAGTAAAGTTGAGTGGACTTCAAGTCCGGATGTTTGTCTGGAGTCTAGAGTAAAATAATTTTTTCATCTATAAGTCAATCTGGAAAAACATGGGAAGAATGTTAACAAAGCTAATTTTGGTAGGTTTTTTCTGATTTTATCTCTCTTCAAAACACGAGGAAACCATTCTTTCCATGTGAAGTCCCCAAAAATCAAGGAAGTGGAAAGGAAGAGGAAAAGTCAGTGGTTGGTTTGTTTCAGTTTCAGGAAGAGACTTGTGGCAGTTTAGATGTCCATCCATTTGCTCATCCCTAATTCAGGACTCTTGTCAAGCTCAAGTTTCTTAGTCATCTCATAGTCAACCTCTTTGTGATACCTGCAGTGATAAGCAGTGGTCAGATGAGACTTAATCTGGGCACTTGAGCTCTTATTTGTCCTCTCAGGTCCTCTTTCTCCCATGTGTGTCTATGGTCACTGTGAAGAGCAGATCCAGTCCTCCTTACTGCCTCATGCGGCCGAGAGCAACACCTTCATCCAGGAGACACGGCTTAGCCCATGTGTCTATAGCACTTAAAAAAATTCCAGCTGGCTGCAGCCAAACCGTCTAAGACGGTATCCATATTAACTGGGCACCCACAGCATGACCAAACTATGCTGTTTGCCAGCTCCTCTTCTTAGGACAGCAATGTCTTTTTCTCCAGCATGGATAAAGGAAGCCATGTCATGCTTTCAGCCTTTGTAACACTGCCGTGAAGATCATTCCCCAGTTGCTTATTTTATGTTAAGTGAGCTCCATGGGCTAGTCCTTGCCTGCCAAGTCCAAGGTGCCTCACCTCACTCTATCCCAAGCCTCGCTCACTTCTCGCTTGGTGACTCCTGCCTCCAAGAGAGTGTTTTCCAACCAAAACTCTTACTTCTCCCTCCACATTTTCCTTTCTTCCAGGCAACTTTCCTGAGTAAGTATCCATTTCGTTATCTTTCTTTGAATTCAGCTTTAAAGCTTGACTTTGCTCTGAAACTTTCAGAGTTCTTGGCTCTGGCCAGACTGCCTGTTTGCAGATACCACAGATATTTTTGTTGCCCGAAGTACAGCAGAAAGGAAAAGGAGGTAAACTCTCCTCCTGTGAGAAGCAGGGCATGTAAGTGGGAGCCTGGCATGGGCAAAACACAGGCTGCCTCTCCTTTCTCCCTTTGCCAAGCTGGACAACCCAGCACCAGTATCATTTGCAGACTGTGAGATGCAGAGATGGTAGAAGGCTTTACTAAACTTTGTGGCTGGAGGTGAAAGGTGTGGAAGGAGACCAGCAGCCTTATGTAACAGCTATTATTTCCCCTCTGAAGCAAGGCAGAAACGTAAGGTGAGCCTGTCCTTTATGGCAAGCTTTCAATTGCACTGTCAGTGATACTGGAGATGCCCGGGCCACACAAAGCATGTCACTCACACAAACTGCATTCCCAAAGGTTTTGCTGAGGTCAGAACTACACCTGAGAACCAAGTGAAGAACCAGACTGCTTCAGTGTCATTACAGTCTCAAGCTGAGCTGAAGGCGATTCTTGCTTCTGCCAACTCTCTGGCACTTGGGACTAGTAGCCCACTCTCTCTGCACCATACTTTCCCATCTGTGAAATGATTTTCTGTTTTCTTCTCACTAAACAGGAGAAGGAGGGAATTTTGAAAGAACCATATAAATATATAATCACACCCTGCAAAACACTCAGAGAACTATATATTTAATTAATTTAATTATTCTGGATCAGACAATCCTTTCTTGAGCAGTAAATATTTGATATCAACATCCTGTAAATTGATTCCTTTGACTTCATAGAAATAGTTTATTTAGATGTTTATCTAAAGTCTATATTTTTAAATAGTTAAAGGAAAATAAATGTTTTCTGCTGACAAAAAGCAAAATGTTTGCTTCCTTTTGTGTGATTTTAGTGTCACCTTTTTGTTTTTATTCATATGCAGACCAGCTCCCAGGGGACATAACTCATCCCTTTCCTTGGTTAGGTCTACAAGCAGCAGAACAGAGATTCAGGAACCTTTAGCCAGGTGTGCACTGTACTTGCACAACAGGACCAAACACAAAGAACAGCTCTCCTGGCTTGACTGGAAACAAAACAAAAAAAAAAGAAAGAAAATCAACAGCAGCAATAACATAGTAACATACATGTCAAATTAATGGTGAGGCATAGAAAGGCATCACTCTAAGGGAGAAAGGTTTACAAACTAATTTTTGACATCAGGAACTAGATGAAATTCACAGCTTTAGCAAGCTAGCAATAAAAAGACTAAATAAAATAAAACAAGATCATAAAATTGTGGTTCCTAGGTCACTAATAGTAAGCATAGTGGTGAAAAGTATATAGACTATCTGTATTTTTAGACTAAATTTGAAATTTTAGATTATTACACAAGTAGACATTTGGGACTTCTTATTTCTTAATGATCTCAGGAAAGGCATCACTTGAACAACCATGGGAAAGTTAAGGGTGTTTCAGAGCTCAAGAGCTGAAAAGAGAGCAAAATGGAGGGTAAGGAGAGAAGAAAAGGGACAGCTTACCAAGAGGACATGAGAGGGTGAAAGGAAACATACAAATGTTCTCTGCATTACTTTTCCCACCTACAATTTAAACACATAATAATCTTTCCTCAAAAGTTAGAGAAATCGTAGACACAACTGTTTATCTAGAAATTATAAATAATGTTGTAGTATATTCAGGTGAAAATTCTTAGGTAATATTGTATCTGTGAAAGCTGTTTTCAATCCTGAACTCTATTTTTGAAAGATATGGGAAGATATAAAAATTAATAAACGCTGATATTTGAATTCTGCAAGTTTTACACCCATGGGCTTTTTCCTTTTTTCTTGTTTCCCTACAGAGTTATGCCCTTTTCTCCAAGCTCTTTCCTACTTGTCTTTAAGCATAGCAGATAAATGTGTGTGTGTGTGTGTTCATTTTGGCCTATAGCTGTGTAAGAATTAAAAGTTATATTAAAAAAATCTCTTTTGTAATAGTGCCATTTTGGTGGATTTATTTTCCCTTTTCATAGGATAATTCAAACTATTTGATGGTGAAGACCCTCTGCTGGAAATGCCTGAAAAGGTGCACAGGATGGTGTCCGTATTGATCAGCTAAAGGTACTGAAAAACACCAGGTTTCCCTGAAAGCCATAGGCAGGATTCTCAGGCACATTAGACCCCATCTCTACTTTGAACAGTATTATTTAAATATTATTTAAAAGAAGTTAGCGAGCACTGTTGCATAGTTTGTAGAACCTAATGCTGTGGGAATACAATTGGGTTTGATTACAAAATACTAAATTCATAATACAAGTGTCCACTGCTTTCCCAAGGAAAAGCCTATCCTTTCAGCCAGCACAGCATCCTGCACTCCATGCCCTGGGATTCTCGATGAGGTGCTCAGCTCAGGCACAGCACACATGCATATCCCTGCCTGGGGCTGCTGGTAAAGACAGTGTTTTGCAGTGGCTCCTTTCTTCTTGCTTGCCACATGGGCATGATTGCTACAACAGGTACTGCAGCAGGATCCATGTGATGAGAAGAGAATGTGGGACGTATGGGGAGAATGGGGACATTCAGTAATAAAGAGAGCACCTGTTGCAAATATATGCACACAGAAATACCATAAAGCAGGCTGTCCCGGGCATTTCACATTCAGTTCCATGTTTTGAAGAACAAGAGGCATTATCTAAAAATATTTAAGTAACAATGCAGCTGTGAACTCAGTATGCTCTGGAGGCTTAAGTAATATAAACCCACAACATGGCATCCACAGTGACCCTCTAAATAATTTCCAGTTCATAGCAATAAATTCACAGGTATCAGGTATGTGCTAATGTAGATGGTTTTCATGTGATTAAAGATCAGAGTTCAATATCTGAACTCAGCAGAGCAATTAGCATCACAATGGCCCACGCAAAATCCTGACTGCGAAGAAAAAACAATTTTCAGTGCTTTGTCCTGCACAAGGCAAACCCAGAACTGTGGCAGGCAGGGCAAAAAATAATTAGAAAAAAAGCCTGAGGAGCCCTGACCCACCAGCTGGTATGTCTTGCTGTGTCCCACAACAGAGCCATCATTTAGCAGGGACAAAGGGGTCTGGTACACTGACAAGCAGCACCCCATTCTCCACCTCTATTGCCTCCCATAGGCGCACTCGCAATGCTGGGGGCATGGGCTGCCTCTTTAGCCCTCCCCAATGTGCAGGGGACCCCTCGTAAGGGTGAACCCCAAGGGCAGCACAGGTATGGAGGCAGAGGTCAGGCTGGTGGAAGAGTTGTAGCATGGCCCCTGCTCTGTTGGTTCAGGCCAGAGTTTCACTGTGCTGCAAGACACCACGTTCACACTGTGTAGCTTATGCAAAAGGGAATACGTCTGACCCAACGTTCCCACTTCCTCCTTGTGCCAGAGCTACCAAGCCTGTGGCTGTGCCAATAGCCAGAACAGGAGGCTGAGCTGGCAGGAAAGTAACCCTGAGTAAGGCCAAAGCTTCCTTTACAACTGAACAAGGCATCAAATGCAGTTCAGCAGGAGAGTTATAAGTACAGTTCAGAAGAAAAGAGGCAATGTCAACTGGGTGGAAGGAAGGACCATTCCTTCCAGCAACAGCAATGTAACTGCAGTATAAAGTGACTTTTAGGTTACTCATAAAGATGGGAATAAATGTTCCTCTATTCTGTCTTTGCAGACTATAAATGGGTCTCTCAATGTAAGAGCAACAGGGCAATAACTTGAGGGATGTTGTGATGGGCTCCCTAATGATTTGGTGTTGGTAACTGGCTCATCTGCATCTTGCTACATTATGTCACCAACCTATCCTCGCATCTCCTTTCCTTTATGCACAGAGCTGTTCTCCCTTGGCTGCAAGGGACAAAAAAACCTCCAATAACTGGGCTAGAAGAGTAAGGAAAAGTAGTATTTCATTTAGTTTAACAGAAACAGAACTGAATTCCAGTCTGAGTAAAGCAAAACTTTCCCAACTCATAAAGTGAACCTGTTTCGAACCGATGTGCAATCTGAGATTTCCTAGTGCTGATAGTCCTTTGGAACCTATATAAACAGAGAAAACAAAACTAAGTACAACCATTTCTAGAGCTGCAGCACTGTCCTTTACAGAGTAAACAGAATACAACTACTTACAAAAAAACCCTATTAAATACTCTCAATTGCTTTCAGCTTTCATAGAACAAGGGTGAAATTTCTGCAGACATTTATTTTCACCTTTCTGGGTCCTCAAGCCCAAATCCCCGCTCAGGGCCTACCCTGAAGCCAAATCCACCTTCGGTACTGGACCAAGTTGTCCAGAGCCTTCAAGCACCTCCAAGACCAGGGATACTACCCCTCTCTGGTCAACCAGTGTTGACAGAGGTTCTGACAAAGGCACTTCAACTACATGCAATGCATCCAAAGGCCAAAGGTACCAAGAATATAGAGAGCTCTGGGACAAAATTTGGAGTTTATACACTTAAGCCACACCCTGTCCCTTGTGCCTGAGCAGACACCAGGCTCAGCTGCTTGACCATTATCTTGTCATGCTAAAACATCTCCTGGGAGGAGAGGATCATGGTCCAGCCACTGGCACAGTAGAATGTTGCTGTAGGTAGAAAGCTGCTGTCTTTTGCCTTTTCCAGATGAAGCCTTGGCTGAAGACCAGCTGATAACACAGACTGGTGGCTCCCCCGCTCCTGAAGAAACATGTCCTTACAGGGGGTTGCCTTCATTTGATTAAGAAGGTTCATTTAGAGCATGTTTCAAAAGGGACACTAAGGTACTGGGCTTGTCATGGACATGCTGCAAGGACAAGCCAGAATAGAGCTCTGAACATAAAGGAGAAGAAACTGAGAATGAAAAAACCCCAAACCCCAGAGTAAATACTGAGGCTTTTTTCCATATAAATCAACAGAAACTGTGTTGTTGGCTTCCGTGAAGCCGAACTTTCACCCAGGAACTGGTGGTGCCAAGGGAAGGGATAGCAGAAAGATTTCATTATCCAAATAAGCATCAAGATCCAGTTTCTTCATCTTGCTTCAAGCTGGAAACTAATGTTCAAATAGTGAAGATCTGTGACTCGGGCTTTTCACAGTTAAATCAAGTTGCTTTTGAGTTAGCCAACATGCGTCTCACTGACTGCTGGAATGTGTCAAGTTTTCCTACCTGTTTCAGGAGAACATTTTACAGGCATGACCTACGCTCATCCTCAGGGTCTCCTAATGCAGCTTTCTCTTCAAATCTAGCCCATCTGTACTGAGCTTGTAAGACTTCAGAAAGGAAAACAACATTTATGTTAACAATGTGATACTAAAAGAGAAATTTAAAACAAAGAAGCCACTGCCTCTGTAGCTCCTTACAGCTCCCTTTTCTGCAATAGTGGGAAGATTTGCAAGTGTGTTCATTTCAAAACTCAGCAACAGCAGTCTTGTAGAGGCCAAATACAGTAATCTAAAGGAAAACAGTTTCCTTTTTGCTGGCAAAACAGAGATTTCTTCACAGTTGCTTCTGCAATTAACTGTCCTCTGACCTTCAAAAAAGCACACCTGAAATTGCTGCAGATCCTTTCCCCAGGTACATAGCTAAGTGGGTAAATTTTGAAAGCAGGGAACATTTCTGTGGACTCTAATGGAGTCCAATGAGAATTTCTGCAAATTATCACCCAATATGCATTTAGCTTCTTACATACACAACTAGGTTCTGAGAATAATATTTGCTTTTAAAAGTAATATCTACCTAATCATTAATGCATAATAACTCTCATCGTATACTAGGAATCCTAGATTTCCTAGCATTATTTAGCCTATAGAAAGCACAACCAGAAGATACCACTGATGGCAACAATTTAATGTTAATCAAATACATACGAATAATGAGAATGTTCACAATAATACTGTACAATAAGTTATTTCATACGAATTGGGGCTGGAGGAACATAGTAGCGGGAGACAGGTAGAGGATAAGGGGGACTGTATTGCAGTATCAACCTTATATTTGGCAACAGGGGTTAATCGGAAGCTTCCCAGATGGCTGGCTGTTTCCTGACTGCCCATTATGGGTTTATTCTTCCCTCTTCCTTCCAAGGATGAGGTGCTGGCCTCTCCAGTCCAGACTGCTGTGTTGGACAGATCCGTTAAGATATCTGGAAATTTACAAGTGACTGTTAAATTATCCATGCGTATTTTTGACCTAGTTGAAAAACATAATCACTGAGCAACAACCAGGAGAATGCAGAATACTTGTAATAAATTGCAGATCCTGTGTCACGAGTTCAAAAATGCAACCCTGGCAGTTACTAGGCTAATCTTCTGACAGTTGTTTTCACAGCCTTTTTAACCCAAAGGAGCAAGAAGCAGGAGAACATACAACCCTGCGCTGGACCTGGGGAAACAGGCTGCCACTTAGACACTAGGACTGCTTGATCTACAGCACCACCAAAAAAATAGAAAAAACTTCTTAAAACAAACACTTTCAAAGAAATGCGATAATTCAGCATGAACTAGGAATGGGAATGGAGTTTTGTTACTCTATTTGGCATTGTTTAAATACTGTCAGGTTTTCATCAGCTTTGGGGCTTTTGTTTCTTTATCTTTCCACAAGCAAAATGGAAAGAGAGGTGAAGAAATAAAAAAAAAAAAAAATAGTGACCTTTTCAAAGAAAAGCCCAGCATTCCCAGCAAAATTTTTTGTTTCCCTCAAAAATATCGGATGAATCTTGTAGAC
This sequence comes from Neomorphus geoffroyi, assembly GCA_033558235.1. Taxonomy (NCBI): domain Eukaryota; kingdom Metazoa; phylum Chordata; class Aves; order Cuculiformes; family Neomorphidae; genus Neomorphus; species Neomorphus geoffroyi. Next base: position 16,651,993 of record JAUMJM010000048.1, on the reverse strand, counting down.
AGCTCTTCTTATAGCTATTGGGTTCCCCATAAATAAGAAAGCAAGAGCTTATTTCTCTACCAAAAGTAATAAGGCACTAGGGAGTCTCCCATCCTGCAAATCTGCTGCACTGTCACCAGGACCTTCTGATGCCTCCATTGTTAAAGCTTAACTTCCTCACGGGCACATAGGTGCCAAGGCCCACGTTTTACCATCCTGCCATGAAACATAGTGAAAAGCGTGCAGCCTCCCATGAAAATTTGCTTTGAGCCCTGCCTTGTTATTCCTTTTCCACTGTTCGTGAAATTTTCTGTGTGGCTTGTATTACATCCCATGTTTCTGTTTCCAGTGAGGATGACCCAGAATGAGCAGCAGCCTACTTGTGCAAGCAGCAGGTGTCCCAGCACACCTCCTTCCCAATAAGAGAGTCCTGTCCCGCCATTAGGGAAGAAGTCCAGCTGCAGGCAGCAGAGCTTTCTCCATCGAGATCAGCCAGCATGCTCTGGGCTTACTGCATTGCCATTTACCATGATGTAAACAGCACCGCTGAGCAGTGAGAGGGGTGAGTGACACTATGGCTGAAAGACCCATCTCGGTAAGACATTGTCCTCTGCTCAGTGCTGGAAGAAACCTAGCAACCAAGCCCCCACAGCCACCTCTGCTGATAGTCAGAGATAAAGATTTCGTCAGGCATCCTGCTGATTAGGGAGAGAACTGCCTTCTGACAAGTTTTCGTTGTTGTTAAAAGGACTGAAATTTTGACTACATATAGCTTTCTCTCACATCTGAGACCACAGTCACATTAATTTTGCCACAGGCACAGGGCAGTAGAAAGGAAACAAACATGGGGGCAGGGAAAGTCTCAGTAAAAAGAAAATGAGATATCAAAGACAAACATTGATAAAGATTTATATACACACAGGCTAACTAACATGTTAGTATGTACGAACACTCTTGCTTCAGTTTGATTTCCTTTGTCCACTTTAGCATAAACCTGTTCCAAATCAGCTAATCCAAAACTGAGATAAACCTGGGTTAAATCAAGACTGGAATGTACAGAGAAGGACTACTTGGAAATCCTGTCCCAAGGCACATGCTTACTTCAGCTGGCTGAAGCACTGATTTATATGATGGTGTTTCAGGAGGGAAAGTACATATTAATAGACAATGCATATCAATGTTCAGTTGAACGTACAGGATATTTTGGAAGCCATTACTTTTGTTATTTTTTTATAAAGTATTTCATGAAGCTACAATCCTTAAGAAATACTAGAAGCAAGAAACATACTAAACAATACTAAATTGATAACAATAGTCACTGTATCTACATACAGACAAAGAGCTGCATAAATTCTGAATGGCAGAGGATCAATAGAGAACACGATTTTTTATAATTTTCATGCTAAAAAATTCCCCAGCTGTTTTTCTCTTACTAATTAGAATTTCTGATATAACAGAACATGCCATTGAAAGAATATATCCTGGAGTGCTAGATGTGTGGCTTTGCAAGTCCTAAAACATCACATGAGTAATTCATACTTCAGTAGGTGGGGAAACATGATAGACTTTCTGGACTCTTTGGTGTAGATTTATGACCACGCACACCAATTCCCAGAGAGATCAGATCACTCAGGGTCCCATGCGCAAGGTGTCCAGCTGCCCCATCTGAGGTAGGCAGCTAGAACTTAGCTCTGAGTTGCAGCAGTCTTTACCCATGTATGATGAATTTAATGGCCTGGTTTCATTTGTGAATGGAATTGTGCTGTCTGGGTTGCAAAAAAATACTTCTATTTATGTTACAAGGTATACCAGAGAGACTAGTTGAATAGCCCTAGTTGAATGGCTTTATCATGTCTTCACAGAGTGTGCCCTGCCCTGCTGGGATCACAGTGACAAGCTAACAGAAGAATTTTGCACTTTCTCTTCTAATATTGTAAAAAATCCTCCAGGGGAAAGAAAGAAGCAAGCAAGCCACTTTGGTCTCCTTCAGATGAGGAGATGGAAAGGTCATTTGAAATTATATTGAGATTCATTTCAGGGCTGCAAGATATGCTGTTCATATCATTAATGCTGCATGGCTATTCCTATGCCATAGAGCTGCTTGGTATTCATTCCAGTTGCAAAGAATAACTGTAACTTTAGTTATCTTCAGTCCAAGACACATAAATCGCAACTATTTGTTACTGCATTTCAAGTTAACGTTGTCCCAGAGTTAAGACCAAAACCCTTTTATATGCATATTTATAGAACTGACAGTAACATGCTGGCAATAGATTCCAGCATCCTAGCTTCCAGTTCTCAGAGTACCACTAAGAGAGACCCATGTTAGAAAATAACCTGTAATCAGGTTGCCAGACAGAATTATGGAAAAACCTATTAAAGTATGACCAAGTTTATGTCTGGGTCCTCATGCACAAGGGTAGTAGCAAGAAGATCTGAAGAATTTAAGGCACATCTTAAGCAATGTCCTCTTCCATCTATACAACAAATGCCATCCACTGGGTCAACTTGAACGATTTTGAAGTGAACAAATGCATGTGAGAGTAAGAGCTGTCTGTTTAAATGTTCATGGAAAGCAATTATTAGGAACTTCAGCTGGAAACTTCAACCTTCATTCGTTTCCAACTCCATATGCATACTTCTAGGAGAGGGCATAGAATTGTTCTATTTCCATCTCCTGCAGATATGTCACAGTTCGTGGTTTGCAAAATTAGAAATTAATGAAGTATGCTGGCATTAACAGGAGTCCTTGAGAGAAAAATCCAGCAATAAAAGGTTGATAATTGCTGCTGAACAAGGAACTGATGGATAACACACCAAGTTTGTTGCAGATAGGCAGGGAAAGTGACTCATGAAGTAGATTATATAAAGGGATGAGTACTCAATGAAAACAGAGTGAAAGAACAAATCGTCTCATATGAGAAAGACAGCTGCTGCTGGAGATCACCCATCTAGAACACAGAAGCAGTAATGAAAAATTTGTTGTAATAGAATAAAGAAGGATAACGGAAGACAGCAAGAGAACAGTAGTTCCTAGTCTTGATTTGTTCAAGAACTAACTGATGCTTGGCCATGGGCAGAGGAAGAGGCAGTCAATTCTGTAAGCAACATGCCCTGATGTGTCTTGAACATGTCCAGCAACATGCAGAGGGGATGGAGGCAAGAGAGATTATTGCAGATGGTAGCAAGAGGTGCATCTGGTTTGGGCCCACCAACAAATGCAATCAGTAGTGCAGACTTCTAAGTGAGGGGGGACATGAAGTATTTTGAGATCAAAGTATTTTTGTGGTGTTTGGATGTTAAAGCATGACCATCCATGTGGTCAACTGTCACTGCAGAGGACAGCAGAGCTCACAGTTGCTAAGAGGGCTTCTTGTCAGACTCCAGTAAACCAGCCCTGAGCTTCAGTGCTATTTCCCTCAACCCTTCTCCAAGGTCGCTCACTGCTGTGCACTTTCCTGGCTACATACACAGCAGAAGGGGAGCCCACCACTCCTTCTGCACAGACCCAAAGCTATGGAAAGATGAAGCTGGTCTCCCTGATAAGGGGACCCCATACAGAGCCAGAACAGGTCAGTACATGCACACAGATCCAGGAGTGCAGCAGCCATTCCCACTGTGATACACAATGCACTGACACTTTTCCCTTATTTGGATAGGTTTACACATCATATGAAAGCCGGACCATCTCCCCTCTGACTGTGATTATTGAATCACAGTCAATAATAGAGACAGGGAACACTGTGATACTTCATCTCACTGATATGTTATTTACCCAATTCTCTTATACTCTGCTAAATCTTAAGCTATTCTCCCAGTAACTTTGTGTATTTGGACTGTATATCCAAGCAAAGATTTGGATTTAATCATGACTCTAGTCAGGGGGACTGAACAGGAATGATATGGATTTGTCCTTGTTCCCAGATTGGATAAGCCTAGCCATTATGAGAAAGTTTGCCAGTTCACGCTCTCAGATTTGAAAAATAAAACTCTCTATCTGCACTATCCTTGCTTAGACTCTTATCCCATAAACACTCTAACTAAACGTTTGCAGAGAAAAGGAAACACAGCCAAATCGAGTTACAGTTAGCAACAAGCCTATTGCAGGACATATATGCTTTCTGCTTGTTCCACTGGGAGCAAGGTCCCTTTCAAGGTTTCAGTATGATTTAAGCACAAAAGCTTAAATCAGGTCAGGTCAGGAAAGAGAAATGCAATTTCCCCTAGTTTTGTTTGGTTGAAGTTCTGTGTTCTAGCACTTAATTAATGACTCTGGTGAAATGTTTTAAAAGCAACTATGTTTCTAACCTCAACTGCATTGCCAAATTGGGTGCTTCCTGCTCATTGTCTGTTTTGGAGAGGAGGCTGAACTCGTATCCATGCACTGCTAATAAAACCAAGGAAACTATTTTTATGGTTATGGAGAAAAAGGTATTTCTTCCTCAGTAACCATCTTTGTCAGTCATAGCTGCAGGAAAGAAAGAGGTGATGTAAAAAATGTGTAAAAGAGGAGAGAAGGGCAGTGCAGTGTTACCCTAGCTGGAACAGTCAGCTTCACTACTTTTGACACTTAACTTCTTTTCTTACACATTAACCCTTGAAATTCAGCTACTCTGAGGAGAGCCTACAAAAGGATATAGGCACCCAGAATGAAAATCAGGCAGAGCTGTGTATGGAACACAGTCCTCAAATCCTTACTTAATTCAATGTATGCCTGTTTTTTTACAGGTAAATTTCCCCATGTCTTTAAGATTTCATTTCTCTTGCAGCCCAGTACCTACCTGGAGTCTGAGACACTGCAGTCCAGAGGGCCTGCATCAATACACATGCTCAGAGCTTCCCTAAGTTGTGTCTGCAGGTGTAACCAACAGTATTGCCATCAAAGACCTGCCCAGAAGAGGGAGTGACACACTTCATTGCATAATGGCCTGATGACCACTTCTGTAGGCAGCAAGATGTGAACATGCCCCTCTGCAGTTTGAAGAGTTAGAACTTGCTATCCTGGTGGCCAAAGTTCCGATTTATTTCATTCAGGAGGTTTTGCACCAAAAATGAGATAGGAAGAGAGAGAGGGACTCGCAGCAGATGCCCCAGCACAGCTGAGTTTCTCTCCTTGTTGAGCACAGGGGGAGCCTAGGAAAATCCCTCTCATCACTCTGCAGTGGCACTGGGATGTGCAAACAATGCGGAGATGCTCAAGCTCCTGTCAGGCTGCTGTTCCACGCACAGAGTACACTGCAAAGTCTGCTATCCTGCAGGTGCCTAACCCTCTGCTCTTCCAATTGCTCTGCAAAAGGAACAGCATCCATGACCTGGGCCCTGGCAGCACTCAGTAACTCGCTTACCAGCCGGGTACAAAACAAGACCAGTTGGGTCTGCTGCCTTTTCTTCCATGGGTGGATACTGACAGAGATTTCTTTATGCTATCTACACATACTTCTACTATAAAACCTGCTGCAACTTAGGTAGCTTCTGTTTTGCAGTCATATTTGGTTAGTATTTCAAATGGAGAAGATTTTGTGGAGGGGATGGGAGATGGTCAGAGCCAAGGTGTGAATTTCATTTCCTCAGACAACTGTGCAACATTGGAGCATCTGCTGAGTTGAAGACAGAGACCTCATGTAGGATGACCATCCTGCTTCTCCCAAGAACTGTTGCACCCAAATGCTATAATGGATGGAGTAAAGAACAGCCACATATACTTTGAGAGATTCAGGAAGAAGATGAGTAAATAAATACAAATTGCCATGTCTTGGTCAAACTCTCTCCATTTTAGGGATCTCTAACCTTTTAAGGCAAAACCATACCAGTGACTGTGAAATAAGTCAGAATTTAATATTAGCTGTTATAAAACACGTCTGCAGTATGTTACCTCTTGGAGACAGCTTAAGCAATGCAGGAGACTTTAAACTCTGAAATCATCATTCTTCTTTCAGGCATTACTGCTCCAGAGACTTTCCACTTGCCTTAGTTCCCAGTTGCTGTAGTCCCAACACTTCATGCTCTTAGACAGACTGATGGATCTGCTCTGTCTGTGAACAAGGTCAGACTTCACATCCCGCCTTTTCGCCTCTTTTGTTACTGGACCTACAGCTCAGTAGTGGCATCAAAGTTGCTGACACAATTCCTTAATTTTCTGGAGAATGTCCCTTGCAAGCCATTGCTGCACCATGATATCACTCAAGAAAACACACATTGCTGGAGGAGGCCACAGTGAGAAACTGCTTGGCTGCCACCAAGGTCAGAAGATCCTAAGGAACACATCAATGATGTTTAAAGATCTTAAGAGCTACAAGCAATCTTTACTAAGAAAAGAAACTCTGTAGAAACTTGTCAAGGCTGTAACCATGAAAGACTCAATCTGCATGGCAGGCAAAGCATGGAATAGCATCTGGCCTGAATTTCTTCTGCAAAACTGGAATAAGTCCCCATCCTGACACTGATTCTGGTGCCGAGTGTGCTGATGGGTGTGACAGCAGCGCTCAGGAGAAGCCGTGGCAAACAAAGCCAAGAAAGTTCCACGGGTAAAGTGAGAATGGTAGTGATTTTGGTTCTGACAAAAGACAGACTTCCATGAAATAGTAGTTGGTGAAACAGCAGATCTGTGCACAAGAGAGAACTACACAGGTATTGAAATTTCAGTCAAGTGTAACAATATAGATGTCGGCTGTAACAAGTAAACCATAAAGCTGATATTGAAGTATTTGATGGGTGCATTGCTTACCTTTAATAGCAGCCCAGGATAAACACTGCTCACTTACCATTGTTCCACAGACTCACAGTACCTGACAAAACAAATGACTGCCTAGGACTTCTCCTTTGGCATATCTGCTTTCTGCTGGAACAAAATGATACTGGCTAAACACGACTCTTGTAAACATTTGCCTGTAGCGTTCTTGCTTTGTATATTTACACAAGCCGTGTAAATTTTGTGCTTTACTTTAGACAGAGAAAACCTGCAGTGACTTTTTATGTTTAATGCATTCATTGTGAAGTTGTTGCTTCACTTATGGAGATACAGTCTTTGTTTTTCCTAAAGAGCATTAGGATATGTTCAGAAAATACATTTGCACACATAAGCCTTGAAATTCCTTTACCTGCACTACGAGTTTCAGTCAGAAAAGTGATATATTGCATAGTTTTGGGTCAGGTTTCTCTGCATCATTGGAGCTATCTGGCGAGGCCAAGAAAGCAGAGCTCCAAAGCCTAGAGGGATATGCCTGCCAGTCTGGAAACGAAGAGACCAAGGAACTGCAAACTCATAAATGTTGAATTTTCAAAACTGGGCAATGCTAGCAGGAGGTGCAACACATGGATGAAGAGGAGGATAGCTCAGAGGCATCCTCTTAAGAGCAGCATGCAACACTTCAGAAGAAAACTCACTAGACTACCAGTCTGCAAGATAATATCTTCATTTTAAGCAAGGTGCAAGGAGGAATGATGATCATCTTGGAAAAAAAGCAAGCCACAGAAAATAATAAAGAAATGAAATAGAGGACTCAAAAAGTTCACTTGCTCCTCACTGAAGAGATATTAGAAATATAGTTATTACAAATATTTACAAAGTAAGTTGCCAAGGATTGCAGCAGAGGTAATAAAATAGTCATTGTTTTAAAAGCAAATCATACGTCGATCAAATCAAACTGACATCCCTGAGAAAAACAGGTCAGTCATGGAGTCAGGGAAGAGTAGGAGGGCACTGAACAGTCAAGAAGCCAATAATAAAAATAGTCTAGGGCTGAAGGGACCCAACCATCCTACTCGCTATGTCTCAAGATTTATTTCTCTGACTTAAAAGCAGAAACTGAAGGAGTTTCTTTCTCTGGGAATCATCAGGCCACCACCAGGATGTTTTAAACAGAGAAAAGATCTTTAGTGTGAAACCACCTATGTCTTTTTTAAGGAAAGTCATTATTAACTCAAACTGATCTTAAATCAAGGATTGTGTTTTCCAAAAGGGACTTCACAAAGATCTTCCTGCCCTACAAAACACCACAGATAATATCTGCAACTTCAAGCATTCAGCCTGAAAAGAAGATACAATTTTAGGAATGAGTGATCGTTTTCCTGGACAGACCAGTCAGAGGAGCAAAGTCCATAAGTAACATTTCAATCTGTTTTAGAAAAGAAACCTGCATAATCCCAGGCAGACTTAGACTGAAAAAAACCAACAGAAACAGCAGTTCTCCCAGCTTCTGTTGAGAAGTAAGAAGGAGAGGCAGGACTCTTAATAGTAGCTAATAATTTTTTTTAGGATAGAGTTTTTCAAGATTTACAGAATTTTAACAACTCCACTGCTCTCCAAGAGCTTTGCCACTACTTAACTTTCTATCTGTAAAGCAGAACTAAGTTCTGTTTCTCCTTGAAATATTTTAGGCAGCGAATGAGGTCTTTTAAAGACTTGCAAAGCTAAAACCAACAACAATAGAAAAAAAATCAGAAAGGCCAGAGACTCTTTATGATGCCTCAAAAGGAAATACAGTTGGAGGAAACAGTTAAAAACTTTTGTGTGCATCAAAAATACAGGTTAAGTCAGGCAAAGAATCCCAGCAGTAACATGGAGAGAAGAAGAATTTGCAGTGGAGCAGATGTGTAAATTCAAGTGCCAGACCAGATTTCACTCCTCTAAGAGATAATCTCAGCAAACACAAGTAGGTGGGCAATGAAAAGATCGTACGGACAGTCTGTGCAGGTTGTGGGGCAGCTGAAAGAGGAATAGGGCCTGACCAAGGTACCTAGCTAGGGAGCAGGAATTAGAGCAGTTATCTGCAGTATTTAAATCTACATATCTCATTAATAGCCTCAATTTTTGATCCAGGGGGACTGTGGAGAACAGGGTCAAAATGGCAAAGCCTAGACATAATGCCTTAGCTGAGGCACGTGGGGTGGTTAATGCTAAGAACAAAGGTAAAATCATTTGCTAACACAAAATCTCCTGAAAACAAACCAAGTGTATGAAAAGGGAATGTCTAGAACATGTTCAGAAGGGATGGTTAGTACCAAATATTTCTCTGTGCTTGGAGAGTCAGCTGCGTCTGGCAGGAGCCTTTGGAAAAACAGCAAGTCAGAGCAATAACTAATGGCTCTCTAAATCCCTGCAGTCAGACACTGACATTGTAGTCATTTCCATACTTCCCTTTTCTGAGGGTTGAAGGAGAACCACGTCTTCCCAAGACACCAAACCTTGCTGATGTCCTAAATAAACATTTGGGAGAGATCTGGAGGGGCTGGATCAATGGGCTGAGACCAACAGGACAAGGTTCAATAAGGCCAAGTGTAGGGTCCTGCACCTGGGACACAACAACCCCAAGCAGCCTTACAGACTTGGGGGAGAGTGGCTGGAGAGCTGCCTGGCAGAGAAGGACCTGGGAGAGCTGGTTTACAGCCAGCTGACTATGAACCATGAATAAACTCCCACACCCTCTCAAGGGCTGAGATGCTTGGATGAGGACACAAGCACCACTCCTGCTTACTGGACAACCTGCTCCTCCTGCCTTCCACCATAACCCTCGGCTCTTCTTCACCAGAACAATTTGACCAAGTTGTATTTTTCACTGCTCCTGCATCCTACTCTTGGTGCAGAGCGGACAGCCTGTCCTGCAAGTCTGATATTCTGCTGAGTTTTTCCTTTCTTTGAGACTTAATTTCCTCATCTACTACTACATTTCCCAGATCCAATGCAAATCACTTATTTTCCCTTAGGCGTAACAGAGTTCTCACTATCACCTACAGATCCTGGGAGGATACAAAGAGCAAGGGTTCCAAGCTGTTCCACAGTGGGAAAACAGGATACACAGAAAGCTGTCACCTAAATAAAAGTCTGCTATTTTCGTTTTCCAGAATAATGGATTTCAAGCATTTCTGCCTGCCATAAATATTATAAAGGTAACATATGCTTACCAGGAGGATGGACTAAACTGTCACCAAAATAATAGTGCTACCATGACATACTGAATCTGATGTAACCATTTGCCATTGGTATAAAAAACTCGAACTGGTAGCTTGAAAGGCCTGAAAAGCATTCACTGATTTTTGGTCAGTATCTGGACTGAAGAAGAAAAGCCTGACTTTCTATTTTGCTGCACTTGCTTTCTTGAACCAATGCTGATATTGTTTCTACAGAAATCCAGCTCAGGAGAGGTTAGTCTAACTGTGCAGAAAGCAGTTTTTCAAAACAAAATTATGAAGTAGGCAACTCTTTGGGGTCAGGAGAGGGAGGAAAGAAATGGAATAAATGACTGACAAATGAGAAAATTATTATAAGCAGCTTAGCTAGACTTCCAGAAGAGGAAGGAAAGGTGGCAAGAGGACAAAATTGGTGTGTACTGAGCCAGGGATAAAAAACCCACATGAACTAATCACTGTATTTCTTTAAATTATGCAGATCCCTTTCAGATAACTCTTGCAAAATTAAGGTCTGATTTTAGTGCCAGAAAGTCCATAGACTTTTTGTCAGAGAGGGTAGTAGGAACAGGATCTGGCCTATGGGTAATACAAGAAAACCAGAACAAAGCCAAAGATTATTTTATTCTCATTGGCTGAGATTTTAAAAGGGAAATAGAGATTTACTGTGTTTTACACAACAGAAAACACTGATAAAAGTTATGCTTTGCAGAAGCAATTGTGCAGTACCACCTAAAAAAATCAAGATTTCTTTAAAAATGTCTCAAGTTACTACTGAAGACTGTTCAAAACCAAAAATCACCAGTCTTTTCTAAAGGTTTAATGGAAAAAGCAGATATATAAAAGTAAAGCCTAGTGATTGCCTTGTATATGGTGGAAACTTTTGATTAAAATTTGTATTTCTTATGTGTTCAGTGGTTGGCGTGAATTGTAATTATATGACTAATCTGATACTTGGAGCCTATGATCATAAAAAGGAAGATTTAAACTTTGCACCTTTTACCACATTTCTCTAGAAGCCAAAACCAAAAGCACACATCTGACAATCTCAAACTGCGGAAAAGTTCAGCTCTGACACCCATCCAGAGCCCAGAGTCCTCGGTTCTTTCTCATCTTCAGTTCTCCTGGATTGTCACTTTAAAAAAAATAAATAAATTTAAAAAACCACCCAGTTTTAGAATCTTCCATAACAAAATCCCCACTTTTGAAGCCTGAACGAACACATGAAGAGGTCTGAAGGAAATACAACATGTCATTTAAATTAAAGATATATGAAAACATATAACACCTACTAACCATAATGCCTACTTGGAGAGCTGTTAAGTTTACGGTGGTGTTTTACTATTCCATCAACAATAAGAAACTCTCCTGTTGTACATTTTAATTAGTACTCTACCACCTATAAAACACAACATTCAGTCTACCTTGTTATCTCTTTTTACTAGGCTGTGTAAGAGTTAAGACTTGATATTCCCAGAACCTCAGTCACTTGTGAGAGATTCTCTTACTTAATGTGCTTATCACCAGCTTTAAATAAATCTGTGAATGACATGAGCACGGCAATACACCTCCACTTCCAGCTCTGCCTCTGTAGGTTTCAAGAGGAATGGATCCCAGGACTTGATTCTAAAACACCTGGCTGATTTTGATGCAGTGTTCACCTCTGTGGCTGGTGTGGATGGAGCCAAAGGCACGACACTGCTGCGAGCGCACCCTTTGGGAGCCCTTATCTCCACTTATCCCCCCGATCGCTGTGATGTCACTCAATTTTAGCCTTCCACAGGAGGCTGCCTGGGTTCGCAGAGCCTTTATTCCCACTGTGGTGTTTTGCAGATGCTACACACTGATGGGATGGCATACTGATGGTATGTCGTGTGCAACAGTCAGATAGTAACACTGGCTTGTGCCCTTTTACCCAGAAGTGGGTGAATGTTTAAGGGTTGTATGTTGTTTTGAGGTCTTTAGCTTAATGTTTAGAGAGGAAATCTAAGACAATGCTACCTCTGAATTTGCCAACTGCTGTTGAGGGGTAACAGGTTAGCTGCATCTGCTGTTCCTCCCACATGGGCCATGCGGTTCAGAGGAAAACCTCCTCTCTGTAGATAAGTGCTTGTGTGAGCAGGCTTGTTCCTGAAGCAACTAACCTGTAGCACAACTGAAAACCTGTGAAGGGCCAGAGACAGAGGAAACAATCCTATATTACAGCCTGAAGGCCACAAAATGATAACACCAAGAAGCAACCCAGGGCTATGCTATCCCTGAACACAGTGAGCCCTGTCAGAGCTCTGATGGGAAGAGGCAGTGAGGCTGGTGGGTGGAGGTCACATCTCCCTGCTCCAGTGAAGCAGCAGCAGTAGAGCAGCCCCACACCACAGGAAATGCCACAGCAATGGCAGTGTCAGCCTGGGCCAGCAGAGCACAACAGGTCAAAACAAAATAAGGGTCTTTTTAAATCAGCTTTACTTTGCATGAAAACATTACCATGTATTGTGTAAGTTATCACAATTAGACGGCACCAAGTATCTAAAGCATCCTACTCATATGGCTTCCCACTGGAGGTCTCCTTGATCACTGAGCACCCCTGACCATCACTCAGGAACAGCCTTTGACTGAAATGTCAAATACCTAAAGCATGGCAAACCACCACAGAGATCCATACTTAAACAACTATGTTTACACAAATGCACACTCTATCTGAAATAAGAAACCTAGAATAGACTGGAAATACTTGTCACTTACAACAGTAAAGAAAGTATGGTTTACTTCACAGTAAGAAAAGAAATTTCATGGGAGGAGACAGATAGGTTCAGGTTATCAGAGCTGTAAAAAAAATTGAAGAAAAGGTTTAATAGTCTTGGAATCTGTTCATTGCGAAAACTCTCAACACACTGCATGAATGATTCCTAGCTATTAAAAGACAACCTGCTCCACTTCCTTAAATTGCTGTGCCCAGGAGTCTGTTCAATTAGTGTGCAGAAGAGCAGCCTAAAGCAGATCCAGCTCTACAAAGAATCAGAGTCCCCCTTTACAACATCCCAAGGTTTAGCAACACAGAGATTCGGCTCTGTGAACTGATTTTGTCTCTGTAGCCTTCAGCCATCTTACTCCAAATTTAATCAGAAATAATTGGCCCTTTTGAACACCAGGAAACTTGGCTGCTGCTGAAGCCGTGCTACACTGCCAAGCTCAGCCTGTCCAGCAGGAACTGCAGTCCTGCTGTGTGGATGTGGCTCACAGCCCTCCGGGACAGCCTCCTCCTCATAGGGGGAATACAGCTCAGCATCCCAACAGCCTGTTTGGCGTCTGAAGTGGGAGCAGTATCTGCTTCCATTGAATTTATTTGGGAAAAAGGATGACATGCAACAGGAGAACATTAACTCATGTTGCATCAGCTCCATAAGGGAGAACTCCAGAATGCAAAGTCCTAAGGCTAAAAATATGTCTCAGGTACATCCTAAGAGTCTGAGAGCTGTCTTATTCCCTGACCCTAGTATTAATTTTAATGTGATGAATCCTACATTGAGCTCCCTAAAATGAGTATACCTTTTAAAAAAATTCAGCGGTGCTATTAAGTGTGCTTGTACAGAGAACAGGTGCACATGGCAAAGAGTCACCAACCGAAGGCCATGGACTCTGACATCAGACAGATGCCAGGGACAGTACCAACCTGCAGAAGAATGATGTCTTCCAGGAAAAATGCCAAGAGCCTTTCCCAAATACAAGCATACAGTTACAACATGACAGGGAATGCCTTTCTCAATGATATATGGCACTTTTGTACCAGTGACGGTCTTTTGCAAGAGAACTCAATGTTATAGAAATCTCAGATAATGGAAAAAAGGATGAAAGGGAACATGTGCAAACATTGTCTGGAGCACATGAATGACAAATGTAGATTTGTCCCTGTAGAGGGATCCTTTAATGACTCCAGCAAACTCCTTTATAATCAAGGTGTAGGCAAATAAAAGACCATTGTCTTCACAAGTTAATCAGAAGGACTTTTTGAATGCTGAGAAGATTTGAGTGTGAAAAGATGGAAAAATAGGAACTTTTAAGGGCAGGCAGGACTCTCCTTGCATGTAGTTCACAACTAACTTTTGGACTGGGAACAGGGACACAAGCTAGTTCATTTCTCAATGTGAGCTTTCCAGCCAAATATCATTGTCAAAACGAAGATGCTTTGTTAGTAACACAGCACTAACTTGATAACTGCCCTACCCCAAACTGCCTTAACAGTGATAAGGTTCAGCCACATTGCCTGATAACATAGGAACAGAAAATATATCTGCAGGACACAAAAAACTTTAACAGCCTGGGGGAAAAAAAAGTCTAAAAGATGTAAGCCTCAGATTTCTCCTTGATCTTCCCAAGACCTACTAGGACATCTGCCTCTTGTGTGTGATTGAGTTAATTTGGTCAAAACAACTGAGTGAAAACAAAATATACTGGTGCAGACAAAGGAATAAACGCAAATTATTTTCTCAACCCAAGAATCAGCCTTAATATACAGTTGAAGGTGAATGAAATTAGGTGGATTAGAGACCTAGGTATGTTACCACTTGTAGCAAGCTAGCCACAAATGAACAATAGTTTGAAGATTAAAACTCTGTTATGAAGTGCTTTTGATTTCATGTCTCCAAGGGTGTTTTTTCTACTTGTGTTGTCAACTCCATTTACATTTCTTGGCTAGCATGACAAATTGTATAAACTGACAAAAATCTTATGACTGAAGCAACCACAATTTTGTGCTGCGTAAGTTTAAATTTGCATTGTTCACTATGTTCTCATTGTGTTGTACCTTATCTGATATACATTGCATTGTCCTCTGGGCAGGAGCAATAATAAATTATATACATATTCTGTAAGCACGATGGACATCAAAAGAACTAGTTAAATTAGCAATGAAGATAAAGCAAGTACAGTAGTCATTAATCCAAAGAAAAAGTACTATTCATACAAGTTGCTGCTCTTACAAGAAGTTCAAATTGTCAGAAAACATTTGCAAAATATTCCACTCTCAAATTGCTTTGGCAATTGCAGTGGAAAATCTCCAGGGTCAAAGTCTCTACCAAACTATCCAGAGAAGCCAAGCCAAGGCAGTAACATACTTGAGGTTGGGATACAATCTTTTGACAATTCCTGTAAGGAGCTCTCTCTCCTTTTTCCACAAGGGAAACTCCTTCAGTAGGATTTTGTAACAGCTAGCTTTCTTGAGATGTGAATATCAGAAGCTTGTGTTGAAATGACTCTGTGACTACAGCCTGAGACTAAACAACAGGTAATGTTTCTCAATTAGACATGTTAATCCTCCTTTCAAAACCAAATATACTGTGCTTTCACAGATTTAGCCAAAGCACTTGCTAGAGCAACCTCCTGTGGCCCCAGCTGAGTCCTAGACTGAAGGGATCCTAGCCAATAAATAAATTCATATTTCATAAATTCATAATTCATAAATAAATTCATAATTCCTTTCATATTCATACAGTCAGACCTTATGTATGCAACCCCTACAAGCCACTGTTGCCACTAGAAGCAGTGATACCTGGGTAGTGTATAAGACAAGAAAAACTAACTTTTTACCAAAAGAAATGAAGGCTGACAGGTAATCAAGCCCACTTTTAGGCAAGATGCAACATATCCATTTGGGTCCTTATTCTTCAGAGATGCTTCCCATCTTCCCATCCACTGCTTTCCTGTATTTAGTAAGCCAGGACCAATTTTCCAATGTCATGCTATGCAAAACCAGTAATATTCTGGGACAGGGCAGACTGAGAAGACACTGCAGCTTTGGGAACAGAGGTCAGAAAGCTAGAACTAAACCCAGACTGGATTTGATTGTGCAGGTAAAGATAGAAGTGAGGAACCCTGGTGCCCTGCTCCTTCACGACTCGCCATGGCTCCCTACGCTGCATCCTTCTTCGCTACATCTTTCCAGCATACCTCAGCCACTTCATCTTCACGCAAGTTTGTGATGACATCCTTCTTCAATCGGGCTTCCTGTATGACATTCAGAAAGTTTGGAAGGACAGCCTTTAGACTTTTATTCAGCCTAGTGGGACCATTTTGCACTCATTGTCATTCAAAGATTTTTTGCAGCTGATAGGTCACCAAAATAAAGTTCTTCTAACACCTTCTTCTTTTACCAGCCTGAGATGCACACAAAGAGTAAGCAGCATTAAAAAAAGCATTTTCTTTCTCAAAATAAAATTGCAGGATAAGATTTGAATAAGGGCTATATTTGAAAAAAATATAGGAGCTTTTCACCAAACAATGCTAATAAACAGGAGGCCTTTAAACCCTGTTCAGATATAATTAAATACACGTTCACTTCAAAAATTATTTTAAAGAATCACGCTTTCCTCAAGCTATTCAATAAAGCCCTTCAGAACCCATTACGAATCCTTTCAATAACATTTTACAACTATTCAGTTTGGGGCATTATTTTTTTTCCTGTTGGTTTGGAACATTTTCTTAAGAGCAAAACGTCCTAGTGCCATTGTGTTAGGTTTGGGGAAAAACTCAGTGCTATAAGCAAATGCAAATATTCTTTTGTTTTTCCCTCATTACCCAATAGAATAAGAATAGGGGTGTAATTGAACAAGTGACTTCACATTTGGACACTCATAGGAAAGAATGAAATGTATGTTATTGTAAGTTCTCCAGAGTCCAATTAAGTAAACCTCTCCTGACACTTCACTGAATGTCAGATCCTGCTTCTTATGAAGTCAACAGGAGATCTGGCATTGTCTTCTGTGGCAGTAGAACGGAGCCTCTAGTACATCTCTTCAGATGTGGTCACTTGTCCTTGTCCGCCACTGTCACCAGAGATCTGGCTACCTAGATTAGCTGAAGATCTGCCAAGACATGTTTATACTCTATCATCAACAGAAGTATTGCCACCAGGTCAAGGGAAGTAATTCTTCCCCGCTACTCCACTCTTGTGAGACTCCACCTGGAGTAGCATGTCCGCTTCTGGAATCCCAAACATAAAAAGGATATGGAACTGTTGGAACAGGTCCAGAGAAGGGCTACAAAGGTGATCAGAGGGCTGGAGCACCTCTGCTATGAGGACAAGCTGAGAGGGTTAGGGTTGTTCAGCCTGGAGAAGGGAAGGCTCTGGGGAGACCTTATAGTGGCCTTCCAGTACCTGAAAGGGCTACCAGAAAGCTGGGGAGGGACTTTTTGCAAGGGCTTTATCAACAGTCCTGGCTCACTGGAGAGGTCCCGGATGACTGGAAGTTGGTCAATGTCACACCCACCACAAGTAGGGATGATCCAGGTAATTACAGACCTGTCAGCCTGACCTCAGTTCCAGGTAAAATTATGGAGCAGATAATCCTGGGCACAATCATGCGGCACCTGCAGAATGACTGAGAGATCAGACCCAGCCAGCATGACTGTAGCAGGGGCAGGTCCTGCCTGACCAACCTGATCTCCTTTTATGATCACGTGTCTCGCGTGGTGGATGAGAGGAGGGCTGTGGATGTGGTGTTCCTGGACTTCAGCAAGGCCTTTGACACTGTCTCCCACAGCAGACTCCTGGAGAAGCTGGCAGCCTGTGGCTTGGATGGGAACGCTCTGCGCTGGGATAGGAATTGGTTGGATGGTTGAGCCCAGAGAGTGACACTGAATGGTGTCTCATCCCGTTGGCGGCCGGTCCCTAGTGGTGTCCCCCAGGGTTCGGTGCTGGGCCTGGTCCTGTTTAATATCTTTATTGATGATCTGGATGAGGGGATCGAGTCCTTCATCAGCAAGTTCGCAGATGACACCAAGCTGGGAGGAAGTGTCGATCTGCTAGAAGGTAGGAGGGCCCTACAGAGGGACCTTGACAGGCTGGAGAGATGGACTGATTCCAATAGCGTGAGGTTTAACAAGACCAAATGCCGGGTTCTACATTTCAGACACAACAACCCCATGCAGAGCTCTAGGCAGGGGACAGAGAGGCTGGAGAGCAGTCAGGCGGAAAAGGACTTGGGAGCGCTGGTGGACAGGAAACTCAACATGAGCCAGCAGTGCGCTCAAGTGGCTAAGAGGGCCAATGGTGTTTTGGCCTGCATCAGGAACAGTGTGGTCAGCAGGACTACAGAGGTTATCAACCCCTTATACTCGGCACTGGTCAGGCCGCACCTTGAGTGCTGTGTCCAGTTCTGGGCCCCTCAGTTTAAGAAAGATGTTGAGATGCTGGAGTGCGTCCAGAGGAGAGCGACGAGGATGGTGAAGGGGCTGGAGCACAAGCCCTATGAGGAGCGACTGAGGGAGCTGGGGTTGTTTAGCCTGGAGAAGAGGAGGCTCAGGGCAGACCTTATTGCTCTCTACAACTACCTAAAGGGAGGTTATAGTGAGGCAGGAGTTGGTCTCTTCTCTCAGGCAACCAGTGACAGAACAAGAGGCCATGGTCTCAGGCTTCATCAGGGGAGGTTTAGGCTTGATATTAGGAAAAAAGTCTTCACTGAAAAGGTGATTGGCCATTGTAATGCACTTCCGGGGGAGGTGGTGGAGTCACCGTCCCTGGAGGTGCTTAAAGAAAGATTGGATGAGGCACTTAGTGCCATGGTTTAGATGACGAGTAGGTGTTGGACTTGACGATCTCGAAGGTCTTTTCCAGCCTTGTGATACTGTGATACTGTGGAGAAATTCTTCACAATGAGGCTGTTGAGGCACTGGCACAGGTTGCCCAGGGAAGTGGTGGGTGCCCTCTCCCTGGAAGTGTTCAAAGCCAGGTTGGATGGGGCCTTGAGCAGGCTGATGTAGTGGGAGTTGTTCTTGCCCATGCCAGGGTAGATTGAAACTGGGTGATCTTTAAGGTCCCTTACAACCTAAACCTTTCTATGATTCTATCACTATTGAAATCATTGCATTCAGGAAATAAAAAACAAGCGAAAAACCAAACAAACCAAGTCTCTCTGTTAAAGGAAGGACCCATAGGATGGTTCTGCACTTCTGGGAAGGGACTGCACTTGCACAGAGGCAAAGAACATGGAAAATATTTGGGAACAGTAGAATCTAGGGAAGCCGCTGTGCAGAACACATGCTTCCTTCCCTCAATCCCGATAGTGCACTGCATGCAGCTCTTCACAGATGGATACATGATGGGGCCTCATGGTGCAGAGGTGGGAGCAGGAATATGTGAGCAGCAGGCATTACTGAGGAACAAGGAACGTCAGGGGACAGGGAACACAAGCTGGGCCTTCAGGGAAGGATGGACTGAGATAAAATTCCTATTCGTGAAGCCACTAAGCCACCTGGGAGCAACCACTGGCTGACAGCATCAGCTTGGGTGGGGAACAGAATTGCATACAAAAGTTCCTGTTTCTTTTTTTTTCCCCCTCCTGTTCTGTGTGTCTCAGTCACTTTGAGTTTCCTTTATTTGAAAGCCTAAACATCCCCAAACTAAATTTTCAGTTTAAAGGCCTTCCAGTTTCCCTGGAGAAACTCATTGTAGGGGAAAGGCTTGGCAGATCTGGCTCAAACTTCCAGTCACTGGAATCCTGTCAGAAGTACCGAGAAACACCATCTGCAATGGTTCATGGAATTTAAGAGGAGCTTGAGTCTGTTTTCTTTAAACAAAGTCATTCCCCTTGCTATCACCTAAGCTGGAGTATAAACACTCTCTTCTTAAAGTTTCAGTGCATCAATGTTTTGTTTGAATGAGGTTCTTTGCAAAACAAAAGCTCCTGCTGTTGTTTACATCTTGCTAAGTCCTTTTATTTAGTGCCAGACAAAAAGCAAATAGGGCGCAATGCTTAATAAGGATAATAACTACACTTTATTTTGGAGTGAGCCCACCAAAGAGAAGAGATGAAATCCAAACAACTGTGCCAAGATCCGTATTCATAAGAATCCTCCAACAACGTTTGCATTGCCATAATGCTATCTGCTTAATGAATATGATCAACATTCCAATGAGTTAAAACAAAAATAATAATCCAGGTGAGAAAATGAAGACATAGCTAGTAAGTGGCTTTCCTGATGTCAGAGAAGTTGCTTGTGGTGCAGACACCAACCTGATTATCCAGTACAGGGCTTTACCAGAACACAAAACTTCCTCATTAGTTGCATAATCACCATGTATATAAACATAGCACCAGAGACAAGGAAGTCCAGGACTTTTGTAACAACACAATATGAAGCCATTTACAATTACAGGTATTTCTAATGAACCCACAGACAAGAGCAAGCTGCTGATGAGGAGAAGCAGCATTGAATCCCAGAGCTGCCACCACTGGGACATAAAAGGATCAGTATTCATTACCATTAATAGGGCCACTGCCTCAGAAATAGCGGTAGTTTTAAATTCTGCTGTGCTATATATCATTACAAGCCAAAACCCAGAATACCTCGATAAGAGCTGAAATGTAACTAGCTCCACTGAAATCTAGCTGTAACTTAACTAACCTGCCACTGAAGCACTGATCCAAAGGTGGTGAAGGGGCACCCTGTCTATGCTAACCAACAGGGAGAAGATCATGTGGGCGTGCACTTGGAAGATTCCACAGTGATAAATCGCCAGGCAATTCACACATCTCTTGGTCTGGGTAGGACCATCCATATCCTCTGGAGGTCTAAAGGAAGATAAAACCATTACCCTGCTCATTTGCACCCCAAGCTGTTCTGTTACCCCCTTCGTGTAAAATGGCTAACCTCCGGTAACGCAGGCAGTGGTGCTCCTGCATGCTTCTGTCCCAGCTGCCATGGTTGTACTTGTGCTCACAGTTGGCACTATGGGAACCCCTCCCCATAACAAAGCCAGCTCAGCAGCCAAACTCAACCAACAGGCACCTGTGTCCTGACAAAGAATGGGGGGCTGGCAGATGCAGAAGTGGCAGT
The DNA here is from genome assembly GCA_033558235.1 of Neomorphus geoffroyi. Lineage (NCBI taxonomy): Eukaryota > Metazoa > Chordata > Aves > Cuculiformes > Neomorphidae > Neomorphus > Neomorphus geoffroyi. The sequence goes on along the minus strand of JAUMJM010000048.1, from coordinate 16,631,284 downwards.
GTTTTCCTCTTCTGCTGAAAGAACCCAAACCAGCATCAGCAGCCCAAACCATAATCAAGGAAAGCGGATGAGACTGCTGAGGAGATGACAGAGGACCTTCACTGCATCAGGAGGTATTCAGGATTATTGGGGCACAGGGTGCAACCTGTTAGCCCAGCATTTCTAGCTTCAGTCAGCTCCTTCCAACCTCGTCCCAGTTATTGGCAGTATCTCTAAACAGCTGGCTTGGAACTTCTTGATTTAATTAAATGCTCAGCTCCCCATTCAAAATCACGCTAATGAAACACAATATTATCTAACCATACAGCTGAACAAACTTTAATACCTCACCAATACAATTAAAAAAGATAATTATTAACTGACATACACCTTGTTTAAGTCTCCTGTTTATGTGATAATCCTAAGATATTTTTTAAGATATTTAAAATATCATGGGCCTTTATCAATGTGTCCACTGACCACAAAGGGAGCTTCAACTGAGCAAGTCAGATGCAGCCATCCACATTCAGATGGCAGATCTTGCCGAGGAAGAAAGAGAGTTCCTCATTGCCTTAGCTGTCATTGACTTTATTTTTCACTTGGAGTAGAGAGCAGAGAAAAACAAAGTCTGTCCACCAAGAGAGCCAGTCATGTCCTGGGGTGCATCAGGCATGGCATTACTAGCTGGTCAAGGGAGGTGATTTTCCCACTCTGCTCTGCACTGGTGCAGCCCCACCTCAAGTGCTGTGTGCAGTTTTGGGTGCCACAGTATGAAAAGGACATCAAGCTACTGGAGAGTGTCCAGAGAAGGGCCACAATGCTGGAGAAGGGTCTAGAGGAGAAACCGTACAAGGAGCAGCTGAGGTCACTTGGTCTGTTCCTCCTGGACGAGACTGAGGGGAGATCTCATAGCTGTTACAACTTCCTCACAAGGGAAGGAGGAGGAGCAAGAGTTGATCTCTTCTCTTTGGTGACCAATGGCAGGACTTGAAGGAATGGTAGGAAGATGTGCCAGGGGAGATTTAGGTTGGATATTAGGAAAAGGTTTTTCACCCAGAGGGTGGTGGAACACTGAAGGAGAAGCAGTCACAGCACCAAGCCTGATAGTATTCCAGAAGCATTTGGAAAATGTCCTCAGATACATGGTGTGAATGTTGGGATTGTCCTATTCAGGAACAGGAGTTGGACTTAATGATCCTTGTGGGTCCTTTCCAACTCAGGTAAATCTGTGATTGTGTCCTTCCAGGCTCTCAGTGACTTCTGTGAGCCACATTATTTTGAAAGCAACACCTGCTCTGCATAAGCCTTTCACTTCCATCAAGTTCTTAGATTTTTCTGGAAAGGGAAATTAATTGCTATTGCTCAGCATAGCCACCAGGAAACAGAGATTCCTTTCCTGTGGAGCCGTCTTGAAGTAAACTTGAATTAGGGATTATACAGAGTCTCAGTCCCTCTGAGATAATTAGAAATGTACCTGCAGATTTGCAATCTTACACGTAATGAGTTAGTCCAAACATTTTACAATGTACTGCAGTGTCATCATGGTAATAATTTGTAAATAAGTGACTTCAACTCAGGATGACAAAATGGTTGCAGTACTATGAAATCTGTACAGACACTGACTATAATATATTCTATAGGAAGAGTTGATTGTGGGTAGGCTATTACTTTCACCAGCACACTTCATTTTTGTTGTTGTTGTTAGCGGAAATTGTCAAGAGTTTTGTTGAATCATCTGAACAAAAGCAGTGTTTTGCATCTGATTCAGGGACTCAATAACTCTTGAAACACCTTAAATATCTGAATCTACAGCGGCAAAATTTGCATGTGAATAACTTCAATGATAAATTAATTCAGGACAAGTTTTAGTTGGCTTAAACTCCCATCCATTAAATGAAATGGCCCCATTTAAATGGGTTTGATCATTTCATGCTTGCACCATTAAATGCACTTTTTCATAAGGAGTCAATCCTACTCACAGTCTTTGAGGTCAATTACATTTTTGAAACTCTGCAAGCAGGACACATTTTCCCACTAAAATATATGCCTTTGCAAAGGTGTTTACAAGTACCTTTGTGCCATTTTATTGTACTTTGAAGAAGTTACTCCTGCAAAGAAAAGACATTCAGTTGCACCAGAAACACAAATATCTGCCAATAATATATTTATAATTAAGGTCCAGAGTCAGGAAAGCATCTATATGCACAAAGGTTAGTTAAGTATAGTTAAAGTACGTATTTATGTCACATGAAAGGAAGTAGTACTTCAACATTTCTCTTGGCACTGACTGTCATATTGGCTTTCTGTTGGAGAAATCAGTAGTTCATCCAATGAAGGGTGAAGATTTCCCTATGTGTTCCAGTGAGTTCCTAGATCTAAAATCAAGGACTAAAAATCAGAGAAGTTGAAGACATACAAACGAGTTATTCACGGCTTCTGAAGAAAAGAATCTTTTATTGAACACAGCTCACATTTTTTTAGGGAAACACTGTTCTCTATAGCTCTGGAACAGCTGGGCTCTGGCTGGCAAGACTTAGTTTGACTAAAGTCAGTGGCTGGCACCTGATGAAATACACTCTTTTCCCAGCATGAAAAATTAGCAGTCTGCACAATGCTGGGTTTGATATAAATAAAAGGGCACGCAATTTCAAAACCACCTAAAAATTTGCTTTAAATTGGTATAATAATAATTATGACTATGAAATAGTTCCTGGATTTTGATAAAAACTTTTTTTTTTACCTTTAGGCTCAATTTCTACCATTATTATTATTTCTTTTTTAGAGAAGCACATCCTCTTTTCATTAGCAGTAGAAAATGATTTGCTTTGTAAAAATGTAGTCCCATGATCAAATTTTGATGGATTAGCATATGTTTTACAAAGAACTTTCAACTATTCCAGTGTAGGGTCTTCTTTATAGTGTTGTTTCCTTAGTTCATACTTTTCCCAACAACTTTGCCCAAAACATTTGTCTTTAGTTGGTTTGTATTTGATTGCCATAAATCACTGAGCTGTAAGAATTCCAAAGAAATGTGGATTGATTCCATTCGCTTACAAATTTTATGCAACTGTGGAGTCCACTAATTTTAGCCATACTACTCAGTTCACCAGCATACATAGTCAGCCAACTCTACAAATGTTAGAGAATTCTTTTTTACCCCATTTTGAACAAAATATGACTAAATTCGAGAACAAAACGAAACTTTTCATGCAGTTTTTCCTTTCAAAATTTTCTATTTCTCTGACAACTAGAAAGGAGAAAAGACCCTGTCTTATGCAAATACCCATAACTATGACAACCAGAAAAAATTATAGTCAATTAGTTAATTTCATAGTTTTAATGTTTGAAGAAATAGCATGAATGAAAAGCTATTTCTGTATTTAGATTAATGCCATTATTTCACTTTATTCATACCAAGACATAAGAATGTGAAAGAGAAAATAGGCACATGAGATTTTCTCAGCACTATATAGTATCAACCACAGGTCTGAGAAAACCACATTCATGTCATTTGTATGTACAGACACTTGCCCAAAATATCACAACTAAGAGAACACAGTCACAGGTACACCAGTGCAGAAATAGACCTGTATCCACACCTTCTTTTGCAGCACAGCTTGCATACCTTGTCACGTGGTGCATAAGCAGATTCGGAGACCATCCCTCTCAGGACAGTGCTTGTTCCTGCTCTCTCTCAGGTCTTTGTGGATAGCCCAGAACGCTGGGAGGTTTTAGCAGTTTCTTGCAGCATCACCTACAGAACCCACACACCACACACACACGCACCCCCCATCAGCTGAAAGCTGAGAAGACACACAATAGCAGGAGGAAAGGAAGTAAAACATAAGAAGCAGGCAGCTGGTTTTCTCACCAAATTCCCCAAACAGATAGAAAGATGAAAATCTGATAGGACAAGTTATTTCCAAAGGCATGATCTGACCTGTTGCTGTTTCTCGTGAGGTTTAATGGTGATAAATATGACCTAGCAATTGCTGTTGAGGGCAGAAGTCTCTGCAGGAACCTCTCTGCAGACATCTAGGTCTAACTATTGCAATTCTATCCTCTGAATTACAACCAAAATGGGTTTTTTTCTGGAAAACAAACTATTTGTTTGCTCCTTGGAGTTTAGGTCTATGTTAAGATAGTAATTCAGCCCATACTTCAAATCCAAACAGAATGCTTTTTAATAAGGAGGGGAAAAGGGAAAAAAATCCAAGTTCAATTTATTTCCACAGATCATTTTGAGTTTATCTGCTGTGGTTGCTGGTCAGATTGTCACTGCTCAGACAGGGGTGCACAAGCCTTGTAAATAGGAGTTAAGGATTTTTGCTAGGTCTTCCCTGATGCAGCATCGGGTTTTCAGCTTGTGAATAAACTTGTGGTTTAGTTTATTAGAGCACGGGGATGTCAAGTGACCTGCCAGAGGTCTCCCGGCAAGTGATATGTGGCACTGGGTTTGAACCCAGGTTCCACCTGGTTCCCAAACTTTTACTCCCTTGTTTGGATGCTTCCCTTTAATCAACCTTGATCCTCCCTGCCCACTCCCCAGCCAACTAACCAATGAAACTTTTTTCCAGGCCAGGTTTACAGGTGGAGGTGTTTTGAACATTCATTCAGTACATACTGAACCTAGTGGATTCAGTAAAACCTACACCTGTACTGAGACTGGGTTTTGAGAGTGCTGAGGTGGGTGAACAGTACCAACATCCTTTTTGAGACACACCCTCCCCACTCAGCACGCTGACAGACACATTATGAACAGGAAAACTTCTCTAGTGCCCAACCAGGGGATGTCCAGAGCTGGTAATGGCAAGATGGGTCACAGCTTCTCAAACACGCTGAGTCTGTGGTAAGCCAAAGCCACAGCAAATAAATATTTTCTGTTTCTCTTGGGCAACCTGCTTCCCCTATTGCACTTGGAAAGATTCATTAGCACAATAACTGCTTCTTGGAAGTGGCACCTTTCTAAGCTGTACATCGTCAGCTCTGTCACATGTTCCAATGATTCATCGTTCCTCAGAACCATGAGTGAGCCCATCATGGCCCAGCCTCAACTGCTTTTGGCATCAGTAAGAGCTTTTAAACAAGTATATTCAAGGAAAGTAGAACAAGGAATAAAATATTTTATTATTATGATGTTGATGATGTAGATGACCAGCAGTACTGGGTCCCGCACTTGGATCGCAAGAATTCATGCAACCCTACAGGCTTGGAGAAGTCTGGCTGGAAAGCTGGCTGGCAGAAAAGGGCCTAGGGGGTGTTGGTTGACAGCTGACTGAACATGAGCCAGCAGTGTGCCCAGGTGGCCAAGAAGGCCAATGGCATCCTGACCTGTATCAGAAATGGTGTGGCCAGCCGCACCAAGGAAATCATTCTTCCCTTGTGCTCAGCACTCGTGAGGCCGCACCTCGACTACCAAGTTCAGATTTGGACCCCTCACTATAAGAAAGACATTGAGCTGCTGGACTGTGTCCAGAGAAGGTCAACAAAGCTTGTGAAGGAGCTGGAGAACAAGCTTTATGAGGAGTGGTTGAGGGAGCTGGAGTTGTTTAGTTTAGAGAAAAGGAAACTGAGGGGAGACCTTATGACTGTGTACAACTCCCTGAAAGGAGGTTGTGGCAAGGTGAGTGCTGGTCTCTTCCCCCAAGTAACAAGTGATAGGACAAGAGGAAATTGCCTCAAGTTTCACCAGAGGAGGTTCAGATTACACATCAGGAAAGATTTCTTCACTGAAAGGTTGGTCAGGCATTGGAACAGGCTGTCTGGAGAGGTGATTGAGCCACCGTTCCTGGAGATCTTTAAAAGAGGGATAGATGAGGTATAGTATAGTAGTGGGGATATAGTATAGTAGTGGACAGGTGTAGTTGGTCTCAATGGCCTCAAAGGTCTTTTCCAGCCAATCAATCAAGTCTATGGTTCTATGATGATGATCACTATTATCATTATTATTTGCAAGTTTAACAGTAAAAAAACCTTGCTACCCTATCATACAGACCAGGGTCTTAATAGATTAATGTTATGGGATTTTCCTCAGCTAAAAGCAATGCAATTATCTCCAGAAACATAGAAATCTTTTGCCACTTTGGTAGAGGACATAGAACCCAACTGAGAATCAAAAAAGTCAAAACAAAATCCAAGGCTTCCTATTAAACCACTTTACAATGTTTGTTAATTCACAGCATTTCTCTGTGTTTCGGTTTCCTCTTCTGCAAAGTGAAGCTATTGAAAAATACCTGCCTTCACCAAGCACTGGGTTTTCCAGGTAGTGACGTAATGATATAGCTTCAAAATCTTTCAGGAAATTTTTCTCTCCCTTGCCAACACAGGGAGTTTTGGGAGCCAGGACGGGTGGCAGGGGGGTGGTTGATTGGTCTGTGTTTGAGTTTGGTGGCTGGGCAGAGGTGAGGGGGGAGGGAGGTGAGAGGTTTCTTCCAGTTGGCGCCACTTCTGTTCGACAGTCGCTGCAAGCAGCAGCCACCATTTTGCTGGGCTGGTGGAAGCATCTTGGAGGGAGCTCCCTTGACTCAGCCTCCAACTCCACACATCATGTGAGAGAGCAATAATCACTGCCTGGAATTGCTGCAGACTCTCTGGGGGCCAATGTCACTTGCAGAGGAGTGGTTACCCTCTCCTTCTTTCTCCCCCCCACCCCTGCTTTTGGACAGAGGGAAGAGGAGAGAGTGCCCCACCGGAGCTTGTGGGTGACTTTCACGACCACTGCCCAAGGCGCAACATCATGTCCGGCAATCTGTAAACACAATTCCAACTAAAGGAGCAGGGACAGAACTTAGTTTGTTTAGAGGTTTTGTTTACAGTGTTGCTGTTCTGTTTTGGAGGTATTTATATGTTTGTAGTTAAGAACTCTTACGCTTTTTTTTTTTCTGCTTAAAGTCTATTAATTTCAAAAGTTGTGATGGTTTCTGGGAAGAGGCCCCCTGTCTAGTCTGGACAGACATTTTAGTTCCCTTAAACTGAGACATGAAGACCGTACCAAGTATAATTCTTCTGAAGGTTTACAGGTTTTGAATCATTCCCTTAAAATTAAAATTACACTCCATGGGGTTGGGGGGGTAGCCAGTCTAATTAATGTCTTGATTGTGTAGGTTCCCAGCGAGGAAAGCAAACACAAATGTTAACAAAACAAGCCTAGGCATAGGCCCAAGAAAGAGATATTGTCTGCAATGACCAGTAGAGCATGAGGCCATGGACAGTCCTGCTTGACCTACACCTCCATCACCAGGATACGTGTAGGTCCGGGTGCTGAAGCCATCTGGGGAACTGAGACAGCCTAGAAAAAAACCCTACAGATTCAGTTTTGCTAAAGAGTTCATTGAAACCAAGATTCAAGACAGTAGTCTACCACAAAACAAAAAGACTCACATCTGCTGAATAGCTGCATTGTGTAACATATTGCTTTCTGCTCAACCTCCATCTTGCAAGAAGATGTCTTCAGAGCTGCTTGTCTGGATTGGAATGAACACTCACAGTGGAAACACCAGTGCCGGCTACTTTGCAACATGCTACCTCAACCACCTTTGTGATTGCCCGTTGATTTTGAGTTTATGAAGAACAGATAACGGATTTTGGAGATTCCTCCTGAAAATGTACCACAGCTGCTATCAACAATCCCCTCCTGTTATTCATGGTTGTGTTGACCTTCTAACAGAAGTTACTGCAAAAGCAGAAAAGAAGACCTTAGCCTATTTCCACCTCCTAGTGTGATATTAGACCTAAGCAAAGCCTGTCCCTCTAAGAGTGCCAGAGACAAGGAGTCTTCCTGCCCCAAATGACAAAAAATTTACACCAGCAAAACCTAGTTCTGACCAGGAGAAAAGGGACTCTGTCAATGCGCCCTTTCCTTGAGGATCCTGATTCAAAAGTGACTCTCAAGTGACAAATTATTAAGGCATAGAAACCATCTAATTCATTCGATGCCTACTGAGCACAATTATTTTATTTTAAAATAAAAAAGGCTACCACCCACCCAGTCAAACAAAACAAAAAACCTAAAAATGCATTAAGTTGCTGAGTTTTGCTTTGTTGGTTGCAGCCTGTTATATTTGCACCCAAATGAAAAGTCTAGTTCTGCTTTGACCTGAAGAATATTCCAATTCTTTATGGTCACACAGCAATTAACACCTTTCCTAATCCCTTCCCTCACAACATGAGCAGCAGTGCTCAGCTGGATCAAGCTTCACCAGACCACGCTCTTCTCAGTCCCTGTGGTTCAGGCAGCCAGCAGCAGGCAGCCCTCTCTATATTGCAACGTGCTCCCATCAGATTATTCAAGACAAAAGAATTCCTAATCTGGATCACATAGCAAGAGAAAAAAATGGGTGATTTCTTGACAGCTTTCAAACTGGCACATGCCAGGATCCTCTATGAAGGGACAGCACAGCTCTGTTGATCCATGCTAGAAAGGCAGATGGCTGTCGCTGATGGGTCTTGTTAGCAGTAATGCACAGCATAAAAAGGAGTTTGTATCCTTATTTTCAAAATAAGAAAATTTAAAGTGTAAAATGTCTTGTAATGTAAAGCCTTACAACATAACATGCCTAAAATAGCTTAGCGTTTGACATGGCTTAGTTTTAGACTATGAATCTCCAACTCAGAAAGCAAAAGCTTTGTGCACAAGCCTTTGACGGTATCGCCATGTTTATCTCCATCTCAGGGGAGATATGTGATGCCATGGTGTTTCATTGCTTGTAACGGTCTTCTGCTTTGATTTTAAACAAATGAACAAAAAAAAAGAATAGGTATATTTCAGCTCTGGACTTTGAAATACAAAGTTTGAGATGAGAAAAAAATACGTTATTTTCCTAACTACACAATATTTTTTTCTGCAAAGGAAGTGAACATTAGCCAAAAATCAAAAATATAATCCACAAGTTCCTGTATTTAAACCTTCTCTCATCTTGAAACAATAAACAAAGGTTAATCAAATACTTACTAGCTGAATAAATATTTTTGCTCATATGTATAAACCAACCAAGGTCAAATTCTCATGTTTTGGCTCTGCATTAATATATCTTTGAAAAGGATTTCAAGGTTGGTACATTCAAAATTAGTTTTTCCATCTTAACTCCATATGCTAATCAAGGAACTATGCGTATATACATACATGTGTATATACAGACACAGTATATACATTGTCTTTTAAAGACCCTCCAAGAACTGTTTCTTTTTCCTCCAAACAAAGCCCATCAGTATGTTCATGAAAGTGTCCCTTAGGAACTCAGCAATGAAAAAAAATTACAATTCATTTGACAGAGGTCAGCATGTTCCGGCAAGGTAACACACTGCAGCTGTCTACAATCTAGGAGAAAGGATCTTTCTAGTCCACCTTAGAGATGATAGGGACATGCCAAAAGCTCCATTTAGGCCACATGCTCCAATACAGCCCCCCTTTCTGTGCCTGTTCACTCCTATCTGGCTCTCAGCATGCCCAGGTCCTACAACTCCCCTATCCCAGCACAACAGAGAGCCCTGTGTTGTGGATACTGTTCAAATTAATAATTTGCTCCAGCTCTGTGGAGGTTGTGGATTAAGCCCTCAACCTCATTTTAATGCTTGTTTCAAATTTTTCTGCTGCCTGAGAACTATGTTGAGGGCCCCAAAGGCTGTGCTCCCACAATTTCTCTAAAAGCTGTAGGAAAGGGAATAGAGAAGTAACTGCCTGCTGCCTGAAAAACTCCCAAAGAAGACTTGACCTGCCATAGAAAAGAATCCCTACCACTGACCTACCTGGAGACAACACCAGACAACAATAATGTTAAGCAGCATCTGCCAGCATGATTATCTATGTCTTCCAAAGCTGTGTTGCTCAGCCTTACGAAATCTGTGGCCATGCTTTGAAATCTTTCCTTTCTAAGGGCAATGGTTTCAGGTTTATTCCAAGCTCTTTCCACAGTTTGGCAGGATCACATATATTATGTTTGGGCGGAATAGTTTAAAGCTGTAACCTTTGCTTCGGATGAATGATCACTTTATGCCTTGAAAAATACATGTTAGGCCAGACATTGCTTCTGGGAACCATATCTCCCTCCTGATCCTTAAAGTCTCAATTTCCTTATGTGGGAAAGAAAAAGGGGTGAGAGCTTGCAGGATGAAAATTATTCTCCCTTCTCTGCAGCCTTTGCTAAGAGGTATAGCAATACCACAGGCCACAGTAGCTTTCAGCTTCCCTAGGAAGCAATCAAGCATGAAGCTCTGCCTGAATCTTTTTGTAGGGGAGGCATTATAATGTGTATTCCCTCAGTATTGTATACGTTGTGGAAACTGCCACCATTTTCCCCAACTGACCGAATTCATTAAGGACCACAGCCTTGCAAACCAGCTTCACCTTTCCACCAGCAACTGGGTGGCCTTAGGCCATGCCTGAGACAGTGACCTTGGATTCTGAAAGCAAAAATACACAGGGAGTGTTATTATATCAGCCATCCACTCCCAGCCTGTAGATCAAATCTCTTGGTAAAGCATTTCAAATACAAGACCACCTTCTCATCTGTCTTTGTGGGGATATGGTGCCAAATCTATGGATACCAGATGGGTCTGATGCATGGCATCTGGGATATGACTCCATAAACCAAAGGGTCCCCAGGGAGAGGAGGGGTGTTTCTTCTCCAAGAGCAAGCTGGTTTCTCTTATGCTTGGTAAGGAGTAGAATGCATGTTTTGTCTTACAAACAAACTAGTAAAAAAATTAAAAATGTAAGGCCAAAACCCAGATAGTATTCTGATGTTTATAAAGTACAATGTGAGGTAGATCAGACAAAACAGATGGATAAGAATCTTGTGTTTTTAGCAATAATCATCAATAATTTGCCACTGGGGTGAAAAGCTTGCCGTAATCCCATTCCTTCCTCATCCATTAGGCACTGCTCCTCCTCCATGGACCTCAGTGAAACTATTTGACCCAAGGGAGTCGGAAGTCAAATTTCTCTGCAGCTGTTTTTATTAGACTAACCTTTCATGGATCCAGGCCAGACCACAAGGAAACAAGCCACGGCCATCTGCTCATTTTATGCCTTATCCTGGAAGGATATAACATTGCAGGTCTTTGTCAGCAGTAGTCTAGCTTGGCCCTGTCCCCTGCCTGGGACTTACCCAAAAGCCACTCCTGGGAAACCCTCATGTGACTTCTTACAGGGTTTCAACTTGAGTCAGCTTTCCCTGGATTCCCCAAAACCCCCACCCCCTACCCCTGGCCCCCTTATTTGTCCACATGTTGGTCTGGGGTTTTTAATTTCCCACTTGGTGGCCATAGTTTTAAGATGACATGACTGCACCTCAATAGTCATGATAACTGGCTTCTGACTGCTGCCTTCTTTGTGGGGCTAACCCATCAGTGAGACTGCATTTTCTTTTTATTCTTTTTTACAAGTCCAACCTTAGTTCAATCTTTAACCATAAGCGTATTTAAACAATCCATATGTACATCGGTGATGTTCTAGCTATTTCTTTGGGCATCAGTAAACCAATCAGCTGTGGTCTCTATGTGTAGAGCAGTCTGATATGACCTTAGTGGTCAGTAAGTCTAGAGTGGAGAACAGATGACAAGATTACAAAACAAATTACTAAATGAATACCTATTGCCTTCTCCTCCTCTCTTGGCTCTATATTCTCCTTCTTCCAAGCTCAGTCTCAGCTTCTGTGATTACAGTTCTAAAGCAGTGGAGCAGGGTTAGGGCAGTATCAGCTCTGCCCTCCATGGGTGATACAGGCATATAGGACCTTTCCCAGGCTGCTGTTGGAGTGTGGTTCGCAGCTCTTTGCCCACATGTCTCAGTGAAGTACTTCTGACAGAGGTCCCTTGAGCAGCCCTCAACCTCCACTCACACAGTACTTTCACTCATCTCTTAAGAAGCTGGTCAGCCATGACATTTTCCCATTTTTCCCACTCTTCTTGCAACTTGCAAGTAAAACGCTTTTTTTCTTATTGACTTCTTTGTCTAATCTTGGGGGTTTTTCTGCTGTGGTCCCTTTTTGAGAAAGAACATGGCTGCAGAGGGAGCCAGTCTCAATGACAAAATCAACTGCTACAGCTCAGCAGCAGAGCTTGTTTCTGACATCTACACAGTGTCTCTGTGAGCACGTCCCCTCAACACTAAGGTCATAAGCCACTACTTTTTCTCTAAGAGTGAGTTGCATTTTCTCCAGTGGTTCTTCCAGCACTTCATAAAGAAGCTAAGCTGCTTTTAAAGACGTAACCCTTCAGGGAGATACGCAACCAGCAGATGTTTGCAGCGGGACAGTGTAACATTTTCAAAACAAACAAGCATCTATTAGCCAATGTTAATGTATTTCTAGCAAGCACATACCAGCCATGTTATTTCTCTCTCCTCAACAACAATAAAAAACATTATTTCTATCAATGTAATAAGTATGCAGTTCTCATTCTCCAGTCCTGACATTTCTGTCTGATTTCATGCTCCAGTTACATTATTTTTACTGTTTCTGAATCTCTTGGCTGGTGAACACGATGTGTGGTCATAGGTTTTTCACTGTAACCATACCAAAGCCCTCTGGTCATTAACAATTGGTTTGGGGCATGGAATCACCACCAGATCTGCTGCCCAGCAACTCTGGTGGATCCATCCAAGCCCACATAGTGGAGCTTGGCATAAGGTCACCACACAGGTGCACAGTGTGGCAGCATGGATATAGGCAGGGACAGTGCACAGCCTGCCAGATCACACATCCAGGCCATGCCACTGGGCTTCTAGCAGCTCCTCCATGAAGGTATCACAGCTCCGCTGTGCCATTACAATCCTGAGAAGAATCTGCAGTCCAGTTCTGTCATTCTTAAAAGAGATTGAACAACAAGATCAGGGACACACTTTTACACCACTGTAGGCAAGCAAACAAAAGTACATTCACATTAGGAATGGCAGGAGTGGTAGGGGCTTGACGGCTTGCACTATAGACAGGGAGCTTCCTTCTTTCCAGCTACTTGTTAGATTTGTAAAAGTTCAAAGAAGTAGCTTTTTGGAGAAAGCACAAAGGCAACCTGTACTCTATTTCTCATGGGTACATTGTCCTTTCCATGCCCATGAGGAGCCATGATCACATCTCTTATAATCAGCAACTGTTGTGACCATGTCATGCAATACAGGAGCTTTTAGAACGAGAGTACATAACTCTGGCTTAACACCTGACTGAGCTCAACACTGGAGGCTGAAGGTGCATCCTCACTTGCATTCAGTCAGTCAGAAGACAGATCCACTTTAAGCAGAGAGTCAAGGACACCTGGAGATTGTATGATTCAGAAGCCCCATTTCCCTAGGAAGCAAGAGACTTTCCATGCCTTTCTAGAGTTTGTTTCCATTGGTATATTAATGACAGGCACAACTACAGGCCCTCAATCAGAGGCCATTCTGTATATATTGCTAAATGTCCCTGTTAGGAGGTATATTCATTATGGCTCTAAATCCACTCTATGCCACAGCCTCTCTCTTGTACCAGATGACCGTCTATCTCCTTCCATAGCTTGGAAAAGAGAAGCACTCCTTTGAGGTTTGTCAGGCAGTAAAAGCAGTTAGAGGAGCAGCTAGTAACTAAATTTAGATTTGCAAGGAAAGACTTAGATCCAAAGCACCAAATGATGCTAATTTCAAAATCCTTTCATTTATGTGTTCAAAGCTATCTCAGAGGATGTTCTCCGAGTTTTACTGTTTGACTGCAAAGATTTTCTTCTGTTGCTGCTAATTAAAATGATAATAAACAGAAACTTGTGTACAGTCCTGCAATTAAGCCGTTTATATCTTTCTCATCTAGACATGTCCTAGGGCATGTTTTAGTTCAGATATCTCTCTGGTGGTGAGATGACACTTCTGCCTACACAATCCCTTCACATATATCTCCTTTCATAAATCTCTTAGATCCTCTTCACCTTTCAGTTTCTTGCTTTCATCCCTTGAAATTCTCTTTATATACCCACTTTAAGAAGAAATGTTTCCTGAAGCCACTAGAAGCCTTTTCTTATCAGATATCGGAACAGTGCATTTCACCATAACAAGGTTTAGCATAGCTCCCCTTGCATTTCAGCTCCTGCTGTTATGAGTGCCAGATCCCCATTGTCTTGATCCAGGTTGTATGTGGCATACTGATTAATGAAAGTCTCATTTCCCCAGCTTTAACACTTGCTTCCACTTCCTTTTTCCCAACTTTAACCAGGGCAGCTTGGAGTTAAGCCTACACAGAATTCCTCTAGACCTAAATCCAGACAGAGAGAGTGAGCAATGCTGGCAAAACAATTTTGTGCTCAGAACTGATGCATGAATATCCACTCAATCTAGACACCTCAGAATTAGGATCTTTCATTTCTGTGCATGAGATTTTCAGTGATTAATATGAAGCAGTGTCAGCTTCTAAAATAATATCAATCTAAATACAGTGTTGAAAGTGAATGAAAATAATCACAGAATCGTAGAATGGTTTATGTTGGAAGGGACCATAAAGATAGTCCACTTCCAACCCCTCTGCCATAGGCAGGGTCACCTCCCACTACACCATGCTGCTCCAGGCCCCATCCAACTTGGCCCTGAACATTCCCAGGGAAGGGGCATCCACAGCTTCCCTGGGCAACCTGTGCCAGTGTCTCAACAGCCTCATTGTGAAGAATTTCTATCCTAATATCTAATCTGAATCTTCCCTCCACCAATTAAAAGTCATTTCCCTTGCCCTACCACTACAAGCTCTTGCAAAAATGTCCCTCCCCAGCTTTCCTGTCCCCCCTTCAGTTGTTGGACGGCACTATGAGGTCTCCCTGGAGCTTTCTCTTCTCCAGACTGAACAACCCCAATTCTCACACAGCAGAGGTGCTCCAGCCCTCTGATCATCTTCATAGGCCTCCTCTGGACCCAACAGTACCATACTCTTCCTATGTTGGGGATTCCAGAACTGGACACGATAGTGTCCCTCACAAGAGTGGAGGGCAGTGGAAGAATCACCTCTCTCGATCTGCTGGCAATGCTTCTTTTGATGCAGCCCAGGACACAGTTGACCTTCTGGGCTTCAAACGCACATTGCCAGTTCATGCTCACCTTCTCATCGATCAGCACCGCCAAGTCCTCTGCAGGGTTGCTCTCAATCATATTGTCCCTCCTCCTCTATTGAAACCAGGGATTGCCCAGACCTTGCACATGGCCTTGTTGAAAGCCGTGAGGTTCACAGAGGCCCACTTCTCCAGTTTGTCCAGGTCCATCTGGATGACATCCCATCCTTCTGGTGAGACAACTGTCCCACTCAGCTTGACATCATCTGCAAACTTGCTTGGTTGGGGGTGCACTCCATCTTGCTGTCTATATTGATCAGCACTGGTCCCAGTGTGGAACCCTGAGGGACAACACTTGTCACAGAATTCCATCCTGTTGACCACTACTCCCTGAAGGCGACCATCCAACCAATTCCTTATCCACCAAACAGTCCACCCATCAAATCCATATCTCTCCAATTTAGAGAGAAGGATGTTGTGGGGGTCAGTGTCAAAGCCTTTGCAGAAGTCCAGATAGATTATATCCTTTGCTTTTCCAATGTCCACTGATGCAGTTACACCATCATAGAAAGCCACCAGGTTGGTCAGACAGGACCTGCCTTTGGAGACACCATGTTGGCTTTCCCAAATCTCCTCCCTGTCCTCCACGTGCTTTAGCATAGTTCCTAGGAGGATCGGTCTGTTTCATGATCTTCCTAGGCACAGGGGTGAGGCAGACAGGTCAGTTCTTTCCACCCTTTTTAAAAAAGGGTGCAATGCTGTCCTTCTTCCAGCCGCCAGGGACTTCCCCTGACTGCCATGACTTGTCAAACATCACGGAGAATGGCTCAGCAACCTCATCAGCCAGTTCTCTCAGGGCTCTGGGATGCATCTCATCAGGTCCCATAGACTTACATATCTTCAGGTTCCTCAGGTGGTCACAAACCTGATCTTCCCCTCAGCTTTCTCCTTGTCTGTTGATAGGAGGTCACCATTTCATTCCTCAGTGGGTATACGCTTTCTTTAACCTTCCTTTCTGGTTGACATATCTATAGAAACCCTTCTTGTCATTCTTTGCTTCTCTTGTCAAGTTCAGCTCCAGCTGCGCCTTGGCCTTCCTGACACTATCCCTACACAACTGGGCAGCAACCCTATAGCCTTCCCAGGTTTCCTGTCTCTGTTTACACTACCTGTGCAGTTCCCTCTTGCTCTTCAGTTTGACCAGCAGGTCTCAACTCAGCCACACTGGCCTTTTCCCTTCTCTACCTCATTTCCTATATGTGGGGACTGAGCTCACTTGCAGTCTTTGGAAAGCATCCTTAAACATGTGCCAGATCCAAATTGTATCTAGTATATGTATATGGCAGAACTCATCTCTGCTTTGCCCCACGCACAAGATGCCTTTGCTTAACTATTTATTTCATGAAAGAATTACTGTTATTTGACATGTTCAGAAATGTTTTAACAACAACAACAAAAAAAACCCAGCAAGGACTGCTGTGAGGGCAAGGTATATGAATGTAGAAAGCAATGCAAATGTTACATTACTCTTTGTTCGACTCTATTTCTGTGTTTTTACCAGACAGTCAAACAAGATATCATTTGTCCTCTATGAACATATGAATTATAAAGTTCTACAAGAATAAAGAGTGCAATTATGGCTGGATTTTGCAAACAGAGTGCAAGAGAGAGCGATGTGGTTTCCTATGGCTTCCCTTGTGCATTTCTGCTGGAATCAAGCCCTTCCAATTGGGAGACTACTGAGGACAGGAGGAAGACAGTCTATTTTGGTCAAGTAGGGGGTTCTGCCATCATTTCACAGAAAGGACTATGACTGAATCACTCAGCTAGCTGCAGTGGCTCAAGCAAAAACCCACATGCCTCAACAGCTGGCTCCCAAGGGACTTTCACTCCCAAGGAAGGAGGAGGCCGCAGTAGCTCCTCAGCAGCTGGCCTGTGTCATCTTCAATGCACGTATCAAAAACTATTCATCCTGTCCCAAAAACACACCTTGCCTTTTAAGACAGAGCAAAATAGTAAGTAATGGTACTGACATTAAAATTGTCAAGATAATCTTTTTCAGAAACAACTGTTCAATCTGTAAGACTGAATATTGCCATAGTCCACACCTACAGGGCTTAACCAAAGCCATGCAAAATCTATGCATTGTGACTGAGTCTCAACAGACGATGTTTCAGACCTGTAAAATCTATAGACCATGACTGAGTCTTAGAAGACCATGTTTAGTGATTATGTCATTATGTATATACACCCACTGTAGAAAGGTTGAAGACAACAAAAATGATGGCTAAGAGGCAGGTAAGGCATCCTACAGAAAACAGGTCTAGAACAAAAGTGCCTTAAGAGTTATGTCTAGCAACAATGAAGACAGTATTAATGTAGAGTAATTAAAGAAATATTAAAAGTTGGAACAAAGAGATAGAAAGAAGTAGAGCTCATAAAACATTGTTAGCATTGAAGCAGTGTCTTTTTAAGAGCTGTTACCAAAAAAAGTACACAGTACGCTTATATTTAGACACTACATTGAAATACTAGAGACTCATCTTCAAAACTGTAATAATGAAAAAAAACCAAGTGTTTGCATTCATTAGCTTGGTTCTCAAAAATGTCGTTCACTGAAAACCACTAAGCAAAAGAGCTATTAGAATAAGTTCTTCAGAGGGTCCTGCCCTAATAAAATAAATACGATAAGATAAGCAAGAATTTATGACCATTTTTGGAATATGATCTTGATGTTCCAGGCTCACAGCAAGTAAAAAGAAATTGTGTGTTTGATTATGCCCAAAGGATTATTTCTTCTGATGATAACTGTAAATAGTATATCTATTTGAAATGCTGAATAAGAGAGGGCAAATCACCCTGTGTGATTCAAACACAAATTGCTTGCTACAGAAAAAGCATCAGCATTATTGTATTGAAAGCAACTCTAGACAGCTTGTGAAAAATACACCAGAGTGCGAGAACTTGCCCACTAGCCTATTATTAAAGTTGGGACGCCCTGCCCCAGAAAGTGTGAGAAAATCCCCACTGAGATCGAAAAAGGTCAGGTGGCTTCCTCATCCACGTTTCCAAGTCAAAACACACGGCTCTGAATTCAATTTTAAGAGAGATTACATTTCGTAATTTGGGTCCAGGGTTTAGCTGCAGGGACTCCCCACTGCTACTGGGAAGTTCAGACCAAAACACATGCCAAGCAATCTGTGAGAAGCCGAGGAGAGAGGATGCGGGAGCTGCTTGAGGATTACATATGATAGCAGAAAAACAGCAGAGGCAACACTTCTTTGTCTTCAGGAGCATGAGACTTGTGGTCCTGTCTTGTACAGGTCCCTGGGCACTGGTAGTTGTGCTGCAGCCCAGCTGCCACTGCCCCCACCACTACGTACTCTGAAGTCGCATCGATGCTGAAAGTACCACTGAGGCCACAGCCAGGCCTCAGCACTGTCTCTAACAAGCAGAATTAAAATAAACCTGGGACTGAACCAGCTGCACCAGGCGCACAGAAACATCCTTTAACTGAGGCTTTTCCATTTGTTCTTGTCAAGGGCTACTGGGTACTTTTAATGAGGCTTAGCTAGTTTGGAGGGGGTTTCCCTTTTCTTTTTCCTGTTTTCAGTTGGCTGTCAAGGCAAGTGTCAGGAGCCAGACCAAGGCTGCTGGACCCAAGGCTGCCCCTCCACCCAGCTCACTCTGGAGTTTTAACATGGGTTGCTGCCGGGTCAGTACCTTGTGCTCTGCCTGTGAGCATATGCAACCCTTTGCTGCTGTGTGGGCCCAGCATGTGAACACTGGGGCAGGAATAAGGAGTCTGAGGCCTTTTTATGCCCCAACTTTCTTACTTTTTGTAAGAGTTTTAAAACATCCATTTTTTTACCTCCAATATACCTGTCTAGTTAATTTTTTAGCAACCAGCACTACTCATTTTTCATGTGTGCTTTTAAGCTATACTGTTACTTTTTTTTATTGTTGCCCTTATCTTCAGCATGATTACCTGGTCCCTGTTGATGCTGGCTACTGAACTACAATTTCATACCACTCTGTTGTCAGATCTTCCCTGGGTTATGCTGATAAACTCTTATTGCCCACTGTACTGCCATAACCCAGCACACTCTTCACATTTACAAGGAGAAAGCCTAAAGAAATATTTTTTTCAACATTCCTCTTTTGCTTCTGGAAACCTGCAAAAATTGCAGAAAGAGAAGTGAAAGTTGCAAGAAGGAGGAGTTGAATGGTGGCCCAAGGAGCCCGCATAAAGGGGCTGGGCTGTGATGCCAAATGCTGTTGCAACATCTTATAACTGCCTTAACAAGGAGTCAGTTTATTTTTGCACACAAGGAATCATATCTCAATGTTATTATTAAACACATCATAATGAATACAAATCCTTCACATCTTCAGAGATATTAGCCTGTCTGCTTTTGATAATGGAGAGTAGCCAAGCAGATCTCTAAGCATGTCTTTTTCGTGCATGGTGGAGGAGCAAGAGGGCTCTCACAGGGCTCTGTGCCAGCTGGCAGCGCTTCAATCTAATAATTCCATACAGCACTTTCCTACAGCGCACTGCAGGGTGTTGAAAGACTCCATTAGCTCAGGCTTTTAAACCATTTCGAGTGCTTAAGTAAAAGGGACTGGTTTAAGGTTAAATATTACAAGGATGTTTTTTCACCATGCGAAACTTACAGCTCCAGTCTGGAGAAGTTAGCTCTCACCCTGCTCTCAGCTCTGACAAGGAGAGATGTCTACTCTCAGAAACAATATCACCATCACTGTCTATGAGCAGGATTGCCCAGGGCTGCCTGAAAGCAAGCGTGATACGTTGGTTTCTTCCACAGCTAAAGGAATATTTCATTGATTTCTTCACAGAAATCTTACTTTTCTCCATTGGCAACACTATAGCAGCTAAAACTATTCACAGGGCAGTCAAGTTTTTATAAGGACATTTTGCTAAATTGCTTTTACATCCTTTATAAAGAGTCACTGAAAAAAAATAACAAAAAGAGGTAAGACTATATTTTAGCATAAGAAAAAACTGTTGCCATAACTATTAACACAACAATTCACACCAAAAAAACCAGTAAGCTTCTACTTATGCATTAAATAAATAAATGATAGTTTAAATTGAAACATTTAATTAACTGTTAACCTTTGCAAACCCTCCTGCACTTTGTTATCAAGGTTTTATACCCATTGACAACAAGGACCTTTTTGTCCAGAAAATCAGTTATGAAGAGCAGACGAATGAGTCAACTGACTACAACATTAGCAAATGGTCATTCTGTATTATACCCTCCAAAAAAATATGAAGCCAGATTATTTACAGGAGGTAGATCTGGAAAATCAAGGTAATTATTCTGGCAGAAAAGAAGAAACTTCTGTTTTATTATCATTTGAATGTGTTGGAGACTACTACTATAAATTACAAGGGATGGGTTTCTCCTTAATTTTACCAAGTTCTGTCCATCAATTTCCAGATAGTAACACTGAAGTATATTATCTTTCCTTTTCCTTAATATAAAAATCTGTGACCTTAGGAAGCCAGACTTGTTACAGAGCTTGAGATAATGTCTTTCTCAGGAAGGAGGAATGACATGAACATGACTGGACACCCACGTGGGGACAGGGAGCTGTAGGAGCAAAGCTGCTCCACGTTGAGGTGTACAACCAAGGCACAGTATCACATGCAGAATGCTATTTTAGGGAGCAGGGATATGGCCAGGTTCCTCTTACCACAGTCCTCTCCCCTTCTTTTACATTTCTCACTCCTCATAAGTAAATGGGCTTAATGACATCTGCTATTGGCTGCAAGACCTGAGATTCCTCTCTACCTTTAAACGCCCAGCAGCCTCTAAAGAGATCAAAAATTTTTTATTTCCAATGAAGTTTACTGTAGCTCGTGTTTCTCCTACCTCTGATAGTCCTAACAACTTGTCTGTCAAAGAGGGAAGAAATACCAGTATGCTCTGACCCACATAGCCATCTGCAGAGCATTTACCCTTCAGCAGCCAGTATAGTTTCCCAAAAATACAGTCTGGGATGGGCTGAGTCCAGATAAACTGTAAGGTTGGCCTCATAATCCAGGTTTTGGGAACATTCATCCAGGAGCTGAAAACACTGCCCACATTTTTTCCCTCTGTCTGTCATGCTGCTTCCTCCTTTGTTACAGACACACAGACTTATCCCTTCAATTCAACCCAAACAATTTTATCATGGTTTTATGCAGTACAAGCATGTCAAACAGAGCAGTCATTTCATTACTTGATATCTAAATCAGAGAGTTCAGTTAAACTCCCAAATTTTCTTAATTATAGCCAACTTTATATAACCATTGGCCAAAAAGCACAAAGCTCACAGACTTGCAGGAAGTACACCACAAAAGATGGCAAGGCTTGGAAGGGTAACCTGGGGTAATAAAATAAACACAGTGGTTCATCTCAACTTGATAATCTTCCGAATATTTTCATTCTCGAGTGATTTTGACAAGCATTTTTGAAATTCCATCAGAAGTCTAAGTCTCATTGGAATGTGTTACTTTGCAAGTAGAACAGACCAAGGACTGAAACAGTATTTTTATCTAAGGTCTGGTTTGCTCAAGGAGTTTTCTCAAGGTTCACATAGGCCCAGTTCTCCAGTTTGTCGAAGTCCATCTGGATGACATCCCATCCTTCTGGTGAGACAACTGTCCTACTCATCTTGACATCATCTGCAAACTTGCTTGGTTGGGGGTGCACACCATCTTGCTGTCTATATTGATCAGCACTGGTCCCAGTGTGGAACCCTGAGGGACAACACTTGTCACAGAATTCCATCCTGTTGACCACTACTCCCTGAAGGCGACCATCTAACCAATTCCTTATCCACCAAACAGTCCACCCATCAAATCCATATCTCTCCAATTTAGAGAGAAGGATGTTGTGGGGGTCAGTGTCAAAGCCTTTGCAGAAGTCCAGATAGATTATATCCTTTGCTTTTCCAATGTCCACTGATGCAGTTACACCATCATAGAAAGCCACCAGGTTGGTCAGACAGGACCTGCCTTTGGAGACACCATGTTGGCTTTCCCAAATCTCCTCCCTGTCCTCCACGTGCTTTAGCATAGTTCCTAGGAGGATCGGTCTGTTTCATGATCTTCCTAGGCACAGGGGTGAGGCAGACAGGTCAGTTCTTTCCACCCTTTTTAAAAGAGTGCAATGCTGTTCTTCTTCTAGCCACCAGGGACTTCCCTTGACTGCCATGACTTGTCAAACATCACGGAGAATGGCTCAGCAACCTCATCAGCCAGTTCTCTCAGGGCTCTGGGATGCATCTCATCAGGTCCCATAGACTTACATATCTTCAGGTTCCTCAGGTGGTCACAAACCTGATCTTCCCCTCAGCTTTCTCCTTGTCTGTTGATAGGAGGTCACCATTTCATTCCTCAGTGGGTATACGCTTTCTTTAACCTTCCTTTCTGGTTGACATATCTATAGAAACCCTTCTTGTCATTCTTTGCTTCTCTTGTCAAGTTCAGCTCCAGCTGCGCCTTGGCCTTCCTGACACTATCCCTACACAACTGGGCAGCATCCCTATAGCCTTCCCAGGTTTCCTGTCTCTGTTTACACTACCTGTGCAGTTCCCTCTTGCTCTTCAGTTTGACCAGCAGGTCTCAACTCAGCCACACTGGCCTTTTCCCTTCTCTACCTCATTTCCTATATGTGGGGACTGAGCTCACTTGCAGTCTTTGGAAAGCATGCTTAAATATGTGCCAGCTGTGGTGTGCTCCCTTGCCTGTAAGGACCATATTAAGAGGGTCTTTCTGATTAACTCCTTGAAGAGCTGGAATTTTTATTTCCTAAAATTTAAGGTCTTGATAGTACTCCTTCCTTGTCCCATATCCTTCAGGGCCCTGAACTCCACCAATGCATCATCACTGCAGCCCAGTCCACCGTTGCCTCTGACACCACTGATGAGCTCTCTTGCATTGGTGACTACCAGGTCCAGTATTTCATCATTCAGGTAGGGGTTCTGTTATCTGGGTTAAAAAATTATGTTTGATGCACTCTAGGAGTCTCCTGGATTACCTAAAGCATTTCCTCTACCTTCTTTCATTTAGATGTTGAAGGTTTCTACCAAGACCAGACTCAGTTCTTCCTTGTTGACTTTTCCTTCCAAGAAAACATAGCTCTCTAGCATAAGTAGTTGTGGGTAGTAATACTGTTCCTGACATATTCAGCCTCTGGAAAAGCTGCAATTCAAATGGGAAAGAGCTAATTCTTTGTCCCTGTCACATGCTTTGATCACCATAACACACCTACTAAGTAAGAGATACACATGGCTGAAGTCCATGGGGCTGGGAAAACTGAGTGCCAGCACAGCGATGAGGGTCTCTGGGTAGAGCTCTCACAGGCCTCATCAAATCTTCAGTAGATGGCTCTATCACGAAAGTAGATGGCAATCTATTTTGCAATTTTTCTTTTCTACTCCAGTCGTCCTTAATGGTAGCTGTGTCAGTCTTGAGGAGTGCAGCCAGAATACAAAGGATATTACTCACCCAACTTTTGTACTATGTTGTGCTTTCTAGCAGCACTAGTAAATAAATTCTATTAAATTTAGCAATCTTTTCATTAACCTAAAGATTTTGTCAGGTTATCCTCAAGCCTTTTTTTTTTCTTTCAGCAAGATCATGCTGTACTGACTTAATCCATTTCTTCATTTTGAAGAAGCTGTGCTTCTTCTGAATGCACTGGAATTTTTTCTTTGTAGTGCACACATCCTGTGGAAACCCTTCATTCCTTATTTACGGCTAAATAGTGCTGCTCCTCAAGGGAGTCCTATCCTGTCTTTCCAGGGGGAATAGGAGGCAGATGTTGCTATGCCTGCCAAATTTAGCACAAATAGTTCTATTATGATCTTTAACAGAGATGGTTATAACACAAAGTGCAGTGTTTCCACCTGGTGGAGCTGTCTGGGTTGCTCGGAGAGCAGGATGGCCACTGTGTGTTTTACCCATGCAGTGGGCCACAGCTCATTCACAAGACTGTTCTGTGCCTAAGTGGTGAGAGAAGGAGACATGAGGTCCCTCATTGCTCCTTTTCCAGACCTATTCTATCCCATTTTATAAGTCTATGTGAAATTATTTTACTTTCTGCAACATACATCATTTTTCACACTTGATAAACATCTGTTAGAGTTACAGAAAAATATATGAGATCATACATACTAAGCAGGTAAATGGCAATACACAGCAATATATGGTATTTAATTGTGACATATCCAGCTGTTTCTAACAGCACTGCATGATGTTCCAAGGCAGAGCTGCAGCTACACATGCAATTCTCACTCTGGTGTAACTTGGCTTTGGTCACCATGGCAGGGAATCTCTCCTGGTAATTTGCCAGGTGGAATAACAGTATTGACAATCTAGAAAACTATCAAAATAAAAATAACAAGAAAGCAGTCATGACAGAGTAAAACATATGGCATTTCTCAGTGCCCCTGGAGTCTCTTAAATCACCCACAGTGGAGGAAGTTCTTCTTGTTTGGCATGGCTTAATGATGCCTCCAGAAAAGAAATGATTAACCTAATGCCAAAAAACTAATATATATTATTGAGCGTGACAGTATTAGCTGTACAAGTGCCAACTAAGCCTTTTTTTTTTAATTTTTATGTGGGTTCTTTCACCATTGTTCAAGTTATGCTGAAAGACGTTTGACTTACCTACATCACCTTATAAAATTTACATTTATATAGCTTCTTCCATGCTTGATCCTTGTCAACTACCTCTAACAAAATAATTCTTCACAGTTTTACACTCACATGGAAGGCATTCAATCTGTAGAACAAATAGGTAAAAATCAAGCAAAATTTTAAATTCATTAGGTCTCTTATGTCCATAGTGGTTCAAAGTAGAACAGAAATCAATTCAGTCTCCTAATCCTGCATGGACTTCATCTGCTGTGAGTAGAGAGAGAAATTGTAGTATTGAAAATAAACGATGATGTACGAAAAGGAATGTCTCCACTAAGATGCATTTTTGCCTGTGTAGTCTCCTTGAATTGCCTGAAGAGGTTTTGCTCTACAGCTGTTACCTGTCAGTAAGCTTAAAAATGCCTCTTAGAACAATGTCCTGAATAAATTAACTTGTAATCGTGATGGACACATAGACACACATGCAGGGGAAGAAAAGGAATTACATATATCTTCATAAAATTTCTGTTTCCCAACTTGGGAATTCCTTAACATTTCAAGGTTTTATACCATTAGCACTGCTTCAGAAATATGAATGTAAGTAGCTCACTGTCTGTCACAGTAAGAAAAAAAAACCCAGTTATTTCATACCAAATCAGGTAGACATTTTTTCTGTGAAACTTGCAAAACATTACTGCCAACTTGATTTAGAGTCATGTAGGTAATGGTGGTAATCTCCTTTAAAATATTTATCAGCTTATGGTAAATTAGGTAACCTCCATCTACAAAAAGACTCAAATTCATATTCAAGTATGTGGTACTTATAGAAATGTATAACCTAGGTAAAAGCATGAGTCCAAGCTGTACTCAATGAATTAATGATTGCAAAGCACATAAAATCCTCAAAGATTCTGTCTAATCTCTATGCTGTGAGGGACGGAAAAGCTAAATAACCCTAAATACTCTCTTTACTAAGAAACGAAAGCCTTTTCAACCTGGGATTTCTTTAAAAATACTTCAGTATATTGATCAAGTATTAAACTATCAACCACCGGCCAATAATTAATTAAATTGTTTAATGCACTTAACTGCTAAACTAGCTGTGGCAGGCTCCTTATCCTCAGCATTAACGCTCTGCCATCAAAAGGGAGAAAGGCTGTTCAATTCTGGTTGCATTAGAAGCCCAGAAGACTCCAAGTTCATTCCTGATGAAAAGTGTCTAAAGCTATTAGAGTCTAATCCTATTATTTTATATTTAATTTAAAAATTAAATGGTTAGTGTAAGAGTGTGCTTGGATGACTACAGCTTTGATGAAAAGATGGGTTTCAGAAATAGTTTCTTCTCATTAGTTTTCCCATTACCACTGAGATAAAGCTGCCTCCTAGTTTCTGCTGCTCTCTCAGGCATCAAGTTCAATTAGATATGTAACTCTGACAACTAAGGAAATTAAAAGCACAAGTTATGATATAGCTGCAGAAGTCTTGAGCCATCCATTTTTTAACAATGGCCCATCTCTAGCAATGAAGATTCCAATCACACTAAGTGTTTTGAAATCAGCTGGATCAAGTTCCTTATCCATAGTGAAAGGTCTCTATGTATCAATAACATTGACTGTTACCTAAATATTAGAAAAAAATACAACTTTTAAGTAGAACATACTCAAGTGTAATTACATTGCTTTGAAATAAAGGAAATAATTTTTCAATGTGGCATTAGTTTGCCAGAGATTTTTCACAATTTTATCAAAAAATAGGTAACCTAAAAGTACAATAAATATCAGTTAGCATGATTTCATGGATAATAGGTTTTGTAAACACATGTTCTTTTATTTTAAAAAATACATATTTTTAACTAGTCTGTGTTGAAGAAAATAATTTTCTTACTATTGCAAAAGATTTTAACTAAAATGCTTGCGTTGTCTGGAGTTAGCATGTACTTTCTGTGGATCTGAAAGTGGATCACTGATAACTCTCCAAACTGTGGTGAAAACAAAAATATATCAAGAAGCAAGGCTATAAGGAAAGACATATTCCCAAGAAAACATCCCTTGGTCAGATTTAGTTCTGTCAGAGCTTTAGCTTTCCTAACCTGATCCCTGGCAGCTCAGAAAATTTCTCTGTATTCCTCATGGGCTACCTGCCCTGCTTCCACCCTCTGTACCCTACAAAGCAGATCCATGAAGAGGCCAAGTTCCGCTCTCCTGAAGTCCAGTGTAGTGAGCTCGTTGTGCGCCCCCCTCACTACCCTAAAGATCTTGAACTCCACCATTTCTAGCCAAGCCAAGGCTTCCCTTGAGCTTGACATTCCCCACCAGCCCTCCCTTGTGGTGAAAGCAAGATCCAGCATAGTGCATGTCCTTGTTAGCTCTTCTGTCACCTGGAGAAGGAATTTATCATCCACGCATTCCAAGAACCTCCTGGATTGCTTGTGCCCTGTTAC
The DNA here is from genome assembly GCA_033558235.1 of Neomorphus geoffroyi. Taxonomy (NCBI): domain Eukaryota; kingdom Metazoa; phylum Chordata; class Aves; order Cuculiformes; family Neomorphidae; genus Neomorphus; species Neomorphus geoffroyi. The sequence continues at coordinate 16,604,210 of JAUMJM010000048.1, read as the reverse complement.
ATTGTCCATCCAACAGATATCAGGGGGGTTGAAATCCCCCATCAGGACCAGAGCTTGCAAATGCCAGGCTGTGCCTATCTGTTTATAGAGAGCCTCATCCACTCTCTCCTCCTGGCCCAGTGGCCTGTAGCAGACCTCAACTGTAATGTCACCTCTCCCTGTCCTCCCTTTAATCCTGACCCATAGGCTTTTGGTTGGCTCTTCATCCATCCCCAGGTGGAGCTCCATGCAGTCCAGCTGGTCACTGACACAGAGGGCAACACTCCCTCATCTCTCCTGCCAATCCTTCCTAAAGATCCTGTATCCCTTCATCCCAACACTCTAATCATAGGATCCATCCCACCGTGTCTTCGTAATGCCAGTGAGATCACAGCCCTGCAGGCATATGCACTTCTCTTAACTCCTCTTGTTTTTTCCCAGGCTACATGCAGCAGAAATTTTTGAGCATAAATTGTGGTGCGTGACCAGACTGGACACAGTGCAGCTACAATGTCCTTGAGAGGTCAGTACTAGAGCAATTCAGCAGTGTCTTAAGCACAAGAAATACACTGCAATTAAGAAAAGTAAAGTGCTAGAGACTTGTAGATTTTGATACAGACTTGTAAAACTGCTTTAAAACACGACAGGAAAAGAAGTCCTGCATTTTAAAGCCATGATCCCAGTGGTTTAGCAAGATTTTGCCATTAAATTCCTTAATAAATACACCATTTACACTATTTCTGAAGCCCCTGGATTTCAGAAGCCTGCAGCAGGCTGGTAAGACATCTGAGCATGGAACATCTTCCCATCCTGCAACATGCACCACACATTACCCTAAGTGATACTAGTGAGTATGGATACAGTCCCTGAATCCTCCTGCTTATTGATACTAGAAGTGCAAAGCGAGCTCTGTGCCTCTGCACAGCCCCTAACAAACCAAATCTCCAAGAATAAGTGACAGTTAAGGCAGAGCATGACTCTTTGAATGAGAGATATTGTTCAAATTCAAAGAAGTGTAATAAAGAAAAATTGAGGATGATGTGCTACTGAAAGGGAAGCCTGGAAACATGATATATGAACCTTGAATAAAAATGAAACTATAATCTTAGTACACTCAGGCCATAGATAGAACACTTCATCCCCTTTTTGGTATTCTGGTCAGTCAAGCAGGCATAAAAATGACCTTTCTTACACGCATGTTTTCAGAAACCTGTTTCAAGCAGACGTTTATTTTATCTGACTGGATCTCAGCTGGCCTTCAGCACAGATGTTATCAGATGTTTTCTATTTAAAGACTGTTCTCTGAAAAGTACAGGCAGTATGGCAGGTATCTGTGTGCAAGCACTTCAGCTTCTGCATCCCTGTGATCATTCAGTGTTTCGTGACGTCAACAGAGGCTGCTGGTAAGACAACGTGAAATGGGAAGCAAAGTGTCTGAAAAATGAGAACAATGGGCTAACCAAAGAAGAGAACATAAATTCCTAAAATCATAAGGATATTGATGAAAACTGAAACAGGTGAGAGTTATCACAGTTATCACTGTGAATTGCTTCTTCTTTTGTATTTCCAAAGACCTTGACTATTTCTTACTGTAACTCTGCCTGCAGCAGTTGCAGTGAAAAAATACCAGTAAGCAGAAAAGTGGGATGAAAGAGAAGATTTACTGACTTCTAGTGAGTAGAAGAAGAGAGGTAGAGAGACATCTGCCAGTCCTAATCCACTTATCAGCCAGGATTTCAACTTTGAGGAGATTTCTTAGTCTGGACAGGCAAAGGAAGGAAAGTGAAGAATTAAAAGATGTCTGTTTACTCAAATGCTTTGTTACAAATCTAAAGGATTTGACTGACAGAACACATTTGGACTTAGATTTTTTCAAATGTATCTTTATTTGTTTGTGGAAAATTTAAGATCACAGTTCACAGAGCAGCCAGATTTCCTACTATATGTCATTGGAGATCGTAAGGTTGTTTTCAAGACATTCATAGCCCTCTGAAGTTTTCCAGCCACAGCCCACATCTTCATATAATGAGTCATTTACTGCTGCCATATCTGAGAGCCCATAGGCAAAACCAAGCACAGACTAATACATCCAGAGGTAGTCTGCATGTTTGCAAACAAGAAGTGTATATGCATATAGACAGATGCACAATCAAGGAGGAAAAATAGATAAAATAAAAAGAATCATCGTAATGAAAAGAATCATCAAAATTCAAATAATGAAAAGATATCATCACTGTCACTAAGAGGCAGCTGGCTCTTAAACAAGATCGTTTCACCATTATATTCCAAGATTTAATTACATTACTATGGATGACAGGAATTCATCCTCATTCATCCATGTGTGGATATAGAGATTACTGAAGAACTGCTGCAGAGATGATTAAAGCACACAAACTGATTTATGCCCCATTAGTGAACCTTGTTTTAAGAGAAAAAAAAGAAACAACTTTGATTGTACGGAGAAAAAAATGCATCAATATTGAAAGATATTAAGCACTAAAGAGAACTCACACATCCCTTTTGGCTCATAATTGGGAAAAAAAAAAAAGAAAAAAAAAGTAGGAAAAATATGTGATACAGTCTTAACAAATACTGTGCAAACAGCCTAAATGCTTTTTCATAGAATTTCTGTGACACTTCTTTGGCTTGCAACATGCCACTGCTTTTACCAGTTCTAGAAAGAAACCATATATTTTCACATCAACTACTAGATGTCAAAATAACTGGGGCACTTGCATAACAGTTGTTGCATCTCAGAGGGAAAAAAAAAATCTTTTTTTTTTGTACACACAATATGGAGCAGAAGGGCTATTGATGTTCCATTTCTATAATATTGTGACAGGGTTTTAGAGTTTCAGTGTTAAGAGTACTTTCCCCTAGTTTGTTAAGCACACTTATCTATTTCCTGTGTTTTTTCCTGTATTTTGCTGACAGCTTAATTCTTAAGCAGATGTACCTCAATAGAAGACCAGGGGCAAATTTATTCTAATCTGCATTAACTCATGAGACAGATGCAACAACCACTTGGTTAGGAGCTGTGTCCCACATTCAGCAGTTCAGGCTGGGAGCTGGATGGTCCCTTTTGGCCTGACCTTGAGGTCATGATTAATGCAGCCCTCATGGCACATCTAGCTCAAGCAGCTTCAGCTGAAAATGCTTTTCCTCTTAGCTTGCCAAGAGTACCTCTAACCCCCAAAATACCCTTAAAACAAGGCTAATGCCACAGACTTGTTTCACAAAAGCTATCACATGCCAGTAATTTCATCCAGCAGTACTGCTATCCACGTCCAGCTGCTTATAACCCAGAGGTAAGAAGTGGCTTATTTCAGGCTCCTGGAGTAACATCCCATTCCCTAGAAACGTTACTTGCAGTACAGATTATTTGCTGAATGAAGCCACTGTGCTGACTTGCAACATGTACGTGACTATTTCCACTCACCCTCCTCAGCACATAACATGCAGCAAAGCCAAGATTTTAAATTCCATTAAGAAGTTTACTCCAGAAGTGTGATCATTTAATAGGATCATGAAATTTCTTAAAATACACAATGAACTTTAGCATTAGAGAGCAAGGATTTTTTTTTTTTATACAGACACATTTTTGTTATGTTTCTTAATTTATTAAAAGTTTTAAAGAAGAATTATATATCTGTCTCTACACAATATAATAAGGCAAATTTAGCCTGTATTTAAAAATTCAGATTTATCAACAATGCTTGCTGGAAGTAACAGAGTACAAAATTAATTTTATGTCTAGCTGCTGTGCCCAGAAAATACAGCAGTAATCCCTGGTAATCCCTAGGTATTTAAGATTACCATGGAATAACACTAGAAATATCTTAGCAAATGATTTAAGTATCCTTCAGACTGTAATTATGTGCAGATAGAGGTCACTGGATAGAATATTCTTGGTGTGATTTAGAGTTCATAAAAAATCAAGGGTCTTATTATAAGGTACTTTTAATTTCAATCTGCATATATGAGGTGGAAAACAGCAGCAGGACAGTATCTCACTTGATTCCTAGGTAATTTGTACACCTCTAATAGGATTATTCCACTAAACAATAAGATAGGCAGGCAGTATGTGAAGCCAGGTTCAAGAAAAGAGGAAAAAGGAAAGTGAGAGTTTGGAAAGCTCAGATGGAGAAGTACATCTCAACATATACAGTATATAAAGAAGGCAGAAACTTTTGCTAGACCATGAGGAAACTTCGTGCTCATCCTTCCTACACATTTTCTTACCTTGAGCCTTTCCTTCCTGCAGCATGTACCAACTGAAAAAGTTCCCTCTGTAAAACAGGTTCAAAACATCTACTGTCTCCCTTTGTGAAACTGAGGCTTGTCTCATTATTAAGACATGAGTCAGGGATGCTGGGATTTTGTTTCTCTGCTGACACCGGATTTATGCAAAGGCAAACCTATGTGCAGACCCTCTATGCCCAGGCCAGAGACAGAGACAAGGCTGCTGCCTTTGCCTGCAAAGCATCACTGGTTCACACCAAGCAGGATTGCTGAACCAGTTCCTGGGTATAGCTGGCCCAGGTTGTGGCATTTGGGTGCACCTCTAACAGGGCACATCTATCAGAGACCAACAGCTTATGCTACGTAATGCATGGCAGTGTGTCCACTTTTTCTTACCTTTATGGGGAAGTGCTCACTAGGGGCTGTACACCCGTGCTGCAGGCTGGTGGGCCCTCTCTGTGCCAAGCAGCTGCTTACTGGCATCCCAGAACACCTCTGGTTATTGACTATTCAAACACATGTTTAGAAAAATCAGCACTTTTTTAACAAAAAATCCCACACTTGCATGCAAAGATGGGATCTCTCACGTTAACAAAAATCTTTGCACTCATAGTTGGTGAGCATGCTCGGGGGCTTCAGCAAGGTTCTGTTCAGTCAGCCAGCCCTCCAAACAGCTGGGACCCCAGCACCGAGGCTGACTGACCATGCACACACCCTGAAAAGGCTGAAAAGTGAAAGACTACTGCTAATGTCAGCCTTTTCCTCCTTCTCCCCAGTGACCACAGCACTGGAATCAGGAAAAAAAAATTGCTTGCAAACAACTCATAAACAGAAAAAAAAGGTACAAATATAAATGAACAGTGTGTTCACAAATCAGCTGAAAAAGCCTTAATTATTAGAAAACACCTACTGTCACTGTGATCAAAGTTTGGAACAAAGCAATAATTACAGTATTATCTTTCATTCCCAAAAGACTAATGAATCAGGGAGCTGGGATATGAAGTGATATTTCTCTTTTTTTTAAGAAATAAAAAAAAAAAGTATCAAATTTGCCTTTTTTTCAAGTCAAAGGAGTTTCACTAACATCCAAAGTTCCTCTAGAAAAGAGATATATCAATATGGATTTATTATAAGGAAAACAATTCATTATAGTAAAAATCATGTTTGGAGAAATTGCATCCAAACTATATTTTACCTGGAAGCCAAACCTGACAATCAAATAAAAATGCCTTGGATAGTTATTATGATAGCACAGAAGTTCTCTCACCAGATTTGACTTCAAGTTGCTCTAAAATAAATACTTGAATAAGAAGCTGTAGCAGCAGGCTACCGACCTTACTGTCTAACTTGGGCTCACAGATATTTTTCAGCTTTATTTACAGACCCATTATTGCTAGACCACATTTCTTGGATACGGAACATGGTGAATGATATTTTAAATGAAATATCTTTTGCAGAAATGCAAGCTCCACAGCTGTAACAGTGCCTTTTTTTCCAAGCCCTCTGCACTGCATGCCATTAGCATTTCATAGAACTAGTCTGAGAAGTTCAAAATGAGGGCAAATGTGCAGTTCTCAGAAGATCAGCTAATTCAATGACATGGAGAGTGTAAGTGCTCCAAGAAATCACATTAAGAACTGCTGGAAGTGCTGAGTCAACAGCAAACTTTGCATACAGAGTTTCTTAATGTGTTTCACAGAAAATACATGCCTGTGCCTATAAAACCTTGCTTTTTGTTCATGACAGCTATTAAGTAATTTTGTTTTAAATGTGACTTCGTAGGTCAGAGCTCTATAAGCCCTTCTGAAAGTCACTGAGGGTCTAATGCCATCATTTGCTTACAAGTCATATGATTAATTGATTTTGTCAGTTTCCTGTGTTAACTCAAAAAACCACAAACACACACATTCCCTCCCCCCAAAACAAACAAAATCCACCAAAAAACCCAAACAAACAAGGCCAAATCATCAGATCCCTCAGCAAAGCAAGAACCATGAAGATATCATGGGAAACTGACAGAAGCATTTCCAATGGTCCAATGTGAAACCTACTTTTTAAAAATTAAACACAAATATCACAGTCAAGGGATGCTTGCTCCTCTGCCATTAATATTTCATCCTTTTTCGTGCACATCCTTCCATTCAAAACTGTTTAACAACACTGCAATTATTTTCAAACTTGCACAAATTGACCACAAATGAATTTATTTTGCCAGCAAACCATGCACCTGGCAAAATTTGAACTGTCTTACTTGGGACCCTTTGAGAACTGCCACACCAAGTTCTGTCTCCATGTAGATATTGCTCTCAAATAGTAGTTCAGGATCAAGCACAATTTATTTTACTTAGACTCTTAAAAATTTCTGTGATTGACAGACTCCATGCTAGCAGACCTTCAAGCATGTAAACCTCCCTGAGAATCATAGAAACACAGAATCATAGAATCATAAGGTTGAAAGAGACCTCCGAGAACATCAAATTGAACAGTAAAGTAATCCTCTGTCCTAAAAATAACCCATGATAGTTCTCTGCCCCATCCCTTTGCACAAAATTCAAAAGGAGAGCGCAGCTCACTGTGGGTGGGAGGAGGGCAGAGAGCAGGCAGATCCACCCAACGTGTTACTCACCCTGGACTTATTCTCCACAGCCCAGTCATGACTGAGTTAATCCGTTTCCACAGACAGATAAATTGATGGTGGTGCACTCAGCTCCTTGCTCCATACTCAGTCAAGATCAATAAATGAAAAAGGATGAATTTTGCGTGTCCTGATGCCACATAAGCCAGACATTGCATTGGGAAGTTAACGCATTAGTAAGCAACCCATCCTCGGCATTGAGTTGTAGTCCATGGATGTCACCTCCACAGCCCCTAGAAATGCCAGTCTGATGTGTGGTCCTACAGAGAGCTTTGCACTGAAACCCTCTTTAGGAGTACAACCCAGAGCTGTTATTTCTGAGGGCTATGTACTCTGCATCTGCAACATTTCTTTCTCTATCTGCCAGACCTTTAAATGGAAAAAAATCTCCCTCCTTGTCTCAGTCACCTGTCATTTTATATTTACAAAAATGCTCTCAGATTCATTATTTCTGCTCTTTCTTCCTTTATTTGGAGTAACTCCTTGTAAATGAAAGAAAACATTTGAGCTCAGCTAATTAAATGGGGTAGCTTTTCACTTGCCAGCGCTTTAGTTTGGAAAAAAAGAAAGAAATATCAATAGAAGTTTAAAAGGCTGAACTATGCCATGCATTGCTCTTAGGACAGAGGTTTACTTTTGAGCAATTCTAGGTACTATATTTTTCAAAAATTCACTCACAGCTGTTCAGTGAAATCTGGTTTTCACTTTCTTCTTGACACCCAAGTCCCAACATCATTCTTTGCACTACAACAAGAAGGCCTGAGACATCAGCACTCATCTTATCTGAGAGAAAATCAGGCTAAGTCCTGAGAAGCTCCTGTGGACCCTCCTTGCCTGAAAAAGAGAGCATGTGAGGCATATACCAAGAAACAGAGGTGGGATTTGGCCCGTAAGACCCAATTCTTTTGGAAACAAGCTGTGTCCTCTAAAAATAGTTGAGTGACATGTCATGCCAGTTTGACAGTACAGATCCAGCCTGCTTATGCTACAAATCAAAAATACAATTTCCCCCAACTCTGTATTTGTTGTTTTCTTCTTTTTATAAAAGGAATAAAGAAGAGCTTCCCAAGCTGTGAGGAAGTGCTAAATTTCCAGTCTAAAGGACTTCTAGGGATAGCTTGGGAATACTTCCTTGCTATGTCTGAGACATGTACATGCCGCAAAAATGGCTGATGTAAGGAGAAGATTCTTATGCTGCCTCCTGTGATTTATGTCTCTAGATTTCCACAGAACAGCTGAGAGGCTCTTGACTGAGGGTCCTATTGCTAGCAGCTACTTGTGAGTGCAGAGGACTTTGAGCAGTACTTCTCACTGCTTTTTGCCTGTGAGCTGCTGTGCTTTTTTAATAATTGCCAAAATGAGAATTTTAGGGTTTCCCCACAGTAGTAAGGCAGTAATATTCTGGCCCAATCCATAAGGCAGATAGGTGACCACTGTGTTATTTACCCTCTCACATTTCATTACCAGAATAACTCCGGATACCACAATTCTGAGTACGTTTCCTGTTAGAAATAACTGCAGCCTAAGCTTTCTGTTGTATATAGGTGTATAGGCTCTGGACCTCGATGCTAGCGAGGATAAGTTGCAGGATCTAGTAGCTACAATGGCATTAAATAAAGCCACCCTTCATATTCTTCACCTGATCGTAAGGAGCAGCAGTGGCCCATGCCAGGGATCAGCAGGGCTCAGGCTGCCTGGAGAAAGGCAAGGCAGAGAGCAGCATGTCCCCAGCGCACAGCCTCAACTGTCAGCATCCCCTGTTGTTGACACTTCCTGAGGCAGAGCTCACGCCAGACTCTCACTTCTGCCTATCTGCCGTGGGCCTGATTAGCTTTTTTTATGACCCCATTCATATATTTGACCAGAGATGGTGAGTTTCCCAGTTTAAGCACCCATTTTGTAGAGAAGTACTTCCTCATCTTTGTTTTAAATCCACCAGCTGATATTTCCACCAAGTGTTTCAGACCGTAAGATCCCGATCAACAGTCATTCCCTGGTAATGTTGTCTATAATGTTCTACCACATTCTTTTATTTCTGCTTTGTTTATACACATTTGCAAGTTATTCATTGCCCTCAACTAAACAAAACAAAGGTGAAAAATATGAGACCAGGAGTGCCACAGTTGCACCTTCATCTGGATTAGCAGGACAGCCACATGCATAAAAAAGTGACACCAGGGATTTCCAAACTGAAGCCTTCTGAATCCCCATGCATACACACACAAAGACCACATTGCTTTAAAGTGCTCAGTGCTCCCCTTCAGGACCAAGTGTCCCAAAGGTCTGATGCTGCTGAGACCTCAGAAAGCAGTAGCCACCTCCCGCCTTCCCAAGGCAGAGGAAAGATCGCATTCTGAAAAACTGAGCTTGGGAGTTTTGCAACAGGAGTTTCTGCACCCAAGCATTTCACCATCCAGACCTTATTCTAAAGCCAATCAACACAGTCAGCACCCTGAAACACTTGTTCGTAGCTATGCCTATGGAAAAACAGACTATGTGACTTAAAAAATCTGTCTTAAAGGAATTGTCCATCAACAGTGAACTACAGAATATAACCATGGGGGTAAGCCGTAGCTGAACAGTAGTAACAGAAACATCCCACCACAGCCACAGTGCAGAAAGAGAGGAGAGCTCCATCAAGCAGGAACAACAGGGGCATTCACACAGATGTTAGCATAGTCAGGGGACATTCCTGGTTTTGTGAGAAATATCATAGGCTTTTTACTGTTGCACGCATATCACAGTATCATCACAGCATCACGGTATCGTAAGGTTGGAAAAGACCTTTGAGATCATCGAGTCCAACCTATGACCCAACACCTACACCTACTCCTACTTGTCAACTACACCATGGCACTAAGAGCCTCATCCAATCTCTCCTTAAACACCTCCAGGGACGATGACTCCACCACCTCCCCGGGCAGCGCATTCCAATGGCCAATCACCCTCTCAGTAAAGAACTTCTTCCTAATGTCAGGCCTAAACCTCCCCTGACAAATCTTGAGACTGTGTCCTCTCGTTCTGTCACTGGTCGCCTGAGAAGAGTCCAACCCCTGCCTGACTACAACCTCCCTTTAGGTAGTTGTAGAGAGCAATAAGGTCTCCCCTGAGCCTCCTCTTCTCCAGGCTAAACAACCCCAGCTCCCTCAGTCGCTCCTCATAGGGCTTGTGCCCCAGCCCCTTCACCATCCTCGTTGCTCTCCTCTGGACGCACTCCTGCATCTCAACAGCTTTCTTAAACTGAGGGGCCCAGAACTGGACACAGCACTCGAGGTGCGGCCTGACCAGTGCCGAGTATAAGGGGATGGTAACTTCTCTAGTCCTGCTGGCCACACTATTCCTGATGCATATTTGAAACTGAGCCTTGCATCTATTTTCTCTTCTGTTTGAACCTGTATAACAGTCATAAATATGACCTCAATCTCATTTCATGGGAATAAGTGTCAGACAGCATATCTTTATTGCAAGAGCAAGACTATGTGCATAGTGTGTGTTTGTATATATTTATTAAGGACAAGAGAGAAAAATCCAATTAAAATAGTTTAAGACTCTTAAAAATATCAAAAAGTAAGGGGGAAATACTGTGTTCAGTGAACAGGATTTAAGCTCTAAGAAAAAAGTAGCAGACTTTTTAAACTGTAACTGTGTCATTTTGAACTCAACAAATTAAGGTGATACCCAAAGTGTAGTTAAGCTAGACCGATTATTTAAACACAGACAAGTAGTACATCTTTTGTTAATTGTTGAAGTGCAGCTTATTCAGCCATCACAAATCTACAGCCAGAATCCCCAGCTGGTTTATTTCCCCTTTTTTGTACGTTTGCCAGATCATTGCTGTACTCAGCATCACGCTTCTTCCTTTCAGGGCAAATTCTCCCTGAAAATAAGCAGCAGCAATCCCCCAACAGAGCTATTGGAGTCTCTGAATTTGACACATGAAGGCGGTGGCAACACCACAGGGAGAAGTCTCTGGTTCAGCTCTTGCCTGCAGTGTTGCTAGCGCTGCAGAGGTATTGCCCCTTCATAGACTTCTGGTGTTGGTGTTGGTAACTGCCAGCACTGCTTAGAGCACCTCCAGCAAACACGTCCCTCGCTGTCCTCATATCGCTGGTTTGCAGAGCAGTCCCTCCAAAACCTTGTCACCCAGCTTAGCAGGCTGCCACACAGGGGAAGGAAGAAGACTTGTTTTAAATTAGCTTTCTGGAGTAAGGAAGTATCAGTCTGTGTTTTCCAGCAGACTCTTGATTATATTGAAGTGGTATTTCAATATCAGGATTGGCAGAAAATGGGAAGGGTTTGGAAGAGTCCAGGCATAGCAACTCAGTGCACACACCCATCCAGGATGCCCTTGCTAATAATGCACTACCCAGAGTCCCACCCGCCCCCTCTGCTCAGCTGAGTGGAGTTCCCCAGGCAGGTCATGGACAGGTGATGAAACACCCATGGCAGCAGTGGGTTCCTGTGGATCAGATTTATTGCAGCTGCCTTAGGATCATATTTTGACACTGGCATAGGCATTTATTTCGAATGAGATTATCCTACATTTCACCTCTATTTCTCAATAATGACCTAGCTGAAATTACGATGAATATGGCAAAGAAGAGAATATCGCTATGCAGATCAGATACCCATCATTAACTTAAGAGAGTGATAATGAATAAAGTTAATAGAGCTGCTGAGCTGAGAGTGTTCAATGTGCTGAATGTAGATGAGACTTGCAGCCAAACTTGCCAAACATTTTAGTGGGGGATACAGCTTTCCTTTCCACACAGGGCAGAGGAACCCAAATCACAGCTCCAGACTGGATCCAGTTGAGCCAGTCACTAACTAGGACTGCTGTTTTTCTATTTGGACTCTGCTCCTCTTCTGCCCTGAAGACTTACTCTGCAGCCTCCAAGCACTCTCCTCTCTGTGACAGTTTTATAACACATGCGACAGTGGAAGCTCTTCAAATATTTCCTGCTGCTTAAGTGCATAGCAGAATAGATTAATCTCCCAAAGATAGGGCTTGTAATGAAGGTAGCAGACCAAGGTAATGTAAATGCCAGAGCAATCAGGAGTAGGGGAAGGTAAATATCACAGTCTGCTGATTTATGATTACACTGGTTGACCTTGCCAAAATTTTCTAGAAATACATGCTAGTTTAGGCAAATCTCAGCCTGTCTTCTGACCAAGACATTCCTCACAGGACAGCAGGTCTGAACAGATATAATTTACTACTCTTCGGTTCCCAGTGAATCGTTCAGTGCTGTTTCCAAATGCTCACTTATTATGTGTTGGACCAAAGTAATAATTTCCTGTGTATACGAACGAAATATAAGTGCTTTACAGTTCTATCACACCTTCCACCTAGCACAAGGCATTTTATGCACTCATGAATTTACCCTCACTGCCTGTGAGGCATGAGGAAGGAAAGAAAACCCTTGGAAATATTCACCTCTCACAGAGCACTGCAATTTCCTCGTAAAAATATAATACAGACATAGTTAAAATCAGAATTTTTTTTTCCATGGGGATTTTCTATTACTGTTTCTCTCATCTCTAATTTTAATTGCAAAATATATTCCAGGTTGACAAGATAAGTTTTAGTAGAGAAGAAGCTTAATAAAACTGATCCTAACAGAGCCTTGAGTCATCTTGATCCTTTTCCAAAGACAGGGCATCCTGCATCTAGAGTAATATTCTTAATTCCACAACAAGTTTCTAGTTATTCACTGCAAAGCCATTAAAATAGATATATATGACATAATGTCATATGAAACAGTAATTCTCCAGCAGCTTAAACATAAGCAGCTCTCTTTCCAAGGAGAAACCATAGTTCAGCCGTCTTTGGGTCAGTGAATGTCCCAAACATTTTAACATCCGAATGATGAGCACTGTGTTTCAAAAAAAAGAAAATCTCGTATGAAAAACTATTTGTTTTCCAGTAGATGCCTGAGGGAGATTTAAATCATTCTTACCCAAGTAATCAGTATTTCACATGACACTTCACAAAGGAATTAAAGAAAATCAATTTCCTTCAGACCTTCCTATTTCTGAGTTTTTTTATGAGTCTATGACAGCTGAAGTGTTTGCATCATTAATGAGGTCTTTCAGCACATAACACCTCAAACACTGCACAAGTGCTCTCTTGGGATGGATAAAGCAAACTCACTAGTTCTGGTGTCCGGACTTCAGAGCAAGAAACAGGAAGCACGTCTGCATCACACTTCCGATATGTGCATACACATATATTCTTTTTAAAATAGCTTGTATTATGCAGTATAACAGGTTTTTTCTAGCTCTCTGAGCCAAGCTGCACTCATATAAAATACCCCAGACTTCGAAGGAATCAAGGAAAGGAAAGGCATGACTACGTGCTACACATTTTAAATCTTGGAGGCAGAGCCTGAAGGAGCAAAGGTTTTTCAGAAACACTGTGTGAATTGCAAGGTATATTATGGCCACTAAACATCTTTCCTCTGCACTAGCTACATTTACCCCACAACTGGAAGGTTTGGCTTAGGAAGTCTCTATCCCAAAAGCATATTTTAACAAAACAATCATTAGTAAATTTCACAGCAGAGATGTACAGGAAAAAAAAAAAACAAAACACAAACTTTTCCGGAGAGACAACCACTTGTGCTTGCTGCATCTTAGAATAAATAACCAATAAACCCCACTGAGAGGTTTCCCTTGCTGTGGTACCCTACCACTTAGAAAACAATGCCGAGTAGTCCCAGTGCCTGTGGAACACCCCTGGCCACTCAGCAGTATCTCCCGTGGGCTGCAGGAACTTCTGCTGACTGGCAGGCACAGGAGTTGTAGTGTCTTTAAATTATCTGTTTCTTACTTGAAGGAAACTACAGTTGTTTTCACACCCTTCTGCTGCCTCCAGCTCTCCACGAGTTGTAGTCTGGGATCATCTTCCTGCTTCTGGTGTCCTGCACATGGGTCCTCTCCTGAGAGTTGTTCTTTCACCCCAGTTTTCGAAAACAGCTTGCTGCATCCTGGATTAGTTTGCTAATTAAAAGCTCACTGACACGCTCTTAGAAAACACACTTTTCCAGGTTTCCCTCCTTTGAAACATCTTAGTCTTTAACAAGCCCAGTACTCAGGTGGGTGCAACACTGGGGGATAGTCTAGTACTTAAGTCTCAAGGGTCTGACTAAAATTTCTCTGATAATTTACCTGTACTGCAGTCTTCTGATTTGAACTACAGAAGAATTAATTTTCTAATTCTCAGGTAAGCCTAATCTACCTTCATTTTCTGAAAGTTAACTACATGTTTTCCAACTGCATCTGTCTCTAGAAGTGGTAACACTTAAAATTCATGATTATTACCAAAGTAGCAGGGCATTGATATGTAGAAAGACCATTGCTTGCATCTATCCTTATGGAGTCTAAGGTCGTCCTCAAATTGGTGAAAAACTGTAAGTCAAAGGGGTCATACCTGCAGGGAGGAGTGAACAGGACAGGCAACCTAACACCAGCCAACTGAGTATTACACTCCATCTACATCATTCTCAGTATAAAACTGAGGGATCACAAGGGTCAAGTTCTCTTCTTTGATGACTGAAATCTAATACAGACCTCATCTGTCTTTTTGGCCCTGATACATGTGTTTCTGAATCCGGTTTCTGAGTTTAGCTCTCATCTGCTACTAAGTCCAGCCTGGGACCTTTTCCTGTGCTTGCTCTGTAGCATCAGTAGTGGTGTAGTCATCAGGTGGCATCAAATTTCATATATTTATATATATTTTATTATTTTCTTATTAATAGTGTTGTCATTATTATTATTGTTTTTTCCTTAAAGTTGTTTTGATTTTCATTTCCAGCACACAAGTCTCTCCTTTCTCTCATTTCCTTTTCCTCCTTCCACGTCAGGGCCAGAGGGGGAATTTGGGCAACTGTTGCTCACATTTAACTGCTGATGAAGCTGAGTGGCACTAAACCATGACATGCAGCTAGACCCCAGCTCTGCAACAGTTGTATGGTTTGCTCTGTTGGTAATTTTTCATCCCACTTGCCAGCTGATTCAGTGGTCCCATGTCCACCCACCCCACTCCCTGTCACAGGCTGTGCACAGTAAGAACACAGCAAACAGGGCAGGAAGCACTTCAACCAGTACAAAGTTAAAACACCATTCATTCCATGTATCTAGAAAAGTTGTCTGGCATAGGGAGCTGGCACAGCAATCCCACCCAGCAAGCACAGCCTTGCTCTGTTTTATGGTGGTTTGCTCCAGCAACCTCAGCTACGGGACAGGTTCCCAACAGGGCAGTCACCTGCAGGGTTGCACCTGTAGTTAGTTCCCTTTGCAGGTGCTAGCCAAGTCCTGCTGTCATGACATTTGGTTTCCTTGAGTGAAGGTTTCAGTTGAGTTTATCTTGTCTCAGCTGAACTCACCTTCTGGGCCTGATTAACTGAACTTTTGCATCCACATTATGGCAGAAAAATACCACACAGACATGAATGGTGGTGCGATGTCACCTCCACCTCAATGTTCCTTATTTACTTTGTGGTTTCTGTAGACTATGTGGATTGTTGGTGGTGAGTTTGATTTTTTATAAGAAACATGCAAGGAAAGAATATTTTTGTAAATCTCATTTTGCTGGAGAAAAGGCTGTCACCAGTGATTGCAGCAACAGTTGGCACCCAACCATTCAACAGGAGCTTCACAACACAAATACCTTTTAGATAAGGACTCACGTTTAGGAAAAAGCCCTTGCTCTCTGATGCTTGAGCTAATGCACTTCATTAAAAGGACCTGACCATCCCATTAATTGGCTAGATGATGCAGTCATTAAAATAAATGAGCTATGCTTTTGCAAGGCTAGCAATTCAGGAATCCATACTGCCCTATTATCTTAAAGTGAGTAACTGTGAATTTATAGTGAATGATTGTAAATAATGCAGACATGTAATTAAGCTGACTAAACACTAAAAGAAAAAAAAGACAAATTCTAAGGATTCTCTTGGTTTTCCCCTTTGACAACAGGTTTCCTATCAGATATCCCATAGATTTTCCAGTAAGTCTTTCAGAACGACTTGAATGAAATGAATCTCTCCAACATTTTATTCATTAGATTAAAGGTTTTTATGTGTTTTCTTCATGAAGTGACTAATTTAAAGACACATCTAAGGGAACACAGGTATTCCTACACATGAATCTTCTACCATCTTTATAGCTGATTATCGTCTTGCTCCTGTAAAAAGGAGGTATGGCAGGCTGCATGCTTACGAGGCAGTCTATGCAATTTAAGCAATGCCAGACACTTACATGTAGTAGAAGATGCAAACCTAACATAAATCTATAGCAAATTCTAAATACAAAAATTAAGCTAGGGTCAGCCTTCAATCTTGCACAGAGTTAGCCAGAACATCTGCCAAAATGAACTGTAACATTGGACGTTGTGCAGGGAACTTCTGCAGGCTGGCCCAGCTGCAGGCACACAGATTCCCCCTCCTCCACCCTGAAAAAAAGGGTCTTTCTCTGCCCAATATCAACACCAAGGAGCAGCAAAGGCTAAGGTGGAGAAAATACTCTGTTTTTCCAGGGGACATATTTGCCCAACAGTTACACACCTGCTAGCATTGTCTAGGACCAATATGGGCTCAATCCAAAATCTTCAGCCTAAAAGCCACCACCACCTAAGCCAGAGTACTGAAGTGATTATTACTGGATAGGACTGTCTGCTAGGGAAGTATATGTTTGGTCTAGAGCTGATTTTGAAGCATTTTATCATGACAGTTTCACACAGTGAAGGAAACCAGGATCTAACCTAGTATAAACAACTCAGTTCAGGGAATAAGATTTCAAGGAGGATATTGTCCAAGACAAAGATTACCAAATCACAGAATCACAAGATCACAGAATCACCAGGTTGGAAGAGACCTCTGAGATGATCGAGGCTAACCGTACCTGTCTCCTTACTAAACCATGTTCTTGAGAAACTCATCTATCCCGTCTTTTAAACGCCTCCAGGGATGGGCACTCCACCACCTCCCGGGGCAGCCTGTTCCAATCCGTAAGCATGCTCTCAGTAAAGAAAATTTCCTGATGTCTCATCTAAACTTCCCCTGGTGAAGCTAACAGCCATCTTACAAAACCATTGCCTGTGACTTCAAATTACCTTTCTGTACTTCAGGATCTACTTTTCTTTTTTCTTTTCTTTTCTTTTCTTTTTTCTTTTCTTTTCTTTTCTTTTCTTTTCTTCTTTTCTTTTCTTTTCTTTTCTTTTCTTTTCTTTTCTTTTCTTTTCTTTTCTTTTCTTTTCTTTTCTTTTCTTTTCTTTTCTTTTCTTTTCTTTTCTTTTCTTTTCTTTTCTTTTCTTTTCTTTTCTTTTCTTTTTTCTTCTTTTCTCTTTTCTTTTTTCCTTACCCTTTTTCTTACTTTATCAGGCAATAGGAGTTATGACCTTCTGTGCAGAACTTGGCTCTGATCTCCTAATCCCGAATAAGACTTTTACTTCTTTTTAACTAAACAAAGCACAAGTCTAGGAGATGTGTGCTGTTTCAGTAGATCTGAGCTGCATATGCTCTTTGGCTAATAAAATATTCTCTGGATGAAGTACTTGTGGCAACATGTGCATGTCTAGGAAATGATGTGTAGGAACATAAATACACATAAGTGTATATTCAGACTTCATTTCTCATATCCTGTGGCTAAGGATTACCAGCCATGGGGTGGGAGGAGAAGGGGGAGAAGAAGGAATAAACAAATAAAACCAAGGGTCTGAAGATGCTTTTTGCTGCCCTGCTATTCAGCTTCTGTTCTACCCTGAAGAAGAGAGATCCGGTCTGCATTCTAGGAAACATCCAATCTAAAGCCAGGAATAATGCACATTTTTTGAGAGCAATATCTCACCCTGAAATGTTCTCGTACCTCTTAATAAACAGCAATTATCTATATATTACCCATTGTAAATGAAAAAAAGAGCCTACATAATGAGACATGGAAAATTCTCAATGGTTTGTTGAAAGAAAAAGTCTTCTGGGAACTATCACCAGAAATACACATCATATCCCTGAATTCTAGGAAAATACGTGAATTTGATTTAGCTGAAATTTGTCCAACAATATATAGAGACAAATATCTTACAATTGAATGCACGTTTGAAAGATCACAGGGACTTATCTGTGTTCCCTACCCGCTTGTTTCGTACCTTATGGCTAGCTGACATGCAGGACTAAAACTTCTCATTTCCAGTCAAAAGGAACATGATTTACAGGGCATACCTCATTTTAAGGACTTCAAGCAAAGCAAGTTGGACAAGCGTGTCTCTACTAATTCATTCTCTGGAAAAACAACAGTGTCCTGGAGGCTATACAAGATATTACTTATCAATTGTTGATCAAGCCCTTAGACATGTAGAGTATGTCGGTTTGATAGTGTTTGCTAAAAGATCCTGATGGCTGCCAGAAGGGGAATTTCAGAACCTAAGAAAATAACAGTCCTCATTAAAACTCTGAATTTGCCACACACATTTTAGATTCAGTTGAAGAAGCAATGAAACCAATTTCTATATAGTAAAAAAAAAAAATTTAGAGCTACCTCTCAAGGCATTATATTGCAAAAGAGGTCAAAGCTAAGCCATTTCACCTAAGAATTTCTACTCATTGCAAAAGAAAAGGCTGAAATATTAGTTTTGCAGGATTTGGACTTTGGAGACATGAAGTCAGGAGAAAGGGTTTGGAGAGGAAATTACAGAGAAATGGGGCTTTTTGAATGCATAACTCCTTGGAGTTACAGTCTTCAGACATAATAAGAGCTGTACGCAGTGTGTATTTTTTTCTATTTTGTTAAATAAAAAGTACATTTTTCACTAACTGAGAGCGTAATACCAATAAGCCAAATTCATAATCTTAGTCTCCATATGCATGATTCTTAACCCTGCAAATTCTCTCAGTTACAAGTTGTGTTTTCTCAGTGTTTTCACAATTTCTGAAGACGTTGACTGCTGTTTCTGACTCTGCACAAAACAGAAGTCCAGCACATCTAGGGGTTTAGAGAAAAACATGACAATTATTACACTACAAAGAAAACCCAGCAATGGTCATGCAGGACTCCTGAGACTGTTGTTTCTGACTTTGTACTTGTTCTAAAAATGGGTACTGACCAGTGTGAAGGCTGAAGGGAAAATGAAAAAGAATTTCCCAGCAGCAGATAGATTCAAAATCCTTGAAAATAAGAAGACATGGTAATCCTTCAGGGAGATGCAGGAAAAGTCTATTTAAACATGAAGTATACATAAATGCATACATTCCTGTTCTGGTAGAGCATGCAAGTTGTACTATGGAGGAGTAAATTCATCTTTTGAAGCAGTTCTCTGCTGATTTATCAAAGTATCACACTCCTCTTGTGTGGCACTTGGGAACTGAGAAAAAGGATGGTAACAAATGAATGAACAGCACATTCCAATTGTCTTCCACTGAAGCAGCACTAGACCATTGCTGCAATATGCAGTTCTTAAAATTAGTAATAATAATTTTCTAAAAATTGAGATTTAAAAAGAATCATCCTTTTGATCTGAATAAACTATTCATCTCTACTGTTTCCATGTTTACCTCTTCCCTGCTCCTCAAGGCTCAGAAGACTCATGGCCCATTCTTTCTCCTCTCTCTTTGAGTTGATTTTTTTTAAGAATTTATGTATAATATGTATGAAGTGAGATCTCTCTGGCTGTTTTCACTTGCACTCTAAACTCATCATGGTTTCCTCTGAAATCCGCAGCAATTCATTTGCTCTCTCCTTTTCTATTCATAAATTCTCCTGCTGAAGTTCTGTAACCTTCATTTTCATATTGCATTTCAGGACTTGAAGGATAAACCGGGGATTATTTTGGAGTGGTTTTATGTTTGTTTTCAAGACCACAGAATACCTTGCAGCTAGGTTATTTGTTGTTTTTCCATTAAATCCTTCTGTGCTTTTTAGCTGAATGTTAGATTAACTATCTGAGGGGCCGCACTGCTCTGGTCTTGCAGTAGAACATGCTATCATAATGCCTTCGAGAGCTTGTAAGAAATGTTAAGTCAGATGTTAATCCAGATAAGGACATTATTTGTTTGCTGAGTTTACAGATGGTAAGTATTTATCAAGGATTCTTTCTTCTTTCTGTTTCAGGAAATATGTATTTCTGCTTTCAATATATCCTAATCATGCAAATGTGCAACTTCAATAGATCTGCTCTGGGCGTTTGTCCACTGCACTTGTGAATATCACCAAATAGTAGTCTGGGCATGCACTTAACAAAAACTTAAGTTCTAAATTCATTCCATATGTACAATAATAATAGCAAAGCGGGTAATATTTTATATCAGATTGAGTACTTTTATGGAGCTATTGACAGAGGTCATCTAATTAAATGACATGTGCTGCCCAAATAATAAACCAAATCAACAGCCAAAGGCATGGGTGCCCATAAACTTCAGCAGCTCTCTAGCTGATTGCTTCTTATACACATGAGTTTTACTCCTTTGCACATTTTGTACGTGTTAACCACTCAGTTACACAAAACTTACAATTGGAACATCTATAAGCCTTGATATATAAATATGCTAGGATTCAGACCTATGTAACATCGATGATCAGACTGTCATAAAGTCCACATGTTGTGCCAGAACATCACCTGTACTGATCATAAAAGTAACACAGATTTTAACATAAACTATTGCTCATAGTAACAACACATAATAACAGAAGAAGAGGAAGAGGAAGGAGAAAGAGAAAGAGAAAGAGAAAGAGAAAGAGAAAGAGAAAGAAGAGAAGAATATGGATTCATTATCATAGGTTTGCACTAAGATCCTGATTGGCAATATTTACTCCATTTTAAGTGGTCCCTGATACAAAATAAGGAAACAGACCCCAGCTGATCATAATCCCAATGACCAATATGAATGGCACACAGACAGTTCACTGAAAAAATAGTTAACTACACTACTCACTGAGTGTTAGAACAGGACATCTGGTCAGTCCCTTCATGAAACAGTCAGTAGCTGATAAAGGTAGAAAGCACAGAGAAGACTGGAACAGGCTTTCCTTTCTGCTAATGTTAATATCTTTTCACTTCCTACCAGTCCAAACCACCTTATAGCTACTGGAAGAGACTGGTTTTCTTGTATCATTACCCTCACCAACTTCTTGAGCTCCCAGGACATCTGGGAAGCCTGTCCTGTGAGACTGGGGAGTAGCATAAAGTCTGTTGTAGGGGTTATTCAACATTTACACAACACATGAAAGTTCTGCAGTTGCAAGCACGCTTCACTTCAAGTATGAATGAGTTATATTCTCCCATTTTTCCACTATTTCCACTTTCAGTCTCAGCACACACACAGCTGTGGTGTATAGAAGTCACAAGAGAAATCAGCTGGCAGACTGACTTAGAGATCAAATTTACACCTAAGAATGATTTAAGAGAAAAGATTGTTTCCCAGATTCCCTGGGAATATCAGAAAGGCCTGGGGCAGCTCAAAGGGTGAGATCAGAGCCATCAGGGAGCAATAATATAAGCCTAAGAAAACAGAAAAAAAATAGAGCGGTGGCTTAGTGCGTACTTGAGGTAGGTTGAAGAAATGACTTGTGAATGAAGAAAGTCAGATCCAAAACTATATGAATAAAGGGAAGAGCAGATGGAGACAAAGACTAAAGTAACGCTGGTTTCCTTTACTATCTTCTATTCTATCTGGACTGTGCTTACAGCAGTTATCATTATTATCTTGATGATATTAAATGTAGGGTACTGCAGGAGATGGTGGCCTTAACACACGGAATGATTGCATCAGAGGCACTTAAACCATACTTAAAATAATCTGTATCCTCTGCAATTAACATGCCACTGTTGTTACTTGCCTGTTCTTTTTCCTTGTTCAAATAATGGCTCAGCAGGGATTACAAGAGGAGAAGGCTAGAGTCTCTGAACTTGAGACGCTTTCCTTTGCCCTGTATGCACAAAGACAGAGGTTGTTCAGTGGGGGCACTGAAAGGAAGATGTTCCGTGGGACACTGAGCTGGAAAGGGGCCAAAGAGACTTCCAGACACTTCTCAACATAAAATTGTCTCTAAGATTTAAACCACTGAGGAGTGGGTCTCTGTAAGCAAAGCTGTTTCATCTAGATCTTTTCTGTTTTGACACACAGTTACATAAATCATGTGAAGACATAAAGCAGCAACCAATAACAAGGTTTCTTTTTTCTTTTATTATACCCAAGGAAAAAGTAGGGAGGGGTGAAGTAAGATGATTATTTTAGTTCCTGAAATATTTTTTCTTCAATATCCTGCCATGCCTTTCCCTAAACATCTTTAATTGTGGTATAGAAATCTTTTGTCTCTAATTATCAGAACAAAAAGCCAACTGAAGAAACAAATCATTTAGAAAACACAGCAATAAAACTGTTACAATAGGAATAAAATCTCAGCAGATTTCAATTTCAGCTAGACTAAATGAGGTTTATAACAATATCTGGTCCATACATTCACGGCCACAGAAGGTGAGGCTTCCACTACTGAAATTATTTTAAGGAAGAAAGCATTCCCACATACATCAAAAGCCTGCAAGAGAGACCACCCCTAGCAGGTCAGCTGCCAGACCAGGACAGCTGTGATCTTGCAGGTTCCTCCACACAAGCTCAATGCAAAATTTATCTGTTAGACTCTTCATGTACCTGAAACCAGGAACAAGCTTCCACACTTGGCTAAATGGAGCTGCTGTAAGAATTACAGTTCTCCAAGCAGTCTACTACAATGAAATTATAAGTTACTTCAAGACCAGGTGCCACCCAAGCAGATTCGTGGCAAACACTGAAGCAACAGGTGAACATTAGCACACCAACTGCTCCAAACCAAGGAAGACAAAAGCAAGCAGTGTACACTATAGGCAGATTTGGGTGGGAAATGCCCTATCTTCCTCCCCTAGCTCCACAATATGCACACAGCACAGACACCCTCCATTGATGTTTTCATCTGTAAAATTCTTATGAGTTGACTGACAGACTTCTCATATACCACACGCCCTGCCCCAGTTCCGCACAGCAGGAAAGCAGAAATAGGTACATAAGTGTGGCTGCATTTCAACCCCATCAATCAACTCAGCAGTGGTGTTGGTGCCAAATGAAGTCTTTGTACTTATTAGATTCCTGTGGTCTGCTATGTGCCAAGAGTTTGACCACAACTCTCTGGCATATGTGGATGGCTTCTGTGATTCCCAGGTGGTCTCTCACCAAAATATATTCCAGGCCTGGATATGGTTAGCTTCCCAGAACAGATGAGATCAACACAGCCATGGGCTCCAAACATAACTATTTCTTGAAGAATACACAGTTTGTTTGCGTAGGAACAAAGGTGGGCAAACAACAACCACTTGTGGAATCAAAAGTCAAAGAGTCATAATAAACCTGAAGAGGTAGGGTTATCTACCCTCTTTTATTTGGGAACAGCAGAAAAAGGTTTCTGTTGTCCTTTTTCCTAACCAAAACAGTACTTTAAAAGTAACACCTTAAAAAGCAATAATTTTCTTTATCACATTCTCATGTAATTTCATCCCCAGCTGCTCTCTCTCTCTCCCCTGCTCTGGACAGGTCTGCTCTGACACTCCTCAGGCCCTGTTGACTGCAGAATTAAGACAATAATTCTCAATGTGACAATAAGATATATCTCTGTTTTTTACAAAATCTTCTTTTCGGTGTGATTTTATACCATTTTATGACTGGTGGAGTCACCATCCCTGTAGGTGTTTAAAGAGAGATTGGATGAGGCACCTAGCGCCATGGTTTAGATGATGAGTTGGTGGTGGTGTTGGGTCATAGGCTGGACTCGATGATCTCAAAGTTCTTATCCAGCCTTGTGATACTGTGATACTGTGACTTGATTCTGCAAGAAAAGCAACCGGCTGAACCCCAAATCAATACAGAAATGATGAAAGAACCCAGCCACTGGCTTGATCTCTAGGCAGAAGAGCAAGGTCTTTCTTCTCTTCCCTTTTTACCACACTACCAGCACAAAAAGGTATGAAACATGCAGGGAAGATTTAATAAATCAGCAGAAGCACTTGTAGCTCTTTTTTATTATTTTTTTTTAATAGAAGGATGAAATATAGGAAAAGGATCACAAGAAGCAGGGAGGGAGGATTAGAGAAAGGCAGCAGATGTTGTAAAAGATCTACTTTCATGTTCCCTGTCCACCAGATATGTGTAGACGTATGTTGGCAGAGCTACAGTCAGAGCCCGTAGCAAGGCTACAACTTACACATCTGGAAGCTATTTGGCAGGGTCTAGAGTTCAAGTGTTTTCTGCTTCAGCTGGTTTGAGATATACCTTTAAGTGCCTGACTGAGCTCGGGACAGCTCAACCAATAGACTCATTAAAGAAGGCGTTCACCACAGCTTCAGCGCACTCGTTTCAGTTGTTTTCAGAAGCAGGCATGGGACTGTGCTTTTTTCTCCCCCCTTTGGCTACAGGTTGCCAGTAACACTCAGCAATAAGAATGATAATAGAGGAACAGGGAGGAGAGCAAGGAGAAGAAAACAGCACCATAACTCAGCAAAGCCTGGCCTCATATCAAGAAACAAAATGTACTTGGATAAAATCCAGGGTGTGAGTTAACTTGAGTGCAGAGCAAACCATTCAGGAAATAAGAAAGTCCCAAAGCAAAGGAACACGGAAGGGTCACATTAGAACCCATATGCTTTTTTGCCAATATCACTCTGTTTTAAAAAAGAATTAAATATAAGCAGAAAGGAAAGATTCAGTCTCTCTGCCCTAGAAAAAGAAAAGGCCATCTCAAGCCAGCAGGAAAGAGGAGGCACATTGCTGGGTCTGGGACCGCTGACATTGCACTGACCCAGCATGGGAGCTCCCACAAGCAACCAGAGGTTAACTCTACTTCAGTAAGAAATGTTTCCTAGCAGAGATAAACTTCTGGGACTACCCCATAACCCAGCTAGCATGATCCAGTGCCTACGAGCTACCTGCCAGGACTAGTGAGGAAAGAGCAAATCATAAATGTCGTGCATGATTTGCCTCATCAGGATGAGGCCCCTGCGTGCAGCACAACTTACAGTGACCAGCCTTCCTGATGGCTCACTGTGACCAGCTAATCACCACATTGCCCAAAGCCCTGCGGATGGTTCACACCCAGCATGTACTTAACAACCACAGCAGAGTGAGGCTTCACCCACCACACAGCACAGGCCCCAGCTGTGCTGCCATGGGTGCCAAGTCAGGGACTTTCACTGGTGAACAAAGATGCCATGTGCAAAGAGAAGCCAGAGGCCAAGCTTCATGCCTCTGAGCTGACCTTGGACCACTCAGGCAAAGTTTCCTCCATTTTCTCCCCTCTGAGTCTCCACCATACTAAGGAAACTTAAAGTAATACATTTATCCTTTCAATGCTTAACACAGTTCAGGCTTTCATATCTGCTTAATTTAGATGTAGAACATCTTATACACCTACGTTTTTGCCTTCATCTTCTGTGTCCAAAGCCATTCTGAAACTGAAAGAGAAAGGGAGGAGAAATAGTGTAAATCAGCATCTAAAAATAGCATGCCAAGACTTTATCACTGAATAATGCTGTCAGTGACAGGAACATTTTGCAGTGCAGCACAGCTCTGGCAACACCTCCTCCTCCAGTTCCCCCTAGCCCCACCTCACGAGTTTTATTTGCACTCTGCACTGATTGCACACGTGCACAGATGCAGGCAATATTGCACTTCGGCTGTCTTTATTCCACTTCGAAAGAAGAAAGCAATATTTATCCATTCAGTTTGGGGCTGAGGGCATGGACACTAGTGGGGGTGATCCAGAAGGGGCCAAAAAGCACATCTCCACATGGCCACTACGGTCATCTCTGCCCGATGTCCATCCATGTAGCCCTAGGGCTGGAAACATTCAGTGTCAAGGTCTGTCAGCTGTGCATGTGCTCAGAGGTCACTGCTCATCTGCCTGCCCTGCCACCGAGTCATGCACTGATGTTTTCCCTGGGTCAGAATTTCCACATGTTTTTTCACCCTGACCCTACCACTTCTCTCCCTGAGCATCTTCCTTCCCAAGGCTCCTCTATGCCATTCCCCTGTGCACCCTGACAGCTTCTCCAAAACAATCCCCTTCCCTTGGCTATGCAGGCCATAGCGCCATGCACCTGTGGCCCTTCTGCTGCGGTGCTGATGAGGAGGAGCCGTGCTATTTCTTTAGCAGACATAATAAGAAGGTCAGTC
Organism: Neomorphus geoffroyi; assembly: GCA_033558235.1. Classification (NCBI taxonomy): domain Eukaryota; kingdom Metazoa; phylum Chordata; class Aves; order Cuculiformes; family Neomorphidae; genus Neomorphus; species Neomorphus geoffroyi. The sequence goes on along the minus strand of JAUMJM010000048.1, from coordinate 16,578,167 downwards.
AGGGATGAAAAAAAAGCCCCAAAGCAACACCAAGATATTTTATATCAACTTCAAATTGACAGCAAGACAGTACTTGTAAACCACTAGTCCCATACATCAATAACACAGCTAAGTCAGAGGAAGAACTCACACTCATGTTATAACAAAAATGGAATACTGGAATAAAGTTAAAATATATCTGATTATGGTGAGTGGAAAGTGCCAGCAGACTGTGATGAAGATAATTAATCTCTTACCTACAAATAGCTTTACTAGAAAATATATATGAAATAAAAATATCAAATTCACATTTTTTTTTCAACTTGGTGTACCTAGCTTAGTAATACTGACGCAACATGACATGGTACTATGGAGCTGAACGGTCTGCAGATGAGAATGAGTTCAATTGCAACATCCATCTGCCCTGCCTTCACACAGCATCTCACCCCAGCTAATCTGAGCCTAATTGAATAAAGGAAAATGGTTTTGAAATGGTAGAGCACTCATTGTAAGCACTTGGAGTGCATTTTCTTGGCTGTATATGTAATTGCTCTGAATTATAGAGCAAGATACAGCTTGTCACCTGATAATTTTTGATCCAAAAGAAGTGGAAGCATCTGCAAACCAGGGAACAAGCACTGGTTCTCCAGCCTTGCAGGTGTGGAGAGACACGGAAGAGAAAACAAACACCTCAGTCCAAAAGGGAGCCAGGAACCCAGGAACAAGGACACAGTATGACCTCAGAAATGTGCCACCTTTCCCAAAGCCCACAGAGGAGAAAGGGAAGAGGTGCTTTGGACACTGTCAGTTGTTTTTCTCAAGACTGCTTCTAAAAAACCACAAACCCAACAGGCTGGAATGCCTTTGTCCTCGGTTGCAGTATAAACAACAGAGGTAACCCAGCTTCGAAATGGTGGTATAGCAACCATGAGATGTAACAATCTAAGAATATAAAGCAACAAGGTCTATGGACAGAGGGTAATATATTTTATTAGATCCACTTAAACAGCTGGAAAAAAACAGATAACCTTTTGGCACGCAAGATTTTTCCCAGGTCTGAAATGGAAGTGTGTTATCCTCAGGGAGAACCATGACCCACAGAGAACACAGCACATCTTAGAAAACAACTGGATGATGAGAGATTGATGGTAGATTATTCACACATATTTGAAAGAATAAGTAGTGGGGTGACTGTTGACTAGCAGAGCATTTGGACAAGGGAAGGGGCATCCACTGCCTGCCAAGGGCTGTCCAAAAGCCAGCTGGAAGCAGCCACTCTCAGACGACCAGGGCAGACCCTCCCACAGCTGGCCAGGCTAGGGCTGGGAACCCGTGTGCCAGGGACACCAATTAAACCAGCAGCTGAGGAGCAAGTTCTGCCCAGGTTCCCAGACTCCAAGGGATTTCCAAACAACATGTCCATGACAGCATGTAGCTTTACTCACAGCCCTGGTGGAAGTTACATTTTTCAGCAAAGCTGCCTGTTTTGGTGATGCTGCAAGGGCCAGTGCCTTGCTTGTGGAAAGATTGAATTGGGATCCTGTAAGGAGTTGCTGCTGCAAAGTGCACAGTGATGGGACTCTTTGTGGGTTTTAGAATTCTGAAAAAAAGAGGTTTTTAAGAGATAATGATGTTATATCTGGCTGTTGACAAAACTCGCCACATCTCTACGGTGCAATTTGTTTAAAGGAGTATGAAAGCCCTATAGCCAGTCCCAAGTACACCAAGAGAAATAACTTTCTTTCTTCTGAGATAAAGGTCCAGTGACACATGAAGATACCTGTACAGTCCCTTGGAGAGATGACGAAAGCCAGTGCATTAGTGTTTTCTGGCTGTGCAAAGGCCACTGCAGCTGCCCTGCCTCATTCTGCATTCTCTTTCTTGCAGCCTGTACAAAGGGATAAAGGATGAAAGCATACTCCAGACCTACTCCTGCAGCTGGAGGGCAAGCAAGAAATGGAAAGACAGTTTGTGCCTGATTTCAAACCCCGTGTGACAAAGTTTGAAGGCACATGGTCTAGTAGAAATGTGTATGTATCCTTCAGATCAGGGGATGAAACTAATTAGAGAAGGACAAGAAGAGACAGCAGGTGATATGACTGAACAAATGCAAAGTTTTCCCGTTGGCACTGAGCAGCTCCAGAGCCAGTACTGGACGGTGCTTTCTACCCTTCTTCAGCAGAAAGAAACATCGTAAAATTAGAGTATCATGATGCAGGCAGAATACCTGAAGTTCCAAGCAAATACAGGAACAATGGATTTTTCACTTATCAGGATCCCTGGAAAAGCAGGGAAAAAGAGATACTGAGTTAAAGATGGACCACTGAGTTTCAAGGCATAATCTTTACCCATCATCTTTCCACAATACACTTTCTGTTGTAATGAAATCCCAAGACGTGACAAAAAGAGAAGGCTGGCTGCCAAAATGAGTGGGTAATATTACTGTGGAGTGGCCTGAAGTTCCCAATGATCTGTCACAATTGTGAAGCTCAACATTTCAGGTAGGAGTTATAGCTGATGGTTGTTTATCTTTCACATATGAACCTTACAAATCATCTTTCTCTGTTCAGATCGCAAGAAGCCAATTTGCTGGTTTTAAAAATGACATAACTGGTGCTTACCAAATCGAAAATGGAACCAACAACTGCCTTTAAGTCACAAGGCTTTCTTGGAAGACTAGGAGACATCAAGTTTTCTCACTGTCTGTCTTTTATCCTTCATCTTTCCTAGTATGTTGTCAGCTGCCATGCTCAGTGGAACATCCTCCCCCAGAGCAAAAAACTGTGTCAAATTCAGTGCAGGAAGAAGAGTGTCTGAATTGTTACTGCAGATGCACCCAGCCTCCTGTTTCATGAGAAATCAAGGGGATATTGGAGCACATGTTCTGCTGCAGGCGTACCTTTGGCACTCAGTTTTCTGGCCAGATGAGACTCATCTTCAAGACTTTAGCTGAAGAGTGTTCCCAATGGATTCAAACCTGGCTTGAGTGACTGCCACAGAAGAGACACCTTATATATGACTTCTAGTTTCAGTGTTTGCTTTACATCTAGTGCAATTCTGTGGTCTGCCACACATTTTATCCTCTTGCTTTGGATGTGCTCAACCTCGTTCATTCCAGTTTGGAAAGACAGAGTCTGACCTTGGAATTTAAGAGGAAGCAGTGTTGCAAAAGGGGATTTCCTTCACCATTAGACATCAATACCTACAATATGCATCATCACTAGGAAGAGAAATAGATAAAATAGAGTCCTGTGAAAGCAAGTTTTCTTTTTACCCACCATATCACAGATCACTATTTTCATCTAGTAACCTAACCTAGTGCTACAAACTAGCCGCAAATCAATGATTGGGATGAGGGGATGGAGCACACCCTCAGTGTGTTTGCAGATGACACCAGATTGAGCAGGAGTGTTGATCTGCTTGAGGGAAGGAAGGCTCTGCAGACAGATCTGGACAGGGGCGATCCATGGGCTGAGGCCAATTGTATGGGATTCAGCAAGGCTGAGCAAGGCCCTGCAATTGTGTCACAACAACCCCTTGCAGCGCTATGGGCCTGGGGAAGAGTGGTTGGAAAGCTGCCTGATGAAAAAGAACCTGGGGGTTCTGATTGACAAGCAGCTGGGTGTGAGCCAGCAGTGTGTCTAGGTGGCCTAAAAGGCCAACAGAATCCTGGCTTGTATTGGAAATCATCTGGCCAGCAGTAGGGAAGTGATTGTGCCCCTTTAGTCAGCACTGGTGAGGCTGCATCTCAAATCCTATGTTTAGTTTTGGGCCTCTCAGTACAGGAAAGACATTGAGGTGCTGAAGTGTGTGCAGAGAAGGGCAATGAAGCTGGTGAAGGGGCTGGAGCACAAGCCTTATGAGGAGCGGCTGAGGAGAGCGGGGTTGTTTAGTCTGGGGAAGAGTAGGCTGAGTAGAGACCTTATTGCTCTCTACAACGACCTGAAAGGAGGTTGTGGTGACGTGGGTGCTGGTCCCTTCTCCCAGGTCAGTAGTGATGGGACAAGAGGAAATGGCCTCAGGTTGCACCAGGGGAGGTTTAGATTGGATATTAGGAAAATTTATTTTACTGAAAGAGTGGTCAAGCATTGCAACAGGGAAGTGGTGAAGTCTCTTTACCTGGAAATGTTCAAAAATCGTTCAGATGTGGCACTGCAGAATATGGTTTAGTAGGCACAGTGGTGCTGGGCTGATGGTTGGAAAAGTCTTTTTCAGCCTTAATTATTCTGTGATTCTATGATAATCTGGGTGAAGTCAAACGCCCACTCTGCACTGCCCCATGTGGTACTGGATGCAGGATGCTGGACTGCAGGAGGGGCAGGATGTGGTGTCAAACCCACAGAGCAGCCCAGAGTTCCACATGCTTTTCTAAGCACAGACATTACCAGACATGGGATGGTGATTTAAAGTTTTTGTATACTATATCTGCCAGACCATTTTCCTTGCAGTGTCATGGGGGCTGTTTCCATCTAAAGCATGGATCATTTTGCTATTGTTTAACCCAGTCATCTGTACTATTACATTTTTGCATGTTAAATCATATTGGATCATCTTTGCTGAAACACAGAAGGAATTCTGCTGTTTTACCCCAGTTGCTGACTATAGTTATACACAGGGGATTAGCTTTGTAAGCAGTCAGAGCAGCCAGAAAGTTTGCTGCACAAGGCATTGCCAAGAAACGAGGACTACAAATCCTCCCTGGGACAGCAAGCAACACCTAGGCCTCCTCTGGCTCCAAAAAGAAAATCTCCGTCTCCTTGTATCATTTCTGCAATAGATCCTCAATAGGACTGGAAATAATTGCAACCACTCTTGTCACATGCAGTCCCATTGGTTTTTTTAGCTTGACTTTTTTGCTTCAGAGACCACAGAAAGAAAACTAATGGATGCAAAGGGTGGTTATGAGCAGACCTGCAACAAAATACACAATTTCAGAGATAATCAAAATCCAACTGTTCATAAATAAAGTCTAATAGTGTTAGCCAAATAAAGGCGGGAGAGAGTTTTTGAACAAACTGTTTCAGTGGGTTTGGAATATAAAAATAGAATATTTCATTTGAGACAAAACTAACACATTTGTTAGCTCCAAGGTAAAATTTTCATTTTTATTACATTTCACTGAAGAAAAAAAAATAACATCTAAGCCTGTTATTCTTTTCTTTTTTTTCCCACTCCCTCCATGTTTGGCAGCTGAAACAGTTCAGTCAAAGCTTTCATTACTCAGGCCTTCCGTATTCTTTTCCCACCATTCCTACTGTCCTCATTAGTACTTTTTCAATGGCTGTATTTCTAGCCAATACATAGGTTTCTCATCACATGACCCTCAACAAATGTATAAGACAACAAGAAGGGACCACATCAAATTTGACTAATCAACTTTATCAAACAATAGGAAAGAGAGAACAGAAATCAAAAAAGGGAGCACTGATGACGTTTTATTTATGTATTTCCATAAATGAATTAGGGCTTGCTCATGTTTTCTATGTAAACTAATCTCAGCTATGACCCTATTTCTCTTTAACATTATCTGAAAACTGCATCCTCATTGACATCTCAGAAGAGACAGACTTCCAGATGAACTGCAAGCCACATGGATCTGTTCCAAAAAGGCACTGTATGCTTTCATCTTGGTTTGCCAAACAGAGGCTCAGGTCTCTAGGAGACAGAGAGAAGGAGAATATGAAACCAAGGGGTGTGGGGCGGTGGGGGGCGGGAGCGGGAAGAGTATTTTAGGAAGCATAAGCTACAGATAATTACCCTACCTTATAAGCTATCAACATCTTTCCCTAATTACCTCATCTCTACTTCCAAAAGAGAGACAACAGGGCTGTTAAAAAGCATGAAGGAGGATTTCTCTTCATCTGAAATGTTAATTACTGGCATGGAACCTCTCTGAGGTAGCAGTAGCTCTCCCTCACCATGAAGCTGATCTACAAAGCCACACCATCCACCACCTCCCATGGGCAACCAGGCAGAAATCCTGTTCCGTTAAAACATCCGATATTTTAATCTAATATCAGAATGAAAACTAGATCTACAACATTTCTGAGAGAAAAAGGCAGGATACTGAAGTCTGAACTTTTGCTTAAAATAATTACCAGAAAGGCAACAGGCTGAGATTTAAGTCAAGTTACTGTCTTATTCATAAAAGGGTCTGAAATCCAGATCTCCCACACCTCAAGTCTGACTAGTGAGACACAAGCATATCAAGCTCCAGAATTTGCAAGGAAATCCAGATGAGCAGACAAGAAACCCTGGTGGGACTGCTACTGTTAAGGGATCCAAGATTCAGGATGCCTTGGAGCAAGCATGCTGCCAAGATTATGGGGTACTCTGCAGGACAGATACAACCATCACCCTGCTTGGCCTCAGTGAAGGGGAGGAGCAGATATTTGTTGGGTGATAGACTTTACCCACTTTTTTTATTTCAAGAGAAAGATTTCGCTAAAACAAACAACAAACCGTTGACCAGCACTAGCTGCCACAGAAAGAAGCCTCGCCTCCCTCCTGCAGTGATACGTCAGCCAGAGGGTTGTCATCTTCACCACAGGCTATGTGTATCTGAGTTCCCATGTTTGAATATCTGGGACGCCAGCGTGGAAGTGCTGCTGCAAAGGGAACCTACAGCTCCAGATTGCAGTCAGATAGCTTTCCTTCTTGCATTCCTATGTACCAAGGCTGCAGTCTTCAGACCCAATCTAGGGCATCCTTGTTGCTTTCTCTGGGGAATAACCTGACCTGATGGTGCCCAGACCTGCTTAGGTAGCCTGGAAACACCTCAGGACATGGACATCTACTTCCAAATTTGCCAGCCTTCCCTGAAGCAAGGTGCTACATTTAACCTGGAAGGTCACAGGAAGCTGAAGACCTCTAGAAATTTCCACTTTATCTGGAGTGGAACAACTGGGAAGATATTAACAGCATTAAACTTTCAGCCAGTGACACAGTTATGTGCAGAATACAGCACTTTATTTATGAAAAAAATGGTTTATCAGACTGCTGTAGTTGCTTGATCTGCAGGACTGTAAGCTTAGTGGAATGTAAGAGACATAACATGAAGGTGCATCATAAATTCAGCCTCAGTGCTTGGAGGCAAGTAGGGGATCTGCTTTGTCTCGTTTAGTGTCTTCAGCAATCATTTGGCAGCAAATGGAAGCTGCAATCCCCAACTAAAGAAGGAAAGTGCTGCAGGAGAATTAGATCATTGCCTTCTAGGATTTAGATACTTCAAATACATGATGTGATGAAATAGCAATTGCATCAGCCCCACACAACCTCTCTATGATGGGGATCTACGGGGTGAAGCCAATTCTGCGTAACCAGTGAGTCAACTGAACAGTGCTTTCTTTTACCGACTTTGCTGTAGATTCTTCTTAGGGAGGAGGTTGTGGTTGGAAATGAACGGTTCAGTTAGTAAAGATAAGGAAGAAGTGGGAATGACATGCAGCAACTGTCAACTAATCGTGTTCTGTTATGGGACTGGTTTTTGTCAGGTTGGGCAGCCTGCACTAATCGCATCATTTCTCTGGGGAAGTGTTCTTTGAGTACAGCATGACAACATGCTGAGCAACATCTGCAGCAGAAACTGCACTCAGCATTAAACACACAGCAGAGAAAAGACATCATGCATACTCTACCATTTCAGAAACAGACATGCGAGAACACAGGTCCATGCTCTGCTTGATGAATTATTTTGGGGATCTACATCTACTGGAAAGCAGTTGGAGGTGGAACCTCACTCTTTGGGTGGAGCTATTTGGTGGAAGCTTTGGGAAGCTTCTCGCCATTACGCCTAGTTTCCTAACTATGTGGTTCAAAAACTGGCTTGCTAATACAACTTTGATTCTTCCCTTTGATCTTCTTGATGAGGAAAATCCATGAAGTGAGGAAGCTTTCAAGTAGAGCTTTGCAAGAGCTGTCTCTCCTATGTCAGGCTGGAGCATGTCCGTCAAGTTACCACTTTCCAAACAAGGCAGATTCTGTAGCAACATTGGTTTCCAGTCATCCAGCCATTCTGGAATCAACAACATCAAAGCATCCCAATATTATTCTGACTTACATTTATATTACTGCAATAGTCAGCGTTCAGTTGGGAAGAAAGTAGGGACCTTGTTGGAATGTTCAAAAATATTTTAAATATATCACCACAAAATGTTAAACTCTACTACTGTTCTCCTTTCTTTGCAAAATTTCAGGAAAATATATCTGGTTTCATAGAACTCTCCAGTTCTAGTGGAAATGATTGACATTTCTTCTTTCAGCTGGGTGTTTCTACATCCCACAAAAAAAATGTCTGAAACTCTTTGGCATGAAACTCTAGAGGAATTGTACTAAGGCTGGAAACATCATGATTTGGATGCTTATTTAGCACATTTGACTTAGGCCTATATGATTGTTTAAAATGTAATTATAGTACGTATACAAGAGTAGAAGTTCAAAAAAAGTTATCTGAGAAGGTAATTCATGCTTCAGTTAGAGTAAAAGTATATCTTACTGGTTAAGAGCAAGCAATCCAGTCTACCTTTCCACATGCGTAATTCAATAGATCCCACCTAGAATTTTCAAAACTCATTATCTCTCTCCCCTACACTCACCAACCTTTTCTTCCCTTTTACACGCTACATCTTGCTCATCTGTCTCTTTACCAAGAAAAACCACGAAAGCCACATTCCTACTAATGCTATTCTTAGTTTTTTGTTTCCCCTGTAGGAGTCATAGTTCATATGTTTCGACAAAACAGACTTACAGAAATTTAATTGGCAAACCAGCTGCAGCTTTAACCAGCTTCCCAACAAGTTGCATTTGATAGTTACCTTTTTTTAGCCAGGCTACATACTACAAAGTCTTTTACATGTTGGCTAACAGACATACAAAAGGTGGAGGTAATGGGGAACCGTGTCATTCAAAACTCATGATAAAGCCACATTAGAAGCGGTGAGATTCCAAGTCTCCAGCTTATGTCAGACTGTAGCCACAACTAATTGCAGAAGAAGCTCCTCCTCAGAATGCAAACTTCTCATTTTTTATTTTATTTCATTTCATGTTACTATTCCCAAGAATGAACCACAACACCCCTTGCTGTTATAACACCTGATGCTAGGCATACCAAGCAAGAGAAAACTGAAGCCATATTATCCTCTCTTTCAGTTTGCTCAGTGCAAAGTGCTTTGAAATATACATTGTAGAAACATAGAATCATTTAGATTTAAAGTATTCGAAAAGCTACAGACTTCTTACCACTGTCCCAAGTCAGAATCAGTTACTCCATTTTCATTACTGGGAAAGGTTTCTCCCAGTTGTTCTTGAAAACTAGATCCTATTCCTGCAGTTCACCATCATTATCATCAGAAAGTGTTTCTCATTTTCAAACCAGAAACTCCTATTTGTAAACTCCCATTCCCTTACTCTACAGAAGTACCTGTAGCACTGAAACTTTTCTCTTTTTGCTGCTATCCCTAGTGGCACTTCTTCCCCCCTCCCTGCAGATGGAGAATAAAGTTGCCTTGTGTTCCCCTTGTAACTGAGTACATCCCCCAGATCCCTTCTGCCAAACTCCTGCCCATTTAGCCCTACCCTACCTGTGCCCTTCTGAGAAAACAGAGCCTTGGACTAGACTTTATTGAGTTACTTGATCCTTTTTTTGCCACAAGTCGTTAAGTCACTGAGATCCTTTAGAGTTCAGATGCCTCCTGAGATATGCTAACAGCACTTCCACCTTTGTCTCATCTGCAAACTTCAGAATACATTCCTACTTTATCAAAACACTGAGTAGTGGTGAACAGAAAACAACTTCAGCCAAACTTCTCACAACAGCCTTTGCTTTAGATTCAACAGTTTTCCAGCCTCCTTGTTGACTAGGCAGGCTTATTGGTAATGACTTAAACTATATCGCCCCTTTGATTAAAAAAGCCCAGTCTTCTCTTTCACATCTACTTAAGGTGAGAGAGCTGGAAATAAGAGGGACGAGGTTTTTCTCAAGCCATCATGTGTAACTGGAAAGAGCTGCAAAGACTTGTATGCAAGCAAATGCTAACACAAATGAAAAAATCTCACGTTAAAATTAATCAGTAGCCATTGTTTTGACTTTATGTCAAGGGTTTAACATATTTCATATTTAATACTTTTTAGAGCTAAGGTGCTCATGCAGTTCTTTCTTGTATCAAGGGGCAGAGACAAAAATCAAGCAAGGAGAAAACAAAAGGTCAAGAAAAGGTAAAACATGCCCTGACCACTATGGCAAAGTCTACAGATCAGCCTTTAGTGAACAGAGCTACTGGCACTCTATTTTTGATGTTTGCTTTGTAAGTGGCGCTTCTGGTTCACTTGGGCTTTTGCACTGTGCCAGGTGTTAAAGACCTGGTTTTCTCACAACTGTTCCTCCCTTATCTAGCATTACAACATCTTTTTTGTACAGTTTATTCCCTGAAGCATTAAACATAATTAAAAGCATGAAAAAACACACCAATGTACATTTCTAGGGCAATCTTCTGACATTTCCCCACTGGCTGTCTTATCTCTGGCTTTTCCTCATACTGTTTTTTCTGTGTAAAATCTGACAATAACTATGTATTTGAGAGTGTCTGAAGATCAATACCTCCACAGAGAATAACTGAAACTCTTCAGGAACACTCCCTTGGAGTGAAAATATTATGAAAGCTAAAGCTATGGGCATCTGATATTCCTATGATTTTTTTATTTTTCTGTAACAGAAGATTCTTTCGTGTCCCTTGGCCAATGTTTCTGGTCAATAACAGGTCACAGTGTTGGCCAGACAGACTCCTGCACAGGTGTGCCAAGCAGCTACTCTCCTGGACACCAAGTGATCCAGATAAGCTGGTGAGGTAAAGTTAGTCCCTGACCGTGGCATAGCCACAAGTAAAATTCCCTTCTCCAGGGGTGGATTTTACCTGTCCTTACTGTCAGTAGTACAGCGTTCACCTGTTTCCCACAGTCAAGGCTAGGCCAGCAGATGAAGGAGTCAGTCTGTCCGTCTCATTTACCACTGCACCGCTGGGTTTTGCCCCAAAGGCTTCTAGTCTACTTTGAAGCAATGCATGGAGATCAAAGCTGACCAGGGCAATGAAGAGAAGTTTGAGTAATGATGCTGATCTGCCCAATGTAATGGTTACAAATCAACTTAAAAACCAGCTGACCTTCGAGGAGGGTCAGATTTAATTACATCGTATGTGGTTTGGTTATCCTTCTTTTCAATCAGGTTTTTCTCTTCCCTCAGAGGTATCACAGCAGAAGTAATTCTTAGTAGAAATTATCTGTGAAAAGGCCAAAGCTCTTGACATAGTTTGCAAAGAGAGATCTGAAAACAGCACAGGGGAATTCAAAGGAAAAGTGAGTAAATTAGTAATTTAGGGTATTTAGCCCTAAACAACAAGCTGCAGACAAGAAAAGCTAGGAATTTAGAAAAGTCATCAGGTAACCCTGTGTAGTGTGAATCACTATTTAATAAAATTAAGATTTAAACTTTTTTCTGTAGTTTCATGTGGATAAATCACAACAGTCTAATATAGACACAGCTCAGCGGATCTCTACTATCATTTCTTGCTGTGAAATGCTATTATTCCAAATGCTTGTCTTCATTATTATGGCAGAGAGATTACCACTGTTACAGTGCCTTTTTATGTATGACATTCACACCACTGCTTCTCTGCTTTCTTTACTATTCATTTTCATTGTCTCCACCAGGCATAGCGCAACAAGAACCCAACCAGTCTAATTTACTCTGCTCAGTACGTTATTTTGCCAAAATGTTTTTCTTTCACCTGGCATCCCCCAAAAATAAATAAATATGTGAACATTACTATGGTTGAAAAATCAAGCTAGTTAGGTAATGTCAATTTGGCAGACATTCAGCATTCTTCAATTACCCCCCTTGTACACAAGCATTCTGGCATAGCCTTTAATTAACATGATCATACCATTTTTTTTCCAGTGAAAACATGTCATTAAGTACCCAAGGTGAGTGAAGACCCAGTACAGAGCTTTCTGCTTTCTTATTAATGTTTAACAGGCTTATTTTCTATAATTCTCAAACCCCTGCTCTGAAGCAGCCTAATTAATTTTTGTCTGTTTTCCTCCCATGTCACCACAGTATGCGAGTGCTTCAGAAACAACACGTTCTTTTTCACAGCAGCCTGTGGAGATGGGCAAGCAGTAAAGAGGTGTGGGAAGTAATAATCTTCATTTTACAAGAAGCAAGCCAGAATTGTAACCCCTGGGGGGGAGCAGACTCAAAACCTGTCTCCCTGTTCCCATTCCACCCCAGACCTAAGAAGCATAAATAACCTGTCCCCAAGCTGGAGCAGAGCACTGGGCTGTGAGAGTATGGGGTATGCTTCAGTCAGTGGCAAAGGCACTGGCATGGGATGATGCAATTCCCAGGCATATGAACCCACCAAGCCACCCCAAGGGATTCAACAATCCTGGGGAGTCCCAGGGGAAGGCGTGCACCAGGATTTATGTGCACAGGACTTGTGCTCAAAAATTGCTAAGTTGAAGTTGTTTTGACTGAAGTTTTCCAGGAAAATCAGCTTGACATAAAGACATGGCAAGGAAGTGCTCAACTCAGGATCTCATGCTTTATCAAAAGCTACAAAGTGACTGCAAACAGAATCTGACAATCAGAAGCAGCAGATAAACACAGTAATAAGTTCTAATCATCACAATGAGAAAAAGAAGTAGCATGTCTGGCCATATTGAAAATTGAGATTGATTTTGACAGTCTAACAGCATAGTTTTAATTGCTGTTTATAACACAGCACTGTAGCCACATAATCAATTAGTAGCACTGCCAGCAGCTAAACATAATCAAGTGTCCACGCCAGGTTGGGGGGAAGGACCAGGGCTACCTCCTGCCTTAACCAAAGTCAGAGGCACAGTCATCAGGGTCACATCAACACACATATCCATGTGAACTAGGAGACTTTTTTATAAAGGTACAGCTCAGGGCCACATTCAGCAGCACCAGGAGCTCTCTGATGAAGGATGAGTTTGAAGGACTCCATATAAATCCTGACAAGTAAGTAGACTAATATATTTCCACCTTGTTCGGCCATTGGCAAAGTGCATCTGTGAGACTGAAGGACCCTAGGCAGGATTCTCTTCCAGCAATCATGTGTTTAAACATCACAGCCTGATGCAATGGTATGGTGTGGTGTGATTACTGAGCAGCAGGAATAGTCAAAGACGCTGCAACACAAGTTATTTTCTGAAGCATGGACACAAGACTTTTACCCAGCTACTGCAACTAGAATAGACATGACTAAGGGTGAAATGTAGCTGCTTAAAAAAAAAAGTGCATATGTGAAAAGCTGACAGCTCAGGAACACAGTTCAGTGATCACCAGAGTTAGCTGTATGTGGCAGATCTGTGCCATAGAAAATGTGCTGCATATGAAACCCTCCCTACTGAATCTGAGGCCCTACATTAAAAATCTTGCACTCAGTGACATTAATTCACTTCTGCAACAGTTACAGGCATCACAGTTTTGTACCACCACTGTCATTTTTTAATGCAATAGCCAATGACTGGAAAGCTTCTGCAACAAATCTTTATATGCCAGTCTCTCAGAAACCCTCGTGATCATCTTTCACCTAATGGCAAAGTCACCTCATCTGACCCCTCATCAGGCAAAGAAGGTGCCTTGGAGGGATGCTGTACTTACTCTCAAAGAGAGAGAAGTCTGCATACACTACAAACAGCACCTCCTCCTTTCTTCCTGAAGCACTGAAGTAAGGACACATCCTTCTCAAAGTCAATGGAAAACCAGATGGTCCTCAAAGTTAAAGACTTGCTTATACAGCTGGATTGAAAAATATGCTTACATGCTTTTCTGAGTCAGAGCCAGAAACTATTCCCCCAATCCATTCCTTTTCCTTGAGACTCCTTGAAGCAGCAGATAGACAGCAGTTTTTATTAAATCTTTGGTATCAATGTGAGATTCAACACATCCTTAATTACCACACTCTGACTGACGTTCACACAATATTTTCAAGGAGAATGCAAAATTTCGGTCTCTGCAGGAGCAGACCAGCCCCCAGCAAACAGCCGTGGGAGTAGCACAGAGTGCCCCATGAGACACAGGTAAGACAAAATGTTCCACACTACAGCAAATGCCAGCATGTTTTAATCTTGCTTTAAAACCAGCTGAATGAGAGACACTCATTTGAAGGATTTAATGTAACTAATTATTATAGATTCAAACACCAAGGCAATCTGTCTGTAATTCTTACCTCAATTTGCTAATGAACAGGTGACTGCTTGTACTCTGAGCAAGCACAGACTCTCACCAAATAACAATAAACAATTTTCTGAGCATTCTCATGGTCGGCAGTCATTTTAAATCTAAAGAAAAAGTAGAGACTTTCTTCAGAAACATCTGTTTGCCAAACTCTTAATACATGTGCTTTTCAAACAGGCTTGGACAAAATATTTTAGATATTTTGATCAAGTGACAACAACAGGCTCAGTAAAATCTTCAACTTCTGTTTTTATGAGCTGAAAATAAAGTAAGTTAAATTTTGGAGGAAAGGAGAGTAGCAAATCATGGCTACCAATATTCAAATGACAAAAGTGTCTGAGTGAATTCCAGATGTCAGCCATGTGTTATAGTTAAATAGTTCAGCTCTGAGTCACAGGCACAAAAACCTGTTATGAAACATATGCCTGCCTGCATGTATGCATGCACACAGCAGTGTGAACTACTTAAAAAAGAAAAGTCACATTTTTTGTGGCATTAGCAGCACTGGATAAAAGCAATTAAGCTGAGCTGAGGTAGGAGAAAATTAGCAGAGTTTGTCCTATGCTACAGACCAAGGGCATGATAGTTGTCAGTTTTAAGATTTGCAAAGACCAAGCTAAAACTGAAGAGAAATTAAACAACCACTTCACAAGCAGGTGTAGTCCTTTCAAATCCTGAAAGTCCAATCACACCCTGCATCTTGAATAATCACTAGCCTAAATCACCCATGTCCCTGCCAGGTGAAACTCATGGAAGTCCAAATAATTTCTCTCCCAGACCTTTCAAACAGTAATATTTGTGTTGTGGTTTATTAGGTTCTTTTACTATTTTTTCCTCCTCACATGAAAGGAATAAATATCCGTGGCACCAGCATTTAGGGAGAGCTCTTGCACACCTTGTCTTACTTCTGGTGAAGAAACATAGATTGCTCTGTGTATAGTTTTTGGCAATGAGCGAGCACACCTCACCGTGTGTTTTTAGCTCTCTCTGGCTCCAGGTGGTGGACTCGCAGGGGAGCTGGAAAGCAAGATGCTCCCTCTCTCCTGTGCTCCAGCTTGGCTGCCTGCCTGAAGCAGGGACCTACATGCAAGGGGAATAATCTGCTTTGACTCATCAATTTTGCATTCGTCCCTTCCTCCTGAAACCACTGTTGCTTGTGCTGCACTCCCACGTGCTGCAATCAGCCTGCTCCTACCTCCACTCTGTTGGGGCGGCCCTCCCAGAGGCAAGTTAAGTCAGGAGCTTCAGGAACTGGGCCAGCTTGTCTCGGGAAATTTGCACAACAGTGAAATCCATTAGGTGCTATGCACACTTTTCCACCCCCAAGGATTACACCCCTGAACATCCACAGGCAACTGTATATATTCTTGGTCAATTTCAAATGCCCCTAAGTATTTGAACATGCACATGGCAAGTCTACACATCCACACAGCCTGTGCAAACCCAAGCCGGGTGGGTGAGCATGTCAAGCGCACATATATGAGGTACACGGTAACTACGTGCTAGGCGTGCTCAAGTAAATCCACAGTTTTATGAAAAGTAAGCCTTTAAAGCTATGTTTAAATAAGCTTTATTAGAGGATTTTAATGACTTCATGAAAGGACAATTGGGATGGTGGCAAAGAATTTGCCCAAGCGGAATCACTTCAAAGAAAGTCATACTGGTAGGCTGGAGAGAGGAAGAAAGACAACCCAACTTCAGCAGGGTGAACCACAGCAAGGCACTCCTCAGCAGCAGAGCTGAATGATGTCTACCTGCTCTCTGAGCCCTTCTGGCTGCACTCCTCAGCTGCTGGACAATAGTCATCAGAATAAAGAAACTGAAATTATGTTGATGCTGTCTCTGTCCTGTTCTTCAAAAGCAAGAGACAGATAGTGCTTGCTAAGTACCTGCGTGCCAACAGCGCATCAGAGATCTCAGTCTGCCCTAGAGGTGCCTGCAAAGAGGACAGACTTCTGCTTGGGAGTTCACAAGAGGATTTTATATTTCCTCCTAAATTCACTCCACTGTAAAGTGTGGTCTTGGGGGCAGGGACAGAGGGGGGTTAAACCACAGTGAAAAAAAAATCCTCCAAAACAACCACCAAACATATTTATGTTCCAGTCTTTGCAAACTAAGATTTCACACGGGAATTTGAACAGGTGCAGTGTTACCAGATCTAGCGGCAGCCCCCTGCCCTGAATAGCTGACCCGTGTTTATCTTTCTGTAGTTTCCACGTAGCTGAGCTAGTCCCACAGCAGAAAGAATTTCAGACTCAAGTGTGGCTGAAAAGTGGCAGCTGGCTCTCTGCTGTGATAGGTGGGGGGAAGAACTGGACCATGGAGCTGGGCACTCATCTGGGAGGGAAGCCTCTTCTCACCAGCGCTGTGCATGGCTGCATGCTCAGGGGCAGGCCTGCGCTGCCAGCAGCACCTCATCACGGAGATACTACTTATCTCCTGTGTGCAAAGAGAGAACACCATCTTCTCATGGCAGTGCCTGCACAGCCCTAAAACAGCTCACAATGAAGGCAGCAAGCAAGAGTTTTTCACCCTTAATCCCTCTTTTCAAGCATTATAAATTTTTCCTTATAAACCTGGCTTTAATTTTGACAACTTGTGTAGACACTTCCCTGACAAAAGCCTCTCCCTGGGCTCCTGCTGTTTGTAGGGGCTGCAGTGGGAAAGGATGCCCAAAAGGCAAGAGAAGCCTCGCTCTGTGGGCATGACCTGGTCGAAAGCTAGGTCAGGCCTTTGGGTTTGCAGAGAAACATCACAGAACAACAGCTTTTGCATGACTTTTCTTCTGGAGTGTGACTCAGTGGGAAACAGGGCCGATGGGCGCAAAGCGGAGAGGGAAGGCAGTGCATGGAAACAAATAAAACTGGATTTAAAAAACTAGATTAAAAACGGCACACGGGGGGGTTATCATAACTCAGCAAAGCCAAGTGCTGCCTTAGACCAGGGCTGTGTGCAAGAGCCAGTGTGTGTTGAAGAGCCACCTACACGGGCGTATGCAGGGTGGCTCTAGGGACACGAGGCATTGGAGTTTTCCTTAGCCATAGCAAAATAAGCCCTCCAGAGGGGTGAGGCTGAATGCACACCCCACCATCTGCCCCAGTGTGGGGCAAAGCTGCTTTGCACACACCTGCAAATCCTAGATACAATTTTTGCAAGGAGTCTTTTAACCATGCAGCATGGTAAAATGTGCATCAAACTCCAGAAGTTTCAGTTGGGAATATTTTTGGATTATGATTTTTCGTCAAAGCCTACTCACTTCAAAAATACTGTCATTGAAATAAAATAAATTATGCAGTAGGGTACTGTTCTCTGCGGGCTGCTGCCACAGCCACGTTAGAACAGCTCCACCTAGTGGAAATAATCAACGCAAGTGGGGGCAAACCGCAGCGAATCAGGAAAAAAGCTGTAGAGAAATGCTGGCAGTGCACTCTTCGGCTGGATGAGCCAGCTGAGGCTTTGGTTCCCATCCGCAGGATTTTCGGTAGTCCCTTCCCTCCCAGAGCTTCACTCTGAGATCCAGGCTTTAAAAAAAAGGTAAAGTACCCCTGTGCAAAGCCAACAGAAAAGGTATATTTTATCTGACTTTTGACATGTAATATTTACATGGTCAGTGTATGATTGTGCTCAGAGCTCACAGGGGTGTTCAGGGCTGTGTGGTGGCTTCGTGCTCTGCCACACAAAGCTCCACTTCAGATCATCTGCAACACAGAATCCAACTCCCTCCATCACTCTGCCTGCAGCAGTTAATTTACAGCTGCAGCTGCACCTTGCTCAGCATTTCTTTATCTCTGCTGTCTAGTTTGCCCTTCTCATTTTGCAGCTTGTTCTAGGAGTGTCTGTACCCCTGTGTGTGTACTCATAAATCAGGGGGAACATCTGTACTGCAGAGCTCAAACACATTCCTTTCTTTGAAATTTCAGAGTTCCCAGTTTAGATAAGCAACTCTTTCAGTCATGAATATGAAGCAAGTACACAACATTAAATCCATGAAGCCACATTTTAAGATAATTGGTCCTTCTTTCCTGTTGGATTTATTCTCCTGCTTACCCAGGCTCTGAGTTTCACCCTTTGATAACAGACTTTGTCTTACAAGACTATTTAATCCATGTTCTGGGGAACAAGCGAAACAAGAAGCAGCTTTCAGGAGCAAGGACATGTTCTTTTGGTATTGCACTGTTACCACCACTTAGAATCATCTCAGAAAATATGAAATCTTTTAGCCTTAAGAGGTCCAACAAATATCCATGAACTACTCAAGGCACCAATAAACCACAAGTACAGATTGCTGAACACAAATGCAACAATCTCCTCAGGTGAAAGCGCATTCACCCGCAAGATGCACGAATATAAATAATGCTAAGAAGATTGATTACTCCTCAGGGGAGCTCTGCATTGGGTATCCTAGAGCACCTTAGCAAACAGTACCCACTCAGCACAAGGGCACGAGAGCTGCAGCTCACTCCCAGGACTTGCAGGGTGCACTGTAGTGGTCCCACACCTCTGGCCACAATGAGGTCTGGACTGAAGGCAGTCTAGAAATAGTTACATGGAAAATCCTGTTAACTCCAAGTCTAGACACAGTCATGGGTAAAGGAAGGCTCCCCAAAGTATATGGCCAGATTTTCCTTTGGCAGCAGATAACCCACAAACTCTGTTACAAGTTCCAGCACCTTCACCTTCCCTCTCTCCTTTTCTTTCAGGGCTAGAACCGCCCTTAGATCCTGCTCACTCTGCAACGCCAGTCATGACTCCTCTACATCAGATAATGCAGGGTTTGGTCCAGTAGAAAACCACACACTGTTGTTTATGCTGCTTACACAGCTGAAAAACAGAAGAGACAAGACGTGAAACTAAATAAAAGGATAATATGAATGGCAGATTTTTGGAAATCTCATCTGCATCGCAGGAATTTCACTTTCTGCCATTGTTCACCACACCATATTCCTCCAAAGAGTTATTTTAGCTCCAGTGTAAAGAAGACCATGCATATAGTACCATTGCCTCCCCTAGCCTTTTTTGTTTTATCATGCCAGGCAAACCCTGGCCAGGGCAGGTTTACCACTGTTATAGTTTCAGCTTGGTTTGGTTTGGTTTTTTTTTCCCTCCTCTTTCAGAGAATTTTTTCTTCCTTTGCTGGCAGTGGGGGCAGCAGGGGCCATTTCCGGGGAGACCGGGGCAGAGGTTGTGTCCCGTTTGCCCGGACATTCCTTTCACTGGCTACTTCCCGGTCTCCGCCTCTTTCTCCATCTTGCTGCCTAAAGAATAGTCGCGCTTTGCTACCTCTGCTTGCGTTGCTGTATTCTCTATCTCTCCATCTTTATTTCCTTTCCCTCTCTGTGTGTGAGTGCGAGTGTGACCGATAACCATCTGGATCGGCGCTGAGGAGGAGGCTGCCTGGAGCGGAGCTACGGCCTGGGAGAAGCTGTGCGCCCCGCGCCAGGGCTGCCCGGAGCGGAGCTGCGGCCTGGGAGAAGTTGTGTGCCCCCCGCCAGGGCTGCCCGGAGCGGAGCTGCAGCTTAAAGTGACGGCACCACCAGAGCTTGGGTACGGGACTCGATCCATATTAACAACTTAATCGCACTTGTTGTTGACTTTGTTCTGTTCTGTGCACGCATACACTTAGAGCAAAGAACTGTTATCTGTTCTGCACAATCTCACAATCTCTGATTAAAATCACTGAGCATACTTTGGTTGCTTTGGTTGTTTTTTTTTTCATCCAAACTAAGACAACCACTCACAAATAGTGGCATTTTGAAAGGCACTGCTATTTGTCCAACAGCACAACTTCAGAAACAACTTCTTTCTTTATTAAAATGTAGGGACCGTGCCCAGCCTGTGATGCCCCAGGCAGTACAGCTGAGATCAGCACAGCAGCATGAAAACTATACTTCACACACCTTCTGGGAACACTTCTTTAAACATGATGTGGTCTCTAGAAGACGGAGACAATGGCCCTGACCAATAGCCTCTGGAGGCAAATAGGTGGCAAACCAATGCAGCAAACGGAATAGGCACTGCAACGGCAACAGCTCACAGGTGCTCTGAAGGATGTTAGGTGGAGGAAAGGATCAATTGTTCTGAACAATCAGCAGCCAAATAAGCAGTAAGTTAAATCAGAGCAAGAAAAATACAGCTACTCCAAGAGGAAAAAGCATATAATTCATAGCAAGAGTGATTAGGCGTTGGTCTCTGATTCCAGAGGATGTGCTGACTGTATGCCAAGTCCAACCTTGCAAGACTTCATCATCATTGCCTTGTAATAGCAGGGTGGAGGCTGGCTGTGGGAATGAGCTGCCTGATCTGCTGTTTCTCCCTTCCTTTTGTGCTAGGAAGATTAGCCATCCCAAGCCTTCTCTGCTGCAGGCCAAACAGTGGCGTGGGTAGTTTCTTCTAGCTGCCCTGAGAGAGAGCATGCCCTCAGGATATGGTATCTTGCATTTCACTGCTTTTTAAAAAGCTATTGCGAAAAGGAAGAGAAGGCTATTTCTTGCTTATGGATTTATTATGAAAGCAATTGATATTTTGGAGGCACAGCAATATGCAAAGACCAAGCCAAGCTGCAATGCAAAGCTCTGACATGCTTTCTCTGATGGCAAAGAAACCTTGGTGAAGATTGATTTGCCACATGAAACTCTTGCAAAAGACTAATCACCAGCCTGCATATGGTTACTCCTGGCGACACTGTAGGACAATTGTCGAGCAATCTTTGAGGGACCAAGGAGTAAATGAGGAGTAGATCTGCCTGCCTCTAACCTGGATCTGACGAACTCTTCAAGTCTATACATTTGGAAGATTCTTCTCCTTGCATGTACCTTTGCAAACAGGAAAAATTTATTCAGAATACATATATAAAAACAAAACAAACAAAAAAACCCAACAACATGAAAGGAGATGGTAGAGCAGATGGAATTTTTGGAGCAGGAATCTGATGGAAGAATTGACCTGTGGCTGAAGGTCATCGGTATCTGCTGAGGCCAGTGGATGGAGGAGGCAGTGAGTATTGCTGTGGGATCACCCTGCACATGCAGGACTACTCACCTCATTTCCACATCTCTAGTCCTACTGGGTGGTAAGAACTTCCCCTTTCAAAACCATCTGGCAGATGCAGCTCATTTGCAGCACCCGCCTTCAGCCTCAGCTCCCAGCAGCCGCTCTAAGAATGAAAGGCAGTGAGCCTTTCAGTGAGCAGTGAGGTTGGTTTGTTCTCCCATCAGCAAACCAGATCAGTCAAGGATTCACACTTGGCAAATATGGCAATATTGCTTTGAGGATTGAGGCTTCACTGCTGTGTCTCTGGAGCATGGTAAGGACAAAAGAGCAAATGTTATCCTGTGGCAAAACATATTTAGGACATCAACACATTCCCAACTGGAGCAGCTTGAATTTTACCTTGTTACTTCACATGCAGTCATAACCAGCAGAGGGTATTACCTGGCAGCTGCAAGAATGCTCATCTGGCAAAGATCACCAGTGCAAAATAAACAGATAAGAATTTGTTAATATAAATGGGGGAGAAAGAGAAAAGAAACTTCAGCGGTGAAATGAGGCAGTCTACACTGTGCAGAGACGTCAGATTTCCAAGCCATCTGGCTCAACATTACCTGCATTTTTTTTGCCTCCTCATGGCAGTATTTGGTTTCTCGCACTCTCACCCACCCTGAGCAGAGGTGCAGCCTACTACTGCATTTCAGTATTCTCAAAACCCCAGGTGGAGGAGGACAGGCAGCTCTCACTTACTCACACAGTGGCCACTCTGCACCAAAAGATTGTGGAAACCCTCTCAGCCAGTGCATAGCCTGGGACATTTCCATCTCACTTCAGACGCACCTATGGCACCTGGGTCATGAATGCACCTTACGAGCATTTCTAACTTGAAAGTGAGGGAGTGGTTTCTCTCCTGTCTTCCTGGAGCCCTATATACAACAGTCAATGTCACTTAGCAACAGGATTTCCTTTTAAGATGCTCTTTTGTTGTTTCAAAGCCTCTGTACCGAAAGTTCTTTAAATAGTCTGAACTCACACCAGCTCCCTCGGTTCGGCGCTTTTTCTTTATCTCTGCCCAGTTTCCTCCTATTGCAAGGTTAATATCTTCAGCCAGCCAAAGCAAACCAAATCCAAAAGAAGTGTGACTCACAGGGACTAGTCCAGTCTCTCCAAGTAAGGACCTTTTCCTCAAAGCAGTGCCAAGGTACACTTGATAGAGACCAGCTGAGGAAAGGGGAAGCTCGTAAGGGTTTTAATTTTAACTTTTTTGGTTGCTACTTCAGTCAAACTTACAGATGGAACCAGATTTCTCTCTTGTCTGTCTAAAATCTAGCATGCAAGATTTGTACAGCCTGGTTTGTCAGATTCTGCATAGTTCAGAGAGAGGAAGAATGGATTGTTATTAATTATTGAAATCTGCATTTTATCTTGGCTTTATAGAACTGATATAACCCACGGGGAGCAAGAATACTGGGTATTTTTCTTGCTTAGCAGGGAACAGAGGCTGTGTTTTTGAGACAGGAAAATGTCTTAGAGCTGTTTCACAGAGTAACAGGGGGCTCCAACACTGAGATCCTCAAACATCTTCTGAATATTTAAAAACCACATGATACTGAAGGAGGAAAACACAACAGCATTTATACAGAAACAGTATCTGGAGGGAGAATATAGGAGACATCCTCCTTTGCAGATGAAACATGGATGTACAAGACATTAGTAGTTAATCAGTTGCTAATTCACATCAGCAATTTCCTTCCTGTGTAGCTCTTTTATCCTGACTATTTTCAGTTTGTGTTTAGCAGGACTTCAGACAGCTTCACATGCCCCTGCTGTGATCAGCCTAG
Source organism: Neomorphus geoffroyi (assembly GCA_033558235.1). Classification (NCBI taxonomy): domain Eukaryota; kingdom Metazoa; phylum Chordata; class Aves; order Cuculiformes; family Neomorphidae; genus Neomorphus; species Neomorphus geoffroyi. The sequence goes on along the minus strand of JAUMJM010000048.1, from coordinate 16,555,106 downwards.
CTTCCTGACTGGCAGGCCAAGCCCAGGATGCAGGCGCCGGGGCCAGGAAGCCCGGTGTCCCCTTGGCCTCTAGCAAGTTGTGATCATCAGCTGAGAGTTTGTTCATCCTGCCTACTAAAGAAATGGCACTGATGATGCACTATCAAAGCCCAGGGGCTGCAGGACCTGGCACAGCAGCAGTGCCCTGGCGGAGTACCTTCAGCATCGATCCTTTTGAAAGCTGCTTCAAATAAAATCCACATGAGAACAAACCATTCATGGAAAGGCAGACAGAGGAGCACTCGTTTTATTTTTTTGATATTTCTACATGCAGAGCTCACATCATGCCCTGGTCATTCTTTCTCTCTTTTTCAAGGGACATCCGGGTTTCTATCTGTTTGCTCAAGTCATGCAAATTTCAGATTGAAGCCATGGCATGCATTCAGCATTGACATTAGCCAGCAGTGCCAGAGTTTGTGGTTTGGTCCTCTGCGAAGGAGCAGCAGCAAAGCAGAGGGGTGGTGGGAAACTTCAGCCTGGCCCCTGGCTGCCTGAAATGCGTACCCGACGGACTGGTGGCCAGCTGGGGAGGGCATCGCAGGCAGAGTACTGCAGCTCTTGTCATCCTTGTGCCACCACCACCACCAAGGGCAGGCAAAGGGGACATTGCTCACGTGCATGGAGAACATGGGTTGGAGAGCATATCTGAGTCCTGCCTCTTGCCCTTGTTTAGAGTTTCAGAAAGATCAACCACTGCAGCACGAAGCAGCAGGGTTTCACATAAAGTCTGATAAAGGCTGACACTTTTTGTGGAAGCTTTTTCTCCCTGCAGGTGATTTATGCTCTTACTGCATCACCTTGTTTTAGGCTTTTCCTCGAAGCACAGACTGAGCCCACAGCACCTCTTGCGCTGGCTTTCCTACTGGAAAACACAGGTTTGAGGCATGGCAGGGCTGATGGTCCTGCTGCTCCTCACTGCTGTGTCTCCTCTCAGGGCATCACGGGGCCACACTGGGGGAATGATCACAGCCCAAATCCCACTGCCTCAAGGCAGATCCTGGTCCAGTTTCTTAACATCCAGCATTTAAAGCAATCATTTGGATTCGTATGTCTTGTTTGTGGTACTAACTAAACAACAAACAAGAAAAATCTTGAGTTCCATACTTGAAGGAAATTACTAAAAATTGTTTTAATCCTTTGATCATGTATAGACAGGTATTTTGGAAGCCCTGCTGTGTTGGGTTGCCAGTCCCTCCTCCTTCAGAGCAACAGACAAACCAGAGACTGACATGATTTATCTCTTAAATGAAAGACAATTAACATCTCATAGGAATTCTGAGGGTGCTAAAGTCTGGTTTTTATATATAAATATATATAAATATACACAGAATTCATTTTTTTTAATGCCTTAGATTGATTCTCACTTACTCCTACAGTTGTTACACACTTTTTCCAAAGCAACTCTGAAAGACAAGCACTTTCCCAGGTTCACCCCACCCATGGGACTCCTGAGGAACCAGGTATTTTGGAGGTGCTGTGCTCAGTGCTCAGACCAGGAGCTTTCCCCAACACAAGGCCCAGGCCAGGAGCAGGGCCAGCCAGGCAGACTTGACAACAGACAGAATTATCTTCTTGACCCAATCAGAAACAGGACCCACCTTTTTGCGGCAGGGGTGGGATTTGGAATTCTGTGACTTCATTATCATGCCAACAGCCTACACGTGATGCCCACATCTGTGCCGCTTGGCCAGACTGAGGAACACACCAGCATTTCACCGCTATGGTCGGACACAGCACCAGTGGCAGTTTTTAGCTGGGAGCAGGGCCACTGCCGGTGGGTACACGCTGTGAGTGACTCACCACATTTGGGTGAGCCTCATGAGCCAATCCCGCTGTCTAGCTCAGAAGTCGGTTTAAAAAAGAGAACTCTGGGGAGGATGCACAGCCCTCTCTAGGGGAATTTTTGATTGCAGCATGTTGCAACTTGTTTGTGGGGTGGCATGGTGCCAGAGGGACAGTGCAGAGGGAGCAATTTACTCAGCCCTCAACAGCATTCAGTATCTCATGAGTGCTCAGTGACAATCACTGTCACACTACAGGCAGTTATTATCACTGGTGTTCATTTGGTCTTAAATTCCTCATCATCAGAGTGGGAAGAGTTTCAGGCAAGTACATAGAAAGTAATATTATGAACAGAACAATACTCTTGAGGGCACTCTGCTAGTGATCCCTGTGGTCTTACAGCCCTGCTGAACATGGTGATGGAGAAAGGATCCAGCACTTTGGGAACATCAAACACTGTTATTAAAAGCAGAAAGTATGCAGAAAAAGATCTCCCTCTGTTTAACACAAGAGGTAAAACAGCCTGCAACAGCCCTGGGTTCCACAGTCACAGTCACAGAGGGGTTGAAGCCCAACAAAGCCCAACCCCACAGCAGGACCTGCAGCAAAATCCCCTGCCAGCACCAAAATCCCCTACTGCTAACTGCTGCCATAACTCTTACCCCTCTACATATTCACCCCTTTACAAGCATAGGGAAAAAAATTAACCAGATGATCAGCACACGTAATGAATAATTCAGACACCTGCAATCATTAGACATTTTTACAAAGCTCAGTGGTTGCTTGTGCACATGGATGAGAGGATGAAGTTCGGTCATCTGACACCAATTCCGTAATGAATTCTTTGTTAGCAAAAAATTGAGACAGACCCTGGAACTTATTATTTGCATCATAAAGCTTCCCATTTTCTCAGAACCATCCCCACACCACCCCCCACCAAAAAAAATCTCTGGAGATATTTATACCACTTTCTGTCATACAGTAATTCCATAAGACACAGTAATATACTTGCACTGCAGGAAGAGGAAGAATTATCTTCGGCTGATATCCCATCCCGATTTAAAGGACTTTTCTTCCAAAACAACATATTCATCTTAAATTCAAGGTTTCTGATACAGGTGGTTTGATGAAGCATCTCTTCCACCAGGGCTTGTAGCCTACCAGAAACAAGACACGGGGCACAAGTATGAGTCCAAACTGCTGCCAGCCGGGCAAGTGTGGTGGGGAGAACTGTGACACCCCAAGTCTTAGCCTTTGAGCTTTAGCACAGAAAATAGCAAACCAACAAAGAAGAAACACTCCAAACAACAAATTCCTCTGATTTTTTCGTATAAGCTGCAGGGGGAGCAGGATTTCCAGCAAATGCAGAGCTAGCTGAGAAAGAGACAGAGCTGTTGGTGGGACATGGAGTGAGCTTTTTAGAATGTCATTCAGATAAGTTATTTTCTCTTAAATTTTACAAATTAAGGAGGGGGTTTAAAAAACACCTAGCCAAATCAGGTCTGCACAGAAGCATCCTAGCAGCAGACAAATACAGCAGCAGGGCACTGATGCTGGGCCCACTCCACACCCACAGCAACAGCCCACCCAAGGTGTTTAGGCAAAGATGCAAAAGAGAACCAGCTCTGCACTGGATTGCCTGTAGGGATGAGCATAGCACAGAGAGGAACATGGTGCACATTGTGATCCTTTTTGCAGCAACGTAGGCACATCTTGCACATATATTTCTGTTGTTTTACAAGTTCTTGCCACTTTCAGAAGTGATGCACCAGATTTTTTTTGACGAGAACTTTCCTATGGAATAAATTTCCCTTTGGTGGGATATTGCAGTCTCGTCTGTTCTTTTCTTGCTCTACCTCTTATTTCACACTGAACTAACTCCTTTGCTTTTAGTGGTACAAGTATAAAGACCAATTTCCCTCACTTTCAGTTTTTTAAGAAAACCAGCTCTGCCCCAGAACAGCACCAACGTACAGTCATTTGACTACATTTAAAACAAGGAAGTTCTTCTTTCACTCCAGAACTACTGTTTTTCTCACACTGAGCCCAGCAGGTCCAACAAGTATTTCTTTTCTTCATGACCTCCGTTCCAGCTGACTCACAGAGTTTGTCTGATCTTTGCTGACCTGTCTTGCCTTCATTAAGGGAAGACAGCACAGGATCATCCATTTTAACAACCTGTCTCACGTCATAATGGCCTGTGATCTATACCTGCTGATTTTCACAACGCTTGCCTGCGTGAGCTGTGAAGCATCCAGCACTGCAGAGACCACATGCACAGAGGTGAGTGACAGCTGCTGATCCTTCTAGAGATACAGGAGCTGTGTGTGTACAGGCTCAGTCTCTGCTGAATACTTGCTGGCTGATGTCTGTTTTCAGTTCCCAAGGGGCTTCTTTCAATCGGATCTGAAGGCCTTTATCAGACAAACAAGGCAGGTGTCTTGAGATGTGCTGAAGGATGCCAGTCTCTGTCCTCCCTCCTCCATCCATGTGCCCTCACAGTCCCTTGCCACTGGGGGGGACGTTAGGAGCCTGTCAAGCCAGCACCATGCTTCCCCTCCCAAGAGGGCTCAAAGGACTATGAAATTCACAGGGGCTTTCTGCAGGTAACAGAGATAGACAGAGGACAGATAAAAGGATTTTGTCCCTTATGCTTGTGTTCTCCAGACAGGAATTTGTACAGTGATGGAATGAAGATGTCTCTATCTGCTGTTTGATTGATGTGAGACGTGACATGAGAATAGTAAGAGAGTACCAGGATTTTCCATGGGCAGGGAAAGAGGCTGAGCTATATGTTGCAGGGATTTGGTTGGCTGATTTTTTAAGTGGGAGGTAAGGGAAAAACAGGCAAAACTTTTTACTCAGGGAAGAAATACCATGGAAAACCAGCTCTGCGCAGCACACAGCTGGGGCCAATATCAAGTTCTTCAATGAATTAAATGTACAAATTCCCAAGCACTCTGAATTGCACAGTGGGATCCTCCAGACCACAGTTGCTCCTCAGCTCCCTCCAAGAGCTTTTCCATGCCCTGAAGCACAGAGAGCTTGCTTTCTATTTTATTTGAATGCTAAAACACAGATGCTGCTCTCATTTATAGTGACAACTGAACAATTTTTATCTGTCTAAACTGCACGTCACAGTACCCAGCTCCACAGGTCCTTCTTTGCTTACCAGTATTGAAAGCATTGGCTTTTCTGTGTTTTGCAATTTCTATAGTTACCAAGTGCTGTATTATTTTAGTGATTATAGACTGGAGCCAAGTCCCCGTGCTACAAAGGGTAGTAGCCTGTCTTGCTTCCCCCAGGTTGTGCCAAGTGCCCACATGTGGCACACGATGCTCCAGCTGGACCCCAGCATACAGAGAGGCAGAGGGACTGCAGACAAACTGCGCTCCCCACCCACATGGGACATTTTGTTGTGACAGTTCCTTTCTGCTCTCTACCAGCACCTCTGCCTATGACAGCTGGGCCACACCACCTATGGTGTCATGGAGCTCTGGTGCTCCCCTAGTGCTTCCCACTACCCTCCAGTTACAGGACTTGCTTCTGTAGGAGAAGAAGAAATTGTTCACCGTGTCCAGCTTGTGGGTTGAAACAAATACTGCTCTTTTGCCTCCAGTGAGGTTCCCAAGTGCATCCACTGCCCTCCTGCCTCTCCTAAGCCACAGGTAGATGTGGTTTGGTCTCACTCACAATCCCATGCTGACAGAAAGACTTGAACTTCGTGCACCATTCCCAAGGGTCCATGCATGTGCACCTCAATGAATCCCTGGTGGTTCACATGCTCCTGCTCCACAGGGCATACGCCCGTGCTGTCCTCTGCTCACCAGGCTCTAGTACATTTCTCACTGGACAGCCCATCACCTCTGCTTGCTTTCTATTAGCCCAAAGGCTAATAGAATAGCTTCAAACTTCATTAAAATGGTCAGATTGGCCACATGTGTGATAGGAGCTTTTCCTTCCCTGCAAGCAGAACATCTCTGATCTTCCTGGCACAAGCTCTCATGCAGCCCTAGGTATCCCAAAACACCCAGGCTGGCCCTATAACCACCAAGAGCTCTGTTTAGGAGGAGGGCTGGGTGAGGAGGAGGGTGGCACTAGGCTGGCTTCTCCCCTGCTCCCCATCACTTTTTGGCAGCTGGGACAAGGTTGTTTGATGCTCTGAACATCTGCACTGCATTCAGCTTTGTGGCAAGCAATTCCAGAGCAGTGTTTCCCTGCATGGCGTAGTCCTGGGCTCTGGTTGACTTCCATGCAATCACCAGGCAAAGACAGGTCAGTGGATTTCTCTGGTACCCACTGAGTAGACCTCTCTACTTCAGTTACACTGAAAAGCCTTTGTAGAGATTTTAAAGACTCAGCTTATCGTATGATCTTTGCGTAGCCTGAGAAAAACCTTTCTGCCATCCTCTTGCTGCAGCATGTAACTGCAGTTCAGATCCAATTAATTGGACATGTTACTTCTAGAAGCATTCCCAGACCTGCTCTTTTTTACCTCCTCACCATAATGCTTTGTCAAGACTCCTATTAGAATAAGCTTTGTTACAAGACTCATGAAATTCAGAATTTAAAAATACCTCATGGAGATTATTTCTTAGTGGTTAATAATTCATCTGGAACAGTAAACAGTCATCATACATTCTAACTCTGATAAGAAAGCACTACCGATGAGACATACTTCAAATCAGCACAAAAGAGATTCAAGGCATTCATTTTAAAAACACACTCCACAATACTCCAGGGTTGTGCATCAGAAGACTGCACCAAAGCTTCCTGGGGTTCTAGCTGCTGTATTTATAAATAATTGGAAATTTTGTTGGTTCGTTTACTTTTTGGGAAGGCTTTTGGAGTGTGATAGTTTCTTATTAATATTCGTAGTACGTACCTCTTGCAGTTTCACTGTATGTTTTCCACAGATTACAGTAAATGAAAGCTATAGCTGTGAAAGCTTAGGACTGAGGGAGATCCCCGAAAAACTACCTGTCACAACTGAAATCCTTGACTTCAGCTTCAACATGCTCCCTGCCCTCCAGAATTCAACATTCTCTAAGCTGAAGTCTCTTCTCTACTTGGACTTAACAAGGTAAGGATCATCACTTCTGCACGTCAGCTTGTTCAAACCCCCTCCTTGAGGCTGGCTTGCGGAGCACACCAGAGCAGCATCTCCCTGCCTTCGTAATAAAACCACCAGTAGCACTTGCAGACAATTCATAAGTACTTTGCTAAGCAGAGATTGATACCATTGGGCAGTATCTAGGCTTCTCCTCTAGTGATAATGGTTTGCAAGACAGTGGATGAAATATGGGGTTTCCATACGTTACCGTTGCCAAGACAGTAGTGACAGCACAGTCACTAAAGCGATCCTTTTATTCACTCTTCTCTAAAGATATTGTTCCCTAAACCCTAGAGAAAGACAGGTTTGTAGAAAGAGAGATTTTCATTGTAATAAGCTGGATGCTATAAATCTCTTGTGTCACTAACCTCTACAAATGCCTCCACACACCCATCATTTCAGGGCAGCTTTTTCTTTTTAACAGGACTCTACTTCAATGTGATCTTACAAACACCAGGCATGCATCACTAAAAAACAAATGACACTTTTATCCTAGTGTGGACAACTGATCATGAACTTTTCTAGAGAAGTGCAGTTTGGGTTATCATGTACACAAAGAGAGTTTTGCATGGCAGGCCACTGACACTGGTTTCTATTGCTTTCTCAAGGTGTCAGATCAACTGGGTGTATGACGGCGCCTTTCACAGCAACAAGAGGCTGAAGACAATTGTGCTGACCGGAAACTTGCTCATGTTTCTGTCTGACACCGCATTCATTGGCCCTCAGTCCCTGAGTCAACTGGTTTTAACACAGACAGGAATAACCAGTATATCCTTTATTCCAATGACAAATCTGGACAGCCTGGATACCTTCATCCTGGGCAGCAACCACATCTCTTCATTGCAGCTCCCTCCAAATTTTCCAACTCAAAACCTCAAATACCTTGACTTTCAAATGAACAACATAAGAGCAATCACAGCAGAAGACGTCCAAATTCTGCAGAAGACCAACAATATAACTGTCATTTTTAAAGGCAATGATGTTTTACATATTGAACCTGGAGCTTTCCAGTCCCATTTCTACAATTTGGACTTTGGGGGCTGCACTGACATACCTGGGATCCTGGCAGGGATACAGAACTCCACAGTTGAGAGCCTTTGGTTAGGAACATTTCACAACATGGAAAAAGAGCTATACATAGGCCCAGATGTTTTGCAAGGCCTCTGTAATATCTCTGTCAAGGATCTCTATTTGCAGCTGCGGCACTTTATAAACCTAAATGCCACCACATTTCAGTGTCTGACCAAGCTCCGAAAGCTGGATCTAACTGAAACCCACATCAGCGCATTGCCCCCTGGCATCAGTGGCATGAGCTCACTGACAGAGTTAGTTCTCAACGCTAATTCCTTCAAGCATCTCTGCAATATCAGCTCTGCTGCCTTCCCCTCCCTTACCCACCTTAACATCAAGGGGAACTCGCAGGTCCTGCAGCTGGGCTCTGACTGTTTAGAGAAACTGGCAAAGCTTCAACATCTTGATTTGAGTAGGAGTCACGTGGAAAGCTACAGCTGCTGTAATGAAGCACTGAGTGGTTTGAGTAGCCTTCAGTATCTGAATCTGAGCCACAACATAAAGCTCCACCTCCAAGATATGCTCATTAAGGACAGTCCTAACCTGGAGCTGCTGGACCTAGCTTTCACTCCTCTTCATATCAACAGTTCACAGGGTCCTTTTCGAAATTTGCATCTCTTGCGAGTGCTGAATCTCTCCTCCTGCCACATTAATATCATTCAGCAGCTCTTTCAAGGCCTGGAAAACCTCAGGCTCCTGGATCTTAGTCAAAATAACTTTGAGTCAGGGATCATGCCAAAGGACAAACTGTTCCAACAGTTATTCAATTTAGAGGTGCTAATTTTATCATCCTGTGAACTGATGGCAATAGGTGACCAAGCATTTCACAGCCTCAAGAAGTTAAAACATGTTGATCTGAGCTACAACAAACTTACTGCATTCAGCACAGATGCATTTTCAAACCTCAAGAGCATTTATCTCAATTTTGCTCACAACAGGATTCGTATTGTACCACGTGATGAGCTAGCATCTCTAGTTGGCCACTGCGTAATCAATTTAAGTTACAACCCTCTGGAATGCACATGCCTCAATATTGGTTTAATCACTTGGTACAAGCAGAATCTGGATAAAATTGAAGATCCTGAAGGAACAAGGTGTTCTGAACCCAAATCGCTAGCTGGGTCTCAGTTGGCCACCATCTCACTCTCCTGTGAAATCAGCACAGCAGGAATCATTGCCATTGTCCTGGTTATTTTATCCTGTGGTGCCATCATTATTTGGGGTACTCGCTATTTAAAGCGAAATTACCAGCAAATATAAGTTTATGATCGAGAAATAGAAAAAATGTACAGCAATTGCATTAAAATGAAAGGCAACTTACTGTTTTGTTTGTGACTTGTATTTTCTTAACTTTTGTAATACCCTTTCTACTTGTATTATAAATTTTGGAAAAATAACACAAGAAAATATTTGAGAGCTGGAAAAATAAACTATTACCTGAGGCTTCAACATGAATGACTTCTCTTATTGCAAAATGCCACTTCAATTAAATTCAATTTTAGCACTGGTGTCTCAGCTACTATGGCTAATGCACTTGGAAAGGAAAGATCCAAGGACTGAAATGTAAACATTGTTCTCTTTGTAAAAAGAACACCAAACCACCACCCACTACGAAAAAAACCCAACAACAACAACAAAAAATGCACAAAAAGACCCTCAAACAAACAAACCCTCACCCTCTATCAAATGTCCAGAGTAAAAGCTGGCAGTAGCGTTCCCTTCTCTGGTGAAAAGAAAGAAACTTCTTGTGAAGGGTGTGCACAACAGTCACCGTCACATAAGAGCCACTCCTGCAGGACTGGCAGAAACAGAGTTTGTGATCTGTCCGATTTCTTTCTTTGTGATTTCTCTGATCTTTCTCTGATCAAAATGGTTTTGATCCTTAGAAAGAACTTGGCCATTGAACCTCTGCCAGTCTATCTCTTGTCCCAGGGCAGGTCCTGATTTGGGACTACTTACTAGACTTCAGAGTAAGCAGAGATTAGCAACAATTTCAGTTTTAACCATAAAACCTATAGATTTGAAAACCAACACCAACAGCTAAGAGGCTTTCTTGGGCCAGCCTGGAGTTGTTTCCTCCAGCAGTAGCCCAGGAAGAAAAACTAGAGACTGCAAAGGGGGTGGCACAGTGGGGAGCATTTCCAGCAGGTGCTCCTGGTGCCAACAGCTACTTCACATCACTTCTGGTGTGTGCCTTCCTGGAGTGAAATCAGAGTTGGTCTGAGCTCTTTGCTCCAACAGGATAGACAACAGCTAGAAGTGAAAGAAAGACAAGCAGACTTCCTATTACTAAATACCCAAACCTCTCTTTCTGCCATCACAAGTGAGTAAAACCAGTGGTGCGACAAAACATGTGTATTTGACCGAGGGTCTGATGGGAGCCTGACATACGTACTCATCTGCACTGTGTGTATGTTTTATGGCACTAGTGTTTTAATTAAACACGTTAACCCTGCGATAGACTTGATTTCCTCCAAGTGTAACAGGCCTGCTGGTGTGTGATGTGATTCTTCTTTCTCAAAGGGGTAAGAGGATCCTTGCTCAGGAGCTTCCAGGTCTTATTGACAAGTCTTTAAAACAGACTTGAAGGAGGACAGGGATAATATCAGGCTTTCCCAAGACAAGTGGAGGGATGACATGGCAAGGTTAGAAGCGTAGGGTGCTAGTGAGGACCCTCAGTCTGTGTCTCTGAGGTGTGCTACGTATGCTGGAGCACAGCTGAAACTGCACAGAGATGACCCAAGGGCTACTGAGGTAACAGGAGCCAAGAGGGAAACACCAGGGAAACACCTCAAGGGAATTAAGAGGTGTTCCTCTAGGAAGGTGACATGGCCAATGGCCCAGCTGAAGTGCCTCCACACCAATGCACACAGCATGGGCAACAAACAGGAGGAGCTGGAAGCTATTGTGCAGCAGGAAAACTATGATATAGTTGTCATCACAGAAATATGATGGGATGACTCAGACAACTGGAGTGCTGCCACAGGTGGCCACAAACTCTTCAGAAGGGATAACCAAGGAAAGAGAGGTGGTGGGGTAACTCTGTATGTTAGGGAGTGTTTGGATTGTCTAGAGCTTAATCATGGTGACAACAGGGTTGAGTGTTTATGGATAAGAATTCGGGGGAAGGCCACCAGGGCAGATGTCACAGTGGGAGTCTGTTACAGACCACCCAACCAGGATGAAGAGACAGATTATTCTGTAAGCAGCAGGCAGAAATCTCATGATCACTGGACCTTGTCCTTGTCAGGGAATTCGATCTACCAGATGCCTTTTGGAAATACAACACAACAGAGAGGAAACAGTTTAGGAGGTTTCTGGAGTGTGTGGAGGATAACTTTCTAATTGTGCTTGTGAATGAGCCTACCAGGAAAGGTGCCCCACTGGACTTGTTTAGGAGAGAAGGACTTGTCTGTAATGCAATGGTTGGAGGCTGTCTTCAGCCTTGTGGTCATGGAATGATAGAATTTTGGATTATTGCAGAAGTGAGGAGAGGGGTCAGCAGAACTGCTGGAATTCTGGAAGGCAGACTTTGGCCTGTTTAGGAAACTGGTCAATAAAGTCACTGGAAGGCAGTCCTGAAGTGCAAAGGAATCTAGGAAGGCCAGACATTTTTCAAGGAGGAAGTCTTGCAGGTGCAAGAGCAGGCTGCCCCCATGTGCCAAAAACTAAGTTGCCATGAAGAAGACTGGCTGAACAGAGAGCCCTGGGTGGAACTCCATTAAAAAAGAAAAGATTGTGGTCTTTGGAAAAAGGAGTGGGCCACTCAGGAGGACTACAAGGATGTTGTGAGGTTATATAGGCAGAAAATAAGAGGGGCCAAAGCCCATCTAGAACTCAATCTGACTATTGAGAAAAAGGACAATTAAAAATGCTTCTATAAATACATCAGCAGCAAAAGGAGACTTAAGGAGAATCTCCAGCCTTTACTGGATGTGGAAAGGAAACAGTCACAATGGATGAGGAAAAAGCTGAGGTACTCAATATTTTCTTTGCCTCAATCTTTAACAGACCAGTTGTTCTCTGGGTACCCATTCCCCTGAGCTGGAAGGCAGAGACAGGAAGCAGAATGCAGCCCCGTAATCCAAGGCCAAATGCTTACCAGCCTGCTACTCCACCTAGACATATACAAGTCAGTGGGGCCAGATGAGATCCACCTGAGAGTTCTGAAGGAACTGGCAGAAGTGCTCATCAAGCCACTTTTTCAATCATTTATCAGCAGTCCTGGCTAATGGGAGAGGTCCCACTTGACTGGAGATCAGCAAATGAGATGCACATCTACGTGAAAGGCCTGAAGAAGGATCTGGGGAACTAAAGGCCTGCAACCCTGACCTCAGTGCCAGGGAACATTATGGAGCAGATCATCTTGAGTGTCATCATACGGCATTTACAGGATAACCAGGTGATCACGACAGTCAGCATGGGTTTAGGAAAGGCAGGTCCTCTTTGACTAACCTGATCAGCTTCTATGACAAAGTGACCCATCTAGTGGATGTGGGAAAGGTTACAGATGTTGTCTACCTATAGTAAAGCCTCTGACAGTTTTGCACAGCATTCTCCTGGAGAAACTGGCTGCTCATGGCTTGAACACTGTACTCTTCATTGGGGAAAACACTGGCTAAGCCCAGAGAGTTATGGTGAATGGAGTTAAATCCGGTTGGTGGCTGGTCACAAGAGGTGTTCCCCAGGGCTCAGTGCGGGGGCCAGTTGTTTAATCTTGTAACAATGTTCTGGATGAGATAAAGCGCTCCCTCAGTGTGTTTGCAGATGACACCAGATTGAGCAGGAGTGTTGATCTGCTTGAGGGAAGGAAGGCTCTGCAGACAGATCTGGACAGGAGTGATCCATGGACTGAGGCCAATTGTATGGGATTCAGCAAGGCTGAGTGTAAGGCCCTGCAATTGTGTCACAACAACCCCTTGCAGCACTACAGGCCTGGGGAAGAGTGGCTGGAAAGCTGTCTGGCAGAAAAGGAGCTGAGGGTCTTTGTCAATAGCCAGCTTAATGTGAGCCAGCAGTGTGTCCAGGCGGCCAAGAAGGCCAACAGTATCCTGTTCGTATACCATGTGGCCAGCAGGAGCAGGGAAATGGTGTTGTCATCGTCATGTGTCCCACTCCCCATAATCAGCACTGGTAAAGTGCACCTTGAATCCTGTGTTCAGTGTTGGGTCCCTCAGTACAAGAAAGACATTGAGGTGCTGGAGCTCACCCAGAGAAACTCAACAAAGCTGGTGAAGGGTCTGGTACAAGTCTTTGGAGGAGCAGCTGAGGGGACTGGTGTTGTTTAGTCTGGAGGAGGCTGAGTGAAAACATTATTGCTTCCTACAGCTGGAAGGAGATTGCAGTGCGGTGGGTGCTGGTCCCTTCTCCCAAGTCACTAGTGACAGGATGAGAGCGGAGGTTGTGCCAGAGGAGGGTTAGATTGGATATTAGGAAACAGTACATCACTACAAGGGTTGTCAGGCATTGGAACAGGCTGCCCACGGAAGCGGTTGAGTCACTGTCCCTGGTGGCATTTAAAGGACATGCAGATGTGGTGCTTGGGGACGTGGTTTAGTGGTGGACTAAGCAGTTGGGTTTACAGTTGGACTTCATCTCAAAGGTCTTTTCCAACGTAAATTATTCTGCGATTCCTCAATGCAAACACATTACATCACTATGTTCCTCTGGCCCCAAACACCACGGAGACTTGCTCTGGGCATGCAGGTTTCTAGGCCTCCCTAGGCAAGGTTGACTACTGTAGTCCATAACCAGAGACAGCACAGCAGGCAAAGCACTTACGTCTGGAGTCAATCCTCAACTCGTTTCCTTTCCCTGAGCTGCTGGATCCTGCTCCCTGCTTCTCCAACTCATTACACTCCATGCCAGTGCACTGATTTTGCAAACTGCTGGGTTGCAGCAAGTTGGAAAGGTTGAGGATGACCTGCAGCTTCCCCTCAGCTCTTGGTTTGAGACAGCAAAGCAGCAGAAGCATTGCTGTAACTTTGCCACACCTGGTCTTGTACAGAGGGAAAACAAACAGAAAACAATGTAATAGTGAAAGGTGAACAAAAACAACCGGCTGGCCAGGCAGACAGTTCCTGGCACGTGGCATTCAGCTACGCAAAGCTACCAGCAATGGAACAGTAAAGATGCTGCTCCTCTGCAAGAGGAAAGATGAAAATTAGGGGGGCACTAGTTCTGCCCTTTTGCTCCTTCTGCAAAAAAGGGATTTGCTTTCATCAAATAGGCCATTGGATACTAAAGTGCTCACTCCATCCCCCCTGTGTGGATTACTGTAACTATTTTATCTTCTGAGAAAAAGAAAATGATCTGATGACATTCAAGGAGTAGAGATTTCAAAACTGAAGAAAATATTGCACTTACCTGCGCTAGAGAGATTTGTCCAGGCTGAAAATTCAGCAGAAATAAAAACCCCAGTAAAGACTGGTGATTTTGAGGGAAGGTATGCAAAACTGTATCTTCCTATTGTAATGAAACATGATACATGACATCACATTACAGCTTACCGCTGCTGTTATCCATCAGGGGTATCCATCGGGGTGTCCATCATCACCCCATGCCAATCTACACAACAGCAGTGCAGTGGTTGCAGCTACCGCCAGAGACAAGATACTGCTATGCAGACCTCCTCCTTCTCCAGACTAAACTACATTTCCTCAAGTAAAATACCCAGTTAGCAGGTTCCCAAAAGCAGTGCAGAATGGGCCACAGATAAAATGAAAAAACACGTCCACCTGAGTAGAGCAGAGATGTGCTTTAACTTTCAGGAGTGAAAGCAGTCCAAAGGAAAATGCTAACACAACAGTTTCATGCTGAATTTTTATTTCAATGTTATGCAACTGCATAAGTATAAATAATCGTGGTCAATATACAACAATTATAACACCCATAAGGAGTTTCTTAGAGAAAGTAAGACTGCAAACACTTTATTGCACAGACCGTAACAATTTTTTTCTTTTTTTTCTTCTTTTTTTTTTTTGTCTGTAAGCTGAGGAACCTACAAGCAGGAAGTCTACAAAAGAACACATCAGATCTACAATCAGATAGACTTACCAAGTAGCACACAGGTAGGAGGATCCCTAACAGCTCACTAGTAAGGTAAACACCAACAAACAGGTACTAACTACATAAACACAAGCTTAAGCACTCCTACACTTTCAAAATGCAGAGAACTTACTTGTCAGAAGCGATAATGAACTCTGCAAAACATACAGAAAATCCTACTGTAAACAAATAGCTAGATGTACTTCAAAGGAAACAAGAGGAGAGTTGAAAAAAATGCAGAAGACTGTAAACTAGGAAATACCTCCCAGACAGAAATGTTATTTCGAAGTGCATTAGCGTTCATCTGTAGTAACTGCCAAAGCACAAGTGAACTGTAAATGTTGAGACCATTTTACTTAAAACTGCTCAAAAAATACTATCCATTGCTCACTAGCTCCTCTGTGAACATATCAAAGGTGGTATGAATGTTCTAGTGTCACATGAAAAATCAGAAGGATTTGTGGTATTATCCTTCCATGACAGGTTTGCTGTAATCCAAGTCAACTAATCAGTTTTCACCAGAGGGAAATGAATACTGCCCACTGTCTGTTGTTATACGAACCTCCAAGTCAAGATTACACTGTGCTTTTATGAACAACTTTCTAGCTTTCAAGACAAAAAGACAATCTGTAAGCTCTGGTGAAACAGGCAAGGGCCTAGCTCTACTGCAGGTACATATAACAGAAATAAGCAAAGTCAGCATTCTATTGATCCCCATCATTAAAAAACACACATCTGCGAAGGTATTTTGTAGTGCTTCTGTACATGTTGCAAATTTTACCTTTCATCCTTCAAAACTAAATAACTCCACACTACTAAAATGATCAAAGTCTACATGTTCCACAGTATACAAAATTTAAATAAGGCTTAGCAAAAGTAAAAAGACAGTCACATTCTAGCACCAAATAGCTCCAACAGGTTCCTTTGTTACAAAATGCTTCTTTTATAGTTACAGTATTTACTTTTTTTTTTTTTGCATACAAATAATAAGATTATGTTATGAAATGTATGGAGCTACTCAATGCATTTAGAAATGAATGTGAAACCCAGAATTACTTGCTAAAAACAGCAAGTTACATCTACAACATAAGGCCCCAGCTATGTAATAAAATGTATCGGATATCCTGAACTTTTTTTAAGATATGATACTGAAACTGCTTTTTGAACTTTTTACCTTACTTGTCATAAAATATATTTAAAAAAAAAAGGCTGTATGAAGCTAATTATGCAGATCTATATGCCATGATATTACAGATTCTCTACATGTATTAAAAAATAGGGATGGACAAACTAGTACTGCAAGTCATGTGCTTATACTTGTGCCTCACACTGTAAGGGCCTGAATTTAAAAAAGCTCAAGGAAGTCAAGAGAGGATTGCAGCAAAAACAACGCACACTGCGTGTGCTTCAGAGTCTCAGCCTCATCTGAGGTGAAGGTCACAGAACACACTCCCAACAGACGAGGCACGAACTACCATTTCACCAGAGAATATGACTCTTGCTGGGACACCCTGATAACCAAGTGGTCCTCCAGTAGCTTTAACACCTACTCTAAGAGACAGGCTTTGTGCAGTAGGGAGATACAGTTGTGTTAGATCTGGTGAAGCAGTCAGCCAGGTACAGTACTATCAAAACTGGATTATTAAAAATACATGTAAAAACTCACAATAAGTCGCTGTATTTATTTTGTACTAGTATTTCTTTAGCCTCTAGCTAGGGTTTTTAGTAAGAAAAATGTGGCCTGTTTTTGTTTAGCAGTCAGACCAATGCTTTATCATGTCCATGCCAGGTCTGAGTCTTAATAATTTGGTTTCATATTTGAGTATGGCAATTAAGTAGCAAAGCAACTATCTTAAAAAAGGGAAGAGTAAACAACACATTCAGCAGCAAAGTATATATGCTACATTCAAACCCCAAACACATCGCTAGGTATTTTCAAAGGAAATAGTTCTTCAACAGCTGTCAGCTGTATAGGTATATTTGTACAAATACTATATGGTAACAGTTTTACCGGTTATAATTGGGAAGGCATTTTGAAAAAAGTTCTTTTTTTATATATCCCCTTATTATCTTTCTCCAGTGACATGAAAGCTTTGCCGCACAAAGACACGACACAGTGCTGGTTTAAAGGCAGTCAAATACATCGTTATTGTTTCAGTTACTCTTTAATTCACACCTGCCAGGTCTTACAGTCAACAGGACTTTTTGTGAGGACTGCTTCGTGAAGCTTCCTTTCCTCGCCGCTGGCGAGTTGAATCTTTGTCGTTAGAAAGTGCATTAGGGCGGTCAGGTGTGGTTGCTGGCCTGGACAAATCTTTACCTACATTCTGTTTTCTTGAAGCAGGCTGCTGAGCCTGAATGGCATCTTTTCCCTTTGCATCCATAGTGTTAACAAAAGAAGACTTTTCTTGATTTCCAGGTTTCCCTCCAAGGCTTGAAGCAGGGTGGTGGGCTTCTACTACAACAGCAGCACTGTGCAAGGCCATCAGTGAAACACTTTTAGCCATCTCTGCCTTGCCGCTCCCTGTGGAAGAGGTGCTGCTCTTGTTCATTTCTTTGCAGGTTGCAGGAAGGTCAGGTGTGGCTGCTTTAACTTTTGCTGAAGAAGCATCACTCTTCACTGATGACAAAACAGACACTTCTTGTCTACATTCAGAGAAAGTAGCTGAACAATTCAGTGGTTTTCCTGGTGTTGCAGCCATGTGACAAGAACTCTTTCCACTGGAAGCTGACAAGTGTTTTATTGCAATCTGCTTGTTTGCATCCTCTGGTAGTTTTTGATTAACTTGTCCTTTCACTTTTGAATCTTGAGAGCTTTTGCCACTTGTGGCTGCTTTTTCTGCTCCTTTCCCTCTGGCATCACAGCTTGTGAGGCAAAGGGTAGCCTCTACTTTCCCACTGTCAAGCTGAACATAAAGTGCATCGGTGCATATCTTGCCTTCAGGTTTTTCGTCTGCAGAGATCATCTGGTTACTAGGACTTCTGTCTGACTGTTTGCTCAGCAAGAGACAGTCTTTCACAGTGGAAAACTTCAGAGGTGTGGTTTGTTTTTCACTGAGGTGAAGTTGCTTTTGATCAGCACATCTCCCCAAGTCTGCTGGCTCTTGCTTCTGCATCTGCTTGGAAGTCTCCGGGCCTGCTAATACTGGGCTAACAACAGAAGATTTGGGTTTAGTGTCAGGAGTGGTGCTGCTCATTTGGAGGGTGGTTACTGAACCATGCTCCACAATCACAGGCCTTTCAGCCTGCACATGTTCATTGCTTGTTTTCCTTAAAGAGCCTGAAACAGAAGAAAGTGGATCTAGCACATTTTTGCCAGCATGTTTCCCATCTTTGCGGGAGCTGGCAGACACATGACTAATAGTTTCTTTTTCTTTCATGGTTGGAGTGCATGTTTTTTGTGACAGTGTCTGTTTATCCAAGTATTTAGACTTAGAGGAACTCGCATCAGAGACTGGTCTGTGTCTATTACTGCTGCTTTCCCCACAGGTGGCAGTAGGCTTCAAATGTTCTTGAACGCTTGTGTGAACATCTACAGCACAGTTTCTGCTTATAGTGTCTCTCACAGTAGGGAAGCTTGAAGCATCAAGTTGCTGCTGAGGAACTTGGCTGGACTGCTCTCTCTCAGTAGTTTGAAGCCTTATGTCAGTAAGCTGTTTCTGTTCTTTCTTTCCTAAATCTTTGGCACTTTCCTTCTGCGCAGAGGACATGGGTGCAGACTTCTCATTTTTAGGATCACAATCTACTGAGGTTTTCACGGGCCGTTTGGACAGGACAGGTTCACTCTTTGACTCTTCAATACCTTTCTTAGACTCAGTGAGAACTTTCTGCTTGATTATGTCCCTTTCCAAAAAACTACTAGCAACACTGCTGTCAGCTTTGCCTATCTGTTTCACTGATTCTCTGTCATCCTTCGTTTGTGCCTTGGAGCCAGCTGCCTGCATTTTCCCTTGCATCTGAGATGGAATGGCAAAATCAGCACTATTTTTTTCATTGCTTTTAGAGTAGCTTGTTATGAAGACATCTGAGACAGATACCTTCAGAGAAGACTCCCTGATCACCTCCACCTTTGCAGGGACAGGTTCAAACCTTCTATGGGCCACTGGCTGTTTGGCAGGCAACTCCTTTTCTATTTGCTTTTCTTTTCCGACAGCTTTTTCAGGAGTGCTTTGGACAGCAGACAGTTTGGAGCATGTTTGGGAAGTTCTAACACTCTGACTTTGAATAATACAAGACTTTGCCTCCATTGAATTGTCCTTTTGTTTTGAAGGAGAGGTGTCTTTCCTTTGAACAGCTTCAATAACAGAAATACTGCCCTCACTAGCAGGACTAGGAACCTTTTTCTCTCTCACCACTTCTGCAGCCACAGGGATGACTGGTGGATTTGGAGAACTCTTGCTTGGCTCCGATATGTTGACTTTACTAGATTTTGAATAGCTTAACAACTGGTCTTTCTGACAGGTCACTTCTGTCTTCCCACCACTCCCTTGTGGTGCCAGGGGTTTAGGAGATCCCCCATTACTGCTGGTGTTCTGTCCTTCCGGCAGCACGCACAAAGGCAGGTCTGACTTTGAAACCTGTGGCCCAGAAAGTAAGGCTATGTCTAGTGTCCCTTCTATTGGCTTCAAACAGGAAACAGATCTCCCATCAAGTTTATATTCTGATGGACTTTTTCTGACAGGAGCCTCAGTGGAAATAAGGCCTGATTTTTCCACGTTCATGTCTACTCGTCCATTCAAGTTCTTGAGAGGTACAAAAGAAATTGAGTTAATCTGAGCAGCATGTGCACTGCTGATATATGCTCTTCCATCAGCAACTGCAGCAGAGTCCTGCTGTATGTTCATGGGTCTGCTTGTATTAAGTTGAAGGCATTCATGAACATTTGATGTCAATTTGGGTTTTAGCACTGGACAGACACTGTCATCTTTTTCTTCAATGGACATTTTCTTTCTAAGATAATCAATATTTGCAAGTTTACCATCTAATCTTTCAAATTTGACAAATTCTTTTGTTGGTATGATTTTGTCTGTATTTTCTCCCTTTCCGTTTAGCATCCTGTCAGAAGACTGAGGTAGCACATCTTGCAGTGTACATGGAGGGGAAATTCTTTTGAAGTCGTAAGAAATATGACTGAGTTCATTAGGTGGAGGGCCATGACACAACATCTGTGCATCTAAAACACCACCATCATTTGATCTCAAGTTTGCATTCTTTTGAAGGGTGTCTTTGAGTATGCCACCAGCTGACTGGGACTCCAAAGCAACAATTTTTGTTTCAAACTGACTCGATCTTTCTATTACTTTCTGGAGTGCTTTTTTGTCTCTTTCTTCCAATCTTAAAGTATTGGGATTTTCAGGATCACTGCTAGGTTCATGTATAGCAGCATTTGCTTTTTCAGCTAAATCTTGCTTTTTCGTAACTATCTTGACCTTCAGCTTTTCTCTGTCTAACTCATCAATGGATTCTTGCCTACCTAATTTTCGGGAGATGGGTCTTTTCAAGCAGCCCTGCTCTGCAGGTCTGACTCGTGTGAGTGATGGCACATCACATACATTCTCCTCCAAGCTCTGAAGAGTTACTTCCTTTTGAGACAATTCTCTATTCACTTCTTCCTGGGTCACTTCCAGACTGTGTTTTCGTGAACATAAGTGTTTCTTATCACTGCCGTATGAGGGTGCAAGTTTCTCTTCGGACTGGACTCTCTTTAACAGTGGAGATCTTGGTGGCTCTGCACTCTTTGGCCTAACAATATGCCTTACAATAGTTGGAGGGGAGTGCATTTTGCTAGGAAAAGTCTGAGCTATTTTTGTACTTCCAATTGAATGTCCTAGCAATGGTGATGGAGATCGCTGAGGGGATGTCGGCTGGGGTGTTGGAGAAGGTGTTCGCGCAAGAGGAGAGAGAGGAATGCTGCCAGCTGATTTGCGTCTTCCTGATCTGTATCTTTGCCCACCAAGCTTTGGACCCAATCCATGAAGAGTGCTGGGTCTTATGTGTCCTGAACCAGCTGGAGAATTGGGAGCACTTGAACTAGGGGAGCTACTCTGGGAGGAGTTAGTACCTACAAAAAGAACAGACAAACAAAGCAAACAAACATAACTTGAGTAAGATTTTTTTAATCCTCTAAATGCTTTGTGAGAAACTTAAGTTTTCACTGGTCCAAAAGGCCTATGTGCTGTCTGCTGCCACAATATTTCAAAACTTGGAAGATTCTGAGTGACTGTAAACCCCTACATCATTCCAATTGCACTGCTATTTCTCCCTTTCTTCCTCCGTCCCTTCATCCCTTTTAAGTCATCACTTCCTTCTATTTCAATAGGATAGATAATGCTTACTTCCACTTCAAAGCAATGATCAAGGCTTTCCAAATAATTGAGCACATGCTAATTCCTTTATATAGAAACATTTTCCTCAGGTTCATTCTTCAGTCCACCAGTCTCTCCTAAGTAAGATTTCACCTTTTACTTCACACTTGGATTAATTACTCAACTCACAGCTATGGGACTTTGATTTAAACTCTGGGACAAACCTAGCAGATAGCAGTTTCCTTTCAGGTGTTCCTGTATCATGAAAACACCTTTGTTTTTGCATTAGGAATTTCTTCCCTTTTTCCAGAAAGAATCCAGCTGTTCAATGATTATGCTTGTCAGACCTGACTAGTCCTAGCAGAGTGTAACAGATCTGGGGGACTTGCAGGAAGAGAAATACACTAGAAATCATTTTCCTTTGCCCTCCACTCTGTCACACTCACCAGATGGAAAATCAGTAGAGCGGTAGCTAGGTGTGGGTGACCTAGGAGATAAGCTGTGGGTTGGAGAC
This sequence comes from Neomorphus geoffroyi, assembly GCA_033558235.1. Taxonomy (NCBI): domain Eukaryota; kingdom Metazoa; phylum Chordata; class Aves; order Cuculiformes; family Neomorphidae; genus Neomorphus; species Neomorphus geoffroyi. The sequence goes on along the minus strand of JAUMJM010000048.1, from coordinate 16,533,235 downwards.
CCAGGCAAGCTCTCCCCTGATGAAAGTGACCTGTTCAGGCAGGAAAAGCTTCTGCTGGTGTGAAGAAGAGGAGAGGGCTGTTTGGCCAGCTTCTTGAAGAGAGATCTTCTCCTAGCATGAGAAAAGTTTAGACGATCAGAACATACTATTACCACACACAAAAACTCTTGCAAGCTGATATTGCTTCCTTCTCCCATTTCCCTCAGAAAAGCAAACACTAAATCTATGTTTACATGAAAGTAAATCACAGTGCAGAGTGGTGAAATAGATGTTGTAACTAAATCTCTTTGTACTAAAATTTACGCACTCTATTTGGTATATTTCTCAATTTAAGAGCCCACCAAAACGGAAGGAATATTTATAAAGTATTAGCTATATATTTACAAAATACACATATACTTACCATCAAACTAAAAGCACCCGTAAACTTAGGAGCAGAAAGATTAATTTAACAAATACAAAACCACATCAAAACTCAACCTGAATTACTCACTTTCTTCTCCCAATCTATGTGCCACACAAAATTTTTAGGGATTATTTTAACAGATCTAGTTTAGGCAAAACAAGATTGGATGTGTAACAACCACAGGTTCTCACAAAAGAAGGTAAAAAGATATACAAGACAAGAGGGAGAATTGCATTAACTTCATATTTTAGATTAATTGTTATGTCTACACACTCACAAGGAAGCATGAAACAAAAGAATTACTCACCTCTCTAAGCTCTCCTTCTTCTTGGTTTTCTTACTGCGCCTGACCATTCGGCTCCTGCAGCTGTTCCGCCTGGCAGGTCCTGTCTTGATAGAAGTGTTTTCAAAAGGTGTTGTCATCACTGAGACTTTGTTACCACTCTGCCAAAATGGAAAAGAAAGGTTTAGGCGTGAGCAATAGAGGATGAGTTTGCTTTAAATGTAAGTTATATGACAGAAATGAATACAAGAAGACAGAACTCCAGCATCAGAGTAAGAGCTGGCAGTGCAGGAAGCCCTATGCAGACACTGTCAGGTTAATTTATGTCTGATAAACAGTGACTGGTAAATTCTCAAATTCCACCAAATTTCCTGAACTTCCTCCAGTCCAGCTTCAGAGCAAGGAGAAATTCCAATATTTTTTTCTATAAAGGAAGAGACCAAGGATTGATCAAGACTGCAATTTTCAAGATGAAAGCTTCTACAGAAATATCCTATTTTCCTCTGAAGAAGAGCTGTCACTGCTCAGTGGCCCACTCGCTGGCCACTGACATTTCAGGATATTGACTGCTATAATAATATATTAAAGGGCAAGACTTAATCTTCATTTTCAGTCTAAAACAATTATTTTATCTTGTTCAAAAGAGATAATAAATAACAATTAAGAAAGTTTTTTTGACCAATTACACGAACAGATGACTCAATAGATAAAACTAACTGAAAATACCTATATCATGTTTAAAAAATCCATACCTCCTGCCCAGCATTGTATACTGCTACAGTGAACTGCTTTTCCAAGGAATTCCAATAGCCAAAACTAATGTATGATACAGCTCACCTGGATAAACAACAATCTCTCATTTTGAGTTTACTCTTGTAAGTAGTGTGCAGAGTTGTAATATTTCTCTTTTTCTGTGTCTGACAGAGGTAACAGCAACACACTCAACTACCTAATATTACAGGATTTTCACTTACACATTTCTTGCAAAACAGGAAAACTCAGTTCTTCCTAGCTTTAGAGAAGGAAAATAAAGACTTCAAGAAAACTGCATTTTGCATCTTTTCTCAGCTCTTTGTATTTCCCCATTACTTCATTGCTTTCCAAGCTTATATAAGTGACTACTCTCTTTGACAGGCAAAGGTCCACATGTAACATCAAAAATTGTTAATAATATAGGAAGTAAATACACAGATATCTAGAATAATTCCTACCTACGTAAGTCTGTGCTGAAAAGATTACATGAAAACTGCAATATGAGGAGCAACAGGGAAAAGCTAAGACACTACCACTCACTAAAAAATGTTGGGGGTTTTCTTTGTTTTGAAGAAAAACTATAATTTTGTAATATAAACTATAGGATAAACCTTGGAAAACTCCACAAATGTGATAAAATATAGAAAATAGTAACAGATTATTCAAAGAAGTTCAATTGAAGGATCACAGCTTCATTAAGTAAAGAAGCCCTGTGGCACATGCCTCACTATATACTGAGATAAAAATCTTTTGAGCCTTAACATAATGTAAGGCAAGTTTCTGTACAACAGGCAATAAAGTACTTCTCACTCTTTGTTTGCATTTTTCCTCATTAATATCACTTTAAAAGGAGAAAATAGGAAGTAGCACCGTTATCAAAGCCTGAATTATCTGACTATGATGGGGGAATTCAAGAAATTGACTGAAAATGTCAAATTTTGAAAGACAGAGACATCTCTCTGTGTTAGTTCCCCGAATGTAGTTCAGCTATGTCACCAGCCGTGCCAGTTTATTGCAGAGAACAGGATATACTAAGTCCTGACCTTTCTCCAGATCTATGCAATAGTAGCTTAAAGTTTGTATTTGAACAACCACAAAATCAGATAACTAATCTCTAAAGAAACAAACATAACCCCTCAATCCTTAGTGATAATGGCAAGCGCTTTTGTATCCCAGTTGTCCAGGAGTTACCTTTAACAACAACTCAATGACTTCCGTATGAACAAGACCATGCACTGGCTCTCCATTGATATGTGTAATCAGGTCTCCAGCTTTTAAACCTGCCTGGTAAGCTGCACCTCCTTCTTCCACATTCTGTAAATCAGAGATGAAGAGACAAAATGGACTCCTGTTTAACCTTCATACTTTCAAGAGTAGGCTTCATTTAATGAACTCTCTTCTACAAAGCCAGTGGACTATGAAGAAAGCTTACAGATATTAAGTTATAGAAAGGAAGAAACAACAAAAAATCAGACCAGCCACTTCACCATCAACTACTTACTCAAACCTTATACTTACACAGGCCTGGAATGGTTTCAAAGCTTACTGAACACTACTTTTTGCCACTGGGATTAAGTAACATCTGTATAGCACGGCAGTTCTCATGCATGGTAAAGAAGGGTTGGTTCATCCCCCACAGCAAAATTTCAGAATAGAACGAAGACTTTTAGCATCTGACACTGAGAAATACTGATGTAATTAAGACAGTGGTCACAGTGCCGCACAAAGGTGATGAAGGACCAAAAGAAACTGAACTGCAAATTATTTTGAAGGCAGCTCAAATAATTTATCAGACTTTCAAAACAAGCTTTTGAAAAAACTGTGACCATGCAACCCTTGCTGAAGCCTGCAGTGCTTACAGAGCTAAAAAAAATGAAAACCAACAAACCTGTATTACTCTGAAAAGCCACGCTTTCACTTTTACTGCAATATACTATTTTTTCCCTGACTTTCACTGATGTGATGCTAAAACAGTAGCAAGAAAACAATTTTTTAAAATTTATTCCATTATCAAATGTACCCCATTGTTCAGATTCAACATTCTTGATGGATTAATAGGTGTGACAGGTAAACAATACAAATGAAAAGGAGTACTGCACTACCACATCAGTAGCATTGCCACTTCAAAACTTAAATACATACCTAAATACATACCTAAAACAAATCACTGTGTAAAACTTTAAAAGTTTTAATGTATTTTTAATCACATCTTTCAAAATTATTTTAAGGCAGTTGAAATATTTTAGTCTACACACGTGCAAATATTTATTTACATATAAATTATATAAAATAATTCATTCAACTTGAAGTATAAAATATAAATATATATTTACATAAATATAAATTTACTTTACAATTAACGTGGTTGACAACCAATGAAATGCAATACCTGGTGTTTTTCTCTTTAGCCTGTCTCCCGCTTCACTCAAACCATCAGTGAACAGAGGATGAAAAATACATGATTTATTCAAGACAGTCAGTCTTTTCCCTGTGCCACAGAATCCTCAAAGGTATGTAAAATTCCAAATGATTTGCACTTTTTTACACACAAGAAAGTCAGCGCTTGAAATCAGCCTGCTTGTGTCTAGTAGAATACTGCTGACTTTCAAGAATCCTTTAAATGACACAGTTTAATAAGCTCCACATATATTTCAACAATATCTGTGTATCACCTCCTAGTTTTGCAGATCCTGCTCTCAATCAAAGAGGGGCTGCACCAATCCTTTGGTTTCCAACCCAGAGTACTCTGGACTTAGACATGACTGCTCATGCTCACAACTGATAAACTTGCCAAAAGTGAAAATGACCCATGCAGAAGGTTGACACGTCACATATGGGTACTGCTTCTGCCAGAGGTGGCCTGTGTCATCCCTACAGCCAACATTGGTCTTGTCTACAGGCATAAATTTTATTCTAAGAACTATGTTTGGCATATCATAATGAATTACATACCAACTGTAAATAGATACCATAAGTACAAAACCCCAAAGCAAGTACATATTCACAGTTTTCAGTGTCTCTGTATAAGCAAAACACCTATTATCTTACCCAAACAATATGGTGCACAGTGTAGATATCGCTGTCACCCACGTAAACCCTGATGGCTCGGATAGTGAAGCCATACTTTTTTCCTGAACTGTGAATTACTATTGGTTGATGAGGACTTGCAGCAGCAATCGATGAATCACGGCTGGGAGACGAATCTCGGGAGGATGAAGGATCAGATGATAAGGAATGAGGAGACATAGGACTTCCCAAAGGAGAAACCCCAAACACATCTGGAATAAAAAAAATAGTCTATTAAGAATACATTCTAAGCACCCAAAATATGGAGTTAGAACAGGGAATCTGCTTCGTTTGATAACACCTTTTTGCCAAAAGATATCATTGTCTTTGCATCAACACTCTCCTCCTCAATTCGTGTGTTATCTTGGTGAGTGAGTAGTTTAACCAACAGTTCTAAAACTGAACTTCCTGCACTGGTAGTGTAAACCGTGCTTTTAATGCAAAGGTTAGTTTCCTAGCTGTAGACTGCTTTTTTCCTTTTAAATGGGAAACACACTCCTTGTTAAGTTTGAAAGAGCAGTTCTCAGCCTCTTCAAAAAAATATTTATCAAAAGAAAATCAGACCTTGGTAGCAGATGTTACTGTGAGTACATCCAAAAAAATTACCCAAATCATCCAGCAGTGCTCAACGAAGAGCTAATTGGTTTTTTTCGGTTTCTGTTATATAGAGATAAAAATAAATACTACTGCAATCAAACCATAATACCTAGGTTAGTACATAGGACAGTAAGTCAGTGCTTGTACCAAACCTCCATTTATACATTCTGCTACATCACATAGAGACCACAAGAATTTCTTGCAACAACAATATCAATCATAGTTTCACTTTATTTCATTGATTTGAAAGCAGTCTGTGCTCATGTTTGTGCAAATGTAAACACAATTGCAGAAGCATAAAATCCTTTGATGCCTGTAACAGGGTGACAGTTCTGCAAAGGAACGCAGCCCAGAAAGACTCCAGTTCTGGTGTCCATGTCAAGCCCTGTCATGTGACAGCAGATACACTTTGACAGCACAGGTGCTACTTCCTGGATGCGAGTCACCAGAAGCTCCCAGAGATCCTTATCACTGGGTTAATGCTGAAAGCCCACAGAAGATCAAAGTGCTGAGAGGGCTGTTGCTCTCTGGCTCTGAAACATGCCCAAATCCCCTGCCCTCTGCCTTCTGCTCCCTGCCAGACAACACATTCAGTGACTTCTCAGCTACATGACTGAGGAAGGGAGCACTGACCATCTGTTTTTGTGGTTTATTTTATGGATAAGCATGAGTAAGTTAGGTTTATTGGACAGTGTTAGGTGCAGCTAATATATAAAGTTTTTGTTAATATCAATATATGACCACATTTTTAGGTGTAGGTAAAGCTAAGTTTGGATTTTACAGAATGATGCTGAGATAGAAATAAAAAACCCCATAGTTTGATGAGTACAGTAAATCAGTCTGTATCACCTCTGAGCTCACTGATTCTTACTTGAAGGTTGTGAAAGAACTACTCTAGTAACAACTGGTGAATACCTCTTGAGTATTCCTTGGCTGTGTAATTACTTGTGTGTATATCATGCTCCTGTGACAGCTAATCTCAATAACTAGCACACACTACAGGCCCTCTACAAGCAGAAAGAATAACTATGGTGCTGACTGTTACAAGAGTATACCAAAATACACTTACACCATCTGGGAGATAAATATTATTTGGAAGAAAGAGTCTACACAAGGAAGAAGCACACAGTGTTTGCAAGCCACTTGCAGCTTTTGGTGTCAAAACTGTCCTGAACCAGCCAAGCACATGGTCACTAGCTTTCTCATTGTAAAAATAAAGACAACATCATCTCTCATGCATTTTGCGAGAATGATCATTCACATCTGGACAGCATCACACAAATGCTAAGTATTCTCTTCATTACCACCTCATCCTCAATCAAGCAGGGGCAAAAATACTCCTCTAACAGACTCAATGTTTTCCTCTTGACTTATCTCATCAAAAAATCCTCATGGTTAGCTGTTGGAGTTACAGGTGCTGCATGAGAAGCCTATGCTGTTCTTCAAAGAAAGGGTAGAAAACATGGGATGAAGCAGAAATTCTGCAGTAACAACAAGAACATGGGCCTTCCGCCTTTCCAAGGTCTCCAAAGCACATGCATGATAGCTGACTGCTCAAAGCATTAAAGGAGCACAGAGGGTACATGTGTTTTACAGCCCAAGACAGGTGAAGTCTAAGAGGAGAGCTAGAAGCAACTCTTCAACACAGTACAACTCTCCACTAGCCTGAGGACTCAAAGCAATCCATGTGGTGGCTTTATGAGGCAAGTGCAGGGTTATGTTATCAAAGCAACAGACACTTGAATATTACACCTAAGGTCTAAAAAGATCGCGCAGCCCGTGTGCAAAACTGAGTCATAAACTCACTTTCAGAAAAAAATCCCTCAAAGTTTGGGAAATCTGGACTTTGATTCTGAACTATTAAAAAGTAAAGGACCAATTCTTCACCCAGAAACACGGAATACTACTGTTATACTTCCACTTACTATAGCAGTCTTTCTGGGTTTGAATTTTGAGCACTCCATATAGCCAACATAATACAAACAGGAGTCTACATGCTATTTCTACTTTTGTGACACTTCTCACCAGCTTATCTCCTTTCCTTATGGAAGATGGGAGAGAACTAGTCAGGCTCAATGTGTTTCTGTAACACAGCTACTGTTGGAGCTTTACATAGTGAATGACTTAAGCTACGCTTCTATCGTAGGATGGGCCAAGAACTGAAGCCTACATCGTGCTGTGCAAAACACAAAGTAGTCACCACCGAACTACATTTTTGCCTGTCAGAGAAGGTTCCTCAGATGTAAGGTGACCACTGCAAGTCACTGAAGAGACCGCAACATTTAGTAACACACCTGTACAACAAGAGAAACAAGAAAGCACAATATAATCCATTCTAGACTCTGCAAAATCTTGCATTTATGTCAAACTATCAAATATACATAAACCATAACATTTCAAAGAAAACGATTTAGCTCTACCTCCTGGGATCATGAGGGACAAAGCACTTGCAGAAAGGGACTTGGTGACTTTTCCAGAGATCTTCTTTTTCTCTGTGCTTTCTAATCGCTGGCGAGCCATGTGAGATACAACTTCATTGGGTGGCTTTGAGGAGTTATCTGCACTGTCCACACTTTCGCTTCTTGCATTTATCTGATCTAAGTGCTCTGAAAAACTGCCAACTGTACAAAGAAGAAGGGATAAACACATTAAGGGGAAACTGGGGATGAAGGAGGGGTAACAGCACAATTTAGAGATAGGAATTCTTCTTTCTGTTAACAAGTACACAAAACAGCATTATGGAAATCTAAGTAATTCTTCCAGACTTACAGAACGCATAAACGTTAACAGAATGAATTAAAGCAACAGTTTTTTGTAGTCATTAACTAATGTAAAATAAGAGATAAAAGCTAAAGCAAGTCTGGTATCTCAATACACAGCACTTACCTTAGAAAACCTAATCATACATTTTTTCATGTGAACTCCTTCTAAAGTAAATTATCAAAGTTGCTATCAGCTTAAAAATATTCTCTGAAATCGTCAAAACACTAAGCATAAATTAACTAACTTTTGCTTTTATTCTTTGGGTGGTTTTCTACCACCCAGGAGAAAGACACCTGGTACCACTAAACTCAGTATTACAACCATATTGGTGTTAGTCTATCACTTCCACAATACTGGACGGAACTGAAGACAACCATGTTTCAAACAATGAAAAAAACCCATAAAGGCCTTGTGTTATGTGAACAGTCTGCACAGCATTTTTAAAAAAAATTCCAGGCTGTCACAGAACAGTTGCGTGACCTTATAAAACACGCATTAAGGGCAGGTTGTCTGTTTAAAGACACAGTAGTATTTCCTAGTATTCCTTCAAGGTCATTGAATATTTTGTTGCTAATGGACCACAGAAAAAAGTTAAATTACTCTTAAGTGCAATTGGTAAGTGACAGAAAAGAACCAGATGCCTTGAGTTATCACTGTGACTGCTATACTAATGCCAACACCATAATACAGGGCCAAGGGGAGCAAGCAAAGTTTCAGACAAGGGGAGGATGTGGAAATGCTTGTACAGCTGGACAAGCCTGAAGAAATTTATTTTCCCAGAAAGGGAAAGAAGGAAGGGGGAGGACAATGTGGTCTACAAGGGAAATTAGAGGTATAAGAATAGAAAGGGGTATCTTGAGGTAAAAGTCAGTGAGGTACAAAAGAGAAAGAAGCTGAAGAAAGGTAAATAGGTAGAAAAGGTAGCTGGCACCTATATAGGGACAATCATGAGACTGATAATAGGCCCAGATCTGTGTTAAGTATCAGGTTTTCCAACTGTTATGAAAAACTCTCCCCCAAACACACAAACACAACAAAATACCTGGATCCTACTGAAATGCATGTAAATACTTGAGCTGGGAAAGGGATGTATAAAGGAAATAATTTATTTACAACACGCCCTCCTAGATTCCTAACGCCAAAAGTGACTTCCACAAGTCAAACACAATCCTGCCAATTCGGAAAGGTGTATATAGTTGAGATGTCTTAATTAAAAACATACAATGGTGCAGAACAGAGCGTTAGAAAACAGCAACACAGACCAGTCTGAATGTCTCCAGGACAATAAATCAAAAGATTACCGACTTCAGCAAGGGTAGATATAAAAACAGTGCTTGAAATGCTCAGGGATCTAAGAATCCTTTTCTCCACAGAAGGACTGTGTAAAAGCTCTGTGGTCAAGTCACCATTTTATTCACTTGTCTAGCAGCCCCCCTGAGCCAGTGGGGTGACATCAAATGCTGGCACTTCCAAACATGCTGAAACTTTTCCATACATATTTTCAAGAAATTTTATTAGCTTGAGCCCTCTTGGGATGGTTTTATCTTGAAGCCATTTTGAAATACAAGACTTCTAAATCCATGAATATTACTGGTAATCAAAGAATCTACAACTATTTCTAATGTCATTAGTCAAGACAGCCACTGTAAATTACCTGATAGCGTGGAGCTGCTGATCGTACTTGCTGGGGTGGTTACTTCAGGTTCATCTTGCAGTGTTTCCTCGTTCGCAAATGCAGGCTTTTCCTGTTCCTCCCGGGGTGCCGCTAAGCCAGTGGAATCATCGTGTTCTCCTTCGGCTGATACAGCCAACTTCGGAAGCAAACCAGAACTGTGTCGCTGCCTGCTGCTCTCAGTGTCAGAGGAGATAGATGTAGATACTTGTTGTCTGCATTAAAAACAAGGAAACTCTCATGCAGCTATTGCGATGAGGAGGCTTGTTACCTGTGAAGCAGGAGATGGACCACATCCAGCACCTCCTTCTACTTACACTTCAGAATATTCTGAACTCCAGCTTAAAGATTCCACAGAAGGCAATGTTACACTTTTTGTTTTATCTCCTCCATCTTCCTTTTCTTCAGCTTGTGTTTGAGTGACTCGATCTACGCTACTGAAAACCTAATACAGAGAAAAAAATCCCAGCTCATCACTGACACATTTGTTACATTAAGACAGGCAAAAAAGCACATTTCAGTGTTCTAAATGTTTATATTGTTTTCAGAGTGCAAACTTCAAAATTCTTGAGCCTTTTTATATTTCCAAGATTCTGTGTTCTTAAAACACTTTCCTATTTTATTCTTGGCTTCTTATGTACAGTGTCGTGAGTGTCTCTTCCCATTAGGAATTCGTCAGCTTTCTCCCCATTTCACTACGTAAACCAAGAGAGTACAAACAAAATTCATAGCTTTGAGGTCTCCAGATCACAGGATTAATGCACATCTTGGATTAATTCACAACTATAAAGCCAGCTAAGGTAATGAAGCTCTAACCCTAATATATTGACTTAGTATCTACTGGTCAGGTGTGGAAAGCAGCAAACTGAATCTGAATTGACTTTGAAGTTAAGAATAAATTACTTGGCTAAAGGATTTAGAAAAAATAAACTCTGATCATTGCAAGTCTGTTGTTTGCTTAGCTGACAACTGGTTCTCTGCGCAATCTGAGCCAGTGCTTGATCACCTTCACAGTAGAACTGTTTCTTTGCCTTCTGACAAAACTTACTGTTTCAGTGCACGTCCATTGTCTCTCATCCAAGTTATCCCCCAAAAGACTGCATCTTTTACCAGTATCTGAATTTGAAACATACTACTAGGTAAAAATAAGGAATTTACACAGAATAAAGGTAGCTACATCCATGATTCCTGTCTGCTCTTCCGTGCTGTTACAGATATAATACATATATAGTACTACAGAGCCAGCATAATATCCATCAAATCCTTAAAGCACAGCACAGGACAAACAATCTAGAAATACAGAGTTTCCTAAACAGTTCCTAAGGAAGGTTAAAGAAATTTTTTAAATAGAAAGCTTTAGAAAATCACTGCTGGGTGCTATGTTAAAACCAAAAGCACACTCATTAGGCATTCCACTTCCATTATGTCCAGCCAATTTACCCTGTCCATTTCCTGAGCATGCCCACCCTGCTCCTTACTGATGTCTCTTGTCCAGCAATAACTGGCTCTTATCTCAATTACTAAGTATTTGACATCAGCTTTACCTTTAATTCACAGCATTCGAATCACTCCCTCAAATCCACATCTCTCCATAACCAGATAATGTTAACCACTTCTTTGCTTTTTCCCTTCAGTCTAATGTAAATTAATTAATAGCTACTATAGGATACTGCTTTTATCTTTGTCATGTCATCAACCTGGAAGATACCCTGGACACTAATGGAACATGTGAACTATGTACTAGGAAACTAACATAAGGAACATATGCATTAGCCTTTCACAGAACAGTTTCCCTGAACTTTCTCTTATGCCATCATGAATTTTCTACAGAAAATACCAACCTATTTATAAAATTTTCTATTTTCTTCTTAAGGATTGAAGACACTAACTTCCCTACATAATCTTCCCATGTTTTGATTTAATTGTATTAATTTCATTTTTGCTGTATTTCAGTCAACATTTCTTAAAGAAACAAATTTTTATGTACACAATACATTACAGAAATTGTGACTTACTTTTGAAAATCTATGTGAACATGAGGAAAACTGTCTTATCTCCAAATTAAAATCTTCATCATTGGTATCATCTTCTTCCTCAGTTTCCATATGGTGGTATTTCTCAGAACGAGCTACAGACAGGGGAAATAAAGAATTTATCAGCAAGAATGGGTACCAAGCTTAAATATTAACTAAAAGCATAATTTCAGTTTTAAGATTATTTCTGCTGAAACTTCAAACCACCAGTGAAATAGCAAGTGGCTAGTGGTTCTGAAAAAGGAGATTTTCAAAGCAGGAAGCAAAAGTCAAAAGGCAGCAATTATTTAAACAAGGCATTCACCACATTTTTTAATGCCATGAAACACCTACTGTCAAAATAACTCGTGTCATCTTCAGACTCCAACTGTGGAATAAATTCTGCTTTCTGCCTCAGCAGACTATTCCAGTCAAGGCCTCTGAAGAACTGATGCTGCTTTACTTCAAATGCACCACCTGGGGGAGCCAGAGAAAGACACTGAGAATCTTACACCAAATTTTCTGACATTAACTCAGCTAAGGCCCTGGCCAACAAATGCACATTATCACAGAAAGACATACTCATCACTATAGGCAGGAAAGTCTACCACCCATTTCCATCAGACTCTCCTAAAGTTGTCAGGGCACCTCCCTGCCTCATAAATATGTGTATTAGATGAGTTAGTATAAGTTAGAAAGTAACGAAGAATTATTCTTAATAATTGTTGCTCAGTGAAAATACCACTGCTGATCAGGAGCTCCATTTGGTGATTTATGGCAGTAATAAATGAGATCTCCTACAGAATTGTTTATCTTCTTATTGCTTACTGTCTACTTGTTATAATGCACGCGAAAAAATTACACTATAGTCTCAAGTTAAGAAATTTTTGTCCTGGGCAAGTAGGCAAGGCTATTATTAATAACTGCAAATCTGATTCTAAAAACTTAACAAGTAACCTACAGCAGCATGAGATACTGCCAACTTAATTCTATTGGGTTTGCATGGTGAGGTTTTTGGTATCAGGGATCTACGGAGGTGGCTTCTGTGAGAAGATGCCAGAAGCTTCCCCAATGTCCAATAGCGTCAATACCAGTCAGCTCCAAGATGGACCTGCCACTGGCCAATGCTGCACCCATCAGTGACACTGGTATCATCTCTGTTATCACATGTTTACAAAACAGTAAAAACCAGCTGCACAATAGCAGCTGGAGAGAGGTGTGAGAATATGTAGGAAAACCAACTCTATATAGACGCCAGAGTCATGGAAAGGAAGAGGGGGAGAAGCTGCGCCAGGCGTGGGAGCAGAGATTCCTTGCAGCCCTTGGTGAAGACAATGATAAGGCAGGCTCTGCCCCTGAAGCCCATGGAAATTAACAGTAGAGCAGACATCCACCTGCAGCCCATAGAAGATCTCATGGCAGAGCAGGTGTCTCTGTCCACAGCAGGAGGCTGTGACCCCTTGAAAAGCCCACACTAGAGCAGGTTTGCTGGCAGGACTTGCGATCTTGCAGTAGGAGAGTGATAGACCAGCTTGGTGTGTACCTGGTGCCCAGCCAAGGTCAACCCACTGAATTGATACAGGATGTAAGCTTCCCTATGTCAAGGCTAAGGCAGGAGAGAGCCACAGAAAAAGTGTTCAGTCTCTAAGTCAGACTATGAAGATCTTTAGGTTGGGTTCTTTGCTTTTCTGACTGCAAGAAAAAATCATAAAATCAAATCTTCCCGAAGGAAATCAAAATCATGTCTTTAAGTCACTAGCCAAGGAGTGAACACTTTTCTGAGCACAATAATGGGCTATTATGTCAGAATTATGTAATTCTTGATTGGGATCGGACACTTCAAACCCAAAGATGTCTTTTTTTGTGTCATTTTCCTTCTTCAAAACAAGCACAGCATCCATCTCTCTTCCTTCAACTTGACTATGCCACTACAACCTCCTGTGCAAATATACTATTACAACTTTCTTGGAGTGTTATGCAGCTACCTAATACATATTTAATAGATAGGGCTATCATTTGAAATGCATGGTGGTGACTGGGATAAACCATGCTATTTTCCAGTGTCCCTATGGGAATGGTCACATTGCAGCCTCCATTTCTGCGAGTTGCTTCTGACACTTAAAAAATTTTGTTGCTGTTTCTAAACAACCCTCTGTGCTTCAAAGAAATGGCTGCCTGATTTCCTTCTTCAGACTGCCAAGTCTTGAGAGACCATGAAAAGTCAAAAGAAACCAGCCTGTAAATGAGCTGCACAGATGCTCCACATGGTAGCACTGATCATCACAGTAGCTAAGCCAGTTTCATTCTAGCTAATTCACTTTCTCAACCACCTGTAGTAAAAGAGGCAGAATTTGCAATCTGCTTCTGATCCAAGCCCTTCACAGAGTCACAATCTTGAATCAAAACTATATTTACCAGGAAAAAGCATCAAGACAATGAAACAACAATGCCTGAAAGGAATATACTTAAAACAAGGGAATGGATCTAGTTGTGGTTTTTAATTTTGCCTTCGGCAGTGGTGCCCTTTGCGGCAGATGAAGCAGGCAGAAGTCGAGAAGCTGATGGGGGTATGACACCTCATTCACTCTTGTTCAACATGGGGCAAGGGAGAACAACAAACTTTGCTGGGTGCTGCTTACTCCAGACCACCGGGTACAGGGAAGCCTAAGGGCTGTTCACACAGATCCCAGATGCACAAGGAGCAAGGGACATGCAGTTCCCTCATCTCAGTCATATCATCACATCTCAAAGGAAGACCTTTCATTTGTGACTGCATCAATAGTAACTGAGGTCTGGGTTACACTCGAATCCCCTCCAAGTAGCTTTGGTAAAGGACTTCAAGCTCCTTTTTATATATTAGCCATAAAAATATGAATTACAATCTGACCAATGGACTCCATTTTGCCAGCAATCTTCCAAGTACTCTCATGCCGACTCATCTGCCACTTTGTTTCCTTAGCATGCTCAACGTATTTATGTTCATGGCATACAATGTTCACTATAAATAAGACTATACCTTTACATTCGGGCTCTTTTAAGTAGGAGTCCTTTTTTGCTGTGTTTACACAGTGATTTGCTCAGTGGGATGGCAGCCAGTGACTAGGGTTCTCATACATTAACACTTCAAAAAATCGTGCGCAATATTCATCATTACTGCCTCTCACCCTGATTCCCAAATAAAACGTGCTCCATCAGTAAACAAATAAACTCCGTTACATAAACGCACAGTGCCCCCATTAGCCTATGCAGACTCACTGCTTCTAATACTTCCAGGTTCTTCTCTCACAGTGGAATGAGCACAACACTGGATTACCACAGAAGAATAAACTGGCATTTTGTGTTCTCACCAATATCCATTTACTTCCTTAATATTCACACTTCTCGTTTTATTCTTTTTTCATGCAACATCTTTCACAACACAAACTCAGACAGTCGTTTCTACTTAATCAGTTCAAGTACTCATCACCCACCGTAAAGTCTGGAGGAACTCATTTGCCAGGCTAAGATAGTTATTTAATACTGTATTCATGAAGCAACTCCACCTAAAAGGGTCTTTCAGAAATTTGTTTTATTTATGAAATTAAGAGAAGAGTAAACGCAAATGACCATATGTAAACTCTAAAAAAAAAAAAAAAAGAGAGCCATCATCTTGTTAATCTCACATCATTGGTCTGATTCCATAAAATACGCTCTGCAATAATGGCACGTTGTCATGCTACTTGTCCTGACAGACGTTTCCTGGGCAAAAAAAAGAGGTGAACAAAAGTTTCCAATGCTGAAAAGCACAGTTATTTCTAGCGCACTAAAAATTTGAAACAGTGTCTCCTAACCTGTTCCCAGTCTTTCCAAAGGATTCTGTCTTAGCAGCAAGGTAATCAGATCTTGGGCATCTGGAGGTGGTGCTTCATCCTTTTCAGGCCAGTTGATCTCATCTAGGCAAAACAAAAAGTCGTTTGGTATTACTGAAGTCTGATCTCAACATTCAGCAAAAACTGTGTGAAAGTTCTCCTTCTGAGCTATCAGTAAAGTTGGAGTTGAGGCAGCTTTTTCAAGTTGCTCTCTGTTGCATACTAATTACTTCCAATTTTTATGCTCTCTATACAAGTTCCATAAATGTACTGTTATGTTCCCGTTTTCGTTGGAAGTATCCTTTAAACCAAAACAGTGTTTAACAACAGAATGCATGAATGCTTGGCTAAAGGAAAACTACTGCAAAATATCTGCACAACTTGTATGCTGTTTCTTCTCCCTGCCTACCTCCACACCCTGGAATCACCGTTTTAAATTTTAGTTTTATTCCATCAAAGTAGCTGTTAAGATGGACACAGCTGACCTGACCCAGCAGCCGCTGCTCACATCTGTAAATCTCCTCTAATGCTAGTACACTCACTGAGCTCATTATTCCCACAACTAAGGGCCAAGGTATTAGAATTTGCTCTAGAGATACACACCAATGGAGCTTTTTTCCAAGTGTCTCATACCTTAGTGGAAAGCCACCTCACTCTTCTGACTCTTATACTACTATGGCTATTGCATGTCATAGCAAGTTGGACCTAGATCATGCAACCAAGATACTAAACCCCGCAGTTTTCAGCCAAGACTGGATAAAATTCTGCCAAGCTTTCATTTAAATTAAACAATGGAAAATCATGCCAGTTTCAGTATGAACATGAACTTTGTAACAGCTTACACAGCAAGTTTCGTCTGTTTTTCAGCAGAACCTGTCTCTGCAAATGTAATATATTGCAGGTTTAGACAAAGCTCTGCAGGAGTTTCTTAGGAGGTACAAAGACTTGGGCATTAGAAAAATAGAACATTAAAAGTTCAGGAAATACACAAGGCTGTTAAGGATTTTGTTTTCTTTATATGATCTAAATTTATCCTTCAAAATGTTCATCACTGGAGAAACTATCATTGGAAGCTACACACAATTACACACTCTGTATTTCAGAACTTAAGGAAAGGTACTGAAATAAACAAGCATGAAATGTAACCTGTTTCTGGAGCATTATTTTTAATCCAAATCATTTCAGGCATCGAAGTTTATATTGAGGCCTCCCACAATTATATTCTTACAACTTTAGGCAGGAAAGGCAAGCTACAACAAAGAAGCTGCAAAGTAAAATAAGGGGGCAAGATTTTAAAGCAGATTTTCAAGTAGAATGTAGATTTCACCCACATCAAATGGAATCTAGGCTATAGTTCGGCTTCTTTAACACAGCTTTTAAATTTGAAGACTAGGAGACCAAATATTTTAAGCACAGGAAACTTCACCAACAAAAGAATTCCCCTGCAGATGCTCACAGTCAGAATGATTTCAGTAAGGATATTTAAAGAGAAGAAACTGACAAGTCAATATCAAACCAAGAAATTAAGCTGATGGACAGTCTTGAAGAGTGAGTGGAAACAGATCAGGTTTACAAGCATACACTTCCACACATAATTTCTGGAAGATAAATGGACACTTTCTAATAGATACTTATTTACATAAGTATCAGCTACTTTGTAACACATCACAATTTGTTTTACAAAATGTAAAAGTAACGCCACATGCAAAATAGTCTAAAGTGTAAATTTTGTCATTAATTTTAGACTATTCCCTCCCCTTCTCCCAGTCAGAGAGCATAAAGATAAAAACACGTGCACATGTGTCTGGAAATGCAATAAAAACATGAGTTATTTCCATGTTTGCCTGCCTACAGCTTCCGCTGCAGTTTAAATGTGACTTGGAAAACAAAGCATGAATATGCATCGCAGCCATGAGGCATCCAGAACAAAGCCAGCATTTGCTGCTTCTGTTAATTAAACAGTTGATTCTCCGTGCCACTCAGGCCTTAGCATATCACATCAGAAAACAACATGGTTATAAATCCATGAACAGTTAGGAGGTTGTATAAAGAGGTCATATACTACAAGCAACTCACAAATCCACTTCATTACAGTTTGCACACAAGTCTGGCTTTCAGCTTCAGAGATGGAGGAAAGCAAGATGATGACAAGAGTGTCTACTTCAGTACAAAAGGGGATTTTTTCCTTCTCAGAGAGTAAGGAACCAGAGGTGCAATTAGTTTTGTTTCTGTTGGGGGTTTTGTATGCTTGGTTTTGTTTAGGTTTTTTTCTGTCTCAGCTACTGGATCTTTTAAGCAGACCACAAAAAAGCCTGGGAAATACGCAGTAACAGAGGTGCCATTCTGCTAAACTTTTGGCATAAATAGTGGCCCTCTACATCAATGCATCTGGGAAATTTATGGAAACAGCAGGTAGGATAGTAAACAATTCTGTTTAATTATCATTCAGTTTTGCCACAAGCCACATAACAATACTTAGGGTCAGCTTGCAGGTTAAGATCTAAAAGGTTATTGAATTTTAAATGGAAGAAGAACAGCTGCTACAGAAATAACATTACACTATAACAATCACCAATGAAATCATTAACAATCTGTGAACTGAATTTGCTTCCTTTTCTTTCTCATTATTTATTATTTGGGAGACATTTGTTTTAGGGGTTTATTATATCTTTGTTAATTTCTTCGTTGCTCCATGAGGCATTTTCCCATTTATGCAAATTTATTTTAACTGTTTCTTCTCTGGTATAATTTCTTTACTAAGGATTGTAATCACTGTGCCACAGTGGCACTACTTTTCTAGAACTACTGCTTTTCATCTTCCAACACTGTAGCTTGACCATTGTACTCTACATTACTGTTTTTCTGTACTTAGTAACGATATACAGTAAGTTCAGCTTTTAATCCAAATTTATTCTTATTGCTTTGACAGCAAATTGTGTGTTGTAATATTATGACAAGGTGGGTTTTTGAGCAAAATTGGCTTGAAAATCTAGTCTACCAATAAAGTTGTAAACAGCTTTAGTATTAACAGAAATTGAAACATGTACAAGCTAAGAAACCTTGGGTTTTTATTTTTATTGTTTGATTCTTACCACTGATTACTTGCCCAAACAGCTCTTCTGGTGTATCTCCGAAGAATGGCACACATCCAACAAGAAATTCATAAAGGATAATTCCCATAGCCCACCAGTCTACGGGTTTTCCATAACCCTGTCTCAGTATCACTTCAGGTGCTATGTACTCAGGTGTACCACAGACCTAAAAGACAGAAAATAAGCATGATGGTAAAACAAGTCCATCCGAACTATGTCACGCAAGTTATAATTCTTGCAAACTAAAATAATATGGAAACATGGAAAAATGGAATTCAGTAGCTTTTAGTCTGCTGAGTTTGCATAACAACTAACACTTTTAGAATGATCTAGCTACATTTACAGGCATCATAATCAACATTTGTGTATCCGTCATGCAAAGGTCAGTTTGCGTTTCATACACAGGCATCTACCACGGCAAATATCTTATTTAACTTAAACATACCCTTATTTTTACATTAAAGTTGTAATGGTTTTATCTTAAGTAACTTCTACAGTGAACAGATTGTGAGCAATGGTAATGAGGCATGCTTAAAGGAAAATGGGCCATAGCAGGCATTTTAGAACCCTTGGTTGTACAATGCATCATGAGCTTCACAAGCACTCTGCTGAGACTTCTGAATTCCTTACAAAAACAGTTTTTCATTTGTCTCTCACATATTCACTTACACGCAATTAGGTTGTTCATCTTACTAAGAGATCCTAATGTAGTAAGAAAAAAGCTTAAAATAATCTGCAAACATCACTAAAACTGACATACAGAATTGGAACAGCAACACAGAAATAACACCAGTTTATATAGCATTATGATACATTCTGCTGGTAAAACTTCACTTCATTTGAACACTTAATGCAGAAATGAAAAAAAAGCTGTCTTACTTGTTTATCAAGGAATTCTCTGGCATCCTTTTCAATGTGACCCTCATATAGATTGGTAGTCAGACTCATTAGCCCCACTTTTGACAGGCCGAAGTCTGTAAGCTTTATATGGCCCATGGATGTTACCAGTAAGCTGAAAATTAAAATGATCTGAAGTTATCATGATATAATTCAACATCATGTGATTATTACTATTATTAGAATAGTTGGGGAAAACATTTAATTAGCACTGCAAAAGCCAGCTTACAAAGTAATTTAATCAGGTACAAAACCAAGAGGTTAAAAATGTGACAGTCTTATATTTGTTACTATTATTATCAGATGTAAACAAACTTTTTATATGCAACTGCACAACATCTTAGAGAACCATACAGGAGTTGAGACCTGAATGTTAGATGCTTTGAAGAAAAAAAACCAGTCATCACCTGAAAGACCTAGAATAAAATAAATATCGCTTTTGAAGTGAGGTGAGCTTTTTCCATCTTTAAGAAGCTGGGTCATACATTAAAAAACCCCACAGATATTAAGTAATTCAGTAACTAATACTACAATGGCCTGAGGTACCATGTTATGAAGGTATTGTCACTGATCAGAAATTACTCCAATTCTCCTTTTTCAAACATGAAACAGGAACAAGACTACTCGAGTTGCAACAGCCATACTTTTTACTGCAGCCACATACTGTAACATTATTTACATGTGCAGGAGCAATACTGTACTTCTAAAAATCAAAAAAGAAAAGGCCGCCAAAACATGCAACAGGAAAGATTCCGCAATCTGGTCAATTGTGTCTTCACATATACTGGCATCTGAAAGATGATCATACTTGGTATTATACACTGTTTCAAGTGTCATTTGGAAGATCTTTTTCTTAATGACCATTTAAGCCAGCACCTTTTTTTAGCTACACAAATAGCCTCTTTCATTTATAAAACCAGAATTTTTTAACAATCATGAAAAAAAATTTTTGTAACCGGAAGTAATCAAAATTCAAATATTGTGCAGAAATCATGAATCTACACAACAGTCACAAAAAAAAATTTAAAAAACAGTCAAAGCAAGTTTACACCTTTCATATTTTATCTAATGATTTCAAAGTCCTCTTTTGGTTATATTGAATATACATACTTGTCTGGTTTCAAATCCCTGTGTACAATTCCATAATTATGGAGGTATTCCAAGGCAAGAACAGTCTCAGCAAAGTACATCCTTGCCATGTCTACAGGTAAAGGACCCATATTCTTCAGCAAAGTAGCACAGTCGCCACCTGCGGAAAGAAGACAAATGTTCTAGAGGATGCTATAAACTGTCAAGTTGTAACAGTATAATCCATATGCGCTGCAGAAAGAGATACAAAACGTAGTTAACAATGTTTATTTTCCAGTCAGATGATTCAACCGAACATGTAACCACACCAACCAGTAAACTGGGAACAAAGTGTGAAGCTGGGAGTGGCTTTACAGGTGTTCATCTGGAAATCAATGAAGTCTACGCTACTACTTTAAGCAGGAATGGGACAGGATGGGACCCACACACAACTATAGTCTTAGTGTCTGCCTCTGTTCACTATTCTCCTTCACCATCAGCACCTTTTCAAATAGTTTTCCCTTCCTTTTGTCTTCATAAAAATAACTATTACAAATACTTAACGAAAATTTGAACTTTGAATGCTACGACACCTCTGATTATGGCCTATAAGGAACTTATTCAAAGAGCATTTTTTTTCCCATTATAGCTAGATCACAAATGTTTTACAAGCACATGCTGGGAGATAATGACTAGGAAAAAAGCCACTTTGTTATCAGATTTATATCCTAAATATTTATTGCCAGAGCACAGAGGGCACACACGGGGCCTTCATAATGCAAGTTATTTTTCTTTCTTGGTGTAAGAAAACTCTATTCTTCCTCTCCAAAACAAAACAAACATTTTACCTTCTACATATTCCATGACCATGCATAAATGACGCCTTGTTTCAAAGGAACAGTACATGCTGACCACAAACGGATTTTCTGCAAATGTCAGGATATCACGCTCAACAAAGGCCTGTTGGATCTGGTTTCGGAGGATGAGATTCTGCTTATTAATTTTCTTCATGGCAAATCTTTGTCTGGTTTCTTTGTGTCTTACAAAATAAACCGCACTGAAGAAGTTCAAGTGAGAGAAAAAAGAAGAAAGTCTGAATAATTATTAAAAATTAATTTTAAAATATTTTTTTACAAATAAATAAATAACATTTTAAAAACCTTTATGTGCATTATATAAATGTAGATGACCTGCCTTAATGTTCACATTAGAGAATGGCTACAAACCTCATTTTGTTTCATAATCAAGATGAGTCTCAGTCAATAGAAATTAGTATACAAATTAGTACACAAATGAAAAATAAACAGCTCCCCCAAACCCATACCCCAAAGCAAACAACAGGTACAGCAAATACATCCCTCAACAGAGGAAGCAAATGCTCTCAGTTTAGGCAGATTTGGGGTGTTTCCATCAACAAAACCTGAGCTATGGCACAGTGCTGAAAATCATTCCGACAAAGGCTTATTCTGTAAGTGTGCTGTCAGACAATTATTCCAGTGTATAGGATTTTAAAACATGTCACAGGTTTCTCATGAAGTAGCTCAGAAGTTACTTGATGGGGTGCCTCCCTCATTGCCAGGTGCAAAATCTTCTGTTCTTGTTCAGTTTCTGACAACAGCACTGATCTGTATCAGGGGTAGGTCACCAGTAGGTAATCCAAAACAAAGATCACTGTGTTAACTGCATGGTAATGTGGGATTAAGATGTATCTTGACATGCAGAATTTCCACTTGGGTACTGAGTACAAAGGTCCCTGTAAGCTTGGCTAGATAAGGTCAAGGCAGCAGTGGAAGCCCAAGTGAAAGAAAACCTCAGGTGGACAAGCCTTCTTTCTTTCAAGAGGAAGAAATCACCCTGCCGTGCAACACTGACATAGGACGTTACTGCTGCATTTCTGAAAATCCTTTGAGCAAATCCTGAAAATGTTTGTCTTGCTTGAAATCTACTTTGTCACATTTAATGCTTATAGCATCTCCAGTACATAATTACCTCAGTAGTGAGTGTTTATGGAAAGAAAAAACTAAAAGGACAAAATGGGGAGGGCGGGGGGGGAGAAATTCGATTTGTTGTTCCCATGAGGTCCAATTATGAGCACAGAATTATAAAAAGAAATTTTTGCCTTACTAATTCTATGAAGATCCTCCCACAGCTACCATTGAAAAAAATCCACATATTTCCGGTCTTCCTTTATAGAAGAAAACTTTCAAGAAAAGAAAATTTCTTGTATTGATTCCAAAAGCTTTCATTAATCCCTTGCTCTTGTCTGAGCAGGGGGCGGGTGAAACATTACACCAGTATGAAAGCAGGGGAAAACCACCTTGGACAAAACCCAAGACAAACCCCACCCTGCGTGTCTCCTACTAAGTCTCACTCCCTTCTGCCCCGCCCAAGCTGGAATAAGGATCAGGTTATTCAACTCTAGTACTCCTCCCTGCTGGCTTCATGCCTTTTGTCCTCCTGCACCCCTTCCTACTGCTCCCCTTTGTTCACTTCTCTCTCCACCCCTTCATTACAACTCTTATCCTTTGCTTTTCTTTCCTTTACATTCTGTTTCTTCTCTCTCTTTTGTTGCTATCAACCTGTCAGTCAGTCTTGGTTTCTTAATCTCCTGCAATTTCACCTTTTCTTTTCCTTACTCCAGTTTCCTTGTGTACTCTTGGTATGTAGAAAAGTGAGCTCTTCAGGTGACTTAAGCCACAATCCTTCGAAAAACGTAGTTATACGAATGAACTGAGGACTACCTGAGGACTTGGCATGCAGATCTTTCTCAGAGCTTTAATTCGGACAGTGTGCCAAGTTGGACTCTTGAAAGACAGATATTAAGCAGAGCATATTATTACAGCATCTTAATACATCACCTTTGCAGAGCAAATGGATTTGTAGGGTCAATTCTACTATATTTAAAGATGAAGAACCAATAAGTCCTAAGCACCATTTAGTCCAGTGAATATGTGGGACATGCTGGTTAAGTTTCCCCAGTTCTTTAAATTGTATTCTCCAGTCTCACAATCACAGGCAAGTAAACGTGTAAATTTCTGCTAGGATTCAGTTATCTTTAATTCCTCTGAAAAAATCTGTTTAGTTCAAGAGTACGAGACAAAGGACACAAATGCAACACAATTGCGTATCTTAAATTTACATATGCATACACTGTTCATGCTATATAAAGTGCTTTTAAATTATCAATGTTTAAATTAGCAATGTTTAACACCATTTCTTCACATCACCTGATCACTATAACCCCAGCAAACAATATTTATGCTTTACAAAGAAAACTATGCCTTAGTCAGCAGCGTGTTATTCCTGCAAAATACCAGCTTTCTCCTCTGCAGATGCTTCCAGTTCATGGCAGTGATGCCACTTCCTCAGCCTTGTATTATACTAAACTAAGCACATTGCAACATCTGCACCTGGGACTGCCTGCAACACTGGTGTACTCAGTTGCCACAGTTTGAAAGCGCATATTAGAATTTGCTAGAAATGTCAACAAAATAATAAATAGAAAATTAAATATTCCCAAACAGAAACAGGTAAAGATATATAAATTGCCTGGGCATTAAAAAAAAAATAAAAAATGGAAATAAAGGAAATCTTCCATATTTCTACACATAAGCAGGATTTCAACTTTATCTAAAAGGAAAGCTTGGAGTAAAGCTTACATCTGCTGAGACACAACTGAGAACCTCGAAATAAAATGACAAGAACAGCCATAACTTTGTCTCCGGTAATTTGAACACTGATTTGCCAGCCTTGAAGTATACTTCTGTTATTGTATAACAACTTATTGTGTACATTGGGATGACCTAGTTTCCATTCACTCTCTTTGAAGCAGTCATGTTGCTATATTTTTGTAATCCTGGCATTAACTGGCACCTTTTTTCCTCCCCCACAGGCCCATTTTCCCACATCTATCTCTATTCTTTATTTTTCAGAATGCTACAGCTGAAGCACTAGACATAAGTTTATTTTTGGTTTGTGTGTGCTTTTAAAAGACAGCGCAATACCTCAGTCCTCCTTTCTTGGCCTTGATCATTAGATGCTGGTCATGAATTTCAGTATATTGTAAAGATAATTGTAAATTTGAGAATTCCTTTAACACACAAGTAGTGTATTAAGAACATCGACATTATATGATTGCCCTATCAATCCATTCAATTACAGTGGTATGCCAAGTCTTGCCTGCAAAACCATGAAGTGGTGATTGTTGCAACTTCCTATGGTTTCAAATGAAGAATCTGCTTTCCTACCCCACCTCTTTCTGTTTTCATAACACAGTGACAAGAGATTTCCAAAACAGTTTCTGATTTCACTGTATGAATCCCAACAGGTACACAAGTGCTCTGCATTTTACTGATACTGTATTTCAATATGGCATAGTTAACTTTTCAGGAGAAATATCAGAATTCATAAACTTTGACATTGCTCAAAAGTTATCTTACTCCACTTCCAACATAAATCTCAGCTTGAAAAAATATTTCTAAAATACCTTTAACTAGGCATAAATATAAAAAAACACTGCATGAATTAAGATGACCAAAAAAATGCTAAAGCATTTAACAGGGCTCCTAAACTGCTCCAACTTAATTATTGTGCAATCTATTCCTCCAATCATACAACCAGGTTTCCTTTTTATTCCCTGAAGTGCTTACAGGCTTCAGTTCTAGTTTATAGCTTTTCAGTAACTTCAACTTTTAGAGCCATTTTACAATCTAGTCTACATTCAGTGCTTGAAGCTAATGTAACTGTGTTGCTTGCTTTGATCCAGCTCTCTAATTTGGCAAGACCTTTAACTCCTTGTGGAAATACAGGTACTATACTTGCTGCTTAAAAGTTACAGATGCTCACCAGGAGCTCTATTTCACAACCAGCTTCTTAAGAACAGCCTGCTAAATTCTGTACTATCCTGGAATTACATCTGATGTTGCCTCCAGTGAAGAGGAAACACTTGTGAGGCCGTGATTTATGTTGCAACAGTATGGTAAAGTTTACAGATAGTAATTTAAGATTAGAATTTACAGGCAGCACTGTACTACCTCCTAGCTAGGTGATGCCCACAACCAGGTAAGATTTATGTGGGGTTAGAGGGAAACGCACAAAAGCACTGCAGTACTCCTAATACGAGCATCCACTGTGGTGTGGGTCTTAGGAGTTCCAGGACAACATGCAGTTTCCTCTCAGCAATATTTCAGACTTAGCTTAGTCCGCCTAGAAGAAAATGAGAAGCTGGCCATTTGAAGAAGAGAACATGACAGCTGTGATCCTTCTTTAACAACTCATACTAGTTCTAGTTGTTCCAGTGTGTCACAAATTTTGATAATGAATTCATCTCTCCATACCTAACAGCAGCAAAGTCTGCTGTCTTTATGGCAGGTAGTAAACACAAATGCAGAATGATGAAGCTGCTGTTGAGATTTCCTGTTCTGTGTTTGAAAAGAAACACTTGAGAAACTGAGCTCCTCAAAAGTTTGTAGCGTGCTTCACACTCAGGAAAAACAGAATTCAAGAGCTTCAACAATAAAGTGCAGGAGTTAAACCTCTACTTTCTAGACTGCTCTTTGAGCCTCCAGGAACCAAAGCCTCTTATTCTGCATGGATCAGTCACGCACAGGGGTAAACAAAAAAGAGAAGCTCCTTAGACTTGTAGTCCATTCAGAGGTGGTGCTACTTAAGCCAACCTGCAAAGCCACAACTCTATCACCTTCCACTTCTGAACTGGTGGCTGTCAGGCCGATGATTAATCTGATTGACAGGGCGTTATTTTGCAGTTGGGTAACGTTCTTAGTCCCATTTCAAATGCAACTACATATGAGCAAGTACTGTCAAGCGTACAGAGAAGGGACAGGAATGAATACTCAGAGGACAGGAGCAGTAGTTGCTCAAGCCAAAACTGCCTCAGAATTTTTAAATTTATCAAGCAATACCATTAGCCAGCATGTCATGTACATATTGATATTATCATCTTTGCAGAAGTAAAAGCATTCCAGGCAAGCACAAAAGTGGTCTCATGTATTTGCTTTCAGCAGATACAAGCATACACTAGTGAAGGGCAACTGAACTAACATCACTTGGTTCCCTGAAATCAAATGTCTTCTTTATTTTGTTGAGCTGGTTGAGGAAACCAGGCTGATGCCAACTTGAAACGAAAGACTACTACTACTACCTGCTACCTCTTGCAAGCTGGAATACGGAAAAAAATGTTGCTATTGTGCCAGAAGTTTAAAATTTGGGATACATGAAAAGTTTTGGCTAGCTGAAAAAAAGTCAGATAGACAGCTTGTGAAACCATTAATGACTTGGCCAGTATCCTACGTGTTTACTGATTCACAGCTTGTTTAACTTCTTGTATATTCGTAGCCATTCCCAAAAGCCTGATACACCTCATCTACTACAGTCATTTAATTGCACTACAAATGAGTTTATCCAATCAATTAAAAGCAGAGAACTGCTAAGATATTTACTCAAACCTTCCCAAACCCAGTAGTTTGTATTTAAACTCATCAAGTTTAACAGATCTGACAAATCTCTGCTACTGGATGCCAAGACCACCAATTACCCTGTCAAGCAGTGAAAGCCTTCCATTTCACTAATGAAGGCAAAAACATCACAGCAAAATCAAAGACAGAGTTTTTTATAAATTGGTTCAGAATGAAACCCTCTGTTACAGACCTGAAATAAATAAAAAATTACAACAGCATACTGAATCTTTAATAAGTCAGAGCACAAAATATGCCCACTGACACATTTTTGAGACTAAATGAATGGCAGAATTCACACTATTTAGGTTATTTCAAAATTTAATGGTCTGGAAAAACATGCAACAGAAAAAAAAATCCTTGTAGCATAACAATAACTTTTATTTCAGCGGCTTATGCTTGTAAATAAACAGTAATACACGCCTATAGGGCAGTTTATGGCTTTGTATTCACAGATGGAACAGGTATTATTGCTTTATTATACTTTCTTTGTAGATAGGCTAAAGAGCATTTAGGCTATTGTGACGTGTTCCCCTTTAAACTTGACTGTAACTTTTGAGTAAATTAACCACCAGTCATATTAGGGCCAACAGAAAAAACACTTAATGAAGATCAAAACACGCTCTGTCAATTTTACAGTCCCATCTATCTGACATACCATAGCATAGATCTTCAAGCACACAGTTAAGTTTTGAAAAAGTGATATCCCTAGAGAATTTAGAAACACAAGCCTCCTCAACAGTATCTTGGGGGAAGAGACTAGGCACTCAAACCACTTTTAAAAGTGAGTAAATACTTCTAAGTGTTTATTGTCTCATAATTCACTGATTGTGTTCCTTTCCCTCTACATTAATTAGTAAATTGCTGAATATCCATTTTCCATCTTGTTCTAGATTTTTCTTCAAACAAGTAATCATTTAAAACAAAAATGCACATCAACAAAATATACATTGTTATTGTTTGCTTAAGGATGGAAGTAATAGCATTCTAATGAACTGATGAGATTTTCAATTTCTACTTATTTCAATATTACCACAGTAAAACCCGCCAACCTACCCCTGTTTTAACATTTGCTAAAGACAATAACAGTTCATGCAGAATCCTGACACACTCCAAGGTGTTCGCTTTCTATCAACAACCCGTTTCTTTACAAATTTTTCAGGGTCTCATCCAATTTTTCTAACATTTATACTGCCAACTTCACATATTACTGGCATAAAAAAGTGTTTCATAAGCACTTATTTTCCCTGAGGGAATAAAATAATCCTCACTAAATGCCAAAGCCGTGGCTTTTCATCCTTTCTTTTCCAGCTTTTTGGATCCTTACTTGTGTCTGGTTTCAAACAGACAGTTGTCTCCAGTCTATACTACTAAATGGCTCATCAAGGCTCCTTCTGACTATTGTAAGAGCCACAGGCCTACTAAACCTCTGATTTAGACGGCCAGCCCCACGCTGCTGGCTGCAGCATCCTCTTGTGCATCTGCTCCCTCCTCCACCCATCCCTCACTACCCTAAAGCTGCTGGGAAGCTGGGCAGGTCTAGTGACTCAAGTCACCCTTTTCTTGGACAGGCAACCAACCCACACAATTTTTCTCCTCCTCCTCCAGTAAAACAGAGGAAATCACATAGATGAAAGGAGGAATGGAGGGGACTAAGCATCTGCCAAGGGAAGGAGAAAAAGATGCAGCCAGGGAGGGCAGCAGCAGCTTCTGCTAACTGCTGGAAGAAAGGCTCTTGAAGTCCTGGGGTAACTGGAAGAAACTGGAATACCATAAGTAATGAGTATGCCTAAGGAGAACATCTGAGAAAATGAATTGTGCAAAGGGTAACTATTGAGAAGTTGTATTTGGATATTTACATAACTTCAATGTAAATTATGCTATTTCCTTCAGGATTTTTGCTGAGCTATGTAAGCAGGTCTGGACACAAGTAATAGCCTCCATGAAATGTATCATGACAAACTGTAGTAGGCAGTACTAAAAGCCTCCTGTTCAGAGCTCAGTTACCTTTGACTAAATATGATCAGAGTATTACCGTGTCCATTAGCCTCAGGTCATTAAAACAGAATGCAAAACTCTAGAGGGCAGACTGCAGGAGCTTTCTCTCATATGTCCAAGGTTTCTTCAAAGAGTGTCCAGTCCTGTAAGGCTACTGCTGCTTCCAGCCTCAGCAGAAGTAGCACTGAGTCAATCTAGTGGGGAGTGTTACAGAGAGCATCACAGACCTTTCCACTGCCAGGCTGTGATGGTCTCATTTGGTGATGGGCTCCTGACCTCAAGACGGAAAGCCATTTCTTTTGAACCAATACATCCCTCCTGGTCTTATAGGTTACACAGACCAACAGTTCCTGCCTTGGTACATTTCAGTGCGGAAGAGGATTCAGTAAAGAGTCTAACAGAAGGTAATCAGAAAGGTAATCTAATCAGAAAAGGTGACTGAATACAGACTTCTGCCTACTGATAGACACAATCCCTGCATGGCACTTCCAGAAAACATTTTGTGTTTGTTTAAGGATCAAGCTAACATAATTTTCTCTTGGTCTTCTAGGATGTCTCCAGGTGACTCATAAACCCTTTAGCAGTAAGCTGTGCACTTTCCAAGTACCCAGAAACTAACCATTTAAAAGCAATTCCTTAAAAGCTAACTGGTTAAATTGTGAGGACAAAGTGCATCCATGAAGAAGGTACAAAACAGTGCCGTCCTACTTGAAGAAACTTGTTACTACCTTGGCAATATTTTTAGGTCAAGTAAGCACTCACTTTTAACAATCTGCATCCCTACAAATGCAGGTTTATTCTGTTTTACATCTCATAAACGCAGGCTGTTTCACCTACTGCAAAGCTGGCTTTAAATCTGCCTTTTGATTTATTCAGATTTCATCTTTGGTGTTACATGAAACCTACGTCTGAAAAATCATTGTAATGTAATACTGAGTTTTTTAATTTAACACAGCACATAGTAATTCAAAACTGCTCAGCAGGATTTCAAAAAAGTTTTCATGGTGAACTTCAAATATTAGCAACAAAACAAGAAAGCAGAATGAAATCAACAGTACTGCAAAGAAACTCCCTCACATAAACTTCCCTGCAATAAGAAATTACTCACCCATAAGCTCCATTACTAATCAGTTTAATTGTTTCAAAATCACTTTCCCGAGGTTTCCTCTGCAGCTTCAGCGAGGCATTAGAGTTCTTCAAAGTAAAAGAGGAGAAAGAACAAAATTAATACAGTATTTCTTTTCAAAATCAGGAAAAAAAAAAACCAAACAAAACCCAGCTATCACCAGGTTGTCATACCCTGAGGAATCAGCTAGAAAATATGGCCAGTTAGCCACATAGCTAGCACAGTGAGGGGCCAAATACACTCCTGAAGCAAAGCTGATTTTCATCAAGAAACTATCTGATACGCTGCAGCTATCTGTCTGCTTATCTACCTGAAGAGGTAACAGCAGACATGCATGAAAGCTTCTCATAAAGGAGTTACTGGCAATTCCTATCTGGAGATATGGATTTCTGTGAATCCCACCAGCTATACATTGGCCATTGCCTTCTCATTTTATTAAATCTGACTCTGGTAGTACAGCCTAGTAGTAACAAACAGTAGATGAGCTCTTGCTCATTCAAATAAGATTTTTCACATTTCAAACGAATGTTAGAATACATTGTGATATAACTTAGGATAGACCTTGAAAAGAGACACAAAATGAAATAAAGTAATATGGAAGATAAAAATGCAATAATTCTGCCATTACATAGGTCACTTTCACCAACTCATATGCCAGAATATTTTCAAACTGGACTTGTCCTAAGTATTGCACAACCTTTTTTCTAGCTTTCATTTTTAATCAACCTTGAAGCTGTAAGTATGAACCAGAATTAGGGTGTAGGGGCAAAGATGAGGGTACGGAATTTTCAAATTCAGTATCCCCAAACTGTAAAGATTCCTTTCAAGATGTTTCCCAAATCTGCAAGAAGTTCTATAATCCCTATCCAGGCAGTTTGATAACAGTTAAGGTTGAAAGCAGTCCTAGTTGGAACACTTTCAATTAAATGCTTGCTAAGGAAAATCAATGCAAGACTAGTTAATATGTTAATATAAGGAACTACACAGGAGGAGAGAAAGGCAACTTATTCAACTGTTTTGCCTACTTGCCTTCCAATACAGGATTCTTCCTAATTGCATACCTATGATTTTAAATGGTCCTGTATTTTTGAGTTATACTTCCTGCCACTTCCCATGTGTGTTTATTCCACGGCTACAGTTTGAGAAAACGTTTCCAAATTCTCACCCTGTATTTTTCTTCAGTGATTTCACTCCGTAGTCTCCCCTATTTACGTTCTTTTATTATACAGAATTATCCTTCCTTTATGTCCTCAACATTTGTACAACACAAATAACTTTATAAATGCAATTTCTTACACACTGCTGAGCCAGTTTACACCCTAGATTCTTCTAGAGACTTTGGCACTTCCTTTAAGCCTTTTAGTTATTTTGTCTTTTCTCCCATTTGTCAGTATCCTTCCACTAAATACTGCTTAGGTCCAATACAGTATTTTAAATGCAGATAAACACAGCAGAATAAGAAAAAACCTTCATATCACAACTCTAGAAACCTTTATAGGTGGCCTTTTTCCAAAAAATTAGAGATTATTTCAAGATAATATGACACGTATCAGAGGATGATGTATTTTCTATAGTGTAACATAGTTTCATAGTTACCCCATGTCTGTACTTTAAACTCTTTAACATGTGCAAATACTAAAGTACCAGTGAATTACTCACGCATCCCTCAAAACAGCACCTGCTTGTCCTATCCACTCGGACTGAAAATCAATACTAAATTGTTGAAATTCCATTTACTCTGTTGACTGAAATCTAAGAATCAACTTTTGAAAATAAGAATTTAAATTGAGAGCATTTCAGCTCACAATACTCATCCCTATCAACTCTTCCAACTAATTTTTCTTCTGCCAACCTGAACAAGCATCTGCAAAAATACTGCTGTACAGTATCATTATTATAGTCAAAATATTTTCAAACACAGACTCAGAAGAACAATGCAAAATCTTCCAGACTGCAAACTAACGTTCTGAATCTTCATTGGATCTGTTCAGTCTCTCAAGTTGCGCCAGGGGAGGTTTAGACTAGATATTAGGAAGCATTTCTTCACTGAAGTGGTGGTCAGGGATTGGAACAGACTACCCAGAGAGGTGATGGAGTCGCCATCCCTGGAGGTATTTAAAAAACGGGTGGATGAGTTTCTTAGGGACATGGTTTAGTTAGGAGACAAGCATGGTTGGACTTGGTGATCTCAGAGGTCTCTTCCAACCTAGTGATTCTATGATTCTATGATTCAATTTGACTATTAGCTGTTACTGTAAACAGACTGATTTTAAATAGGTTTAAAATATTTTTATGAAAGGGTTTAAAAGCACCTCTGAAAGAAAAAGAAATACATTAAATAAACAGAAATAAAGAAAGCAGTGGTGAATTTTTGTGGTAATGCAATTGCCACATGGTGAACGCTAACCTTCTATAATCTAAGATACTACAAAATCCAGGAAAACGGGCATGAAGTTTTGCTCTAATATTCTTGCAAGCCTTTTGTCTGCTGAGTACCATGGCACGAGTTTGAGGATTAACCACTGTTCTATTCAATCTATTTACACATACCAGCATAAAATACAAGGAAGCAGGGAAAGGGACGGGAGGGAATGCCACGCATTTTGTATTTCCTTGCTCAAATTCAGCAAAAGCACCAACATGACAGGAAAACTTACATTTATTGATTCATTCATTTCCAGAATTTCTGCTACCCCACTGTCACAGTTAGCTAGTTGAGCTATTTCTGGGAAAAAAAAAATAAAAATTAGAAACTTCATTTTCAACTGAGAAGTGACACTTCTCTGGAATACTCAATAAACTTGCTGCCCGATCTCTAGTACTTGCCAAATACATTTTGGCATCTCCAGGGATATATAAAAGAAAATCTCAGTCAGAAAATGAAGACCTCCTATTCAATGCCTATGCAATCTTCCACTGAAGAATTCAAACAGCCATGAAGCAATGAAGAGCCATATTGGTATCACTGGTGAGACATGGGGATTCTGAGATTCTATGTGTGATCTGAGCATTTAGGTAAAGACAGCACTAGTTTGCTAAGCCTTCTGAGGGTCTTAGCCCCTACGGGGTTAGTAATAGGCCCCATCTTGGTTACAGCAAAAACCTTCTGGTTTAGACAGAGATGGACTCCAAACAGTTTGCATCTTCTACAGAGAAATGCTGATATGCCTCAAAGAATAAGCTAAAAGCCATTTTCTTCTTAGAAGCTTATCATTTATGGAGTCACTAATACAGATGACTTCTCTGGAAAACTAAGATTTTGGGGGTCTACAACTTGACCTGGTTGTCCCTGCCAGGGTCAACCCCACGCTGCAGAGTTCCTATGCCTATCTTGTTCTTCAGGGGCCCACTAAACAAGAATTCATCTGGTAATAAAAGGTAAACAGGACAGTTGGTAGCTAAAAGACCCTGGGAATCTTAGGATTACTTTAATCACATACAGAGTTAATTATATACTCCACCTAGCCAAAGATGCATATTTCATCATAATTATGTGCTGGGGATAAGAGACAGACCACCTGAAATTTGTGAGATGCATTTTTATCTCAGAAATGTTAGGTGACTTTACAAATATTAAAAATATTCTGTAATCATTAGTAGCAAATTAACCACAGATAAATTTCCTGTTCCAACAGCTAAAGATTTAAGGAGTAACTTTCATTTGTAACCACTATCCAAAACACAACATTTGTAAAGAGTAGGAATCAGAAGTAATGAAAAAGTCACTTCTTTGAAGTGTTAGAGAAGCTAAAATAGTTCCAAGAATTCTAAATATGATGTCATTAAACAGTAAAACCATCTCCACTGAGAACAAACCAACCTTTCAAAAAAGAGCTAAAATGATACAGGTCAAACCTGAAACTGGACTGGATTTCCCTGAGAAAAGTCAGTTTTATGAACATAGGGGCTTTGTAATAGAAATATTGATGAAACCTTTATTTTATGGGTGAGAACCAAGCAAGCTAGAAAAACATACTTTGACAGCCTTCTCAACTGAAATTATTTTCACAAATAGAAAATTAAAATGAGTCATTTTTAAACAGAACTTTTGCAAAATAATCATTATCTGAGAAATACATAATATTTGCAAGCAGCAGGTACTAATGGAATGGAACCAAGAGCCAGCTTTTGAAACAGGGAGCTATGGAACCATTTTGCAATGCCTGAAGAGATTTTTAAAACTCATCTAAATACCATTAAACATCTGCCCTTTTTCTTTCATTGATTTAAACCATTTCTGAAGACTCATGATTCAGAAAGGTAAAGATGGTAATTTAAAAACCACGGGGAAAAATTTCTCCCTGGGGAACACTTCAGAAATGCAGCCACCAGTCTCTGCTAAGTGATGAATCTGTTGTGGTATTGCTTTCAGTACAGTATAAATTTATCTGGCATTACCTCCAAGTAATGCATGCATCATTTCACTCAAAGAAAGGACGCTAACAGCTATGGCAGTAAACAAAGAAGGTGAGTAGGAAAGGGTCTAAAGAAGTAGGTTGCTTTTCTCTGCAGAGGAAGCAAAACCCTTTGCATGAACATTTATGAACATTCAGGCATAATTTAACAGCTTAGTTGAAAACATAATTCTGTGTTTCAGAATAAGTAGTGTTACTGAGGTGGTTTTGTTTGTTTTGAAAGATTTAGTCTTCTGTTAAATATTTTTGATCTTCTATTTTTGCATAGAAGAAATTTAAAGCTCTCTCTGGAGGATGATCTTCATGTAATACTTTTTTATAGGACAGAGTAACAGCGTTTCCAAATAATTGTCTTCGTAAACGATTGATTCTGAGGTATAAGCCACAATGCCATTCCTTTATTTTTGCTTAGGAAATGTCCTTTTACATAGAGGCACCAATGTAAAATCAAAACCAGTTCATTTAAGAAGTCACTGCATAGTGATTTATAGGGAGGCAGGCAAGCATTAATATGAATCGGTGGCTTGAATTATTTGATCACAAATCCACACGCACATTAACCTTTAAGATGACACTTAGGTAGTGTCAGATTCTTGACTCATGCTCAGGAACTTATTGAAGCAGCCAGAAAGAGTCCGTCGGTAAGATTAAGATTCAATTGGCAGAATGAGGGTCAATAATACTAAACCCTCAACTCACACTACAAATTAAACTTTGAATACTTGATCAGTGAGGACCTTACAAACTGTCAGTCTAGGACAGATTAACATCTCCTCTCCAAATCCAGCAGGCATCTCTTTTCCTTTGCAGAGATGAAGCTACTTCTCTTCCACTAACCCGAGAAAAACAGTATTTATGTATACTTTCCCAACTTTTCATGCATTCTTGATGCACTCCAAATTCAAGCAAAAACCATCAGAGTTGCTTTAACCTACATCTCAGATAAAAATAATACTGAATGTGGATAAGAAGCTTCTTCCATGAAGATAGCAGCAGACTAATAATAGTCTTGACTTTTTTTAAAATCTGTTAACATAACATGAATATAATCTATAACAGCATCCAACCTAAATGAATGAGATCTAACAAAATTCCTGACAACATCTGGCAGAGCTTAACTTCACAAGCTGCTGAAGTTCAACAAAAACCAGTTTTCTTCTAACACACTTAAAACTACACTACTCCTTTGATTTAAGGAAATGTGCTAATGCATCATGAGAACTGGTTAAAAACCATTTATTATAGGGGTTTTTGCTGCTATTATTGGTTATCACGTCCTCTTGTAGAGATGTCCCTTGTCCTGGGTCATAACAAAGAAGACAATCTAAATAGCACTAGTTAGACTAATTTTCCATTATTGCAATTCTGCCAGTTTCTTCCAAATGGCAGGACTAGCACTGAACACAATGAACCAACTTCCACTTGTCATCAGGGATAGAATCTGGTCTCAGAATGGAAAAGAAGATGGTCAGGTTAGCAGACAGAAGAAACTGTGGTTTTCCCAATACTGTCCTTAAAAGAAGAATCAGGCTAACAAAAATACTGTGATAAACACCACCTACATGGGAACCCAAGTTTTCCTTACAAGAGTTCTCAACACAGACAAATAAACTATCCAAGAAAATAAATCTTTGCAGTTGTAATAGGAATGGGAGATATTCTTCTCAGGGCCCCTAATATGTGGGAGCCTGGGGGGCACTTGGCAAATAACAGCTAAGCCCAGCTTCATTAATCACAATCAAATAATACCAGTAAACTTTAGCTTGAGCTGAAATAAGGAGGCTGGAAGATGATAAGTTATCATTGACACGTTGAACAGTATCACTGAACAGTATTCACAATGGATAAATCTCAGATGGCCTTTTCAATGCATTTGAGCTTGTGAGAGGACTGTTCACAAATGCTTGTCCTGCTCTTATCTTTACTTTGACCCTTTTCAGGTACAGATTATGAGAATGATAAAACGCATTGAGAAGGACGAACCTGGGAGTCTAAGTTGGATGAGAAGATGCACTTACCTTCCAGGGGATCTTTATTTAAGCCCAGCTGGCTAATTATATATCGAGGGATGTCTGTTTTAATGCCTTGTCCCTCTTTAGCATGACCTTCGGCTGCTTCCAAAAGATAGTAAAACTCTTCAGGATCAAATTCCTAGAAGAAAAATAATCATCACAATTCTCTCTGTAGAAACTGAAATCTTAAAACCTAACATAAGAAATTTCTTTGCTTCTTCTATCACAAATACTTGACATCTCCCTTATTAAAAGCAATACCTACTTATTCTATCACTAGTAGTCTATTACTGTATTATGAGTCTTCTAAAATGTAACATGTTGTAAGCAATGAAATTTCATACCATTATTTCAGAGCAATAGATTATAAGAATAGTAAGTTCTTTGCCCTCAAAATTTCTCATACTATTCAGAGTGAAATTACTGAGGACCAGCAGCAATGAAATTTCACATGTAGAGGACTTCACCTCCCTGCAGCTGCTTAAATGTAAAAAATCATTATTGACATAAAGAAACTATGTAATTATATTGCTCTCCACTTTTGCATAAAATTTTGAAGTATTTTTAAGCAATATATACACACTAAGTTGTAAGGAAAATACAATTAAATTAATCACTAACTTCGGAATGAAACCAAAACCCCAAGTTGCTGAAAACAACATTTGAACTTCATTGATCCAGCTGTTCCAAATCTAGAAATGAAGCATCCTCATTTGGGGACCAACTATATTACAACTATTATATACACCATGACTAAAAAATAAGCCTCAAAGAGGAACAACAGAAAAACAGAAACTCAGAACTCTGCTTTATCCCCCAAAGTCTCTAGGAAATATGTTGATTTTATTATCTTGATAGATGATAAAACAAGAAAACATCAAAAGGAACAAGGAAGTGCTGTCTATCAGTACAAATTCAAACCAAAACATCTCTCACATAGCCATTATACACTTCAAGATGTTTGTGCCAACCATACATCACAACAGATGCAATCCTTAATAGAGTGAGAGCCAGGCAGATCCATGAAACATTGATGTAACAACACAGACTTTTTTCTGGAGTAAGTCAGTTCTGTAAAAAACATCTGCAGAAGCCAGGTAGACTGCTTAGCTAGTTAGCTTCCCTGCCTGTCATTTGGTCAGCCATAACTCCATGGGGCTTTAGACTGTGTGATGGGTCACAAGGCTCCTGTCCTGGTTCCTCAGGCTACTCAGGCCTTGGGAACTCAACATCCTAACCTGGAAGATAGCTTTAGAAATCAGGTATCACATTTCA
This sequence comes from Neomorphus geoffroyi, assembly GCA_033558235.1. Classification (NCBI taxonomy): domain Eukaryota; kingdom Metazoa; phylum Chordata; class Aves; order Cuculiformes; family Neomorphidae; genus Neomorphus; species Neomorphus geoffroyi. The sequence goes on along the minus strand of JAUMJM010000048.1, from coordinate 16,495,479 downwards.
TTTTGGAAGCATGCAAACTGCTGCAGCCACCATAAGGAGATACTTTCACAGATACATTTAATCATACGAACATATATGTATATGTGTATCTCTATATATTTATACACACAAAAATATACAAATACACACAAAAAAATAATTAGAAGTTACAAATTTATTTTCTGATCTTTACTTCTGTGTTTCATTTTCCATGTGCAAGCAGAGAAAATCTTCCAGTATTTGGCAGCAGATCGTGGTACATATCAAACTGCAAATACTTTATTCATATGATTATCAAATGAATAAAAATAGGCATTCGCACACTCTGAACACCTGAGCCAAGATTACCATAACAGAAATGACAACTGCATAGTATCTGAAAATTTCCATGACAGAAGTGCTGGATTTATTTCCTACAATGCTAGGAAAGCTTATGGAGTAGGCTTAATACCTTACCGCCCAAGAAATTTATTGTTTTGTGACACTATTCCTAAATTTGCTTAAGATACTTGCCTCTGAAGAAACACACTGCGCAGAGTTGTTAAATTCCAGCTTAAAACCCTTAAATATCCTATCTGAAGTTATAACACTTTAAGAAAGCTGTGCTGGCCCTTCTCTGCAATTGTTGCTCTGGAACTGTGAACTAAGAGTTACAGTCACGGCCTCACAATTTCCATTCTCATCAGCAGGCCCAGCAAAAGCAGGGATATAGCATGCATATTAGCTCTGTTTGAAGAGTGATTAAGGCAGAAGTAAAGCTAGAATAAAATCCCAGTGGCAGAAACTGGGAACTAAGCAAATGGAGATTTGGACTAGCTAGCTATAAAATTTGACATTTAGGAGAATGAACTAATGGGTATATTGGTCACCAGGAGAGAACCTGAAAAAGCTCAAAGACAATGATGATTATGGGGGAAGAGGTAGGTGGGAGAGAGCTAGCAAGCAGGCAAGGGAAGGACAAAGCATCATAAAGAAGCCTCAATCTGTGAGGCAACAGGATGTATTTAAGGGCATTTTTGGCTGTGTGATGATAAAACAAGGATGCAGACCACAGGAAAGACAAAACTTCATAGAAGAAATGCAGTGAAGAGCTAGAGTAAAATTAGGTGAACCCTGGGGATGGAGCAGGGAAGATCACACTGGATACGGAATGAGCATTCCAGGGTCATGCTGAAGGAATAATACAAGCTTGGATTCAATACCAGGGGGCAGGATAAGTTAAGGGATACTCTTCTCTAAAGCCTGCCTTTTTTTTTTTCTTTAAACCTCCTTTCATGCTGATTCAGAGTACATTATTTTAGATTCCTCTGAACTGCAAATCATCAACAAACTGCAACTGAGAACACTGAGACATGGTGTTTCCAAAACAAAACAGACAGGCATCTCTCAAAACATCCATGGCTGAACAAGCCAGGCTGTGGATTAACTGTGCCACACATGAAGAGACATATAGCACAGAGCCAAAGTCAGGTTGGAAAGGCTTACTAGCTCAGACTCAGTGTCATGCAAATGTAGTTATGACACTTCCAGGCATAACTTCAGTCTAGCAGCAGGTCAGTGGCTCCCACACAAGCCTTGCCAGCCTCAAATAGCTGTATGCAACATCAACACTGTGATCCTGATATTGGCAAGCAGAATGGCTCAACAAAGTCAACTCAGGCTGCCTGCCAGGCCTGTTAGACTCAGACTGGCTCTTACATGGTATTTGGGTGTCTACACGGTCCTCCTGAGTACACTGTGTTCTGCGAGGGTTTATTAGTGCCACTGAAGAACTGAAACATATTGGCTCTGTGCGTAGAAGCAACTTCCTGCACCTGAGACACCCCAGCTCCTTCAGCACAGGCCGACAAAGCAGAAACACACCCACATGACCTTGCACAAGCTAGCCTACCCCAGCAATATCACTGCTATGCCCATGCCTAATTAAGTTAACTATTCTGCTCCTTCTGGTCCCCAATATAACTCTTGACTATCTGCACACTCTGACACCCTAATCCTGCTGCTGCTCACTGCCGATCAGGTACTGCAGAGCTGACTGCAAGCTGCTATAACCTTGGTAGCTGTGGAGTGAAACAAACTTATGAAACTTGTAATAAGAACAACAACAATGGGAAAACCACCAAAGCAATTACAATTAAAGAACAGCCTTCCCAAGAGAATAGCAAAGTCTAACAAAACAACAGAAAAAATCAGCTGGTTTTGAACTGTAGCTTCCACAGTTGATGAAAGGGATTCTATAACGTAGACTTTGCAATAGCAGGGAACCAAACACAACTGCAGGAGGTCCCTACCAGTCTCATGTTCCTGAAACAAAAGCAGAAAGGATCCCACAGCAATAAAGCCCTGCTCTGTTGTTTCAATATGTTTCAAAAAAACAACTGTAAAGGGCCTTGAATACTGGCCCAGAAACCTTCCTACACTATCAAGTAAAAAAACCTGCGTACAGTAAGCATGACCTTACCAGGCATTCCAGTAAGCGAGCAGGACGAGCAATAACTATCAGGATTTTTCGGACAAGTTGTTTAATAAATGCCAGTTCTGCACTCTCTGATCGCTCTTGAGCCTAAATGAGAAAAATAAAGTGAAATAAAACAAACCACATTTGATGCCCTACTCAGGAAAGCATATTCAAACCTTCAAGGGTTTCAGGCATGTTCTTGAGACAAACAGCACATGAATTGCAAGATGCCAGGAGAAATAACAAGGATTTGAGCAACACTAATTTGAAAGTAATTGAAAAAAACTGAAGTAATTGAATTTGTACAACTGTTACACTGTAACAACAAAACAGAAGTGCCTACGGTGGACATAATATATTTTTTTTAACTTACAGTATAATTAGCATTAGCTTTGTGAAAGGGACTAATTTCCATATAGCGTACATCTCTGCACATACAGTTCTATTTCAATTTGTCAATAATCTTAGGATTAAATCAAAAGTGACCTAAATAATACTCAAACATAAGCAAGACCCATGCCAAACTGATACTAATTTCCTAAGGCCTCATGTCATGTTAAAGTGATAAAGACAAATATACTTATACTTGCAGAGAGAGCTCATCTAAAAGTACATGTGAAAAGAAAGATAATGAAAAATTTGGTTCTCTAAAGATAACAAAAGGGAGGAAAGTGCTATAGAAGAAAAAATACTTCTAGAAGATTTGATAAGATTTGGACAACGGTGAGAGCTGCATTTCAAATTTCTTTCAAATGTTCCCCTCTAAAAACAAATGATATAATTTAAGGATCCTAATGAATGCAAAGAAAACATATCATCCTCCTACTGACTAAAACATACTTCCAGCCCTTCACTCAAATATGAAAGCGTTTCTTTGTTTTGTATAGTCGAAACAGTGGAATTAAGTTTTTCCTTATCTCCTGTTTCTTCAAAACCACAAAGAGAGTTAAGACATTAACATTTTAAAAGCAGTTAATATGGACAAATAAATTCTTCTCATATAATATATATATCTCTCATGTTTTTTAAGATAAAAAAACTTTGTAAATATGAAGCTACAGATTGCTTTCAATATAAGCACTACAATTTTTAAAAACAACTAGTATTTTACAGGAATTAAGCTGGGAAGTTCAAAGAAGGAAAATAAAGGGTTCAAATACCATCTAGTACTCTGCAACAGATTTTGGAAGAACCTTAATTGGACACAAGCACTACTGTTCTACACACTATCAACCGAGTCCAAAGAAAACGCTTTCGTAAAGAAAACATCTGCCTGTTTTAATCATCAGCAAAATTTAAAGAACCTTTGTACAGTTTTGTAAACATTCTGGTGTGTATGTGAACAAAAGACTCAATATGTGTTACAGTTAAGAGGGATTAAGCAGGAAAGCATTCAGGTCCACTTGACCTTGACCTCAGAATTATAAAAATGTTGGCTGAAGCAAGCTGCGCAAACCTCAAGGGAGTCTTCCCCTGGTAATGTAAAGTAATCGCAACACCAAGTAGCTTTAAGATATGCAGCTTTCTACTGAACGTCGTGGCTGGGAATGGAAAACAGATGAATCACATGAATCGAAATCACAACTTATTGCCCATAACAAGAGTCTGATGGTTTCGGATTTTTCAGGGAATTTTTCTCTCCCTTGCCAACACAGGGGGAATGATGTTCCCATGGAATCCAAACTAAGACACAAGAGGTGTGCAAAGAGAAAGTTTTTTTACTGTCATATTATACTATTAACAGGTACTATGCAGTTTACTCTAAAGGTAAATCTGAACATTTTAAGGTATTACGTTTTTGCAAAACTGGAAATTTTTACATAATAAAGAATTAGCATCAAAGAGCATGACAAAATGAGTGGTTCTGTTTTTCAGTAATGCACTGCTTTATATGTAGATTGGAGAATAACTTGGTGGGGTTTTTACCGGGTTGGGGAGTTAAGTGAATGAGTAAGCACCTACTCTTACTGTGTAGGCATTTCAAGGAATATATTGTTAATAATCATTAGCAGTGTTAACAGTGGCTCAGAATTTTAGCTTGGAGGTGTCTCCTTGTATTTTGGCATTACCACTAGCATAACAGAATTCACAGTCAGTCAACTGGCCAACTCTGCCTGCACTTTGGCATCATAAAAATGTGAGCATTTCAGAAGTAGATCATTAGTTCAAACCTCCTTTTCACTAGTAAGCAAGGTCTATGTATTGTCGCTGTTTAAAAAACAGGGTTTTAATAATCCATAAATAAATCACTGATATCTTAAGTTTTGCATTGCTTTATAAAGAGAAGAAGTTCAAAATACAGTAGTTGCAGAAAACCTAGCTGCTGAACAGAAGAAAAAAAAGTAGCATGGGGGCAGAAGAGGGAGAAGAAAAATCAACTAAAATTTTTAATAACTGCTCCTGCATTCAAAAAAGCAGAAGACACATAAATTAGGACAGACATGACATTTTCCATCTGAGATGTTAAGATACCATGTCAATGTGAAATCTACTGGTCTACCACACTAACTTTGGCTCCTAATGTGCTATCGAATCTCGCACAAATCAGTTTATTTGCTGTACTCACTGTTTTAAAAAGAATACATTCACAAACTGCAGTGACTTATGTCACATTTATTTTGACAAGTTCCAAGTTCTTCTTCATTCCTTTAGCTGACTATTCTATGTTTCAGCACTTTCAGAAATGGCATTATATCTGTTAATAACCACTTCAACTATAAAAGGAAGAGTATAAATATTAAAATAATTAAATAATCTCCAGTTAATGGAAAGCTAAGGGTTGTTAGCTGCTTCCTCAACACAGCAGGCAATTAGCAGAGCTGATAAAGTGGAAAGTGTGTATGTTTCCTGATTTCTCTACAGTAAATGGAATAGCAAGCTTTCTCATTTGGGGCTTATGCATACCCTTCTGTAACCAATTTATAACTTGCACTGCCTGACAAAATGCTGTTGTTTCAGAAAACATTACAACCCGTCTTTTCAATGCTACTATACTGAGATGCCTTATAGTCTTTTTAGTGGTTAGGATGTAGACTAAAATTGCTATGAATACTACTTCAAAAATTATTTGAGAAAACAGTCATGATTATTTCAAGGTAACAAATCTTAGGCAAACAGACTTAAAAATTTTTCAAGCAAACATAACAGTGGTCTCATGGCTCATACCTCCTGTAGCAATTTGTCCAATTTCTGCTGTAATTCAAGGAAGTATCGTGACGTGATGAGGCCCTGTTGGGATTTATCCAAACAATCTCGAGCCAGTTCTGTGATCTGATGGTGGGTAAAACTGAGGACTCCATCCGCCAGGGGAAGGACATTATCAGGAGAATAATTTGTTATGATGTCCCGAAGTCTCTCTTCCATCTGAGCTGTGGCCTACAGACAAATAGATACATGAAACATTACATCAGTTTCATACGAAACTAACAGCCTCAAAGCTTATATCTGATTCTCCAAAGTTACCGTACTGTCTAAGAAGTTACCTAGCTGGAATATGTTAACTGACTGAAAAAAAAAAGAAATTAAGCAGAAAGGCAAAGCGACAAATGACATTTCTTGATATTATCAGACCAGAAAAGTAATAGCCTTACTGTACTACTACATAGATCCTTCCCTTTGTCCCTTTGTCTGCCACAGCACTAATGGAACACCCATGACTGTAAAACTTTTAACTCCAAGTCAAAAATTTAAAAAAAGAGAACTCAGAGGTCTTATTTTGTCTGTTTCGCAAAACCTGCAGATACAACAGACCAGAATATCTTTCTTATTTTCATACAGGTTATACCACAAAAATACTTCAATGGTCAGAGTAAATTTGGTATCTCATAGCCAAACCCTCAAAACTGTGTACAAATCTTCACAATTAAAGTAAGACCATAACAAGTGTTTTTTGGAAAAGGACACCACAGGAAGGATCTGCAGATATATCAACAGATCCCGCACAAGACTCAGCAACAGAAACTGGTTTTGGTTTAGTAATTCAGTACATATTTGCCCCAACTATACAAAACAAATTGAAATTGAATGTATTGTCACTTTCCAATCAGCACAATATATTACCAGCATGATTAATTTCAAAACCAGTTCAGCAGCTTTGCCAAATCAATGTCCATTTCTCAGCAGAAGTTTTCTTTATTGTGATGTTATCTTTATAATAAGAGCTTGGTGATGCTTTGTGAAAGCTATTACAGGGTTGGATCATTAGTTCCCATAAAAAACCCCACCACTTACTCAAAAACTATGTAGCATATCAATTTAGATACTAAATATCTTAAATATAATTCATTACCTTTGGAAACCTTTCTTTGTAGACATGGTTCATCATAATTATTTCATTGTCACAGCAGGCAGGAGAACGTCCAGGGCTGTAAGGAAAACAAATTATCCCTTTAAACTTGTCTCAGCATCAACTAAAATTAGTTATTATATTTTTGTACAGTGTATTCACAACAAAAAGTCAACAGAGGCTTCACTGGAAATTCGGTAGTAGTATACTTGGGTTTCTTTCCGCTATTTCTGACCAGGCCTTTGAGATTATTTCATGTGCTTAACGTCTAACTGCTACCTATGTTACTTTCTTAGTTTATAACCACACTTCAGGATACAGACAGTTTTGCAACACTTGTAAACATCATCTTTCTCTCAGAAGAGCAACAGAGATACATTTAACTATTAACTACAGCTATGTCTGCCCCTTTGAAGGTGACATACAATCAAAATAGCAAGACCTGGCCAAGAACTCTTGTTAGCTGCAAGTGAAAAAGTTGAGGAGTCTTTTCTTAAAAAAACCAGATCACTAAAAAAATAACAACAATCTATTTTCAATCTGACCAGCAGATAAAGGCAGCAATTTCCTACAAACAATGTCGTATGTATCCTTGAGTGCCATCAACGCTGGGGCACTGTGCCTGAAAGAAAGGCATGAGATGTGCTGGAAAACAATCCGTAAAATGTACCTATGGCCTTGGCTAATCTACAAAACTGTTTTTTGCTATCATAAGCCTCACAGTCCATTACCAATTCCTTTGAAAAATCTCCCTCAGATTTTCCTCAGTTGGTGACACATCTGAAAAGACATGGAGTAGGAAAAAGACTCCACAAAGGGATGCTATTCTCTAGAAGTGACGTTATCAAAACATATACATAAGGATTTCTTGCATAAGCACAAGTGGCTTAATTTATTTCGGCAACAAATATAAGACAGTTTCCATCTGTACTCTTCGAACAAAGAAGTGGGATTTTTTCTTACTAATCATTGTGCAGTTTCATGTAGGTAAGAACCATATTTGTCATAACAGTCTACACAGATTTTAAAATAAAACAATCATGAGTTAAAATATATTGCACTAAAAACTCTTTTTAAAGAACTGAAACTATTTTTGACTTTTGGAAGAATCAATACAACAATTAGAAATATACTACTTTTTTTTTACCTTACAGTTCTTGAATATTTACCCATGCAATTCCTCTGCATTTTCCAAGCCTAAACTATTCTGATAGTTTAGAACTTATCTAGGACAAAACACATCTTAAACAACCACCACACATGAAATGTAGAGGCCTAGTCTTAGGGGAAGTTTATTTTGGTTAAAGAAAACAGATGAGCGCATATCCCCCCACGCACCCATTTGCTCTTTATAACATTTCTTTCCAGATAGTCCTAAGATATAAATACGTTTTTAATTAGTTTTGGAAATAAAGACTTAATTCTGTATCCAGTCTGAACTCTGGAAGAGAACCAGTGCTACAGTTAGATCAACAATGATAAGCTCATCAAGACAGTTGCTTTCATTAAGACCTGGCATACAATGTTAACCACTGAAGTCGGCCACGATCAAAAACTGGAGCAAGAATTTAAAGGGACTATTCATGATTTAGTCTAAGATGCGTGCTTCTTGTATTGTACGTCAGCAATTTCAAAAACAGTGAATGACCACACAATGCTCCAGATTACGTGAATTTAGATCCAACTCCTATTTCCAAACAGACAAACTCACCTGAGGCTTCGGGACCGAGGGCGCATTGCAGTGGTCCTGCACCTGTTATCACTGGCAATGCTCTCAGTGGTACAGAAATGTTTAGACAGAAAGTGTAGTTCATCAGGTGTTGGTTGGTATGGTAACTGGTGTAGCTTCTCTTGGGATGAGCAGGATGACTACAGTAGAACAGAACACAAGCTTCTATCAGAGTGAAAAAACATTTTCAAGACCATATTCAGCACCCATGAATAAAGCCACTTAATTGAAAAAATTACTGTTTCTCATGTCTGACAATCAACTCGAAGAAAATAAATAATTAGTCTCAACTTAATGAGCTAAACATAAAATATAAAAAACCCTACTTCAGTCGCAGAAGAAAGAGCTGTCACATTTCCAAAGTTCAAATTTGCTCTGTCTTATGTCAGTAACACACACCAACACATAAGAATAGTTAAAATGGAGTCTGTTGAAAATTAATTATCTGAGTAGGACAGCATGACAACCATAGAGCAGGACTTATTGCCACAACATTAACTGAAAATCTATATAATGAAGGTACTTTATTATCCATATTTGTGACATTTTTAAGCTTTGCAAAATCAAATTAAATATATAAATTCTTACTAAAAAAATTCATATGCTATTTTCCTATAAAACTGCGTGCTTCCAAACTGAACTGAAACAACTTAAAAACTTATCAAGACAGGTTCTATGGTTGACAGAAGTGAAAGGGATTACACCTAATCATCCACTTAGTATAAACTGGGAGACAGGTAGGAACTTGTAAGATCTGCCATAATAACTAGCCTAGCAAAACTGCATATATAAGGCTGCGCTAGATAAAGCAGTAAAGATAATGACACTATCATATTTTACCGCCTTTTATACAGCATCGTGGGCTACTTGAGCAACATCAAATATGTGGGGGTAGAACTTTCAAACTACTTCCCTGAACCTAAACTGGATGTCCTTGTAAAGAACACGTACACAGTTCAATGCATTAACAATTAGCCTTGCTAATCTCAACTGACGAGTGTAGGCAGAGAAATGCTATACTGTTTCTAGTACCAAAACTAGTTTTCAGGATAGTTGGCTAAGAAACAGTCTTGGATGTCTGCATGAAGCTGCCTGGTATCACGCAGACATTCCCTTTATTTTACCCGTGGAGGGGAAGAAGTCCAAAAACTTGTACATCTTTCTGGAGCTCTTCAAACTCCAGATGGCTTTTTCAAGAAAATTAGTTCCTTCTATACAGGGATCTCAATGTGCACATTATTTTTCTTATGTGTCTTCTTATACAGAACACCAAGGCCCCTGCCTGAGTGCTCTGTTATTGGAGATCAACACAAAGAGCTTCTTTCCTATATCATCACTAGTGAGGGAAATGAGTAAACTTCTGTAGTCTGTACTCATTGCCCTACATTGCTACCGTCATCAGTTAATATCCAGGCTAATAAGCAGAGAAACTAGGCAGCCTTCATAACGTCCTGGCAACTTGGGTGGTAAAGGCTGAATATATCCTACTTCCTAGGAACTCAAGAAAAGACTACTTATCACGCTAGATCTCATAAAAACAAAAAAAGAATAAAACCCACTCTGGGAAAGCTTAACCCACGCAGGACTGCTTTACGCGGGAAGTCTGCATCACATCAGAACCAGTTATAGTTAGCAAGATTGCATTACCTTTCTCTGCTGCAGGCTAAGAAGTATGTGCACTAAGAATTTATCACAGTTCACATGACAGGTAGTAGCATGTCAAATCACAGGAACTCATTTATGAAATTCAGCCTTAGCGCATTACCATGCATAATTCAGCACACAGCATAGGTAAGTGCTTTCCTATCTCACACTATGGCAGCCAGCTGCTGTTAACCTCACGGTGTATTTCCTACAGCCATGCTCCGTAAGATAAAAGATACTCCAGTAAAGGGAAATTCCCCAATACAGACCATCACAGATGGCTATCTCTACTTTTTCAGTTTCACGGAATTCTAAGAAGATTAGGAAGACAATAACTCATATCACAGTTTTCTTCATATAAGGCATCAGAGTTTAGATTCAGTAGGACTGCAGTGAGAGTCTTGCTTTTACGAACTGTCAGCTATATCAGGATCATCACAAGCACAGAGTGCATTTCCTTGGAGGTCTGAATTCTGATCTCTGTACAAATCCAAATTCTCATAGTTAAACTCTTCATAAAACATAGATGTCATGGCATTCTAGAATAGTTGCTCCAAAACCACATACGATTTCACACATTTTTAATACGCACAACCCCAGTGCACCATGGTAACAAACTGCTGTAACAGAGACACTAAATTACAGCCAGGATCAGCTAATGTAACCTTACAAGTCTCCTTACTCATCTCCTCATCCTATTTCCCCATTCAAATAAGATTCCAAGAATATAATCTATTGGCAAAATATGCAGGTGAGTATTCGCTCACTTTATCATTTTTATACGCTTGTTCTTCTAGAAGACGAACCATCATCTCAACTACATCTCAACACTGGCAAGACCACATATGACTTTACTAGAATATGACAACACCAAGAGCTACTTCTCAATTAAGAAATCTTAGCTGGAGATATTTTCATTTAATTTAAACTTTGCTACGAGAACTAGTATAAATGATACTTGCACCATTTCTAAACCCATTAGGTTCCATTAAATTGGTAATTCTGTCAATCCCTTCACTTTCAATATTATAAAAAACCCCCCATGTTAACAGGAAACGGTGAGCTACACTCACCTGGGCATAATAGTGATTACCACAGACACTTCTGCCCCTCCCTTGACCTACAGTTGCTTGTAAAGATCAAAGTTGTACTCTATTGTCATGTGTAAAAATCTGTTTCTGGTCTCCACTTGATACATCTCTGGATTAATGTGAATCTTATTTATCCAGTACTGAAAAAGGAGCGTTTTGTATGTACACTAAAGCTATTGTGTGTGAAGTGGTCAGTCACTGCCTCTAAGTTAATAAGAATTTGGATGAGGACGTTGCACAGTGTTCCATGTTATGAAATCAAATAGATGGGCACACTTTCAGTTTTCTTTTTCTGCTTCACATATACTGTCTCATGGGTAAAAAAAATCAAGTGAATAGCATTTCTACTAAGAAGCAAAGATATAGTAGCTAGATTTAAAAATCAGAGATTATTTCAAGTGCTTTTGAAGGGCTCATCAGCAGAAGATTCTTGGAAAAAAAAAAACCCAACTAACCTTGGGTAATATATGAATTCTCTACTACTGGTTTCTTCAACAAAATTTACATTTATTTATTGGAAAATGAGGTTACTTTCCACAACTCAGAAACTGTTTGTTCAATGCTAGAGAAGACAACTATTTTATTATTTATACAACGTGGTATAGTCAGGAAGGGAGAACTCAACAACAGTCTATTATAGAAATTAAGATATCTAAGTCTACAAGTGACAGTGCTATCCTTTTTCATAAGAAATGCAAAAAATATGTAAATCTATGCCACATTCCAACATGCATACAGTAGTTAGTAAATGTAAATGGAAAAGAAGTATGTGATCTAGAATTACCACTATAAATTGAAGACGTCTAAGTGTATGACTACAGAGTAAAGATTAAAACTGTGTTTTGATATGTTTCCGACATTGCTTTTCATTTCCTTTCGAACACAAGCTTGTTTCTTGTAACAACGATGGGGTTGCCATGGCAATTACTTATTTTCTGACATAACCTCCTTTTTATCAATATGTTTTAAGTGAAGAGCACACCATATTTGATCCTGTTTCAATGACAGTTATACAAACATCCACTATGTAAAGAGGTTGGCAAATTTATGTGAAACCCATCAATTTGCTTGGCAAAAGTCACATCACACAGGAAGGGAAAGCAGAGGTCAAAAAAGAACTGTTCCTCAGATACAGTGACAAGACACAAGAAATCTTTCACCCTCATTTGAAGTCAGCAAGAACTGACTTGACTTTCCACAAGCCTTTGTGGACAAAAAAAAATAGGAGTTGATCATAATATCAAATGGTCATGTTTCATCAGCATACAGGTTGTGGAATTCAGCTACTCCATAAGAGAAAACAGACCCAGGGGAAGAAAGAGCTTACTTTTATAAGTATATATATAAAATATACTTACTATAGCTTAGTTCCAAGGTTCTAAAACAATCTAGCACTTCCTTTCCAGTACAGACTTGTGCAAAATGCACAAAATTACAGATCCATATTTCTCCCACTGTGCACTGCCATGGTCCTCATCATAAGTTGGACGGTCCACGCACGGCAAGGTAGCTAATGTAAGATTGCTCTAACAGGCAAAACCTAACAAATTAGACTTATATTTATCCTATTATGTATCCCAAAGGATTCTTCTATTCTAGTTATAGTCATATAAATGCTAAATATCTAATCTATTATCATGGGCATCTGAACACCTCACTATTGCCAAAGAAAAAAGACAGGCAAATGCGTGATTCATTACATCTTAAGACAGCAGCCTAACTTAGGAGGGATGAATTGTATCATAAGCGAGGCTTCTTTCTCCTTTTATTATCAAAGCAGCCTCATTGAAGACCAAATACCTAACTCCCATATGGTTAAACTAAGGCAGTATGTCTCTCCTCCTACTGCCTCACAGATCAAAACATGTCAAACACTTACTCACTGCACACATTGCCTGAAGTTTTCATCTGTTTCAGTGGAGTAAAGCAGCTTTGTATCATGTACTGATCCAAAATATATTGATAGTAACAAAACCTATACTGCCTTCTCCTACAGGAAGCAAGCTATATTTGAGAAGATATGGCATGTATTAAAGTATCGGTCAGTACAGTGAAGTGAATACATACCGAAACAGTTGAGCTGGGTGTATTTGTACCATAGCCAGAAGAAGGGAGAGATGCCAAAGACCAGCGGCGACCATCAGTCCTGTTGTGAAACCAAGGTTAGTCAAATGAACACTGCAGCATCCTAATACAGAAACATCTGTAAGAGTATGACTGTGCAAAACTGCATTCCAAAAGCATTATACAAATAGCATTTTTAATAAGGAGTAACTTTTCACATGGGACCACAATAAACAAGCATCCAGCAAGGATGACTTAGGCTTACAGACTTTTTTTAGTGTGTTTTTCTAGTTAAAAATCTGTGACAATGAACAACCAGAAAGTGAACGATCAGTTCCACAGAACCGTCTCACTAATACATGTAGAAATGGACTGCCGTGAGTGTTCACAACTCTCACGTCTATCAGATGAAAATTAACGAGAAGTAAATTAAAAACTTGTGAACAAATGCAAACCACAATGCTCTGAACCAGAGAATAACCACCACAGTTCTTTTGAAATACAAGAGTGGTGCTTTCTTAAGTGACATCAGTACGAGATACCAGCAAACTACCAGGCTAATGTCAAATAACTGCAAAGAATGATTACATAATATTAGACATGTAAATCAGGAAAAAGAATTTTGCAACAAAAATCATGCTCATTTAAAATGAAACAAAAAAATCACAATCAAAACTAATTTCTGTTCTTCAGTGCTTGAGGTGAGCCACAGAGACAACATGGAACTTGAACATTCAAAGTGACAAACCAAAAAAACCATGGAAGTCGTGTTTGGATTTTTGAGGAGGTAACATTTACCTGTCATTTCGGTGCCCATGACTGGAGTACAATCGTACCAAATATGTTAAAAAAAGCAAAATAATACATAAATAACAAAACAGAACAAGTTTTCATTAAAAAGTTGTATATTTGGGGGAAAGAAGTGAACCTCTGTTTCACAGCTAGTACAAAGATCATCTCTCAAATCTGATTTACGCAAAAGAATAATTCCACAAAGGAGACCTGAAGTTACACCAAATCATGAACCTTCAACCTCTTGATGCAGCTCCCCTACACTTCAGGCTGTCAAAAAAACCCCTTGCTTTCCTCCATTCTAATGCCTTATTTCGTACTCCCATACATCCACCAATGAGCTACAACTCAAGTCTCTGGGACTCTGAATACATACAGCATGAAAAAAGAAACTATGCTACATAAGCAGTGTTAAAATATAAAAAGAACATGTGTGAGACGGACTGCTGACTGTATCAAAGACTGACCTCTGGAAAGAACTTCCTCCTCCTACAAAACTTTGGTTTTAATTCATTAATTCTTCTCCCTTCTCCCCTTCCCCCAGGTACACGAGCTACCTCCAGATGAATGAACAACTCGAAAAGGAGTTTTCTCTTCGTTTAGGCTCAGCTGCTTAAGCTAAGTATGTTCACAGCTGAAAGAACAAGAACTTGGAAGGTATTTAGACATGGATGAGACCCATATATTCTGCGGCTGCGAAACAGAAAGTACTTCCTTACTGAATAACTCCTATTGAACAGGGCTCCTGCATCAAACAGGAATTCTCACACAAAAGGGGCTATTGAGGGTGTAAGATGTGATATCACGAAAATTTACCTGGGAATGAAAGATGGGAGACTAGGAGGCATCCATTAGGGAAGAAGAGAAAACAAGGGTAGCAAGCCCCTACAGTATTTTCCCCTGGACTCTGATACACAGCTTGTCCCTGCCTTACAGTGCAGTCCTGTACACTTCCCAGCCGCTCTGGAATCAGGATCTGTCACCTACCTATGGGCTTGTAGATGCTGGAGCAGAAGAAGCCTAAGCAGTGGCTACCAGAGACACAGGCTAGTCCCAGGCATTGAGGATCCCATCAGATGTGGGCAGAGGAGATTGATACCCTTGCTCATGGCCAAGGGGTCTGGGGAAGGTTGCCTCCAGCCAGGCCCACAACAACCACATGGCATGGCCAGCAGCTGATGAGAAACAGCTACACTGGGATGCCGACCTTTCTCTCACAGGCGGCTTCCAAACTGTTTTATTTGCCTTGTCCTCCTTCCCTCACACTTTCTCAGCTTTCTGGTACCTTCACTGATGGGGGGGCAGTAGATAGAAAAAGAGTATCTATATACCTACAGCACCCTGCCACTGCTCCTTCAACCTGCTCTATCACACACTATCACACACACACACACACGCTGTCTTTCCCTTCCATTGTACCATCACTAAACTTATAAAACGTAGCAGAAAAGGTATGAAGTCAGAAGTCTGAGAAATGCTCTCATTACCCTTAGGTCATTCTACTACCACAATGCATCCTTTCACAGGTTTTATGAAGACAATCACAACACAAATAACAAATTCATAAGAAAATTTTACATTAAACTTCAGTGCCATTTTCATTATAAACAAGGAACAAAAATCAGTTTCCATAGAAAAGTGATCAAAAGAAGCTTCTTGAATCCCACTGAAGTGGGATTTTGAAATCACAAACTTCTTGTGTTGGCATACCTTTAATTAAAGAATTTATTTAGAGCCCATTACAAGGCTCTAAAAATGGTCAAAATCCAAACAAAATACTGGTAAATAAATTCATTTTTTCCTCCTGAATTTTAAGGTTCGCAAGAACAATCATAAACTTTCTATTGATTATGAGTAGGAAAGGAAAATTACTTTCTGCCCGCTATATTTCTAAGTAATGTTCAGTCTTTCATATCTGCTTTATTCCATTATAAGCTGTTTCTGAATTTAATAAACCTTTCCAAAAATACGCTCACAAACAAATGCTATCTATGAAGAAACGGCTCTCCTTCTTTTAAAGACATTGTCAAGGGGGAGTAGATTGAAATAAAATACTCAGCTTTCTTAAGGTGTTGTTTTAATAAGTGACTTATGGTCTTATAAAGATTGACAAGATCTACTGTCACAGATGAACTAGAGTCAGATAAAAGGAATACAGAAGTAACATTTTCTCCCCTTTGCAGGTTTTGAAAAGAATTAAGCAATTTCCTTGCACTTTTGAGAGCCTGTATGTGCTATTTAATGAACTTTCAAATGAAAGTAGTAAAACTACAGCGGCAAGGGTCATCTCTTTGCAAATGCAACAGTTATATGCCCAGCACTACTTAATTACCAAGAAAGACACAGCATTTCAACTTCATTTTTTGTGGATATACTCTTGGGTCAACACAGAAGCTCTGCCTACCCTCCCAGGCTTAGCGTTAATGAACACATTACTTGAAGTATGTTGACAAGGTGTTAAGTGATAGGGAACCGCATCGGCACAAACAAGCACTCTCCCATGGCATACTATCAGTGATGGTTACAGCTAATTTAATAATAATTTACATCATAAATCACTTCAAATTCACTTTATCTTCAAAGATTCTACCAGCCTTAATTAATCCTCACAATACTCCTATGACAGAGCTGAGTCTCTCTCAGTGGTACAGACAGTGAAATAGGTCAAGGTCCAATATTAAAGGTATGGTGATGCTAATTTCTGCTGTCAGTAAAATCAGACCTTGAACTCATGACCTCTATAATAAGGCTCTTACAAGCAACGTATTTCTTACACTGTTAAGAAAAGGAAAAAAATAGATGTGACTTAAAATTTCCCCGTATCTCAATGGATGACAAGGTAGTGTCTGAAATGGTTCCATTACAATTAAGTTATTAAAAAAATAATTATTCTTCTTTAAGGAAAAAAATGTATTACTGCATTGTATCAATCATCCACTACAACTTTGTTGCAATTGAGGTTCAGGAGAGTTTACATAAGAGGATAACACTTGTCCTCCTAAGTGGTAGACTTGACAGGTGTATTTGTATTGATTTTTTTAATATCTGGGTCCAACAACACTTCCTCTATCCAAAATGCATGCTGCATAATACAAACAACCTCTTACCTTCGTGCGAAAGAAAAGTGAGCTGAGGCACTGGGAGAGAAATTCCGAGGGCTGTCTTGAGGACTGTTTCCTGTTTGGGGGGGAAACACAGAAAAGGTATGAGGAGGGAAGAAAAAAAGAACCTAGCAGAAAACATTCAGACATACTAATCCAAGCATTTCCAGGCGGGTTACAAACTAATTTCTAAGAAAATAAAATCTGAAATAGAATCTTATTTCAACTTACATTTCACTTCTACTTGGTTTTTAGTTATTGGATTTTTAATTAACAGAAAACTCTCTACTTAAGATAGCCCTTACTTTCTCTTAATTTGAGAAAAAAACCCTGTATATTAACTTGAAAGAAATGTATTTTTAACGTCAGAAACTAGGTAGAGTTTTTAGATCACACAGAACATTTAAAAGATAGAAAGGTAATCATCAGCATGATTTAGCCCTTACACAAAGTCTCTACAGCATTTCTATAGGAGCTTTATTGCGATTTTTTTTCATTGTTCTTTTTTTGTAGCTTCAAAACAAACAAGCAGACAAATCCCACTAGATGATTTTTTCCCCCTTGGTTCTGATAGACTGAGGCATGGAAAGGCAACCACCCTCTCTGATGAGAAGAACATACTGGTATTGGAAGAAAATTTAAAGATGAAACCTAAGCAACGCCTCAAAAGAACCCCAATAAACAAACAAACAAACACTAAAGCCTAAAAATATTTGATTTAAAGTAGCACTGACACACATCTAAAAGTCAATCTTCCATTAAACAGGGAACAGACTGCATCAGCATGCTAAAGTAACGTATTTGTGGTAGATTTTTAATTTGGACATGAGATCACAACATTAAGCAAGAGATAAAAAAGCTGCTATGTAGCCAACCAACACCTTACTTTTGAGGAAAAAATTACTTCCAACAAGTGAAAAGGCCAGTACAATAGTCCTTATAAGAACTTCAACTGCCCTTGATTTCTACTCAAATTTATGAATTGACATTGCATTTATGATAGTGATGCCTTTAACGGAACCTATTAGTTCTATATAAGAAAGCGTAATCATGGAGCTATTAGGTAGCAACAACACCCACAACACCCAATTCCCCCCCTTTGGCTAAAAGCAGATGCAAGATGTTTTCTGAGTTATGTTTAAATCACATCTTCACGGCTGCTCTTCCCACGGTCCGAAGACAAGCATTCCATGCTCACTGGCCAATACCTACAACTTTTTTTCCCTGTTCAGCTATCACAGCTGAACTATATCCTTCCAATATTTCCTCCTCCCCCTCAAGCCATCAGCTTCTTCATTACCCTTCAGACACTTCTAAGGCCCTTGATAATTTCAAGGTGGAAAGAATTTTCATTCCTGGAACAGGGCAGGAGGGGGAGAAGCAGACTCTTAAGCCACACATCTGGAAAAATTTCAGTCTTTTTGGGGGGACCAAAACAATTTACTCTTGTCCTGCATGAACTACAAATATCAAATTACTGAGAGCAATAATTTGTTTAATTTTATAGCTAACTGGACTTCTTTTGTTGCTATCACAGCTTATTTAATAAAGATAAGCAAAAACCCCCATATAACGCTGTGCAGATAAAACATGGTCACAAACTTTAGCTACTGCACTAGAAAAAAATAGCTACAATTTGGTATGTGTCTTGGACTTAGGTAAAAAGAAAGAGAAGCTTCCTTAAAGTTTGGCATAAAAGCAGAGAATTAGGCTTAATGCAGTGAGACGTAAAGAGCTTCTGACAGGAAATAATTTGACAAACCAGCATATAGGGGCTTGTAAACAGTTCCCTTTCTCTGATAGCGGTTTTGAAGTTATATATGGATATATACTCATATTTAACACAGATCAAGGACATGGCTAACTATCCATCAGTTAGTCAGAATGTACATGTAAACTTGACACAGAAGCAAAAAACAGGGGAAGAACGCAGTAATTTCATAGCTATTGCAGGGGACTTAAGGAGACACAATCCTGCAAACTACCTCATTAGAATCAACAAAGACCACTTCCTAACAGACAAAACCTGAAGAAGCCAAAGTCTCACTCAGGAAAAGCATCAGATCCTGTTATTAAGAAAATCAATTTGCAAGCACAATTTCCAATAGTGGATGAGCTTTTAAAATAACAAAACTGGTAAAGCCATATAAATAATACCTGCTTATTAAATCCTCAGGGTTTATCTGTAAGTCTAAAAACTGGGAAAAACCTGGAAACAGAGAATGACAATCCAAGCCCCAGATGACTGGAGAAAAAGATACTGCTATTATGAGTTTAAGGTGTGATGTTCCAGAAAAGCAAGACAGGTTAGAAGCAGAGTTCTACATGTGACCTTCATCCATCATGGCATTCATCCACCCATCTGCAAGTCAATACCTGGGAGACTTTGAAATAAAAACCCATGCCAGTTAATTCTCTGTCCATATGTGCAGTGCTTGCTTATTAGTCAAACCCCGTTGTTCTTCGGGATCTGCTGGCTGTTGTATGTTTTAGTCCTATGGTAGCCTCTATGCTGCTGAGATTACTGTCAATGTTTCTGACCTGGTGAAGTAAACCTGACTGGTAGTCAGTCATTAGATAAGTAATTAACTCCAACATCCTCTGGGAAGCACAATGAATAGGCAATGAACATACCAAAACAATACTCTACCTCATGACAACACACAGGGTAGCTCATTTTGCAAGCAGCTATTGTTAAGAAAGCTATACAGAGACTAATTAAATTGTGATTGTTTTGTAAGTAGCTTCAAGAACTCCTGTGTCTTTGCCACAGAAGGAAGATGTTTTAAATCTTTTAAAAAGGCATATGTTACAGTCACTGTACATCATTAATGCGTTTTTAATAGCTGTCTACTTACAAAATAGAGTTTCAGATGCAATGACTTTGTTAGTACTGAGGGAGTAACAGATTAATGATAATTGTTATCCCAAATTCCTGATGGATCAAAGACAAATCCAACTTGAAGTCTTAATGTCATTGTTTGATGGTTTTATAAAACCACAGTACAACAGCAACACAGTAATACAACATAACAATGGGTCATACATTTCTCTTTGTCAGTTTACTTGGTGGGGAACCCATGTGGCATAGTGAACAATACAGAAGAAATCATCCACCCACGGTTACAGGTCTGACTTCACACCATAACAAACCATGCCAGTCAGCAGAAAACACAGCTGGGCAGCAGAAGTTTTTAATACTTCTGCAAGTGCTTTCCACTGAGGTCCACTCAGAGGTTAAGAGCTCAAGCTATTTCAAAACCTGGACACACGATGCTTCACACTAGCAACGACTTTCCCCAGCAACAGCAAGGAAGGTTTGCATGCTCCCTCTGTAAATCCATTTGTCAGGATGTTTTTGCCTGTTTTAACCACTACTTAAAATACTGGCAGTGTTACGTTTTAATGGGATTTAATTTAAAACTCAGCTGTATCTGCATGTAACTTGCCATTTACACTTTCTTCTTCTGTCCCTGAAGTAGCAGAAGATTAAATTGCTGTAACAGTTTTCCTTTACGCAAAAGGAAGACTAAATTCTTCTTTGCTTGAAATACACTGTAGTAAACCAGTAGGATTAAAGTTAAAAATCCAGGGAGACTAACTAAAAATTTGATGCACACACACAGATGCCTCCCATGTGGTTCAAAGTCTAACACAACTAAACTATACGGTGGAAACAGATTTGTTGATGTCTATACTTCAATACAGCTAGCTAACGTATATGTATCAAACAAAATTATCCAATGCAAGCAGTAAGTCCTAATGTAGTGAGAGCAGAACATAAGCAGCCAGCGCTCTAACAATGTCTGCCTAGGAATGTCTAGACAGACCTAAAAAATCCTAGAAAACAGATTACAAGTTGATCTACGACCTTCTTGGCCTTAGATTTTGCTTTAGGCAAATCACATCATGTAAGCAATCCCCTTCATACATGTATTGAATCCAACAGGAAAGGTCATGTTTGTCCTTGCCGTGTTTAGTGGACAATTTGGCAGGAACCTTCATAGCTATGGCCAGCATGTATTTCTCTTCTCATTCCATGAAGAAAATACTTCTCATTGGTTTAGATGACAACTCAGGCTTTTCAGTCTTCCTGTTGCTGAGGCAAGCAACAGTCTTTCAGCCTTAAACAGAAAGCTCTCACATTCTATCCTACCAGTCTCTTTCTCCCCATATAATCCCATCTGAACATATACGAAGAACATAAAAAAAACATAGTACTCCCAATGAAATCTAACCAGGACATTGTATCGTGGAATTAAATCTTCCCAAGTTGAAAATTACTTCCTTCATACAACTTTGGAGATTTGATTTTCAAACCTACACTAGACTAGCCTTGCAAACATCATCTGATTCAGAAAACGCAGTCAGGTCCTTCTCCAAATTCCTTATAATGGGTGTCCCAAAGCTTACAGTAAAAAATTATGACAGTGGTCCTCTAGCATTAAGTGCCACGTGTTGCTTATGTAGTTTCATACTCTTTTATTCGGTCACTTCAACATGGTCTCCTCATGCTGTTTCAGACTGGATGTCTTCCAAATTTACAACAGCTACAATAATTAGCCAATGACACTTAGAGAAGATTAAAAAGGTTTGGTCATAGAACCAACACCTGAGGACTCTAATGATAACCTCTGCTCCCACTTTATAATATTTCTCATTTTAGGAAAAATCCCATCTTAAGATGGTGTAAGATTTCCAGAAATACTCCCAACAGCTAAATCTTGTTCCCACAGCAGATAAAATTAAACAGCACCACATGTGACGATTAATCACTAGAGGTTAGTATCACCCACAGGAACAAGCTCCTGTGACTGATGAGGTGTCGACACCTGAATGCCCTGACTTGTTGAGATTATAATCATTCACTTTGCAGGCTGGGTGGTGCAGATAACCTGCCTATACAGCAGCATGCAGCCAGCTGGAAAAGCCCATTAATGACCAGGGCACCAGATGCCGTCCAAGCTGATGCTGCAACCCTTTGCTTCTCAGAATTCTGAATGTACTCACAATTCACGCAAAAATTAAAAGAATCTTTTAGCAGGTTTAACAGCTTCCAGTCCAGATAAAAAAGGCAAAGTATGTCTGAACAACTAACCAAAGACAGTTACTAAGGTCTGAACTGAAAGAAATGACCTGGTATACGTTTGCTTCTTATTTTTGTAAGAAACAGAAAGATTTTACACAGTGAATATTATTCTTGAAGGTGATATTATTCTTGAAGTCTTTTTATGATCTTTACATGTATTCATAAGGCACAGTGGGAGGCTTCAGCTGCAAAACAAAAACTGACTTTCCACCAACACAAATTACGTCCACAGGTAGCTGTAAGTCCTGCACAGAGGAAATAGACACTGCATGTATTGTATTAGTAAGTAATATGGGTAACATTTTACATACCTGATTCATACATTCTCTTTTTCCTATCCTCTTTTTAACCCTCAGTCTCAGACCACATACCTCTCTGTGTGTTATCAAGTCTTAGACTATTTACTGTTACGACTTCTTTTTAATACAGCTCACAAACCTTAATGGTTTAAAGCAAATCTGCCCCTTCTCTGACAGGTGCTACGCATGTACTGTCTGTGTGCTGCACAATACACTTACTGCTTCAGTGTGGTGTTGTCTCACTTGTCTCTCACTTTCATCCTACCACATGAATCTGAAAATGACTGAAATCATAAGACTAGCATTTAAAAATTTTATGCAAGTATTCAGTGTTTGTCCAATTCAGTTTGCATCCATAAAGTTTAACAATGGTCTCCTGTGTAGGAACAATGCTCTACTATCTCTCCAGAGCAAACAATGAAAATTGGAGGTGGGGTGTGTAATTTGCCTCAGATCTCTACAATACTTTCTCATATGGGGCAATTATCATCACCCTAAACTTGGGCCACTGGTCCTCCTCAAAGAATGTCTATCTAAACTAGAGAACAGCCTTCACTTCAGACTGTATCTGGAAGAAAAACAGGCCTACAAGGAAGAACGTTAATATAAAATGCTCCCTGAGGAATTAAGATTATATTCAAGATGCTTTTCTAAAACAGAATAATACTGATCACATCCAATCTCTTTTGGCTAACTCCAGTTCAGACTGTTATGATTACCTAGTAGCAACCAGTGCTCTTCAGGGGGTCTGAAGTAATTGCACATTGTTTCTGAAGGTGCAACTGGACCTCTAAATAATTGCTCTTCAGGTACCAAAGATGAAGTCATTTCTGAGCAAAGCCACAGATACTGGCACGAGTGCTAATGCAGCGCATTCTTAAGAGAGTTTCACCACGGGATTTATAATGTGCCTTCACACATTTTCCTTCAGCTGACACAGAGAATGGATATCACTTTTTTTCCAAAGAAAAAGTCAAGAACTCGGTCCACTTAAATAAGAGCATGTAATGGAACTATTTTCAGTAAGGGCAACGTGAAGCTCTCCACAGAGATAGCTGGACTACCCTGACAGTAGAGGCTACAGTAGTAAGATACAGTACCCTAAGATAAACACATCTAGAAAAGCATTGACAATATGAAAACAGAAGCCAAAATGGTTTTAAAAAGGCATGAGAAAATCAGGCTCATGCACAACCTATCCGTCTTTCCATTTGAATTACTCAAACCATAGCAGGTTATCTTGCAGCATACACACAGAAATAATTAAATATCATAATTTCTGGCCTAAAATGCTGTTAAGTATACATCACTATGTCCAACCATACTAAAATATGTCCCAAACATGTTGCCAAACACATTTGAAAGAGAATCACAAAACAGACTTCTACTTGAGCCAGGGCCCAGCTGAGTGACAGACGAACACGTTCAGACTCTTTATGCTCAAAATAATTCCTCTTCCTACTAAGGACTTGTAAAGCACCACCTCTCCTCGCTCCAGAACCAGAAGAAAATTCTGTGGTTTTAACAGGGTTCCTGAGGTTCCCAAGGAAAGGGAAAGTAAGACAGGGCCTACACCACATACAGTAAAGGAGAACTCTCAGAGCCCTCATCTTCACCAGTGCTTTTGATATTTTTTAAAGACTCACAGAAGCATCTTAAGCTTCTTCTAAACAGGGAAATTCGGTAATGAGGAAAAACACAACAGGAAAAAGCGGAAAAAGAATAGCTCTCAATGCATGTCTAAAGATGCTTAGAATATTAAATAGGACTAAAGAAGCTACGAAAGATTACAGGCTAGATTTGCTGCAACCTCTTTCTCCTACAGTTATGAGGGCTGCTGCACAGAACTGAGTGAGAAAAGAAGCCATCACAAGGTGTGATATGAAGGAGCTAAATGTTTCTAAAGACATGTGGGCTTGAAAGAGTCCTCAATGGCTCAAGATCTCAGCTCTATCACCAGTTAGACTCAGCCCCTTGAAAGGCAGACTCAAGAATCAGTCTTTTCCTTTGGACGGCTTCTCACCATAATACAGGATTTATGAATCAAGAAATCTATATGGAATGATAAGTAATTTTTGCTATTACAAATGGTGGAAAGAATAGTAGTGGAAAAGAGGATTTGCCTGTTTTCCTTTCCTCATATAGACATTTTAAGCATTTAATCATAGCAGTAGCAGATATAAAATCACCTGCATGAGCTGAGAGCGGTGAATGAGGCCGAGGCAGACCTGGAGACTGGCCATTGCCCATCAAACTCTTCCTGTTGCTTGTTCTACAGCTGTGGAGAAAAAGAGAGGAAAGAAGGCATTAGCATCAGAAATACAGCACGTACCACATATGGACATTTTGAGATTTTATTACTTTGTTCCTTCACTTCCCAGTCTCCTATTAAAAATCAGAGTTATTGTTGTTTTTGTAGGCATGTCCAGGAAGTCTGCAATAATACCGGATAACGGCAAAGACAGCAGTTTCCAAAGAAAATGCACCATGGATACTTTTCAGTCTTGCACGTTTGCTGTTCTATGCAAAAGACCAGCATTCCCCTGTAGAGCCATTTACAAAATGTTCTTCCTTAACTGCAGCTTGTTTCTCTGCCATATCATTTTTATAATTTTTAAAAATATACAAGCACAGTATGAAGAAGCCTCATGTTTAGAATCACCACTCAACGACTAAATCCATTTCTGTTGCATGAACTGTAGCTCTAAATCACATGCCACAAGGAACAATGATTTATCAATCTGAGAATGATACAATAATTATAAATCTAATTATTAAGATAAATATCACATCTGTGCCTTTTGTCAATGGAACAGATGATGCCTAAGATGATGAATGCATTTTTTTACTCATACATTTTTCATCTGCAAAGCCACTAATTTCCCATATCATAAGATCATTAGGCAAGATAAATAGTAAATTAACACATCTAATAAACTTGGGAAAGAAGAAATTTTTCTTTAAAAGATCACAGAGTTTTAAAATATTTGTTTGTAGATGTGGGTTTTTTTTTTTCTCTTTCCACTATAATGAATACTCTCACAAACATATATCCACAACACTGCAAACATAATGCACAATGAGAATAGTACGTTAAGTGCGTACGCTAATGTTCATGGTACTGCAATCAGAATTTCAGAATTTTCTTCTGTAAAGACTAAATTCAAAACCACTAAAGGCGGAAAAATTCATACATAAAACCATTTCATCAACACAGCAGGTTCCAATGGACGCAGATTTAGACCATATTTGTATATGTCTCCAAAGACAAATTTTGTAACATTATGATCTCTATATGAGAGACAGAAAGCATGACTGATCCGTCTTGACACAGTGTAAGTTGAATAAAACGCAAAAGAAAGGATGGAGTTTAATAGCATAAACACCTAAATAAAATAGATTCAAAAGTAATCCAAAGTGATACTGAAAAGAAGAAAAATAAAAAAGAAAAGAAAAGGCAGAGGAAATGCTGACTATGTAAGCAGCATAGAAGACACCTGCAATATGCAAAAAAAAATCAGACACTGAGACCAGTGTTTTTAGAAATCCGTCTAGAATAAGCTCAGCTCTCTACAAGTGTTTTTAACATATTCAGCACTTAATCTACTTTATAAATGATGGAACTTGCGCAAATATTCCATATTTCATTGGACAACAATTTTCAAGTTGAAAACTGACCTTTAAAGGTCATGCAGTCCAACACCCTGCAATGAGGAGGGACATCCTTCCCTAGATCAGGCTGCTCAAGAGTCCCATCCAACCGGTTCTTGAATGCTTCCAGGGATGGGTTTTTTACAACCTGTCTGGGCAACTTGTTCCAGTGTTTCACCACTGTTACCGTAAAAGTTTTTTTCCTTATATCTAACTCTAAATCTCTCTTATAGTTTAAAAATATCACCTCTTGTCCTATTGCAACCCATCCTGCCAAAGCGTTTGTCCCCATCTTTCTTGTAGGCCCCATTAAATACTGAAAGGCTGCAATAAGGTTTCCCCAGAGCCTTGTCTTCTATAGGCTGAACAACCCAAACTCTCTCAGCCTTCCGTCATAAAAGAGGTGCTCCAACTATCTGATCCTTTCTGTGGCCCTCCTCTGGATCCACTTCCAACAGGTTCAAATTCTTCCTCTTGGCTTTATGCTATGTAATTGTATTTTTGGCAACTTCTCTTGTATTATACTACAGTAAGCCTCACTTTATCTGCTGCACTTGTTTTAAAAAGCTTGAGTAACTGTTCCTCTGCAATTCTCCAATCTAAAATGGAACTCAATAGAGGCTTTGGTAATTAGATATTCATTAAAGGGCATGTAGATTGCATCTATCCACAATATGAATACTACTTTCTAGGAAGCCTCCAGTGATTTTGCTATAATGATGACTCTAGATACAGGTTTATCAGTATCCTTTCCCTTATCTGCAGAAGCTGAGTTTTATTACCTTTTACAGAATTTCCTATGTAAATTAATGACTGCTTGTATTCACTTTTACATTAGAACTCAAACTTGACATTCCTTAGGTGAAGTATTTCACAAATCATTATCAAAGACATCTAATTCAAGTTACCTTCATTTTTTGGGGAGTTATTTTTAAGAGTTACTTGTAGGGAGTAAGATGGCATTACCTTTAATATCAAGACTTTATGCAATGAAAAGACTTTCTATCAAATGTCATTTAAAAAAAAATCTTTGCTATTTGCTCAGACATGGCTGCAGTTGTATGGAGAATTTATCATTTATCACACTTAAATGAAATGTTTAATTGAGAAACAGAAAATAAAAAAATGATGTCTCATCTATTTGTCATACCAGTAAGGTAAGATGCAAATCACTCGATGAAAGGACAAATCCACCCTAAAGCTCTCACTGTCGGTTCTGTTTCACAAAGGTTTTGAAATAATGTTATTCATTCCTTATAATCTCTGAAACACAATTCCTTCCCTAAAATAATGCTATTACAGAAGAGGCTCTTTGTGGGTGAAAAAAAAAAGAGTCTTCAGGGAACCCTGAAGGATGATCTAAACTGCTAGAACACCATAAATGGGAAGCAGGGTCACACTGAGGAAGTATCAAAGCATAACTCACTGAGCTGTATTTAGCTTCAACACAGCAATCTTCTATACACCAAAATCTCAGAAGTTAAAGCCATTCTGCAGACAAAACTGTTTTTCCTAGATCTCTCAACAAATAACTCTCTTCTTCTATCATTGTCATAAAACTATCCTTTTCCCATTCAAATCTGACAAGACAAACCAACTGATAAGAGGCAGTCATGAAAGAAAGCCTCTGTCTGCAGGAAAGTTATAGCAGTGCAGGAACGGTCTACAGGGATTGTAACTTAGGGAAACATAAACCTTGGTAAACACAAAGCGCTATACCCTCAAAAAGCAGTTCTCTAAGTCTTGCATTTCATGTTGTGATCAGGTTGCATGGCACAGAGAAGAGGCTTGCAAGCCAGGCAGCAAATATGACACAGGGTTTAGATCACTGGAAAAAAGGAGGAAGGAGAAGAAAGTAGGGAAGAACAAAAGAAAAAATGAGTCCTGTTCAACAGTAATTAAGTTTTGAGGTGCACTCAAAACTGGAATAATTAGTTCACACTTATAGCCCTTTATCTTCTGCTCTGCCCCAAAAGGTCCTTACTGGATGTTAGTCCATCGCCCGCAGCTTGAAGTGGCATTACACCATATCAGCAGTGCCCTTGACTACTGGCGCTATTCCTTGCCTTGGAATACAATTCACAATTTCCTATTTGGTTTCCAGTTTCCCCACAGACAGGTTCTGCTCTCTATCACTGCTCTCTATCACTGATGCTCCTGCCCACTCACACCTCTCCTCCCCATCCTGACTTCTCACCATGTCTCACTGCTGGGGAATTCCTCCTTCATCCCAGCCCCAGTGTCAGAACCAACACACTAACCTCCAAATCACTTCTCCTACAGCTGCTACAGATGACCAACGCTTCCCCTGAGAAATACTCAGGATAAAACAAATAGAGGACACTATACAAAGTGCTTTATGCTCAACTTTGTTAAACACAAACCAAGAGTGAACTAGAGCTGCTAAATCCAGTTGCATGAAGCTTGACTACCCTGCTCCTAGCCACAATTCTACCCATAACAGGTAAAAGCTGTCTGGTGAAGAGATGATGGAAATTGCTAGACTGAAACGAGAAAAGTACAAGACAAATGTACTAATGTGGCCATTAAAACAGAGCTACACTCCACAAACTCTTGGAAACACTAAATAGTATGAAACGTTGAAGCATAAATCCAGTTCTTCTAGGACAGACAGCACTTCATCTAAGAGCTGAAACATTAAATGCAGGCTTCCTGACAGGGTAAACAAGAAATGGTAAAAATTGCAAGATGTATGCACTGAAATGGAATTTTCTTCCTCAGAACAAGAGCTAATATGTGAGCAAATTACTGGCAGTAAAGGTTAATTGCTTATTTTCCAAAAAAAAAAAAGGGAAAGAAGGCTATATTGACAGAGATTACCACTTGCAATGCTTTTCGTGGGAAATCTGGCATCTGCTTTAGTCATTTATAACTATTTCATTTCAACATCCTCAATTATTAATATTTACACTTGTAATGAAGACAGATTTGGACTGTAAGCTATTATGACAGTTCAACACCTTTCACACATTATGCTGAGCACTACTCCACAACACAGCTTCTTAATTTTGCAGCAGTTCATACAATGCTTTCTTTAGCTGAAGGTAAAGACTACAAGGGGACTCCTCCAATTTTAAGAGAGGCTGCAAAAAAGCCTTTTTAACTGCTAATGTAAGTGCAGAGAAATTAAACTATTGCCGTACACAGAATGCAAAACCTGGCCATGTAGACACAAGGCAGACTAATGATGCAAGACCAGTACTCCCATAAAGCCTCTCAGAATAGAAAAGGTGATAATAACATCTCTGGTGTTAAAATTGCATAGCTGAAAACTACCTCAGGAGGAACATGCTGTCCCTAGCATGTAGTCACTTTGTTTATACAGGACAGTCAAATTTACCTTATATTTCA
The DNA here is from genome assembly GCA_033558235.1 of Neomorphus geoffroyi. Taxonomy (NCBI): domain Eukaryota; kingdom Metazoa; phylum Chordata; class Aves; order Cuculiformes; family Neomorphidae; genus Neomorphus; species Neomorphus geoffroyi. The sequence goes on along the minus strand of JAUMJM010000048.1, from coordinate 16,465,925 downwards.
GTTATATTTAACTTGTTATGAAGCTAGCTAACGTATGACTTCATAGTTAGCCATCATCTTCATACGCAGCAAAATGGAAGAGTCAACAGTGCACACAGTACCGACTTACAAAAAATGAAAACATTCAGAGTGAGGAATTTAGATTGTTTTGTTCTGAAGTTTCTGTATTATTTTGTTTTTAAAGAAAAAAGAAAACTTTTACACTAAAAAGCAGTTTGGTATTTCCAAGCTCTCCAGAGACCAGGCAAGTTCTGTGGGATATTAACTCCACTGAATGCAAAAACTAGCTCTCATGAAGAGATGAGGCACACTGATACTGTGAGCTTCCTTGTCAAAAGGTGCCTTTAAGCTTGTATTTGATTAAGCATCTTCTGTTCTAATAAGTCAAAATAACACGAGCTGCAGTTAATGGTAGTTCCACACCTAGATCTCTTTATAAAAGAAAACTATCATCAAACAATGATGTTCCTCTTTGAATACTGTGGAATTAGGGTTACATGAACAAGATCCACAGGCTTGATTCAGTGCTGCCCTGTTCTACCTTACAGCTAAGAGAGACTGAAGAGTAAGGAAGTAAAGGCTTACAATTTTGAGAGATATTTCCTAGACTGAAGTAGGTAAATTCTCAAGATGCTACAATCATTGAGAAATACACAAACCACCTGAATGTGAGTAAAATCCGCTATTAGAAAGAGCCAGAATTTTCCTTTTGTTCTTTTAATGACTTTCAGTGTTCCACACTCATATTCATTTATTATCACCTGGCATTATTTTCTGACATATTATTACTCAACCATATGTCTCCATATGCACTCTCCAAATTTGTTGCACGCATATAAATATGTATATAGGCAGATACACGTATACGTTCATACTTGTATAATACATACATATATTTACACGAATATATATATACACATAATACTTTTTAAAACATTACACTTACAGCCAAATATTCTGTATTTTATAGAGCCCACCCTCCGTAGGAATTATTCCAAATCAGTTTTTAATGAGCTGGAAAAAAACTAAGGGTCTTAGGATTTAAATTTTAACTGTTGTAAAGCAGGAATTCAGATTTTAGTCTTTTGTATTTAGGTTTAGTTAACCTAAAGGAGGCCAGTTTTAGTCTAAAGAAATTAGTACTATCGAAACATAATGAACATAATATCAAAACATAATGTGCTTCATCCCAAGATGAAGCACACAAGCTGCTGGCCATTCCAGTCTGGCAATCTGTCCCGAATCTCTGCAACACTACAGTGAGCACTTCAGTTCTGGCCACTGGCCAGGTGTGCGTAGATGGTAAAGCTAAGGGTCCTCTCTAGGTACTCACATGTTTGTGGTCCAACACCTTATTCCCTGCCATTTCTACCACCTGCCAGCACACCACCATGCCACCAGAACTTTCTTCAGCCACACAAAAGAGAAGACCCCAGTCTTTTTCTTCATCAGAGAAAATAAAACTTATAATGCAACCAACCAGACACATGACACCCTCTGCATGGACTGCCTGAAGGGTTCAAATGAAGGTTCCAAGGCAGCATCATTGCAAAAATATCAGCCAAGAAAAATCAATGATCACAAAAATATCTGTCAAATCTCTGCCATTCAGACCCAAAGAAGACTGTAGCAAAGACAGACTTTTTATGCTGTACAAGGCTTCTCAATTTCGATTCCTTCAGTGTATTACAAAACAAATAAACAGGTTCTTCATTAAGCTTTCTCAAACGTACTTGCTGGTTAGATACATGTTCAACTCCAGTGACTGTTCTCACTTTTAGTCTACACAATTTTGATTCACAATTCTTCTCACAGAGGAGAAAACCCAGTAGAGCTTAAAGAAATCTGAATTTCTTCTACAGAACTAAAATGGTGTATTTCGATCTGTTCTGTTCCTTCCTAAAACAACTGATTACATTTGAACACGTTATAGAGATAAATATTTTATTATAGAAGTACTAAGCTACGTACTAACCCCACAGTTACGCAATAGTCACAAAATAGCAACATACATGACACAGTCATGCACACAAAGTGGGCAGGCAGTGGAAAGCAAACAAAAAGACACTCAGGATCATAAACCAGCCCACTGTGTGATTTTTGCTTTATTATCCAAAACCTGTAGTTTTCACATTGTCATATAATACAACCTATTGAGAACAGCTGATGGGATCATTTCAATCTAGCTGCTTCTTGAATTTCTTTTCTAACCTTATTTGTTTCTGGGAAGGGACATAAACCAAGTTATTAGGTGAACAGAGCATTTGCTATCATACTGAGCTATCCAACCAAATTGCTTAATGCACAAATATTACTCTTCCAAAACATAAAGATTAGTAACGGAAGCAGAGGAAATAATACAAAGGGCTGGCCAAAATCATCACTACGCATGAGTATCTTTACGTAATTCAAGCAATGAAAAAAAATGACAGAAATGCCTCTCTGAAAAAAAAAATAACCAGCGGCCGCCACAGTCACAGGTTTATAATATTTAACAAGCACTAAAAAAAACCCAACCAAACAAAAAAAAGATGTCATACATCACACCCATGAAGATCAAAGCATCGATATTTCGGAGATGTTAAGCAAATGAAGTAATGCCTTGACTTGCACAGTAGATAACCCTGCAGAAACTATTTGCATTAGACAGGAAACGCACAGGCTGGAGGTTTTAAACACAGGTCTTACTGTGCTTTTGGCCATCCTCAGCAGTTTCACATTAACCCACATCACTCTACATTTTGACTCCACAAGCTCCCAGTGCATCTGCTGGGATAAGACAACATAGTCAGACACTTCTTATCGTGTTGTGGTGGTCAGGTTGGGGGCAGGATGTTTCTCACTCTGCCCCCTTGCTCACTGTTAAGACCCTGGGGGAGCGTGGGGAGCAGAGGGAGGTGAACCAGAGCTGCTGGATGCAATTCACTGCTGCTGCTCCCTCAAAGTCAGGCTGGAGTGCCATCTGTCAGGCTGTTGCACAGACACTGTCACAGGCGGTGCCTGCCGCTGGCTCTATACCCAGTTTGGGAGCAAGGCCAGTGCCCTATGGCTGCTGCAGCTCGCAACACCACCAGAAAGTCAGACTCGAGCAAGCAGGTAGCTGGGAAATCTCCTCCCCACTCTTACACCCCAGGCTGAAATTAAGGTACAGAGCAAGAGCCTTTTCCACACTTACACTGAACGGAGCAGCCCATCTACTGGCAATTTTTACCCAGTCCAGTGCTTAAAAAAAAACCCCAACAAAGCCAATAAACAAAAGGGTCCTTCCAGCCATATCTCCTTTGAACAACATCTATCCGGGCTTGAGGACTAACCGCAGCCAGCTGCCCAGGCCATTTCAGTACTGCAAGGGAGCCAAGCACATACCCTGAGCTTTCTGTAACTCCAGTTGAAACTGAGGCCAGCATAGTTCAAAATTAAGATAAAACATGGGAGTGCCTCCAAACTACAGACGGAAGACCTGTTTATCCAGATACCTACCACAGTGAAACCCTCTCCACCTTCTCCCCAGCTTTCTCACTGTTTTCCATTTAGACCTACTGCCTCCTGGCTTTCATTGACTCTTTCCTTGCCGACTGTTTGTTCCAACAACCACAGCTTTGAGTACCACTGTTCATAACTCACCATATATAATGGAATTAGTGAGCCAGGATTATAAGCCAGACAGACCTCCTCACAGCTCGTATGGACAGTAGCTTTAGGGAGTGCTTCTCTTGGCCAGAAAAGTGTGCATGGTGTCAATCTCAAAGTCTCAAAGGGTTAAAGTCTGCCCCAGTCTGAAACTACCACGTGGTTACATATGTGGCCAGCCTACAAAGTCTGGTGTATCAGTAGATGCCTCAGAAATGACAGAGCCATTTCCAGCTGGGGGAAGGAAAGAGGAAACAATTTAGCCTGCTTCTTGCTATAGAAGCACTTCATCTCCATTTCAAACTCCCTGATCTGTTTACACCCATGGAAATAATTTGTGCCAATGCTACATTCGTACATAAAGAATCAGAGGCTTATTAAAATAAAAGTCTACACAGTATGCTTTAACACATGAAACACTGTCTACTCTGCACTGCACTCTAAAGACTCTACCCATGAGAAAAGCCATTAAAAGACAAGCTCCTAGAAATATTTGTCCCTACATTATTTCACGATAATTTAGGTCAGTTTTGCGCTGGGTTTTTTAGGGCCCTTCCTGCCCCCTGCCCCTTCCTAATAGTCATGAAGTAGTACAACTAAATTAATCATATCTTAAAATTCAAGGGTAGGAAATTGGGAGCTGCCTGAAGTAGAGAGATTCTACATTATTTTACAGGGTTTCATTTTTCAAACCCAGTAGTACTCCTCTAGTTTAACCCCTAAAAAATATATATTTATACCTGACCCCTTTCTCTTATAATTAAATAGTAACAATTCATTTTTACGCAAAAGAGCAGCGAGTCCAGACTGGAATCGTTCTTTCCTGCCTTGCTAAATTTGGTAGCTCTCAACCTCTAGTAACTGAGGGAGAATATGATGATTAAATGTGTCAGTTTTAGCAAATACTACCAAAGACTCAAGTGGTGAAGGGGTATTAAAATGCCAAAGCAATGCACTCGACTGAAGAAAAACTAAACTCCCAGATCAATCCTGCTAGGAATAAGAAGTGCTAGAATATTTTTTTATTCCTACTTGGGCAAAACATTGAAGCTAGAAGATCCTATTTTCTGACTGAAAAGTAAAGTACTTACAGACTAACTGCTAAATAACAATTGTACAAATTATAGTTTGTATTGGATCTTAAAATCTTCTGAATATTCCCAGTTCGTTGTTGAGGCACATTCCTGGGATACTTCTGCCATCTGAAAGGACTCAGCCTCCACCACTTGAAAAATCACTCGTGGAATAAGAAGGTTGATGAGTACCAATACAGCAAACTTTGACACCTCTAGCACTGAAAATCCTTGTTCAATAAACTTCACACCTTTAAGAGAAACACATAATTAGATGACAGCCTATACACTGATAGGCATAAGCAGGGTTCACCTGTAACCACCAAAATGACTGTTAATCCCACCTAAACCCATAAGGCCTGTCACCACTTAAGAAGCAATGCTTCACACGTTTTTTTTAAACACAAGCAGGGTCACTCGGTGCTTCCTCTGAAGGTTCGTCTTCCAGGTCTTCCCTCTCATGTGCTCCTGCCCAACTGCTGGGACCACTGCTGGGATCTTTAAAATTTATTTGGAATTATGGTGAGATAGTAAAGCTGCACAAGCTACCACCTCAAGGAACTTAGTTTAGCTGAAAGCTTCTGGAATTAGTTTCCAAACAAAAACAAAATCAGACTTCCTTTTGTTGAAAGGGGCTGGGGAGAGGGACAGGTGAGAAAAAAGAGGGAAAATCGGGGAATAGCTTTCAAGTATGTTAGTCTCCAGCAGACACACTCTCCAAAGTGAGAGCAGAAAGTCCTGAGCACTGCCCATTATTTAATCCCTTGAGAAGCAGAAGTGAGGATACACATCCATAGACCGGAAAGCATTGCAATGATGAAGCACACTTATCTGCTGAGCATTTGACACGAGGGAAATGAACTTCACCCCTTCAACAGCACTTTGGCATTAACTGCAGAGGTGTATCTCTCCTTTCCTCTTACATATATGAAATTTGCTAAAAATTTGCAACAAATGCCCAATTTTAACTAAGGAATGTGCGATAAGTTTGCACTCTTTCTTTAAAGAAAATAGTGCAAATAACAGGAAAATAATCCCGTTCCTTTTTATTTCTGAATGTTTAAAAGAGGAAATGGACAATATAATATAACTAGAAGATCACACCTGTACAAGTAATAAATATTTTGCAATTAATAGTCTGTACTGTCATTTGCTTGGATGTAAGTAGTCAGTAGTGCTTAAGCTGTTAATAGTCTGGAATTAAGGAAATAAAGAAAACACTTAAAAAAATAAAAATAATTATTTCATACAAAATACAGGAGTTTGAAAACTATGCCCTTCACTGGCCTGAATACGAACAATTAATGGGAAGCATTCAACCTGAAAAATACATCTGTTCCTGTGAGACCTTTGGCAGCACCATCAGTGCCCCACATTCAAGCATGCACACATTGACTGGAGTTTAGAAATTCAGTTCGCAAACAAAAGGCCCTCTCTCTTCACCAAGACCCACATTCTCCTTCCTTTCCACTGTCAAGCTGACCACCAGATTTTTAATTAAATCATAATGAAGCAACTAGAAACATTATCTTCCCAGGAGGACAAAAAAAATAATCCTTTCACTGCATCCATTCAGCTGTCACTGTCTAAGGAACCTGCTGAAGAGGGCATCAATTAATGCCAGCCACGGCAACTTCCACGAAGAGGCTGCTTGTTTAGTAGGAACCGGCAGTCTGCAAAGTCATGCTGAAGTGTAAGCAATTGAACACTCCATGGTTGTAACGTTAAGACATTACTGGACACATATGTGAAGCCAGCAAAGCATCATTCCCCATCAGTCATACGGGGCTATGGCAAATGAGTCTTTTTGCCCCTTGAGCTCCTTAACACAGCTACACTCCTTTAATGGCAAAATAATAACCAGCATAAAAACACTGTATGTCTGGTCTTTTATTTTTCCAGATGAAAACTGAGCTTTACGTATTTGATACAAATGCTGACTATTATTTTTGTATTTCACAAAGCTTCATGAGAAATTTAACAGAAAAATATTAAATATCTGCTGGTACATAGCTGGCACCATTTACAAAACCACAGGAATTACACCAGTCACTTCTTCCCACCACAATAGATACACAGTATCTACACTTAAGACTTAGCTGTGTATCTATACTGGTATAGTTACACAATTACATTCTCCCTTCTACAGATGTAGTCACACCATAGGGTAGAAGTCTTTTACTGATTCAGATTTTCCCAGATGGAACTAAGAATGAACCATGAGAATACAAACTGTCCTTTTCAACTGTAATTGTGTACTTACAAAGCTAGGTCAGCAAAATTAACTGACTAGCTGTAGCTCAAATAATTGCCCCAGTATAAAACCCAGGGCGTAGATTAGGTCTGGGAGCAAACTTCGGCTCCACATAGCAGTGCACCTACTGAGGAAGGCAATCTATTACACATGCAGATCACACTGCTTTGCTGCAAAGTCACAGTGAGGTAATTGGAAACATCTGAATAATCTCCAGTGAAGCAATTCAAAGATCTCCAGGCACAGTCATCAGCAGGGATGACAACACAAGGCTTCTGACATCCACTTGCTCTCTTTATTTTTCTTTCGGTAATGCCTAATCATCAAGCACCACACAAGCCAGGAAAGATCAGATGATTTACGTGTTTCAGTTTGCTGCCACAGACCTGGCATTTACACATACATGCACATTCATACTATTAAAAATAGTATAGTGCAGTATTAAAAAAAGTTCCAGTGGCGTACATTTCAAGCAACTGGATTACTCACAGTGAAGTCAGAACAAATTATCTAGGCCGTCCCAAGTAAACAGTGATAAAGCATTCATGTTATGCCACCGAATGTTCCTTCCTCCCTGACATGCTGTGTCAGTTTAATGATCTGCATACACAAATGTCTGAACCAGAAATACTGCACAACTTTAGAATCCCTTGAGTCTATCCTAGGTCTTCTGGAGATCAAAACACAGTAGTGCTAGGTTGGAATCTCTGACAAAGCTCTAAGAGGAGATGACGTTACCCAGGGAGTGAGAAACTTTTCTTTTCTGTAATGTCATATTTCAAGCTCTTTCCCACCATCAGTGACCCAGCACAACTATAATACAATCTGACCTTCAAATTTATTCAAGTGGTTAACATCTAATGAAAAAACTGCTGAGTTGAATTCGAAAATGAGTAGCATTTTCCTAGCAAATGAAAATCAGTATGTATTCAACATTCCAAGTAGAGTTCTAACAAAACTTAATGCACCTCCAGGAACTAATCTGGTCCTAATCTGGAACTAATCTGGAACTAATCTGGAACTAATCTGGAACTAAATACATCCATACTTGATTCTCACCAAGATTCCTTCCTGTGAGTAAAGTTTTACAGAAACTTGAAATTTCTAGACCAAGTACGCTTGATTTCTCATTTATAATTGTCCTGATCCCTTCTGCAGCATATAACACCCTATTTTCTCATAAAAACCCAAGAACATTGGAACAAGGCAAAATGACAATTTAAAATTAACTTTCTTCTCTAGTATTCTTTTCTATATTAGAATTAAATCTATACAGTGATACAGCGTCCCACAAGAACACAGAGAAAAGACTAAGTCCATCGTAAACATACGAGTACACAAGCAATTTATGAAAACAAATTTTGCATGTACTTTGCCCTGTAAAAATATCCATATGAGGAAAGGAGTATTTTACTACCAAAGTAATGCAGTAATTGCTCACAAAAAGAAGTAGGTCACAGAGGATTCATGAAAGCAAACGCCAGTGACTCAGCGAAGAAGAAAGAAGAAAAGGAAGAAAACAAGTGCAAGGATATGATTTATAGTGTGCAAATAGCTATGAGCTAATACTGTGAAGAGAAATAATTTCACAACAAAGATTTATTTAATTCACCCTGGTGTGTCAAGAATGAAGTATCATAAAATGACTATTAATGCAACATCCACTGCAGAGACAAAAAAATGCAAGCAGTGATAATTATAGTTAGCATTTTAATTTTGAAGACATCAGTTAACCTACTGTCCGAAGCCATGAAAGCCCATAACCTACCTCACGCAACAGCAGCAACACCTGTAGGTGCCAGATCTAGCAGTGCAGCTGGAAGCAACAAGAACAACCTGAGATGCTAAAAGAAATACTGCCTGAAACTATGCAACACAGGATGGTGTATGTCTGTATTAAAACTAAACTGTTTAAACAATATCTGCTCAAATACAAGCAGGATGGCAGGCAAACTAAAGGAGAGGAAACTGGAATGCGGTGTCAAGTGTTGTAACTGTATTATGTAGTTCATGCTGTTGACTGTTCAAGTTCTTGCTTCTGTATTCATACAATGACTTGAGAACTCAAAGTTTTCAGTGTTTGAAGGTACTGTTTTTTGGTTTTTTTGCTTTAGAGTTTTTAAATATCTAAAACCAGACGCAAATTAACTTTTACACATGAACATTTCTGCATTAGAAAAGGAAGTGCTAAAATCTATACAGCAGTAATGAATTCCAAGTGAAAGTAATGCTGGCTTGGATGCACATAACAAAGCTGAACAATGAAATTCACGGTACAGTCTTTTTTTACACATTGATCCCTGGAGGAATTACACTACTACACCGTTTAAAAAAATCTGTCCTGCAAAAACAGATCTGGCTTTTTACCTTCAGTTGCAACTCCACCTTGAAGAATCAATGTCTGGGACAGCAGAAACATGATGGTGGAAAGAGTAAGTCGCAAAGAGAATGTATGTCAAAGTTGTCACAAGGAGAATTGGAACTCTGCTACAACAGGTGATGTTACCTAAGTCTTCATTGGTTATAAATTTTTAATAACACAAAATCCGTTATCTCAGACATGAGATACACTTACAAGAAAATCAGAAAAAATCTCCCTTTTTTTTGCTTTCATGGATCACATCTATGTTGAATTAGAATTTGTGCCTATGACTTATGCTGGATGTAGACCTAAGAAACATTAAAATTGTTATTAAAACATTATAATGAGATTCATAACGAGCAAATTTTCCCCTTTCCTCAAGTGTGTCTTGAAGTACTACCATATCACTGTATATTCCTCAAATTCTCTAAGACTATGCTAGCAATTAACTCCTACATGGACAAGCTAAAACCAAGACCACCCACACAGTTCTGTAAGCTGTACTGCCAGGAGTTTACACCATCACCATTGTTATTCTGAGCTTCACACCAGCAATTCTACCACAGAAAGCACTCTTGCAGCCTATCAGTCATCTTAAGTAGTGTGGATGAAAGTTGAATCTACAGTTTAAAATGAATTCAGTAATTTTAACACACAACTACTTGCTTTCGCACAACTTCCAAATACTGTCCATTTGATGTAATGAAGACAGATTCAAGTGGAACACAGGCTGCAACCATAGCATTCTCTAGTCTCCTAACCTCAGTAGTAACAAAGAATATGCTGAGACTATGAACATTCATCCTTCATTTTCTGTATTTCAAAAAAAAAAAGAGGCCTCAAACTTCCAATTCGATTCAGTGATTTAATCAAACACTAGACTTTCAGTCAACATAAGCTCTATCTCAGCTTTTCAAATAATTATTACAACAAATGACCTCAAACAGACTAAGTTCAGCTTGAAAGCCAAATGTAGGTATATATCTGAAAGACAAAATAATGTCAGCAAAAGCCACCTCCCCAAATGTCTTGAATATAAAAGTAGAGATATTGACTGGGACTATCCTTTCTTCAAATTTTAACTGCAAAAATTGCCACTACCCATATAAACAGGTTTTACTTTTGAAGACGAAGTATTCACACAAATCAATGTTAACATAATCACGTGCTTTTAATCATCTCCCTTCTACAAATGCACAACTAAACATTAAATCAAAATGATTTTTCAGTCTTTCAAAACCTCGAGAAAGTCTGTGCAGGTAATAGTGGCACGCAGTTTAGCAGGGCTGGACAATTAGTTTGATGTACATATGGGTGTGTGGCCCATTAAAAAGTGACTGATTGTTTTCTCAACCTAGCCTAAATTGATTACAGAGCTCTGACATGTTTTTATGGAGATGTATAATCTCTTGCCTCATTATGACTAGCATAAATTTAGCTGATACAGGAAAGTAGGGACAATGCAATTTTAAAAAGTGACCAATTAAAAAAAAAAAAAATACTGTAATTGGTGAACTGGCATTCAACAATTCATGTTTCCTCCCACAATTTGATGAAAAGGCAATGTAGTCTCATCACCTCTTCCTTCCAAAGCATTGCATTAGATGTCCTAAATTTGTGAAAACTGTTTCTGAATGACACAGATTCCCTCTCTTCATATTCTTCAGAGAAATAGCACAGCTTGCTCTCTTAATTTTTCTTTATTGTTTTTCTTTCCCAGTAAACAAACTCAAAACACAAGAACAGCAGCTTCATACCTGTTTCACACAGAAGCAGTATAGTTTTATTTTGCAAACAGCTGCCAAAGTTCCAAGAGTTTTTTTAAGACTGAAGCTGGATTGAATATTACATTACTGACACTCACAGGTTTGATACAACAGGTCAGCAGACAGCCACCAAAACATCACCCACTCAGAGTTCTAAAAACAAGTTATGGTAATAATTCCAGAAAATCATATGCTGCTTTTAAATGCTGACTATTCAGTATGTTATATTAGCCATAATTTAAAACAGATACTGTATTCACTCTCTCCAAAGGACAAATTCTGGCCTTCCTATTCACTGACTGTCACACACAGAAAAGTAGAAGTATGTCATCAGTGTTGGAGACAGAAATCATGCTGCAACGTGATACAAAGCTACACGTCATATCCTCTACAAGTCTAGTTTTAACAGTCAAAATGCCTGTAGCCATATCACCTCGTGCTGTGATTTGGTCACATCTCAGGCTACGCGGCATTACATTAACTAGCTGCTGCAGGAAATTATGATCATCTCTGAGTCACAGCAAAACACACACCCCAGTATGGTGCTGCGGGGCACAGTGCTATTTTGCAGATGAATGTGGGCTGCCAACCACGTGAGATCATTAGAGATCACTGCATTTGCTAAGCATAAGAGTAGTCACGCATGAACCTGTGAAAAAACACACCGAACATTCAGAAACACAGATCAACTGATTGTGTACTCTTCAGTCTCGGGTTGCTCTTCAAGATCTCAACAAGCTAATTAAAGAAAGTTTAATTATTTTGACTGCAAATCCCTAGCTACCTTAAGCTTTTCTGTACCAATGCTTAATTTAAAACCAACATGTCCTTTGATGGACTGAAGCTACTGACAACCACACAAACAAAAATAGGTCCCTTACACACTGTGTATACACAGTTCTATCACTCAAGATAACTTCTCACTGACAATAAAGTGCAATGAGGAAGTTTTGAGACTAAATTTAGCAATACACAATCATCCAGTTGAGCAAATCAAATTCTTACCAAATCATAAGCCAAGTATAAAAAGTATGTAAACTACACTGATAGTCTCATCAAAAGGTAATCACCACTGAGTATGCAAAGAAGCATGGAAGTCTGTTGAGGGAAAGAGGTAGCGTATGGCAACAGTACAGATTAGAAGTCAGGTTTCCAAACTCAAGCAACTACATTATACATACAAGATACATACAAATATTTTCAATAGAAAAAGTACTCAGTATAGTTCAATATTGTCATTTGGTAAGTTCAGTGTGCTGGGAAAAGGTAAGGCAAAAAAAAATCCAATAAGCTTCAAGCAGAACTATTGTCTTAGCAGTGTTACAGTAAGGTGCCTTCCAGCTTCCTTCAACCACTAAACTGACCAGGTACATTAGCGCTGTTGCACGTTTTCTAGTCCAATATTAAAGTGCAGCTTTTGTTTTCTACATATCCCTTTTCTTCTAGAAGGACATATGAGAACAAAAAATTGCAGGTACTCCTATGTACATCCCTGCAGCCATGTGGTATTCCTTCCAGCCAAGAAAGAATTGACTCTGCCTCTACAGGCAGATACAATTCTACTTTTTGATTGAAAAAGCTTTGGAATAAACGATAATTTATTTTAGATGTTTTTATTCTAGATTTTATAACAAACGACTGGATTTGTTGTTCAAAACTGTACAATGATTTCAGATGGTAGTCTTCCTCCTTTAAGCTGCAATGCAGTAAATCCGCAGAAATTCTGGAAAACTGGAGTAGGTCAGCTTTGTTCCAAGATTTCTAAAGAAAAACTATTTTGCGGTAAAATTTGTCATAAACGAGAAAACCCTGCATTTTCTACTCCGATGGGTTAGAATAAGGTGTGGATGAGGGAAGGTGGCAGAAAAGGGTGTGCTACAATTTCAGGCCATCAGGAAGACTAATCACCTCACTACTCATCCAGCCCATTAGCCCATTAGCTAATTTAAGGTTTCTATCTGCACCACAGCAGAAGTATGCCTAAAGAAGTGATGTTTTGTTTGGAAAACACTGTATGCCTTTTGAATGCTACTGTCAGAGGACTCAAGAACTAAAAAATGTGAGACTGGTCCTTCACAGTAGTAGACAAGACACAAAGCCAGGAGCAGATGTATCTTCCACACCAATTTCCCATGTTTTGCAAGACCTTCGAGGCAACAACACTTTTACAGGACTTAGAACCGTCCAAACGCACAAGTCAGTATATTAATGGGAACTGTTCTCATAAAATAATGACAGTTAAAAAAAATTACTTAAAATCAAAAAATCTGATATGCACACTTATCCTAGGAACACAAAGCACTACAGTCCTTCCAAGTCATATTAGAATAAATTGTATTTTAACTACTTGGACTTCTACTGTATTTGAAGTGGGAGTCTTATACTTAGTTGCCTTCATTTATCTTGAATAGTTATTGAAAATATTCACTGTCTTTGCCATCAAGATGGCTATCATCTAGTGATAAGCGAAGTCATCCACTCATGGTTTATGAGTTTTAAGTTTGTGCAATATTGGTATCTATCAGAAAAGTAGTTTAGCAAAAATACAAACTTTCCAGAGAAGAAAAATAAATTATTTTTGACAGTACAAACTGTTCAGGTGGAATATCTATTAACATGTACAAAAACCAGAATGAAAACTGTATCTCCACCATTGCTTTTGGTTGTGTTGCATTACATGTGTTGCTACTGTGCCTCCAAAAAGTCCACTGCGCCATGCTGAACATAGTCAGTTCTCAAACTCTAATCCCTCCTTTGACCTCAGCAAAGCCCATAACCGAAAAATGTTTTTTTATATAAGCTTTTCCATAAAATGGGGTAATTACACTGACTTTTGCAATTCTGTATCTTCTGTTGTATGCATATTCAGTATCTGTATTTTTATTAGAACAGCAACACTGTCATGTAAAAAACCAATAATGCTTAAAATGTAACTTCAAATTATCTAGTAGTTCAATAATCTAATACTCTACATGGATGCACTACCTCCGTACTAAAACCATGTTCGGCAACATCTCATTTCATTAGAGTGCTGGGTTTTTAGCATACAATGGATGCTCCTGCAACATACAATGTTCTAGCTTCTGGACCCTGGTCTTCCAATTGTCTGCACTGCATGTGTTTTACTTTGTTCCTGCACTGTATTTTGGAATGATTCAACCATTTACCTACAAGTTGAAACCTGGGAGCAGCTCAAGCAATCATTTCTTAGGGTCTGCATGAGTAAGACCAATGGGACACTCTTGCCTCCCACTGCAATATTCCAACAGCACCTCAGCAGGACATGTTCCTTCATACAACTCCCACATCCTCTCACCTTTTCAGACAGCCTGCCTCCCTCAAAGAGAGAAAAGCAGCAACACAACTTTGCCCACGGATGTCCTTACACATGCCCAACACTCCCATGAGGAGCTGGAGAGAAGCCACACCATGCTGCTGGCTCTCAGGCAAGCTTCCTGGGGAAGGTGTCTTTTAGCAAACACATTATTGTCCCTTTGGTATCCATTGAAGGGAAAATGCATTTTTTCCATACAGAATGAGGCAGAAAACACAGACAGTCTGTTGTACCTCTCTTCAGATTGTTCCTTTCTACTAAAAACCATCTGTTGACCCTTCGACTGGATTTAGGCAGCCACAATCCCGAAGAGTGTACAGAACATTTTTTTATGTTTATAAAAGACCGGTCCAATGTTTCCAAGGCCGTTACTAAGGTTGCTGAGAGAGACAATAGCATCAGCAATAAGTTAGTAGTTGGTAAAAACACAGGTCACTTAAGGAACAACAAGAATCAAAAGAAAGTTGGCCAAAACAGTGGCAAACCTTTCAGATTTTCTCAAACTTGCCAATGATTAAACAAATGCATTAGCTTGACTGGGAGGGCCAAATTACTTAATCTCCAACACTATTACTCTATGTCTTGTTTCCTGTAGACTGTCAGAGTAGGTGATCCTACTGGTTCCTTCTTGACTTATAATTTGTGAATCAGAAGAAGGAAACACATGATAGTTAAGAGGTATTAATTTATAGATAATGCTGAATGCTTAGGTCTGACCTCCACAAACAACTTGTATGTTTAATAAAATAACCTAGTGCATTCATATGCTCTAGTATGTTTTGTATTTCCTTTGAAACATTTCCTTTACATACAGCGAAAAAAAAAAGGCAGTTTGCTGTTCTAAGATTTGAGAAAGACACATAAGAAAAAATGTGAAGAAACTTAATTTTCAATCTTGGTAAAAAAACCCAAAAGTTTCATTTTTTGCACCACTACAAATCACAGCCCTGAAAAAGATGACAATATTTTGACACTCAGCAAAACAGAGTAATATATGTGCGACACGATCAAGCAGGAAGGAAAAAACTGATAGAAGTGTATTTCCCAACAGAACTCAAGTTCTCTCATTAGTCACGGGTCACAGATGGGGAACAGATGCCTCCAAACACAACAGTTTAATCAACAAAATATGGCAGAAGGGCCAAGGAAGAAGACAAATCATGAAGCCTCAGGTAAGAGAAAAAAAACAACACAAAAACAAACAAAAATCAACAAACACAAAAACCCCACAAGCTTACTTACAAAATATGTTACATATTTTCTTTGTCCAGTATGTGGGGGAAGCAAAAGGAAGATGTTCTGGTAAAACTTGATGCCACAGTGAACTAACATAATTATCCTTTTGCGTGGGGTGTTCGTAGACAAGATGAATAGAGTATATTGGACTTGTCTGACTGCCTTTGCTTCTACTATTACACTACTTATGGAAATTCCCTTGACATACCCATGCGTGAGAACAAGCTAAACAGGCCTAGACTCACTGAAAAAGCAGATTTGTAAAACAAATGAACACAATCTAAATTTTATTAGTTAAATCTGAGAGAGCTAAGAGTATTATCACGAAGGTTATTAGTTGATTAAGACTTCTCATTGATCAGCACTGTCAGTTGAATGAGTTTACATCTAAGCATCCTCCTTCCAGTTGCCAAAAAAGAGAATTAAAAAAAGCTGTCTGTTGGATTTACGTTATGAAAACTATTCTGAGAACAAATTCTGGTAAACACTGAGGCATCTGTTGGTAGAAACATAATTCTGATTTATTCTTATCATCAGTATCTAATTTCTATTTCATCAAGAACTGGATTATTATGTTTATGTTTTAACTACACTAAATCTGTAAAAATATATTTATCAACTAAAAATTCTGATATAGATTTTTGCCTTCTTTCTTTCAGTCAGCATGAACTGTAGTCAACAGGAAGTGTCCACTACTGAAGGCAGAAATTTACTCTAGATTTCTAGGCTCACTGATATTAAGCTATATACTGTTAAATTAAATTATATATGCCAGTCACAAATAATTCTGTCAGGACAAGAACCAAGGACCCTCTATTTTCTACAGTTTCATGTTCTCTCATTGAATCAGCAATACATCTTCTACAATCCTCCTGCAAAATTTTCAGTCTCTCATGTTCCATTCACTCTCCAAAATCCCTTTGGGGTCACTTTCCCTCACTTCTGTTTAGCTGTCCAGAACGCAAGTGATTTTTCTTGCAGCCACTCTAGTGCAATCAGGGAACACAGGGACATTTAGCCAGAATGCCACTAGCTCTTAGTTGAAAGAAGTTCCTGCCTCCTAGTTACATTGACCTCTGTGCTTCTATCAGGAGCACCGACAAGCTCCCACGTTCCATTAGAGTTTGGTTGGGGTCTGAAGAGGGGAGGTTTCAAGGTTAAAGCACATATTTACAAAATATGCTACACCTTTCTATTGTTTTTCTACTTTTGAGATTTCTTTATATTTTTTTTGTTGGAATACCTTTCCAGAAAATTCCAGAAGCTCATTCAAGAAGTGATAATACCAGTTGCCCAAAGAGAATTTTAAGAATAAGAGGAATTTAAATTAGAAGCTGATTCATCACACTCAGATTTCTCAAATGAAGCTCAGCTACTTCCAACTACTGTACCCATCTTCCCTATAACAACTTCAGGATTTAGAACTAATGCATAAATGCATCATATTTAAAAAACAAAGCAAATATTTCTTACAGAAATCCTTAATAGCTTTAAACAAAACAAATAAATGTTATATAAACTGCTGTCTCTCGGGTACACCTAAAAAAAAAAGCAAAGGATCAAAAAAGCACTGCAAGTTGTTCCACATGTGCAAATCTATCTCTTGTGAGAAGTGGGATTCCATTCAGAAGCCTGTGCCAAGCCTTGTACAGGATGGGGCCACTGAGCCCACAGAGGGAAGCTTTGACTACAGTGTCCCCAAATGCACACAGAAAAACAGCTGGGGAAAATAAAGAAAAGTCTTTTCTCCACCACTGTTTCAGTTATGAACATCCTGAGGCTTACTTAAAACAATCACAGATATTAAGTACCAGCACTCAAAGTAAATTTTAATTTATTAACCCTCTCAACTTGTACTTCAAATGAAAACTGAAATACATAGAACTGCCTCTGAAAAACAAAGATTACTATAGAGTGAATCCTTCCCCTATTTTTAAGGGGTAAAATAGAGACACATCATGGTATTTCCCAGTGTAAATGCTATACTAGTTTGAATCAGCCAAGTTAAAAAAATTCAAAGAAATAAACTTGCTTCTTCCAGTGTTAGAACAGAGCTGAGGGTCTTGTTTAGTTTAGGAAGATAAATTGTATTTCCCAGAAACAAGATTATAAATGGCCATACTTTGGGAATTTTCAAAAGCTATAGTAGGAATGCACACTATGAACAGCACAAATAACCTTGTAGATGGAAAAGCATCTATCCTATTTATGCCTAGATGTGCCTTTGAATAAAGCACAAGTAAAAAAAAAAGTTTTTCTGATTGTTTAACGGGCTTCATAGTATTAATCTTATTAAGCTTCTCAACAAGTATTATTTTACAGCTACTGCTTGAGTATTAGTATTTATGTATACAAATGTCTGTGCACTCTTATTTGTATTTATTTACCGTCTGTACAGCCATATATACCTACATACTGACACACATGAAAACAAGGAAAAGGTATGTATGTATAACATTTCCTCTCCAGCCCTGCAACGGGTAATTTTACATACATGCAGGCTCCCTGAAAACAAAAAATAGGAATTCTCAGACACATAAAAAAGGTCAGACTGATGTATTCCCTTATTGACACACACAAGAAACAGTTTGTATTAAAATCATCTTACCAAAATGTTTTTTAAACTCTAAAATACAATACTCTTATCAAGAACTAAAAGGACTGAGTGTATATATAGTTTTATTAAGCTGAATTATTTCAACATATAACACTTTGCATTATTATTTGTTTCAGCAAATTAGGCAGCATTAAGAATGTTATCCTATCATTAATCGACGCTTGACTCTACACAAGGACTTACCTTAATCTACCAATCATTAACACAGATTTTACAAATTGCTTACATAAGCTATTTTTTAAAATAAAACTGTATATACATATTCTTGATTTCCCTATAATTTATTTGGATGTTAATAACTGCAGTTTAAACCAACCTAGTTAGAAAATACAGACATTTTGATCACATATAAATAACCATTTCCCTACCAGTAAGCACTGTCTCATTTGACACCTCCAACATTTTTAGGACAGGAAAAAAAATAAGATCCACTACTGGGTACTTTTTAACAAATTTTCTGAAACGTGCAACCTCAAACCTAGGTTAAAGCCAAGTGACAGAGATCAAAAGCAGGCTATGACATCCTAAGACATCTACATAATTACTGCATATGCAGAAAAAAGAATGGGTGAGATGAGTAAAGTTTTAATTTTCTAAACACCAAACCAAACATGCCAGTATTTCATGGGAATAACACATTCTACTTAGAATAACAAATAGAATCTTTCAAGAACAAGAGAACACGATGACTTTCCTTATTCCTGAACAATATTTTAGGGAAGACCATTGCTACCTGAAAGAAAGGGCAAAAAAGCAGATATATTTATTCTGGTGTGACCTCAATATTTTCATACTCCTCTGTCAGTGACAGGAATGTCAGTAACGTGTAGTATGTATTTCTGAAGTCTCTCTGTTGAGTAGATCAATCTGGGAATTGTTTTGGTTTACAGCTCTTCCAAGATATGTTTATATTTACGGGGAACAATGCCAAAAGGAGTTTTCTAGTTCACTACTACTGGATTTGGTTTAAGCATTTTAAATAAAACCACAAAACTGACCTATCATGAGATTTAAGGCTGCACTGAAAGTGTTTGGTTTTTATCTCAGCTTTATTCAGGTGGAAGACTGCTGAAGGACACCTAACTAATACCAGTACATATCACCAGTATATGGAATGTGCACTGCTACAAAAAATAAAATGTACTGAAACATTACAGCTGATAAGTACGTTGCCTCAGAAATGGGTAGAAAAATGCCAAGTGTATTAACTGTGACTGCCTCTACCACTGAACACTTAAGTCATATAAAAACTTAACTTCAGGAACCATGAACAGTGTTATGCAGTAGTCCACCGCATCAGATTAAATTCAGAGTCCAATATATGGCTCTTGTACATTATGCCTAGACACAACGCTGGGTATTAACACTATATATTCGGGGAGAGGCAGGGGTGTAAAAACTTCACAGTTACTGCAGTTAGTGAATTTGCAAAGGTACAGATGCAAAGATTTTCTGAAAAGTTCCCAAAAGAAAATCCAGGAGCTGCTGCTGAATGTGACACAATTGTTCAATAAGGCTGAATCAAAGACAAGCAAACTTTACTAGTTTTCCTCAGTTTGGGACATACAGTACGGCAAATATACATCTGTTCTCGTGTCATCACAGTGTTCCTTCCAACAAATTCACCTTCTAGTAAACTTTTTTCTACGAACACGTATGTAGCATGACACCCTGATCCATGTCTACAGCCTACAGATTAATGTGGCAATACACACAGAACTGCAGGCAATGTTAAACACAATTATTAAATTAGTGTGACACGTAACGTTTATTAATAATGTTCAATCTAAATCAGTTAGCAGCATCTTCATATTCTAAACACAGTGGCTCAAAACACCGAATGTTTTCATATCTCATAACTAACCAAATCATTACCACTTACATTTCTTACTTTGTAAGCCCTGCACACTGACATGTAATGAATTTACAAGGAACCTACTTAAAATCCACTTACCTTTATTTTTATTTCTTCTGAAACTTTTAACTTTCTAGCTTCGACAAGTAATTACCAGAGGCAAGGCCATCAACCAGTACGTGCAGCCACACAAGTAGGTACATAGCTTACTGCTTCTGGAAGTTCGAAGTTCTCTGACAGAGGGTGCCGCAGAAGATCAAACTACTAATCACTGCATGAGTGAGCTCCTAGATGCTGAAAAATTACACTTGCAAAGGATCTGTCAACTTCTAACACAGCAAGAATTATAATGGTTGCGTGAAACTGCAATAGCAGATATAAGCCAAATTCAAACAGAGTAAGGGGACTCTCTGTAATGCGCCCACATTGTGTGATGTGTTCCAACAACTCACAAAGAGATATCTGGACCACTGTCCTTATCACTTCCTTAGGAAGAAAGGCAGACTCTTACTGTGTAACAACAGACATTAGGTATAACAGTGGAGAAAAAAAAAAAAAAGAATACAGCTTCTTTCAGCATATTCCAACACTTACCCAAGCTGCTTTACTTTGTTCTTATTTCAGCTTTCCTTAGTAAGATCCTTTTGTTAAATCCTAAAAATCTCAACTTAATTCTAACAAAATAGGATTTTTTTCAAAGAAAAAACTAAGCAAAAAGCAGGAATACGACTCGATGAATCTTCACCAGTCTCGCTGAAGCCAAGAAACTATTATGGCTCACTGGAGCGAACAGATTGTTGCCAACATTCAGAATGTAGGCAGAACCTGAAATACATTAATTGCATGAACAAAAAGACTGGCCAAGCAAACCAATCAGAATAAAACAAACACATTCACGTTGGTGATGAGACTGTTCAGACTGTCCTCCTAACATGCCCTTACTGTGAATGAAAAGTAATACAATCACCAAGATACATTAACACTTCACTCACTATATAGCACAGAAAGCTGTGGGATCATTAGACCGAAAGACTAACTTCTAAGAAAGCACATTTAATGTCAATGTGTTTTGAAAGCACAGATAGCCTGCACAAACCTATTTCTTAATCTCTTGCATTTGGGGATAAAGACCTTCTCTCTGAATTTATTCAACACCCATTTGGATAAGAGCTCCCTCTCTCTTGCACATATGAATTAAGATGAATCAAGACGGCTGAAAGTAAGGAAGAGCTAAAGCGCTTCAAATCACCACACTCCAAAACATACATTAAAAGTAACACAAGTACAGCCAAAATCAATCATTTTTTCAACTTTTAACTGATGTTTACTCTTACATAACAAAAGTAAAACAACTCAAGTTGGAGCATGGATAGATTCAGCTCACTTCAAACACAATTACACTTCATTTCTGTGGCTGTTTTTATGTTAGTAAGTGTGCTTAGTTTTCTTAAGCCACCAACAGAACCACATTTAACACCTGTTATTAAATAAAACAATCTACTTATAGTATACTTACACATCGTATCACATTGACAAAGAAAAAATCCAAGATCTATACAAGAGCCAATAGTAAGAGTTTACATCATAACTTCAAAACTCAAATCATATCTACTCAAACTACCAACTAGGAAAAGTTCAAGAAAGCTGCTCAACATTTTCCAGGAAGCAGGCTACCTCCAAACTAATAAAACTACAACAAAGTCTGACAACTCTGTTCTTTGATATTCATAAAAGTTATAATTCACTTTTGCTTTTAAAGTTATGAAATGTAACAACATATGAATTATTACTCAATGATTGATGAATATTTTATTCCCATATCAGGAAAGTTCCAATACCACTTCAATGTATGTACACAAATAATGTGAAGTTTCAACACAAGTCATCCAGGAGCCTACTTTGGATAAGAAGCAATGGGGCAAAAAAATTCTCTGACTCAAAGGAACAATGATTATAACAACACTGTTTCAGTGGAACTACCACAAAGAAGCAAAAGAAAAGCACACACAAAAAAAGAACTGCTGGCTTGCTCATTTTGTAAGATACACAGGGAAGACTGGAGACAGAAAAGGCAAAGTGGGAGACTAAATACACAGCAGAAACAGAAACTATGTATAGGTTTTTCCATATGGAAAAGGTGTTTCTGTGCACATCTATTCATATCTAAATCTATACATTGATTTATGTAAATAAACATACAGATATATTCTTTTTCTAGTTCACTACTCCAGACAATTCTATTTCAGAGAGGAATCTGAAGTTAGTACTACAAAGTGTTGAAATGCCTAGAAAAAAGAGTTAATCCGTGGTAATATTTGTTTCTTCTCTGTAAAAGCACATGGCGTAATGCCTGTCCTTCATAGGCTCAGTGATTTGAATACCAAATGCCTCCAATTTCTAATTGAAGAAAATTTTTCTACCTGCCAGTCCTGAAACCCCACTCCGTGACTCGAAAGTCAGACTGGGATATTTCTTGTTGAGGTATGATTTCTAGAAAGAGCTGTTGCAACTGAAGTTCAGCTAAAGTCTACTGTTGGAAAACAGAAGTAAAAAAAAACAGGTAATGAAACACTTCAGCCAGCAAATAAGACTTTACACTAAGTTTTACATCCATTTTATAACTCAGCTGCCCAGCCAAACACTACACTTGAAGAATTGACTATCTTTCATTCTTTAGTTCTTACAACCTCAGCAAAGAGAAATAAATGCCTACATCAAGTAAATCTATACAAAGAAACAAAAATCCTAGTACTACCAGACAATTCTCATTAACCCAAGTGTCAAGAAAGCAGGCCAATGCTCACGGAAAGGATAGGACCTAGCAGGCTGCAAGAATACTGGTCATATAGGTAAAACTAATTCAACAGGTAAAAGGAACTTCTGAGGGCTCACAGTGGGTCCATGGATCCTGAGGAGGACACGATTAGCTTTGACCTTGATGATATGAAAGCATTCCCATGAGAAGAAGGCCATGAGAAAGAGAAAATGAGAGATTGCAGCTGTGCAGGTTTGAGGAACAGGGAGAACACAGGGAAGAAGTTGGCACAGAAGAATGTTAAGCAAACGGGGTTGAATATCAACCAATAACATGCTTGCTTATACTATGTAGAGGGTATAAAAGGCAGCCATTGTTTTAATAAAGTGGTGCTGCTTTTGTCTTACTAAATAGGAACAGTTGTCGCTTTTCTGTCCTGACCACGACAGAAACATACCCAAGAGGCAAAAATGCCCAACCAAACCCTAAAATTAATGCTCTCACATTGGCAAGGAGTCCCAAAGCAAACTGTGGATACAACCAGAAAGAATAATGAATGTCCCTTGTAAAGTTTTCACGAAGCACCAAGGCTTGTCATTAGCTGGACAACAGTTTCATAGACAGTGTTACTACTAAGAAAAAAACCCTATTGATTCAGACGATCCAAAGCTTTCACTTAATCAGAGAAAGCAGACACTGATCACAGGAACTAGAATCCCCTCAAGCCTCTTCATTACTCTTCAGTGCTCTAAAGTGCCTGGAAAGGTACACAGAACATGAGGGGCTACCAGTACCCAGCAGCACTCTTTTAGAAAGGAAAGGCATCCTGTGGCAGGTATGCAGCAATTCTTCTAGCCTTTCCACCTAACAGCTGAGTCTGGCTGACTGTGAGCCTATGAAGGTAGTCCAGATGAGATACAACTCAGAATGTGTAGGATCCCAGCGGATACCCTAATTAACTCTAGCCCATTTCTGCAGCAGGACTAGGAGAATCTGCACTGTTCATATCAGCTTTATTTCTTCTGACAATTTTATCACTTTGGGATCTACCATTTACATTAGTAGATTACTTATGAGTACAGGATTGCTGGGGCCTGGTCCACCTTTAAGAAGGGAGCTGAAGAACTAGGCCAGTCAGCCTTTCCCTAGAGAGAGCAACATAGCAGAGCAGACAATGCTGAGCTCCTCCATTCAGATGAGATAACAAGCCTGAGAAAGAATGGTAACTGGCCTCAATACAGAGTTAAGTAGGCTTGAAACTCTACTGCTGTTTTTTAGTTTCGAAATTCTGTGACATACTAATTTCACTACAGAAAGGGTATTAAATATTGAATATCCCCGTAACACAAAAAACATAACTGCAAATATGGCATATACTATTAAATGGTATGCAACATGTAATTTGCTATAACAGTATTCAATGCTGCTTTAAAAATTCTTTCAAATATTTCTGCAAACTCAGCGTAGTATTAAATGTGTTTAAAAAGCAGTAAGGCATGAAAAAATATATATATAAAAACACGAAAATAAACGGCAAGGGGTACACATGTATTTCATGCTTCTTGTGAAGTCTACCAAGTCTCTCTCCTCAATCTCTCACGCAGCCATATACTTTATAATAGATATCTTTAGGTCTTCACAAAGGTGCCAACCAACTTGAGCAACAGAAGTGAAGACTACTTGAAAAAACCCCAGCATGTTTCCCTCTTTAAACACAGATACATTTGCAGAAGAAAAATGTGTAAGGCCTATGTGGACATTCAGTTGATGCTATGTAACAGTAAAAAATACATACAGGAGAGGGATAATAATTATAAAATAACTTAGCACTTACAGCTACCTCCAAGTTAGACACATAAAGTAGAGATACACTGAAGGAGAAGTTTTGCATTGATGTGAAATAAGCCACTTGATTTTCCTATTTTAACTTTGTCATTCAACAGACATTTTCTCCTTTTGAAAAGTATCACTCCATAAACACTTAAGGCTTAGGAACAGCCAGCTCTGCTAAGCCTCTATCCTGTTTGCTCTGTGCTGACTTTTCAGCCAGCAGGAAAACCATTTCACACAGACTCTCCAAAGATAATGCAGAAGCTAATACTCAAGAAAGTTTCACAGACTGAAGCATATAATAATTTAACACCATAACTGGTCTCAAAATGGCATAGGGGATACTAGTGGACAAAGTTACAAACTTCTATCAACTTCTACCACTCCCTGCGATAGAGGAACGTACTAAACTGCCAGCGACAGCACGGCACAAAAAATGGCGAAGATGTCAAGGCTTCTCAGTCTTCTGTCCACTGACGGCAAAACCCTTAAACTTTTGCTTGGCATTTACTATTTCCAAACACTTCCTCCCCTTTTGACGATAATGAAAATGCTACAAAAAAACCAGAAAGGCCACTCCCGAATTAACAAACGTCAGCAAACCTGTCTCTTTAAGAACACTGAACAAAGTAGGCTATCCTGAGTTGCCCATATAAAGTCTATCTGCTCTGGATAAAAGGTCGAATATGCGAGGGCAAGCTAAAAGCGTCTTTAAGGAAAAAAGAAAGGGGGAGCGTGGATGGGCAGGGAAAAAAAACCCGCCACCTTGCAGACGGAGGCAGCGTTTGGTTTACAGAAGCCCACAGCAGAAGGCGGCCAGCGGGCTGGCAGGGAGCGCCCCGCAGCCCGCGAGCAGGAGCAGCCGGTCCTGCCGCCCCCGCCCTTACCTCTGCGTCCGGCGGAGGCGGCAGCCGCTCCGCAGGTGCGGCAGCGTGAAGTTCGAGAGCACCGTCCAGAAATTCGGGTCCGACACATCCATGTCTCCACCCTCCCTAAACACTCAGTGCCATAATACAGGGGGGAGCAGAGGAAAGGGGGGGGAAGGAAAAGAAACGGCCCCGACTGCTCACGGGAGACACAGGGCACGGAGCGAGCTCGAGAGGAGACAGCGCACAGACGAGTGAAGAGCAAGTCGGGCCGTCAGTAACTTCCCTGTGAGGCTGCTCGCACCGCCCCGCCCCCTGCACGCCGCGCCCAGCGGCCCCGGCGGAGCCACGGGTGCGCGGGCCCGGCCGTCCCCGCCCGCCCGGGGAGGCGGGTGGAGCGGGCGGAGCGGGCGACACTGCCGCCTCCCAGCGCCGCGGCGCCAGGTGCGAGCGCCACCCTCCCGCCGGCACAGCCCGCACGGCCGCGGCAGCGCCGCGAAGGCAGCTCGGTTCGCGCCCAGCAGAGCCCGCCCACCATGCTCCGCTGCGCCGAAGCAGCGCGCCGAGACCCGGGCACTCTATTCAAATACACCCCTACGCGAGTGGTTTACTGCGCCTTCGTGCCCTTCCCCGAGGAACGAGCAGCGTGGGGACTTAAGCGCTGTTTTTCACAGTGTCCACCTGCCACTCCAGACACGGGGCTTTGCCACGGAAAGCTAGGTCACACACCTCCATCCCAGCTCTCTTTTGAGAAAGCTACCCTGAAACACAGGCTGGCAAAAGAAGGGTACGGAAAGGCTCCGAGTGCCTCTTCCACTCAAAACAGTGACCTCATCCCTCAGGTACTCTGAGTCATTTCCTCCTCTTCCGCCTTGCAACTTTATTCCTTCGCTCATTCCTTCATTTGTGAATGTTGGAATTGTCCTGTGCAGGGACAGGAGTTGGACTCGATGATCCTTGTGGTCCCTTCCAACTCAGGTCATTCTGTGATTCTATGATTCCTGTCTTTGTCATTCCTAGCTGCGGTGACTCCACCACTGCCCTGGGCAGCCTGTTCCACTGCTTCACCACTCTTTCAGCAAATAAGTTTTTTTCTAATATCCAAACTAAACCTCCCCTGTTGCAATTTGAGACCTCTTGCTCTCACACTTGGGAGAAGAGACCAGCGCCCACTCCACCACAACCTCCTTCCAGATAGCTGTTGAGAGCAATGAGGTCTCCTCCCCTTGGCCTCCTCCAGACTAAACAACCTCAGTTCCCTCAGCTACTCCTCTTAAGGCTTCTTCTCCAGCCCCTTCACCAGCTTCACTACACTTTTCTGGACATATCCAGCACCTCAATGTCTTTTGTACTGAGGGGCCCAAAACTGAACACAGAATTCAAGGTGCATCCTCGCCAGCGCGGAGTACAGGGTCACAACCACTTCCCTACTCCTGCTGGCCACGCCCTTTCTTATACAAGCCAGGATGTTGTTAGCCTTCTTGGCCACCAGTACACACTGCTGGCTCACCTTCAGCTGGCTGCTGACCAACACCCCCCAGGTCCTTTTCTGCTGGGCGGGTTTCCAACCACATTTCCCCAAGCCTGTAGCACTGCACAGAGTTGTTGTGACCCAAGTGCAGAAGCTGGCACGTGGCCTTGAATCTCATACAACTGACCTCAGCCCATTGATCCAGCCACGCCAGATCCCTCTGCAGAATCTTCCTACCCTCAAGCAGATCAACACTCTTACCCAATTTAGTGTCGTATGCAAACTTAGTAACTTACAATCAATCGCCTCATCCAGATCATTAATAAATATGTTAAACAGAACCAGCCCCAACACCGAGCCCTAGGGAACACCATTTATGACTGGCCACCAAATGGATTTAACTGCATTCACCACAACTCTCTGGGCTCAGCCAGTGTTTGTTTTACCAAGCTCGCAAAGAGTACACCTGTCTAAGGCATGAGCAGCCAGCTTCTCTAGGAGAATGCTGTGGGAGACAGTTTAAAAGCTTTACTCAAGTTGAGGGGTTTTAGTCCCAAGTGTGCTGGCTATTGCCACCAGTCTTTTCCTTTCTAATTCCAGCATCGCCCTCAAAGCTTCTTCTGCTCTCCCTCTGCAGCTCTGTCTAGACTAGCATTTTTCCCCTCACATCTCTGCAGTACACAAATAAAAGTGTTTCTAAAATTACTACTATACTGCATTGTCATTCAGTAATGCCTGAGCTGTCAGAAGCAATGGTGGTCAGATAGAGAAAAAACAGTTACTGTGGCTTCAAAAAAGTGTAAGGTTAGTTTTAACATACTTAAAATTTCCATTTGCCTTTTTGTTTCTCTAAAGGTCACACTGAAATGACTTTGTCACATTTACAGTTATGGGAAGAACAGTGCAAGTTTTGCACTGAGACTGTTTACTATTACTGAAAGCAAGATTCCTGCATAATCTCAGCATTGCAGGTACTGTATCTTAGAAAAACACTGGCATTGCTGCAGTCTGAGAAAAATCATGTAGCACTGTGGTTTATATCACCCAATCTTGTTTACAACAGTAGGCAGAAAACTATGGGAAACAGAAAAACCCAATGTAAATAGAGACTAGTCTACATACTTGGGTGAAAGAAAACTCGTGAAGGAGAATGCTGCAGGGCAGAACCGGGAGGGCTCACATGACACTTGGGATGAGACAGCTCTCAAGGATATCAGCCCAGCATGTAACACAGCATTGCAATGTCAGCCCTTGTTTTGAAAAGCCTCCAGAAATACACATTGCAAAGAAGGCACTAGTGTCCTCCAACAAACTAAAAGATATGTATTTTGGGGGTGCAGAGTAACATTTTCTTGGGATTGTTTTACAAGTCACAGGTACAAACTCTTACTCAGGAAATGGGTTCAGACAGGCATTTAATAAAGCGTTCACTCAGCAGTAACTACTGAAGGCCCTAGTACAAATCCCCAGCAGACACTATTTGCTGGCATGCCACTATTAACAAGTTAGTTTAACACTGATCAAACACAAAAGAATCATGTAACACTTTGCTACAGACACCTTCATTTTAGGACAGACCATTTCTTTGTGAGAAAACAGTCCCACCTAGGTCTCAGGTCAGATTTTTTTGGAAGTAAGTAAGGCTGAAATTACTGCAGAAGCTGGTACTAAGCCAATCCTGCTGGTGCTCCTCAGGAGGGCTCAGTAGGAGGGCACTTCCCAGCCAGCCTGCATGCCTGCTCTTCTTATACTCCTCCATTAGGACAATAGTATTCACATCTACTGTATGTAGCCAGTAACAGAAAACCTCTCATCGATTTCTTTCCACTTTGAGGCATGTTTGCCCATACTGAGTGTGAAGTTTTAGAAGTTCATGTGAAGGCAAGCACAGCTGGCAAACCTTTCTTAAACTTAAGTAAATTCCCAAATCTCTTCATAAGCACTGTGGAACATCTCCTCCTCCGTGTACTCCACTACCTTGTCTTTTCTGCTATGTACACAAGTTTTTGTCTGCAAGCGGCATGTCTGGAGAAAGAACTATACATGATCGTGAAATGAGGGTATTTTACCTGTCTGATAATATGAACAGTAGGCAGTAAAAGGAGTACCTTCCCTCTCCAAGTACCAAAAGCAGTTCAGTTTCCATAAGTCAGCCAAGCGCATCATGTCTGGGGTGATCATGAAACATGGAGGTCAAAACTCCTTTCACGTTAAGACCAAAAATTAGCAATCTTTTCTCCTGCAAGGCCAGGCTGAAATTCAACTCACAATTTCTTTGTGAAAAGCTCTACCACTTGATCAACAATGATGTGAAGCATCCAATACTGAAATACGCCTAGAAACTTCTTTTAATTGAAGCAAAACTAGTCTGTCTTACTGTGCGTGAAGACTCATCTGGAAAAAAAAGATTACTTCTGCTTGCAAGCAGATAAGTTCTGATGGAAAAGACATTGAATCCTTCTATGCACAACCAGAGAGATGATTATACCAAAAGCCATTATGGAGATCTGGCTACTGTAACATGAGTTTCACGATGTGACAAGTTAGATTTTTGCAAAAGCAGAAAGGTATTAAGAAACTCCAGGTAAAAGTTTCTGTCCATTTATATAGCAACAGAGGGGATCATTCAATGCTGAACATCGTTCGCTTCAAACTGTGGCTTCTCATGGTCAAACCCACTGGAATTCTGTCTCTAGACCCTGCACAGACTAATCACAAGCAATAGCTCCCCAGGTTACATGATCTGTGGATTCAAACATAACTTCACCTTAGCCTTCTGTGCACACAGATGTACACACAGTCATGTTAACTAGTCAGGCTGTTTCTAACATGGGTTAGAAAGCAAAGGGACTTGAGTGATTACTTTTGTGAAGTGCTTGGTCGACTGATATATTAAGGCACTACACAGACTGTGGCAAAGGCATGGAGATGAAGGGAGGAGTTGTGGTAAGTCCAGCACAGTCTCACAACAACCTTATATAAATTAATATGCTTCATAAAGGGAAACATAAGCCTCATCCTTAAGAGTACCACATGTACATGATGAAGTCTATCAATAAACAACATAGCTTCCAAAGCAGTGCCAGCAGTTTGTTACCTTTCCATGTCACAGAAATGCCTGACTTCAAAGCAAACAGGTCAATGGAGAGTGAGGTTTTGCTAGCTAAGAGGCCACGTTCTCTCCCAGTTTAGTGAGCTGAATCAGCTCATTGAGGAACAGCCCATGACCAGACACAGTACAAGGGAAGCATACTAAGTGAATGGTCAGACAGAGGGGCAGGGGCAACAGGACCACTTCTTTGTTGGTGGCTATCCCTTAAAGTGGATCCTCTCTCACTATCAATACTGATTAATAGTGCTGCTTACCCTCTGCAAGTGCAAGCTCAACAGCCAGATTTTTTTCCTGTTTTGTAAGCCAGCACAATTTGCTCACCTCTACAATGTAGAACTAGTCAAAAAAAAATGAACAATACAGAACAATACGGTATTCTGAAATATGTAACCCCCAAATTATTAGGAAGAGATTCTGGAAGACAGAAACAATATAAAAAAAAAAATAGGTATTGCCATAGATGACCAGTTAAAGAGGAGCTTTTAATAGGATGGCATATCTAAAAGAATAAACATCCCCCTTCAGATCTACAAGCAGGAAGATCTCTCCTGGGAGTAATGGGATGATAAAACCAAGCATTGAGTGGCTCAAGTGCAGTTACTTGTGGCATTTTGCAAAGAGCTGCAGAAAAGTCAGGAGGAGCCCAAGAAAAAAAAATTATGATGAAATCTGAACTATAGCACGCAGCTTCAAAAGCTTAACTGTATTCCATTTCGCCAAGGCTAAATGAGTACTTTGGTTGTTCAGTATGCGTATCCCCCAGCAGGAAGAGATTTCTGGGAGAATACTGAACTCCATCCAGAGGGCAGCTGTCCCTCCCTCACACAAAGTGGAGTTAAGGGTTCACACTGCAGAATTCAGACGAAAAAGCAGTTTTAAATTATATAACCTTACCCACTGTAACACAGTGGATTTCCCCTCAGTGTAAATTTTACATTATATGCCTTTCTACCTAAAAAAAAAAAAAATTTACAAATTAAGCAAGCGTTAGGACAGATAAAAAAAAAAAGCAGACAAGGTTCTACAGCCTATTTTATATAGGAAGTCAAACTGTAAGATCTTATTGGTCTATTCAGTTCTTAAAAGGTACTACTTTTATATTACTCTTAATTACAATAACTGAAATCTTGCACCCTCTAGTGGCTGCTGTTGTTACCTTTACTGACAGCACAATTTTCACTGTGACATATGCAGTGTAAAATCAAGTCGAAGAAACCACAAAAAAGAAATAAGTATTTTATGGGTGCACAATGTGTATCTGCCAAATTTCTAAGTTTACTTAAAACTGTTTATAAATACATGTAAACCCTAGTGCTCTAACCAGTTCTGAAGTAATGTGCAAAATTCAAATTAACCTCCCACTGCTCTGGTTTATTATAGTTTATTTAATATAAACACATTTAGGAAAAGTAATGGTCCCAGCATCTCCTTCCATTTCTGAGAGGCTCTAAATGGATGCACAATATTAATTGGAAATTAAATATATTGTCTAGCCATATGTATCCGGCATTGGAATTCACATCAGGCAACACTATTTAAGCCAACATTTTGTGATCTGTAGTGCAGTAAGCCAACCATGATAACAGCTATGCTCTTTTGCTCTGGTCCCAGAAATTACTGTCTCTTTCTGAGCTAATTTAGGATACTAATGAAAAAGTGTAAAAGAGTTAATTCCTATTTTTATCACTGAATTTATGGTTATCTTGGCAACTAGAGAAATCATTACTCATTACTACAGTTTAGAAGTTTATGTTGTAAGCAAGTCCAGAAAGAGAGAGAAAACAGACAACATTTGACAAAAACGTAATCATTTTCCTGATGTTGTGGTGTTTGGACCTTGACATCATTATCACAAATGGCAGGGGGAGGTGAGGAGCAGTGGAATACATAGCTAGTATTAGGCTATCCTGCTTTGATTTTCTTCAAGTGCCTTTTTGCCAACACTCAGCAGCATCCTAAGAGGATCATGCCATTTTTTCAAATCAGTAATTGACCATTTCGGTGGCTGTAGTACTGGTATGAACACTGTTATAGTTTCGGCTTGGTTTGGGTTTTTTTTCCTCGTCTTTCAGAGAATTTTTTCTTCCTTTGCTGGCAGTGGGGGGGGCAGGGGCCATTTCCGGGGAGACCGGGGCAGAGGTTGTGTCCCGTT
Organism: Neomorphus geoffroyi; assembly: GCA_033558235.1. Classification (NCBI taxonomy): domain Eukaryota; kingdom Metazoa; phylum Chordata; class Aves; order Cuculiformes; family Neomorphidae; genus Neomorphus; species Neomorphus geoffroyi. The sequence continues at coordinate 16,433,612 of JAUMJM010000048.1, read as the reverse complement.
TGCCCGGACATTTCCGTTCACTGGCTACTTCCTGGTCCCCGCTTCTTTCTCCATCTTGCTGCCTAAAGAATAGTCGCGCTTTGCTACCTCTGCTTGCGTTGCTGTATTCTCGATCTCTCTCTCTTTATTTCCTTTCCCTCTCTGTGTGTGAGTGCGAGTGTGACCGATAACCATCTGGATCGGCGCTGAGGAGGAGGCTGCCTGGAGCGGAGCTGCGGCCTGGGAGAAGTTGTGTGCCCCCCGCCAGGGCTGCCCGGAGCGGAGCTGCAGCTTAAAGTGACGGCACCACCAGAGCTCAGGTACGGGACTCGATCCATATTAACAACTTAATCGCACTTGTTGTTGGCTTTGTTCTGTTCTGTGCACGCATACACTTAGAGCAAAGAACTGTTATCTGTTCTGCACAATCTCACAATCTCTGATTAAAATCACTGAGCATACTTTGGTTGGTTTGGTTGGTTTTTTTCATCCAAACTAAGACATTGTTTTTGGTGGCCCGTACGGGGAAGAAGATAACAGTTCTTAGCATCATGATGTGTGTTGTGAGTTTGGGGTCAATACAGACCATTCTGTATTATATTTTTGCTTTCTGTTGGTATAGAACTATGCCAAAGGGGCTTGCAGGTTTAATTCATCTCAGTGCCTCAGCCAGTAAGACTCAGACGGCTGTAATTATTATTGAATTCTTGTTTGGAGTTTATAGTGTCATGGATTCAGTGCCTGTTGGTATTATCTGGAATATGTTTTCAAGGTTGTACTTCTGTACCAGCCTAAGTTGTTATGTCTGGGGGGTTAATGATAATGATACTTATCCTCAGGGAAGGACACAGGAGAGTGTCTCATCTCAAATTTTCATTCAGTCATCTCTCAGGTTCGCTACAACAGCCTTTCAGAAACTTTACCTCTTGCTAGACATCAAGGATATCCTGCTCTATATCCTACTTTTAGTTATTTGTTTGCAAGTTGGTTTCATTAGTGTCCATCTTATGCATGAAGCTAGGGACAAGGTTGGTAGGGAATGCACCCAGAAGCATCCGCAGGAAATTAGTAAAGGAGACAGCAAAACGTCTGATACCATCATATCTCCAGACGTAGTTAAACCTAAAGAACAATCAGAGCTGAAAGTTGCCCCTATTCAGAAAAGGAAATATAAGACCAAGTCGGCTCGTCCGGTGGATGAGGATGGGGAAGCGGGTCCTTCACAGACTACAGACCCAGAACCGGAGATTGTCACTGAGTCCCTCTCATATGACAACCTTCGCAGCTTGCGGAAGGATGTTACTCGAAAGCCGGATGACCCTATTCTGACTTGGATGATCCGAGTTTGGGACCTTCTGGGAGAAAGCTTACAAGTCGATGGTCATGAAGCCAGGTATTTAAAGGCCCTGGCTCGAGATGCAGGTATTGAACAGGCATTTGTGAGGGAACCAAGACCCCTTTCACTCTGGACAAGACTTTTAGCCAGTGTAAAAGAAAGATCTGCCTACAAGGATATCTTGCAGGCACATCATTTGAAGTCATCTTGGAGGACTATGGAAGAAGGAATTCTGCGCTTAAGGGAGATAGCACTACTAGAAGTACTTTATGGAAGGGAAGGGGAACCCCTCAATGATCCAGATAAGGTTAGGTGTACACCAGAGATGTGGTGGAACCTCTCATACCAGGCACCAAGTATATACTCCCATCACTTGGCGTCCCTACACTCGGCAGAGGACCAAGATAGAGTGGGCGTTGCACTGAATAAACTCAGAACATATGAGAAAACAATCCAAGGTCCAGTGCAGGCCCGTATCGCTGCAGTGGAGACACTAGTTCAGAGCATCAACAAAGAACAGAAGAATTTTAGAGATGAGCAAAAGGAGGAGATTAGGAAACTTAAGGAAGAGATCAAGGACAGTATTCAAAGTCTTCAAGTGGCACCAGTACGAATTGGGACTTATGGAGCCACAGTCAGACGCCTCCCAACTAGAACGAGAGGACAGGCTTCGAGAACCGATTTGTGGTATTTTCTGGTCGACCATGGAGAGGATATGGAACAATGGGACAGGAAACCTACCTATGCCTTGGCAGCCCGGGTACAGGAATCGAAGGACAAAGAGAGAAGAAAATCAGCAAAAGTAAGTGCGGTGCCAGTTCCCCAAGGATCTGACCCACTAGAGGAAACCTCTAGAATGCATCTATCAAGAAAGAGCTGTGATTGTTATAATGAAAACCAGTGTTAGAAGGGCCCTGCCTCTAGCCAGGTAGAGGCATGGGATAATCGTGTCTATTGGACTGTGTGGATCCGGTGGCCTGGCACATCAGACCCACAGAAATACAAGGCTCTGGTGGATACGGGTGCTCAGTGTACGTTAATACCATCAGGGCATGTAGGCTCAGAAGCAATTGCTATTTCTGGTGTAACAGGAGGGTCTCAACAACTGACTGTGTTAGAAGCTGAAGTAAGCCTGACTGGTAGAGATTGGCAAAAACACCCTATTGTCCGACTGCCCCATGTATCCTGGGAATCGACTACCTTAGGAGTGGATATTTCAAGGATCCGAAGGGACATAGGTGGGCTTTTGGAATAGCCGCTGTAGAAACAGAAGAGATTGAACAGTTAAAGTTATTGCCAGGTCTCTCAGAGAATCCCTCTGCTGTCGGATTGTTGAAAGTTGAAGAACAACGAGTGCCAACTGCCACCACAACAATGCATCGATGACAATATCGGACGAACCGTGACTCCGTAATTCCCATCCATAAGATGATCCGAGAACTGGAGAGCCAAGGGGTGATCAGTAAGACTCACTCACCCTTCAACAGCCCCATTTGGCCTGTGCGTAAGTCTGATGGAGAATGGAGATTAACTGTGGACTATCGTGGCTTGAATGAGGTTACTCCACCATTGAGTGCCGCCATGCCAGACATCTTGGAACTCCAGTATGAACTGGAATCCAAGACAGCGAAGTGGTACGCCACAACTGACATTGCTAATGCGTTCTTCTCCATTCCCACAGCTGCAGAGTGCAGGACACAGTTCGCTTTCACTTGGAGGGGTGTGCAATACACCTGGAACCAATTGCCCCAGGGGTGGAAACATAGTCCTACCATCTGTCATGGACTGATTCATGAAGCACTAGAGAAAGGTGAGGCTCCAGAACATCTGCAATATATTGATGACATCATCATGTGGGGGGACACAGCAGGAGAAGTTTTTGAGAAAGGAAAGAGAATCATTCAGATTCTTCTGGGAGCTGGTTTGGCTATCAAACGGAGTAAAGTTAAGGGGCCTGCCCAGGAAATCCAGTTCCTGGGGGTAAAGTGGCAGGACGGACGTCGCCAAATTCCAACAGAAGTTATTAATAAGATTACAGCAATGTCTCCGCCGACCAGCAACAAGGAAATGCAAGCCTTTCTGGGTGCCATAGGTTTCTGGAGGATGCATATCCCAGAATATAGTGAGATCGTAAGCCCTCTCTACTTGGTAACCCGTAAGAAGAACGATTTCCACTGGGGCCCTGAACAAAAGCAAGCTTTTGAGCAAATTAAGAGGGAGATTGCTCATGCTGTAGCCCTTGGACCAGTCAGGTCAGGACCAGATGTGAAGAACGTGTTCTACTCTGCAGCTGGGAATAATGGTCTTTCATGGAGTCTTTGGCAGAAAATGCCTGATGAAACTCGAGGTCGACCGCTAGGATTCTGGAGTCGAGGCTACAGAGGATCTGAAGCCAAATACACCCCGACGGAGAAAGAGATCTTAGCTGCTTATGAAGGAGTTCAAGCTGCCTCAGAGGTAACAGGGACAGAGGCTCAGCTCCTCCTGGCACCCCGATTACCCGCGCTAAGGTGGATGTTCAGTGGATGGGCTGCCCCCACACATCATGCCACTGATGCTACCTGGAGCAAATGGGCTGCTTTTATCATACAACGTGCCTGTATGGGAAAACTGAATCGCCCTGGGATCCTGGAGATTATTACAAACTGGCCTGAAGGTGAAAACTTTGGTTTAGCAGAGGAAGAAGAACAGGTAACACGGGCAGAGGAAGCTGTACCATACAGTCAATTGCCAAAAGAAGAAATACGCTATGCGCTTTTCACTGATGGTTCCTGTCGTATCGTGGGGACAAATCGAAAATGGAAAGCGGCTGTGTGGAGTCCCACACAACAAGTTGCAGAAGCTGTTGAGGGTGAAGGAGGGTCAAGTCAATTTGTGGAGCTTAAAGCTGTCCAATTGGCTCTGAACATTGCCGAACGAGAGAAGTGGCCAAGACCTTACCTTTATACTGATTCATGGATGGTGGCAAATGCACTGTGAGGATGGTTAGATCGATGGAAGAAAGCCAACTGGGAAAGCAGAGGGAAACCCATCTGGGCTGCAGATATATGGCAAGATATCGCTGCCCGAGTGGAGAAGTTGATTGTGAGAGTCCGCCATGTGGCTGCACATGTGCCCAAGAATTGAGCCAACAATGAACATCGCAACATCGCATACTTTGTTTGGTTTGGTTGGTTTTTTTCTTCCAAACTAAGACAAACACGAAGATAGATGTGTTATCCAATAAATATGTGAAGAGCTGTAATGAAGTTTCCATGGTTTGGGGCATTCATGTGAAGCAATCATACACTTAAGAGATTAATTTTATTGCACCGGATCAGACACTTTAAATACGTAGTCCTTCTCCTGACCTCACACATCCAGTCATATTTTAGCATGCATCTTTTAAAATCAAGAGCTGTATCCTATATGGCAAACCACATTAACTTTAAGGGTCAAGGTGAAATTCTTATTTTCTTAAGAAAATGTGGATACAATATTTTTTATCACAGTATCACAGTATCATAAGGTTGTAAAAGACCTTTGAGATCATCAAGTCCAACCTATGACCCAACACCTACACCTACTCCTACTCGTCAACTAAACAGTATGTACTTAGCTATTATTATACATTCTACATCACAGCTGCAGACAACTAAGCCATAGTTTGTGAATAAAAAAATCTTAGTTCAACTGTATTAATTTAAAAACAACCCAGAAGTTTTGGGGTTTTAAGCTGTGAACTTAATGTGTTCTTTGAAGTTTAAAACTAAATACTTCAGAGAGACCACATATATATTACAGAGAATATATAATCTTTCTGTATCTTTTTAAGGTGAAGTTCCATTTGGTTTTAGTATCTTGTTGATACAGGGAAAAGAAAATCCAAAATCCTCTACCCTCAGAGAAAAAGGCAGTTATGTGGAGCATTCTGTAGTGCCCCTACAGGATTCTGGTTTGAAGAACCCCAAACAACTTACTCCTATAAGAGGAATACTGGTCCTTCTACAGAGCAGTTTCCTCATGTTAAGCCCTGCCCTTGGCCACCTGGCTCATCAACCAGAGGAACCAGACTTAAGCGCTCTGTATGCAAAAGTCACATTAACAAGGGAAAGAAATCCAAGCACATTTCCTGTTCGATAGCATTCAACTCTGAAAGGCCTGGAAAAGCTGTCTCATGAGTTTCATTAGCTTTGCAGGGCCAAGGGTGTACGTCATTTTCTGTAGCAGATAAACTACAGTTGACACCACCACTATCACCAATGCACTATCAAAACCACACAAAACAAGGAGTGCAGGATCAACACTGTGCTAGTTGTTTATACCTCCAGCATCACAGAAAACCCTAACACTCATAGTGGAAATGAGGGAATTAATTGCTTGGCTTTCAAAGAGCAGTTCAAACACTTAAGAGTCATAATTTCACTGATATCAGAAAACCTGATGATTCCATTCCTGTAACTGCAGAGGATGTTAAAAATTTATCACTGCAAATACACATTCTTCATATGTTGGCAATTAAAAAAAAAAAAGCTTTCACCATTCAGTCAGCCTCTCTGTTGACCATCTCCAGTCAGGTCTGCTTACCATGAACTTTAATGAGCCTGAACTGTATGTGTAAAATTATCTATTTCTCTCAACTCAGCATACATATTTATCTCAGTATTTTGGTTTGGCTTTTTTTAAGAGGGTTTAGTTCTTTGAAAAATCATGCAACACTTCAATTATGCAAAATTTACAAGAAACCACACTTAATATTGACGAAGTATTATCCCAACATCTTCCACCCAAGGTATACCCTATTCTCCATCCTACTTTTCCTCAATCCCCACACTTGCACATTTCTACATATCCACAAGAGATAATGAAAGAGGCTGGCTTCAGCTGGTTATGTATCTAAACACTAGCGCTTGTCATGATCCCCTCCTCTTGGGTACTACAGCAATTTTTAGAGCTACTTCCAGGTTGTATCAGCACAGGTCACAGAGCATTAGCCACCTTCCCAAACTCACTAGCATATTTTCCAGTGTACTTGCCAACACAACTACAGCAATCAGACTGCAACATCTATAACACAACTTTTAAGAACTTCCAGCTTGCTGTGGCTGTACTTTGGGGTCCCACAGATATATCTTCTACAGTCTTTTTGTTGTGTGAAAACTTTAGGCACATTTCTGGTCACTGTTTATTTCTCTACCAAACTGTAAATTTTTCTTCTTGACCAACCTGCATTCATATCGCCTCCCACACAAGAATCCCTCTTGGAGCAATCCCCCTCTCAGTTCTTTCAAAGTACATATTTTGGCTGTGAGCCACACTATTTTTTTTCCCAGGTAGCCCTGAGGCTCCAAACTCCCATACTCCTTGATGTACTGAAGTGCTACTATGCTGAAGCCACTAATCACAGACCACCTCCTCTTTTACAGCCTGAAGAGGGCCTTGCTGATCTCTCCTACCAGCAGGTCCTACAGATCAGAAAAAGCAGTCTCCATCTCTCCTGGCATAAAGACAGGATAAGTCACTCTTTTGCTCTATGACTGCAGCTTTCTTACTGTTAGGAAAGAATTTCACTGTGGGTCATTCCCTCTCATAGTCTACAAAGCTAACAGTTAGTCTGCTGCAAAGTGCCCTGTGGACATGAGTACCTGAGTGCTCTAGACCTGCTCATCAACTGAGGCATTATAACATACACTCAGAACACCAACATTGTTGTCACACACCTGCAGGGAAGGGTTACCATGCACTGACAAACACACCAGTGTCTGAAAGTACGATTATCAGGAGATGAAGACAAAAACACAATCAAGTTCATGCCACTCCAGCATCAGGCTCTTCAATACCTCCTGCTTCCCACCATTATGTTCTAGCCCTGGACTAGCTTCCAAGACCTTCTAAGAAAGCTGGTATCTCAGCAGTAGGTAGAATCACTTCCTCAGAGCTGCCCAGGCCTACATTCACTACATTGGCCTGGTACCATGGTGCACATTTACAATAGGCCAGTGGCATCTCATCTCATAGTAGAGGATGGAGTCACTGGGAAAACTAAAGCAGTCTGTGCCCAAATCACGCCACAAGCTGTTGTTCCCTCGCAACACACAAGGGATCCGCTCGCCTGATTAAAGTCAAGAGACTAAAATGCAGAATAGCTCTTGGGATCAGGAGCACTGGCCATCCCAATTCTAACCACTAATATATCTCATGGATCAAGATGACAAACTAGCCAAAACTGGCATAACGGAAAGGTTTGCTAAGTCTCAAATACAGCAGTTTGGTGACATGCTTCATTTTTCTACAGCTGCCTCTAGGAACAACCTTCTAAAACAGTTAGTGGCAAGCAAAAGGAGCAACAAGGTATCTGAAAAACAAAACAACTGAGACGACTTATGCTCACAGATGGGCTGGATCTCATGCTTCTTCATTCCTATTTACAACATTTCCAAAGCACTGATTTTTGAAGATTGTTCAGATTTGTAGCTGTGAAATTATCACTTTAATAGTATTCAAGAATAAGGTAATACCAAAGCAAGATAACTTTCCCTAAGGTTATCATCAACTTTCATTGCAAAGCAATTCAGCCTGCATAGCAGTGGAAACAAGATGCACTCTGTACAGCAGAAATAATGGAGCACTCAAAAAAAGGCCACTGCAGGCACAGAAATTAAAATACACTTCTTCTGTATCCCTCACTTAAAGTTTTAAGAGTCCCAAAGCATTTCTTCAGCTGGAATTACATACCATAGGGAAGCCTGATGTGTGTGCAGTGCTAGTTTCTGTTCCACATCTTTTATCAAGGTGCAATAAAACAATGCAGATGCAACATAATGCAGCAGCGCTGGCATAAAGCAAAGTTGAGAATTTCTACCTCAAGAATTTAGCTGCAGGATTTTTTCTCTGGCAGCTCATACAAGGACCAGCTGAACTTGGTCACTGTCCTATACAAAGAATTCAGAATTTCTGAATTTGGGGTAACAGGAGTAGAATTCTATCAGAAAACAACCCTCCTGGAAGAAATGAGCTGCTGTTATTGGATCAGACTTTCAAAGACAGGTAAAAGACAACTGCCAGGCTAACCTAGCAGTTTCTCTATATCAAACAGGAGCCACATTTTGGATACTAAATGCACCTTGAGTTTAAGATGTTTTAAATGCTTTCCTATTAAATCAGTTTAATCCAATTATGAAGCCATACTACAGAAATCTGAATTGTACATGTAGGTTGAGACAGCTGAGCCCCAGGATATTTATAGTCATTACTAATAGATATGTCACCATCTGACAAGCAAAGCCTTTAGGTCAACAGGAACAGTCACAGCAGTGACTAATGATTGCTGTTAGCAGGTAATTTGCATGTGCATGAAACTCGGTAGTATGACAGCTAGGAAGAGACCAGACTGTCCATTTGCAAGTATATTTCAAAACTTGTCTAGAGTTACTCTCACATATACAATGGGGATCAGTTATTCAAATTTTAACTAACTCCTTGGCTTGGAGTGATCTGTTAACAACACTTGTGGAGTACTCAATTCATCTAGTCTCTATATGGTCCCGAGCAGACTTCCACTCTGTCCTCCCCACTTTTCTCCAATTTCTTATCTAGGTATGGCATATTTTTTGGTAAATATTATAAACTTTCACTTTTTTAATTGACAATGGGGGGGGGGAACGACAGCAACAACAAAACCCGCTACATTTTGCTTTCACTACAGTCTTTCATCTTTCAAACAAGACATGCGATCAAAAGCTTGGACCAGCTCTTTATTATAGTATCACCTCTAACAGTTAAGAGAAACCAAAATATGACTCAAAGGTAAACAAAAATCTGCCCAAAAAGTAATGCCAGGTTTTAGTTTCAAAAGGAGACATCACCAGGTCATTTGTCTTTAAGAGCTGTATAGCAAAAAGCTCACAGGTTAGCCAGTAAACATTTTAGGCTTCAAAAACAAGTAATCCTAGCAGCACATCAAATTAAAGTAAAAATTAACATTATGAGGTCACTTGTCAGTGGAAAAAAGCCTAGAAAGACAAACAATAAGACTTTCATTCTCTGCTTTAGAAAGTAGTAAAGCAGTTCAAGAAATTTCCACTCAGGTTGTTGAGCTTTCAGAGATGTTAGAAAGGCATTTTCAAACAATGTTCTGAATATAAATTAAAACTCTTTACTGTCTCCAAACCCAGTGTTCCTGTGTTACAGCACCACCCCACAATTACTGTAATTAGCAAACTCAAATTTATATTACCTCCTCAAAACGCTTAGAAAGCCTAATCTACTACTACTGTCAAAATTTAACATTCAACAGTACATACAAAATACAACCCAAAAGGCCAAAACATTTAATAAAACTAGCAAACAACTGCTTTGGGAGGATTTTTGTGAGAGTTCAGGGAGAAGAGATCAACAAGCTGGCATTTAAAATGATTCAGACGAGCGGTCTCCCACAAATCAAAAAAGCAGCTTTCAGACTACCACAGGAAATAAGTGTCACAAGAACTTTCCTTGATTTCCTAAGATGCGCCTTGCATATAAAGAAGGGGGGAGGGAGGGCAGGGGAGGGGGGCAGGGCAGAAATAAATACATAGCACTACAGAAAAAAACCCTGTATTTCTGGTAAGCTCTCTAAAATTCTGTTATCCATCCCTCCTGCCTGAAACATGCTGTAGGGAGAAGGGGCTGCTGTTCTTGCTTTACTTCATCTAAAAATATATATAAATAAATCTCTCTTCTGAACAAATTTAAGTAGCACAAGCCACAAATGAAATTGCCATATTTCACATAAGTTTTTAAAAGACATATACATGAAGGCAGCTTTCTCCAGGGAGCTTTTAAAAAATGTACTTAAAATCAAATCTTTATCACAACAGCAAATTGAGTTTTACTTTTATTTTACTTCAGAAGCTGTACAAAACATCACTTTACACAGGCCTGACCTCTTTGATCCCGCATTACTGCAGGGCTAGGAAATCTGCACTTTTCTTTAGTGCCAAAAACCCCATATGGGATCAGAAAAATTCACATCCTCGTATCCCTCTTGGGTGGCAAACCAATCGCAAAGGTCCTCCAGGGAACCCATGCTCATCGATTACAGCTGTGCAGCTCCCACAGTTCTCGGCTGGAGCCTTATTTACACCTGTGCATCCCCATTTAGACACTAGTAGGCTTATACAGATGTAACTGACTGACATTCAATAAAATGATGATTCACAAGCAAAACCAGAAACTAAATCTTATCCTCTGCTGCGACTCTGCAGGGCTCAGAAAACTTAAAAGCTCTGAAAGTATTCCAGAAGCTGAAGTTGACATAGTGCATTTAAGTGCACAAGATATCAGACTTGCTGAGTAAGGGGCTGCTTTTACTTAATCACTCCTCAAAACCCAGTTCTATGCCACAGTAATCTTACGCATACAATGAAGCTGCTTCTTTTTTTCTTAAGTCCCAATGGAAACAGCTCTCCCTTTGACCCACAACAAGTCTTAATATGGGAGCGTATGGGGAAACAGCTGAGGAAAATGTGTTTTGTATGATTAAATAAATGCTCCCAGAAAGAGTTAAAAGATCAGCAAGGACAGAAACAACGAAACTGGAATAGACAAACTACGTATGGAGGAGAAAGCCAAAGACTAATTTATTTCACCTTGAGGAACTCATTCTTTATGGTAGGTATTCATGAATGCAAATATTATTCTGAGAGATGAAACAGCAGGTTTTCCTCATTTTAAAGAAAAATTAATAACTTAGAAAAGAAACAGAGCCAATGATTCCTTACCGCATCCAAGTCAGCCCTTTTCATGACCTTCCTGTTCCAGGGAACAAATCAACAACTTCATCTTTCAGCATAACCTCAAGGTCAACATACTTTGTACTAATCTCAGAAAGCAAAGGTGGAAATAAATTTTAAAGGAAAACATCTGCTTCACCATTCCTGGCCATGGCAACTGTGCACTGAGACACAGGGAAAGGAGGCATCCTCTGACATACACTCCTCCTGTGCCTTTTATAAAACCTTATGGATACAAAAAGTAGCAGTTCTACAGTCAATTATCCAGAAGTAAAGGAACTACGGTGGGACCAGCAAAGTCCAAATTTAATTACTAACTCTTCTAGAAGAATTTTGTTCTACCTTGAGAGGACTACGTCACGCCTTTGCACAAGTCCCTCCCTCAGCATAGTGAGAATACTAACAACTTCCTCTTCTACAGTATTCACTGTCTTGCCTATCTAGACTATATACTTACACCAGATTTAATCAGTAACCAGTGCATACAACAGCTGCCACCTTGGTTGTTGCTCAGGTCTGAGCAGGTGGCATTTGGAGCTCCACTGTGGCACTGTCCAAGGAGGTGCCCTCACATCAGTGGAGTGCCAGCACAGATGCACACTGTCACTGCCTCCTATGATGCCAAAACTGTCCTCCTCTTCCTCCCTCCCTCCCCACTTCTAAGGCAGGACTGTTCTCATTCACAACAGAGATTTAACTTGGGATGCAGCCACGCTACCACAAGAACTAACACAGAAGATGGTCATAGCACAGTTGTAGTGACAGGGCAAGGACAGGATCAGTTAGGCTGTGCAAGTCCACAGGGACAGTTCTGCCATAACAAACTGCCCCCTGCCAGCCCTGCAGCTGTCCCAAGTGCCCCAGCCCAGCTATCTCGCACCACACAGAACAAATGAAGACCAACCACACAAAACTTTCCACCCCACTGAAACACAGCAATAGTGGTGAATTTAAAACCAGCGCTATCGCCTTCTATAATGTAAATGGTAAATAGCAAACTATATTCCCACTACCCATGACATTTTTCACATGGGTGCATATCCTTACATGCGCATGCAGCATCTTACAAAGCTAAAAAAACCACACACTGTAAGCATGCCTGCCTTCAGAACAACAATAAAAAAATACTAGAAACATTCCTGCTTATTTTTCTACAAGACCCATCCAAGTTCAGGGAGGGTTTCATGGAACAGACCAATACAGTTGCAGAAAGTAGCTGTTTTAAGCTTTCTCTCTTTATCTGATTCAGAGACACGGGAGTGTCGGGGGCAGGGGGGCAAAGGGGAAGAGATGCAAGCAGAAGAAGTAGTACACCATCAACTACATTTTGATTTCTCTATTCAACAATTTGGTATATGATTTTAAACAGCTTAAATACAGTTTAGAGTAAAATTAAAAAGTAGGGAGGGGATTCTCCCCCTCTCTTCTGCTCTTGTGAGACTCCACCTGGAGTATTGTGTCCAGTTCTAGAATTTCCAACACAAGAAGGATATGGAACTGTTGGAACTGGTCCAGAGGAGACCACAAAAGTGATCAGAGGGCTGGAGCACCACTCTTATGAGAACAGCCTGAGAGAGCTGGGTTGTTCAGCCTGGAGAAGACTATGGAGAGACCTTATAGCAGCAACCTGAAGGGGGCCTGCAAGAAAGCTGGGGAGGGAACTTTTACAAGTGACAGGATGGGGGGCAATGGCTTTAAACCAGAAGGGGGAAGAGTTAAATTAGATATGAGGAAGAAATTCCTCACTATAAGGTTGGTGAGACACTGGCACAGGTTGCCTAGGGAAGCTGGGGGTGCCCCCTCCCTTGAGGTGTTCAAGGCCAGGCTGGATGGGTCCTTGAGCAGCCTAGTCTGGTGGGAGGCGTCCCTGCCCATGGCAGAAGGGGTGGAACTGGATGGGTTTAAGGTTCCTTCCAACCCAAACTATTCCATAATTCTACATTTCTATGATTTTTGATTTTTATAAAATTATTTTAAAAATATGGTATTAGTTCTTTCTTGAGCCTGTCTTGGTTACTAATTTATATTATATATATAGGTTATATTTAATAAAAATGTAAGTGTCGACATTTTTTTGCCATATCCAGATATGAAAACCTATTACTGAATACTATCAAGTGGCTAAGAGCTCCAAGCCACCTGTGACACTAATGTACTGATTTTCTTTCAGTTCAGTGCTAGTTATACTTCTAATTGTTGCTTTCAGTAACAAATGTAATCAGCTTGACAACATGAACCCATGTAAAGTGAACTGTTTAACATAGAACTCTCATAAGCCTTCCAAGAAAAATAACTACATCTTTTGGTAGTGTAGTCTATAAGTCTCATTTACCTTCCTGCCAACTCACAGTTTTAGATAGAAAGCTGAACTGCATTTTCCTAAAAAAAAAAAAAAAAAAAAAAAAAAAAAAAAAAAAAAGGACTGTCTATAAAAAAAAATTAAAACCGTAAAGAAATAGTAGTACAAGCCTGGTTTTTTTTCACTTGTCCCCTTCTTTTCAGAGGTTTCAGAATGAACCCTTTCGATCCCCTCAGCAGCATGAGACGGTTAGTAACATTTCTCTATCTGCACAACACCTGGCGCTCATGCAATACCTTAAATCTCTTAGTAGCTGTACTCCACTGTTCAAGTTATCTTTGTGTTCCCTTTCCTTTCAAATCTGCTGCTTACATTATTAATCCTCACTAAAATAGTACATACTTTTCCCACTACAGAAGTTGTAAGTTTTCAGATGACCAAAGCAGCAAACACAAACTTGATAGGGAATGTGCCTCACTTCTTGAAATTTGAAAAACCTCCATCTCCATCCTCTCTGGGAAGTACCAGAAACACAGAGCCAGCTTCACACTGTACCAGCAGGTTCTGCCAGCACAAGTACTCCCATTCATAGGACGGTACTGTTTATTTTCAAACAACCTTCATGATCTAGCTGACAAAAGGTTCCCTCAGACTATTATTGTATGCGACAACTACTATAATCAGAACTTCAACAAAAATGACCACCTAAGGAGCAGCTGCGCAAGCCAAAGGCCACAAGGGAGATAAGCCAGCATGTTAAGAGAGATGATACCACAGGAAAATCCTACCCATTCACTCTGGTAAGGTTCCCATGCTGCTAACACTTCTAAGTATGAGTAAAAGTAGTTGCACTAAAATAACTTCTCCTCCCACATATGGGATTACTCTGAGTTAACGGAACAGGAAATGCTGATTACTTGTGTATCCTAAACACCAACACACATGTTCTTCCTTGCTATCCAAGGTCAAGCTTGAATAGTAACTAATAACTACAACATTTGCTGTTCAATAATAGTGCTCTATAGCTATAGCCACACACACCACAAAGATTCAGAATGAATCAAACTTCTTAAATTTGCATTCCAGGGAAAAATCAACCATTCTGGCAGAGTTTTCAAAACATTTTCCAAAAAAAACAATTCAAGAAAAACCCCTAGGAATTTTGACGTTTTCCAGAAAAATCTGGGCAAGAGGCTTTACGTTAAAGCAGTATCAACACTTTCAACTCCATTTCTTCAAAAAGCATCCTTCCAATGGTCTTCATCATAGGATGGGAAGCTCAGACTCAGCATTGTTGGGAGCCTCTGCCTCTCAGTAAGGGGAAACAAAAGCCTTGAGAGTCCTGTTTCCAAAGACCATAAAAACACTGAGGACTGTTTCCATAGCACAGTTTTCATGGCAGGACATCCACACATCTGGAGATGCAGTTCAGCAGGTTTCACAAATTAAAAACTTTGTAAACAGCTTATTAATTAAAAAGAATTTGACATTTTGAGAAAGAACACTTTCTCCTCCACAAAGGAAAGTGATTTGTTCTGGCTGTTTAAAATAGACCCAATTAGAAAATGTTAGTTTTTACCAGTCATTCCCTACCACAAGATAAACTCCACAGAATATATTTGTTTTGCTGACAATCCTTTAACAAGCATCACAAAATTGTTTCCACTGAGAAAAAAGTATGTCTTTAAACTGTACTGAAAAATGCACAAATGATGTATTCTCACCCATCCTTTTCTAACAAAGCAGTACATGTAAAAAATAACAATATTTCAGAAACACACAGCAAGTCACAAAGTTATTGCTCCCTTTTTCAGTGCCACATGAAGTCTTGATAGGAGAAGTCTTAGATAATAATTTGTTTTTAACTTTAAAGTATGTTGAAGCAGACTAACTCATCCACACAACTCTCTCCTCTGCCATGCTGCATTCAAGAAGTGGTATTAAACACGCATAAATGCAACCTATTATGTCATTTAACAAGGTGGCAGTTCTCTAAGAGTCCTTCATCCTCTCAGTATCAAGACCTTTGCTCAAAATTAATAGTACATTTTAATCCATGAGGCATCGATAATTCATTATAAACTCATTTTAAAAACAACTGGGCAGAACCACAGTAACTCACACCTATGAGATACCTGGCTTGCAATTTAGTTTTCTGCATTAAAAAAACATTAAAGAAGGCAAAAAGTCAACTCTCTGTATTAGAAACATCATTCCTTATTATTTATTATGGTCATTTCACCAAAGTAGTAAATACACAGTATTTTTTTTATCAATTAATTATTTTCTGATCTCATAAAAATAACTGCCTTTCTGACAAGAATCAAAAAAATTATTCTTCTGAATGAATTTGGGGGTAAGAGAAATAAGAGAGTGAAAAGCATGTTGTATATGGCTCCTTAAGGCTCATTTAAATATTAGAAATAAGGCTTAAAATTCTCCTAGTCCTGAAAAAGAAACAGTCCTACCAACAGTCTATACGTGACTTCATGTTCTTCTAATCAGATGTGCATCTTGGATACTCAACTCTCCCCACATCTGACATCACTAAGCACACACTGCAACGATACAGACCTGGGGAAGAGTGGCTGGAGAGCTGCCTGGCAGAGAAGGACCTGGGGGTGTTGCCTGACAGCCGGCTGCACATGAGCCAGCAGTGGCCCAGGTAGCCAAGAGGGCCAATGGCATCTTAGCCTGTGTCAAACACAGCGTGGCCAGCAGGAGCAGGGAGGTGATTGTGCCCCTGGACTCAGCACTGGTGAGGTCGCACCTTGAGTGCTGGGTTCAGTTTTGGGCCCCTCACTACAAGGACATTGAGGGGCTGGAGCGTGTGCAGAGGAGGGCAACGAGGCTGGTGAGGGGGCTAGAGAACAAGTCCTATGAGGAGCAACTGAGGGAATTGGGGTTGCTTAGCTTGGAGAAGAGGAGGCTGAGGGGAGACCTCATCACTGTCTACAACTCCCTGAAAGGAGGTTGTGGCAAGGTGGGTGCTGGTCTCTTCTCACAAGTGACAAGCATTAGGACAAGAGAAAACTGCCACAAGCTGCACTAGGGGAGGTTTAGACACGATATCAGGAAGAATTTCTTTCTTCAGGGATTGGAACAGGCTGCCCAGCAAGGTGGTGGAGTCACCATCCCTGGAGGTGTTTAAAAGATGGATGGATGAGTTCCTTAGGGATGTGGTTTAGTGGGGAGACAGGTATGGCTGGACTTGAAGATCTCAGAGGTCTTTTCCAACCTTATGATTCTATGATTCTCAGGTAAGCAGAAAAACAACCATGTGTTTCGTGGATCACCCTCATTTCTGAGTTCATCTTAGTTATTTTTACATAATACAATACAACCTGAGGTGTGATGACAGGAAACAAACTAAAAAATTTGAACAGCAGAAACACTCCTAAGCAAACAGTCAAACCAACATAGAATTAGGCATCTCTACCTTGAATCTCTGTACTGGATCTCCAAACACAGATTATCCTGTATTTTTACCACAAAATCCTTAACTTCAGAACAACAGCTCGTCAAGTAAAACATATTTTGGATTGCAGACAGACATTTAATTTTCTTCCATTTTCCCTTTGCAGTTTTTTTTGGATGGTCAGGTTTTGGATGCAGAAGAAAAAAAAATCAACAATGGAAGTTCACTCGCTTACCTCCAAAAATGAAAAGCGAACAGAGGACTGCATGGACTGCAGGGGCTTGTTGGGGTTGGGCTCAGGCTCCTTGGGGTGAGACTGCAAGTTAAAATAATGTCATCTCTAGTGAACAGAATGTTTAGCAAGAGTCGCATGTTTTAGTGTAGGAGTTAGGAAAAGAGTTTTGGTTAGAAGCAAAACATTACTGTCCTCCTGAATGAAGTAACTGACAGTAGCCACCCAGTTTTTGACTTAAGATGAAACTGATGTAAATAAAAACAAATATGAAGCCTGGTTCTGGTACATACACTTGACTATGTTAGACTCCCTCCAGGAACAATACTTGTGTACGAAGTCCACAGAGAGAGGAAAAAACCTGTTTCAGACTTCTAAGCATTCTTTTTAAAAAACTTAGGGTTTATTAAAGTTTTGACACGCAAATCAGATTTCTTAAAAAGAAAAGGAATACTAAAATTGATCATGACCTTTCATCAGCAATAATAAAATTGTTTGTTCCAATCTGAGAGCGTAAAATTTGGGCACTTGCTAAAAATTATAAGTGCCCTAGCTAGGTAGCATCAATTTCACTATGAAATGTTCCCTCACAAATACCGAGTCCTTTATCTTGGTAATCAAATATGGATGTGTTCAACCCATCCCAAAAAAGTGCTCTTTTAGAATATACTCATATAGTCATAGCACTTGTCCTCATAAAACTTGCAAGAAAGCTTTTTTTTTTTTAAAAAAAAAAAAACAACAAATTTTTAATAGCATGCCTCCTGTTGTAGTTAACTGAAGTTACCTGTCCAAGAAGCCACACAGCTCTGCCTCATGTGCAGGCTGAGAGAAGGCAGAAGCTTACTGGGAGTTTTTCTGGATCACCTTCATAAAGAATTGTTCCTGCTAGGTGCACCAGATCTTTGTAGTCAGCCAACACCAGCACTCCTGTCCTACCCCCAGTGGAGAAGCGGATGGTAAATATGCAAAGCACAGCTATCTCTCCCTCTAAACTAAAACCCTGTTTTCAGTTGCATGACACTTAGCCAGATTTTAAAACTTCCACACCAAAACCTTTCAAGGTACATATCTCATTCACTTTTTTTAAACATTTCAGCAGGAACAGTACTACTGCTTCTAAAACAGATTAGGGATAACATTTTTTTGACACTAGATATTCTCACAAGCTTTCCTTCTTGAGATGCTTTGGAGAAGACTCAAAAGTTTGGCAGGGACATGCACACAGAGTCAGGGAGGGGCTGCTGTTACTTTCTGACAAGGCTACAGAGTTAAGGCAAACTCCTCTGGCTGCTGGCTGTCCTTGCATAATCCCTGAACTAGGTGCACAGAAGAGCACACTGCCAACAGCCCAATGGCTGGACACGAGCTCGTTGGATTTCAGCTGCAGGCTAACTGTGCTAGTGCTACAGCAGGTCTGAGATAATAAGCTCCATTAAGAGCCAATGGCTCAATATATCACTCTGAAAATGGCTAAACTGAACCCAGGCTCACATTAGTCAGCCCATGCAGGCCCACAAATAAAGGTATGGAGTAACAGACTCAGATTTCTGCTGTTTAACTGGGGAACTCTGTTGCACTGCACTAACGTGCCATAACATGCACTGGAAAAGACTTTGTGTATGATAAGTACAGGCTTGTGTAAGAAGTTTCCCTGTATGTCTAAGCTCTACCTGCACTGTCTCTGACTCTTCACTGCAGGTCTGTTGCAGCAGAGCCAGCAGTTCAGCTCCGTTTGTCAGCGTGGCCCTTCCTGACTGCAGGCTACGAAACTCCTGTGCTGTACCAGCAGTGCTCACATTGCTGTTGTGGGGATTCAAAGCAAGGGACGAAGGCAGGCGATGCAGACAGCAAACAGCCTCCGGCAGGATCAGATGCAAGGAGGGGAGCTGACATCAGTCAAAAGACAATCTAGGTGGAGGGAGAAGACCTGGCACCAGCTAGCCAAAAGACACAGGGCCGCGGCAGGGAGAGAGCATGGGGACTGCTATGGAGTAATGACTTGAGCAAGGATCCTACTAAAGACAGTGTAGTGAAAAGGAGAGAGGAAAAAACAAGTCTGGCATGAGAATATATTAACTTCAGACCCCAGAATGAGATTCCAAAGTCATTTTGCTATGAATAAATCCTACTGGCATCCAGTGACAAAGCACATCTTCCCTTCTAGTGGATGACACATACGAGTCCTACACCTGCTAGTATTTATTCTTATTTCTCCTCATATCCTTTACTGTAATACACCAGAGTCAGTCACGAAGCAGACTCTTGGGGCATTCAATATTAGATGTGCTTGTACTATAGATCTATAAATTCCCACCGAGAGATGACACCAGAGTGTCAATCCAGTTCTCCTACAGAACTTGCTTTTCAGCTTTTCTTTTTTAAGACCTACAAATACATGCAAAAACCTGTTAAAACAAATTATCACAGTACATATGCACGAGACTGACAGGCAGTCTTAATTCTTACATGTACTAAATTTGGAATGCTTCATTGTGGATCCTTAATATTCTTTGAAAGAGCTTTCTGCAAGCAATGAATATGAAGTAGACAGACTGTACTAATTTCTGAGAGAGACAACGTAATTCTAGTCCCAACATTTAAACTATATTGAAAGAAAATTCATGAGAATAAGAGAGCAAGAAATAAATTGGGCTCTTCCCCCTACATATATGCTGTATATAGATGATCAAAAATAAGAATTTGTGAGACATGACTTTAGTCTGCATTGAGTCAACTCTGACAAATCATGAGAGAATGACTCTATGGGAATCATGAAGTGCCAGCAACCAAGATATGATGCTTTCTTTTGTCAAAAGGTTTTGTGATGGCAAAACAAAGTCGAATATATGAAAAAGTCAAGTATATCCAGACAACATTTTAGCAAAAACATTGATCAACGCTGAATTTAAAACATAATTATCAGTTTTATCGGTATTAAATATAGTCAAAATATGGCAAAGCAAGTGCAATTATGTCAGGTTACCATAAAAAAGGAGGAAGCAGTAAATAATTACCTCGCATTACAAAACCACATACGTATGTTGAAAAAACAGTAACATGTATCATCTTTCGTCCTTTGCAGTTACTGATGTTTTTCTCATACAATGATTACATAATTGAGTGAAGATTGATTTAAAAATACTTAAATTGCGCCATCTCAAAAGGAGTATAATTATCAATTATTCATGGAAACCATTTTAATGAGCTCCCTTAAAAGACCCCTCCTCCAAAACTGAGGAATTAGCAATGCTATTTTTTTCAGAAAAATATCTAGAGCTTAATCTGCTCATACTACTCTCAGCAGAAGATGCCAGACTGAAATGCAGAATTTAACTCTGGCGTTCCACCAATGTAGTTCTGGGGAGCCCAATATAACATCTACACTTGTTCCTTGGAATAAAGTACTCTGTCACCTACATGTGATTATTAGAATAAATTATATGCTACACTGCACGTTTACCTATAGCCCTCTCTTTAAAACATGGCAGATGTTAGAGATAATACCTTTCACAGCTAAATAACTTCACTGCAGGCATCTGCAGCATTCAGGGTTTTTTTCTCCAGCAAGAATGGGGAAGTCCCACGGAATACTAAAGGATCTGACGTAACCGTATCTATTTACCTAGATAAAATTAGCAAATTCTCATGGTGACTAGAACATGCATACATACATGCCTGACGTGTAAACATAGACTGCAGGTATGTATGTTCATAAAAAAATAATTGGCTTTCGCTAACAAGCGTAGAGTAAACATATGCTAGCATTTATTTATAGAAGACTATACTTACTACATATCGTAATTAAATATTTTCATGTACTTGCTCTCTAAATAGCTGAAAGCACACAAATTAGTTAATCAGTTTTAAGCGAGTACCAAATAAACATACAGATAATTAGGTAAACATACTTACTGCAGAGACTATCAGGAATCCTCCAGAATGTCAATACAGTTCATTAGTGTAGGTATGTATGTAAAGTATGGCTTGTTCCTGATGTATTTTCACAAGCAGCATTTCTATAATGCTTTCATCTCTCCCAGTGCTCTCTGTTATTCAGCAGAGATAGAGGCCTTTCTAAAAGGCAGCACTGGGATAAACAAACAGTAACAGAGAGCTGGAGGGCAAGACAGACACCATGGCCTAATGACAGATTCTTCCTCTACAAGCTGACAGGATGCACTGAGATTCAGTAACTTTAAATAAGCAGAAATGCTTTCTTTCCAAATGCACGGCAATATCCTGTCTCCAGGCTCGCACATTTGCTGAAACCAACTGCAATGCATTTAAAACCTGTTCCTTCAACCTGGAGCTGCAGTGCTCCCAGACTGTCAGCACAAACGTATGCTAAATAGCTCCTGGTTGCACGAAAGCCGGCATCATGCAGAAACCATTAAAATATTAAAGACAGACAATACTTACTCCAAGGTCAGCCCTGGAATTTGTAGCCTTTCCCGCTGGGCTTTCATTGCTGTTATGTGTTAGCACACTCTATTGTAACCATGACACACATTCACTGGCAGCATTCTGGCGATGACAGAGAGCCAAAATGAACCACTATAAAGGAACGGACTAACGATCTCTTGGGGGTGGGGGGAGGACCGCAAGTTTGGGTCCTTCCACCTCTAGCTGTCACGAAGAGCTGCCAGCTGCCTCTCTCAGGCTAGCAGCAGCGCACGCCACGCCGATTTTGTGAAGCCAACGGCGTCTTCAGTTGTGCACATCAAGTAATTCATCCTCGGTATTCTGCAGCGGCATCCGCCGCACTGACACACACACACACACACACACACGTACACTGCACCACGGAGGAAGGAGAGGTTCCCCTTGCTATGCCAACCCACAGCACTAAAAAAAGCCTCTATGCCTAAGACAGTTTCTCTCGGCAAATGTCAAACATTCACCACCCCCTCTGATCCTGCCGAATAGGATTTAGCCATCTTGTTTAAGTCACATTATCCCTTTCCTTGGTAAACAGACAGGCAGTTTCTGCAGTAATAAACCAGCAAACCACTGAATGAAAAACAAGCTCTTCTCCTTTAACAGGGAAAATCATTGCCAAGGCATTTGAAGAATAAATATATTCTTCTAATACTGAGGTTAATACAAAAGGAAAAGTTATCATTCTGTTCTGACATGATTTCACCTGAAGCTTAAAGGGAAATAATTATAATTTTCACTAAGGATGAGACCCAAACCTAGAAATTGCAGAAAGGTGTATCAATTTCAGGTTTAAAGGTAACTTCACTTAAAAGAAAACCAATATACAACAGTCTATAGAGATAGTTTTAGGTCAGTGCTGCTGTGAAGGATGGTGTTGTTAATGTCATTATATTCCTTTGTTTATATACTCTCTCTTAACCTGAGGTTATCCTTTTAATAAATAAATATTGTGAATTGTTCCATGAGGACTAGCAATTTTTTAATGGTCCATAAAACACCATGACAGGCAAATACACCACGCAAGTACTTATTTTTAGTCATTTAAGAGCTAGAATATTTTATCTCACCCGCATAGTCTTCCTGAGAGATTCTTAATTTGCACTTCTTGCACAACATGTGAGTTTACTTTTCGCCAGAGCCCTGGCCCTGCTCTGAGCACGGAGAGATTCTACAGACTAGCCAAAGCACACCACCAAACAAAACTGCTGCTCTTTGGGTCCCTGGCTCATTTTTGGAAGAAATTAATGATCTCACAGGTACAGAGCCATGAGTTTTAGAAACGGAGGGAAACATCCTGGTTATGGAAACGGCTGAACTGGATTTGGTGAGCTAGATTGCGTTTTCAACCACACAGTAGAAAATAATAATTAACTCTCTCTTTTCTCCTAAAAATTTCTATTGGAAAGTATTTTAAATTTAAGTTATGTATTACCTAGAGCCTTCACTTACAGATAATGAAAACAAAACTGATGGATGCAGAGAAGTATGCATTTGAATTTGTAAAACATAACTGACATCCCGATTCTGATTACTAAGCTCAGGCCCCAAATTCTCCTACCTCCTGAAAGAAAAAGAAAGAAGCAGACCTAAGGGGTCAATTTCAAAAGTAGAGACTCTGATGGGTGAATTCAAATATTTGCAAGGATACACAGATCAGTCAGATGCCCAACTCTGATTGGCACTTCCAAAATACGTTCTTCAAATTTTATCAGAAGGCAGCAGAACATCAGTTTTTTGAAGATATTCTCAAACTTGGAAAAAACAAACAAGAACCAACTGTCTAACAGTCAAATAGCTCCAACACTGAAACTGTGACATGACGCTGTCCATGCCTACAGGTTTTTTCATGACTGAGTTTGGAGATAACCATTTAGGAACAGAAATTAAACAAGAGAAGCTGACTGCAGCCACAGGTCTCTGGCTATGCCCTATTTCCATTGTTCAGCACATCTCAAACCAAGCTCTTTTCCCTTAAAATTCCTCTAATAAAATCTCTTCTACTTTTTCAGTCACTGAAAAGTCCTGGTTTTGATGGAGTTAGAAAATTTCACCAGGTAAACTGTGATTGTGTGGACACTACACACAAATATTTATGTAAGCCTTATATAATGGGCAAAGAACTTTGTGTATAATAACCTTCATTTAGGCACTTCTGTGTAAGAATATGCACGCATACATAATACCAAAGTACTTAAATTTTCACTGAAGGCACAGAAAGTGGGAGGCAGAGTAAAACCCCTAGAAGGACAGCCAGCTCTGCTGAACCATGATCCTACCACAGTTATTCTGTACATAAACCAGCAGAAGAACTAGCTTGGAAGGAGAAGGTCTGCTTCCTTCAAAGCACTATACCCATTTTACACATTACTCTTGTAAGGCCAATTCTATTAAAATGAGGTGAACAGAAGAGACAAGTCCACAATCAAGGTGAGGGGTTTTCTGTCCTTGAAGTGGTACAACAACAGAAAACATGAAAAAGAATACTCTGTCTCTCAACACTGCTTTAGAGTGAAACACTACAATTAGACAGTAGGTGCATTTTATATGCAGGAGGAAAAGAGCTTGTCTTGTCTAAAGGAGAATGAGTTGCACTGGCAACTGGGCACAGCAGCTTAAACATAAGCAACTACATATAAGGGCTATTTTGAAACCATGATAAATCAGCCTCTCTCCTGAGCTAATTCATGCGGGCACTTCACATCACATTAATGCTAAATTATTCTAAGCTGAGATTGAGCTATGAGTTGACTTTGAAAATTTTTCTTTTATGCATTTTGCCTGATCCAGATGGAAGTCGAAAATCATGATTTACTTAAAAAGAGAGATTAATATATAGCAGGAGATCAAATTCTGCCCAACATTACAGTCTTAAAGTTTTTGCAGGAGTAAACGGCAACTACTTCACATATCTAGGAGGAAATCTAATTAGATTAAACTTTGCAAGTGAATATTGACTTGAGTTTGATCAAAACAATTGCTGGCTTTTAATTTCAGACTGCTTAGATATCATACCACCACCATATAGTTGAACAAGCAAGTAGACGTTATAAAGGAGGCTAATTGTACCACGAAAGATAAATCTTATTCATTCACTTAACTGTAGTTTACTCCAAGGATAAACAACATTCATTATACTTGCAAAGGTTACAGTAAGGCCACTCTCCCAAAGGTAGCAATGTTTTCTCCATTTCTGGTATCATCCCTAAAATAGCTCTTATGAGCAGTACTTTACTGATAAAACCAATTCCATTAGTTTAATACAGCATTATTACCGTAACAGATTAAATTACTATAAATACCGCAATATCTGTGGTAAGTAAAAAGTTTGACTTATCACTTATGAGATTTTAAGTTGAAATCTACAGTACCTGTAAGATAACCTGCTTGGACGCTCACCTTGGGGCTCTATTGTATCATGACGACTAGAAGAAATCACACCCTTTCCTGTTAAAAAGTAGCTTTGTTTCACCAGAAGGATACCTCTAGTAGCTATATGAGAGAGACCAGAAACATCCACTCTTGGTACTAGATACAACAGGAGGTTCTGGCACATAAAACCAAAAAAAAGTTAATCAACCAAACCGCCCCCCCCCCCCAGGCAACTATTCCAAGTTTGTACATTACATTCTTCTAACAATATGAGGTACAAAAGTATCAGAAAAAATAAAGGGTAAGCAATGCGATACGAAGCTGAGGAAGATGACAAACAAGGAAGGTGTTACTCCATGAGAAAAAATAGTTAGATCAAACAGGACTTCAACTTTCTGAAGAACTCCCTTGAGCATCATCTGCTTTTCCCCACCCTTGAGATATGACAATCTCCACAGCAGTGCTAAGCATTCTCTGTTTTGGTTCATGCCCCTTTTAGTACCACACATAAAAGAAAGACTTTAAAATGCAGATTATCTAGATTAACCTGAAAATACTGACAAATTTGGCCTATATTGACAAAACTTCCATAGACAGTACTTCTCATCTGGAAACCAAAAAGTCACAAACAGCACTGAATGAGTTTAAGAATTATACTCCTTTACAAATGTAAACCATGGTCTCCTATTAGACACTTTTAGAGATGAAAGTCAAATTTAAAATGTGAAATATAAGAATACAAAGCTTATGTTAGTTGTTTAAATCCTTATGGAAATCTCTCTGGTTTAGTAAATCTCAGCTATCTGGTTAAAGCCAAGCAAAATCAGCAAAGCACAGTGCAATGTTTTACTTTCTTGAAACAAAACCTTAAAGACTTTTTTTCCATACCACAGTTACACAGCTTAATATTCTATATGGCTGTTGACCATACTTACTATTTCTCTTAAATAATGGTACCACACAATAATACCACTAAAAATGCAGGTGACTCTGCTTTCATTAGTCTTTAATAGCAATTACACTCAGATAATAGGCAAGTCAGGGCATCCTTTGGTTCTGCATGCACTCTTCGCTAATGTTTCCAGAAGTACTCAAGAGTTAGTAATCAACTCTCAAGGAACAATGACAACGAATACCTGTGACAACCCTTAAACCAAAGATCATGTAATCTCAATTTCTATCATTAAATCTGCTTAGCACACCATTTCTGATATTTATGCATTTCCAGCAAACACAGGCCGTTTAGCAATGCTTATGTAGACATAATGCATTCCATTTCCCCCTCTCAAACAGGAATTTTGTTTTCAAACCATAACACAAAAATGTGCCTTGCTTTAAAAATAGTCATCAGAATCCAATGAATACAAGACTAAAGAATGCCCAAATTGTAATACCAGCATAAAACAACTTATGATTTGCCTCTGATTTTACGTTTGTCAGGTTTCTCAATCTGCAAGTTAAGGAACAACATCGACGTATCTTACAGGGATATTATGAGATTTAACCGTATATCACACTTCAGAAATAATAAGCAGCAAAAATGCTTGAAATTACCAACACTTTTTCCAAACAGATTTCAAATTTTAGGATGGGCCAACCAATTTCAGAATGACAATTTATTTTAGTATATTTTGTCTTGGTTTATTTTTCCAATTATTATATTGTAAAACTCCTGCAACACAGTTATGAAAAGGGAAATTGTGCTGCCTTCATCATTCTGGTACTCACAGTTACTATGTCATCTCTAGTCCCTCCCTCATGAGGAGAAAAATGAGTACACCTTAGAGACAGAACTGATTTTGTTCACTGTAGCTTTCCTATTGTAGTCTGCAATTCCACAATGGATTGAGAGGACCAAGAATAGCTTCAGAAAGTCACAATGACAGAAACAAAGTAACAAAGTGAAGTTGCTGTTTCCTTAAGCTTTAAAAGAAAATCTGAAATTTTCATTTGCCACTTTTCAAGACTGCACTGAATTCCATCTTCATGATCCAGCGCGCGTGCTCCCAGAAGGTCTATCAGACAAGCACTTATGATTACTAATTCTGAACTCCAATCCTAGTCCCAGCAAAGTCATCTGTAAGTGAAATGCACCCACGTCACAATTGCCAGCAACATTCAACTGTTACAGTTAGGGGCATATACTAAGTGACTCCATATTCAAGTCACTGCATGAGAGTTACAGATATCTGAAGTGTTATTCTGGGACAATTTTTTCCTCAGTTCAGTGTTGCACTGCACAATATGTAAGGATGAGAAAACACTGCTGAAGTGTGTGCATACCTATGCAGATGTATTACATACATACATAATGGGCATCTATATGTGTGTGTACATATAGGGGGTTGGGGTTTTTTTCTTTTGTAGCACTGTCTCCAGCATGTGTTAACTTTGCATTCTCTCATGCTAATGGGAAAATTTAAGACCTTAGGATCTACTGTAAAATAAAGAGGCAGTTCACCATGACGAAGCACTCTCAACAGATCAGCTTCTAGTAGCCATGCTCGTTCAACTGTCTGCGGTCTTTTCAAGCCTGAGACACTGCAGGATTCTCTAGCAGGTGGAAAGCTATAAACCTGAGAACATTCAAGATCCTAACAGCTGCTTCATTCTTAACAATGTAGTTTCTAAAGAAGTTCTAGCAGGAGCAATGTAGAAGCAGTTGAGTGCAACACCACTTCTTGTCATCAGCAAAACACAGCACTAAAGAAACAGGATGAAAAAACAAGCGCAACCTCTTTTTTTGCATTCTTTCCAATACAGTCTTTCTTCGGGCTACTTAATAATGTGCTCAAAGAAGTCTTAAATATGAATCTAATAATTTTTTACCTCTGGCTGTAATTAATAAATTGACCCACACAATGTGTATGAAGCAAATCTCATGCTTCAGCTATTTGCCAGAAACACTCAACAAAGATTTTTCTTATCAATATGTAACTGGCCAGTTTATTCTGAGTTTGGTTGTTTACCACATACTTTCTCCAGAAGTATTTGAGATGGGCCACAGCTAAGGAAGCAATACCAGATAGATGGTGAAATGAATCTTTTTTCTTCGACCTCTGGTATGCCTTGCTCATACACTCAGATTCAAAATAATTGCCCAATTTGCAACAGCAATGAATATTTCATCTTGATCAGATTATATGTGGAAGAGGAGAGGAGCGGAGCTGTTGTCTTCTGTTTGTTTCCCTGGGCAAGGGAGGAAAAGCAGGTGAGGACAATCAATGTTTGCATTTCCTCATACCTGGGAGCTCAGTTCGTACAAGCAGCTCAGCATGGCATGCCAAAACAACCTGTCCATTACTGCACGGCAGTGGTTAGATTTTGGTAGAACCTGCATATTCCTTGTTTAACTGTGTTCAATATAAGTCAGCCCACAGCACTATAAACTCACAGGGTAGGTGGAAGACTGTTTGATACCCTCTGACAGAAATACATACTACATATACCTGTACAGACTTAACATTCTTTAAGTCTCAACATCATAAATCTAATGATATTTACAGGCATACCCATAAATCTGACACTAGTAAGCAATATACAATAATGCATTTTATTAATATGTCACTGGAGTACACAGTAAAAGCTCAGGTGGTTCTACAAGACACTTCGCCAGAGCCTATTTAGAGCTGTAATTCTTACTATTCTGCAAGGGATTTGTTTTTAAGTCATAGTTTTAAAAAGCACTCTATTAAATTCAAATGTATTTTTAATAACTTTTTATAAATGAGTTGCATATTCTGCTGAAAGCTCTATGGTACTGTTTCCCACTAAGCAATAGGAATAGATAAATAGAATGTGTTTATTAGTGATATTAATTAACCATTAAAAATAACAGAACTGCTGTGTAGTCCTCTGGTAAATTAAGCCCACAACTGGTTGTCACATTACACACATTATTTAAAAACATTGATCCTAAAACATCACAGATGAAAGTAACCAGTAAGGTGCACCAGTCAAGATCTGGCAAAATCTCACTCCTACTCCTCCACAGTGAGTTTCAACAGATAGTTCTGATATTTTCCCTGCAGTCAAAATAACCTTCTTGTGTCCAGGAGAAGAACATAGGCTAAAGTGGGACCAAATGTTAGCTGATCAATCCTTACACATTCAGAGCTTACAAGACAGATAAAAATAACAAATGTATCTGGCTGAAAATTGAAAGAGCGAAGTTCTCTACTCTCTGTCTAAATATCATTTGGATTATTAGAGGTGACGGCAAAAATGACAGCAAGAGGTGCCATCTAATGTAATGCATTTGTGTAGCCTTACTCATATTCACCATAGCCTCCCATCTCCCTTTATTAGTTAGCATCATTTTGCAATTGTGAAAGCTCCAAAATAACATTCCATACAATAGCTTAGCCAATATAGTGGCACATCTTCTGTCAAAATTTTTTCTTTTAGAAAACTCCTTTCAGATTTAGACAACCTCCTACCATATTTTACACACTATAAGAATAAAAAACAAAAAATCATAATCTGAAATTAGAAAGCAATACAAATAGCTCTACTAATGAAGTCTGCCGACATACATCAAGCTACTATCAAAACTAAAAAGCCTGAGAAATCAGGTTCTAATAATAATTATGGTCTCAATCTACACTGCCTTTTAATAAAAAAGAAACTGGATTAAAAAAATTAGAGATAAAAAAAGATCTTCTTGAAGAGTCCTTCATTACATAGGGTTTAAACACCTGTTTGGTTTTTTTTTTTTTTAAATTCAAGAGCCTTGTTATGCAGGGATAACCCAAACCCAGGCTCCTAATAAGCTTTTGTTCACCTGGCCTTTATTTAAGCTGTATTTCAGTGCTTACTGGTGCCACCTAACTTTCCTGTATTTATTTTTCCATCAAAAGAAATATTCTAAAAAGATAAAAAAAACTTCTATTGAATAGTTTTGTAAGGTCATGATGGTATCTGAGTATCTTTTTCAAAAACTTAAAGCACAAATAAGACATTTCATTATTCCATATTCCAGCCCTGTCTCAACAACACCCTACATCTATCTATCAACAACTAATACATACCTAGAGAGCTGCTAAGCTCTGTTTTGGCGGATTGACTGATAATTGATCCCTCATTAAGGCCCTGTCATGTAACAAATATGCCCGCAGAAACTTGTCCCCAACAGCTTTGTAAGGCTAACATGTGCATGTTTTTTTCCTTTTTTTCTAATACACCTCCTGTTTCTCTCTAGACAGTCAAAGAGGAGTAGGGAAGAACTCTGAACAGAGGTGAGCAGCTGATACAGAGCAGTCAGTTCTTCACAAAATAACCACAAAACAACAAACCTGGAGTTCATTGTCATTTTTTTAATGTTTTATGCTTACATAAACCCCTATACCCATTTCCACAGGGAATTCTGCCATTACAAACAAGCATTAATGAATAATGTTGTCTGTTATGAGCCAGTGTTTTCTTCCACAAAAGCAGATACTTAAAATAAGGCATCAAGTTTCAGCAGAAAGTTTTCGCAACTAATCCTGTGAAAGTAATGATACACTATAAAGAGAGTTAGAAGAAGGTCAAGAGATCATCTTCATGAAGAAGTCCATTATACCACTGTTACCCCTATCACTCCAGCTAGCTTATTGTCTCATCTGCTCTTAAAAGCTGATAGTGATTCTACAACACTCTCAGGTACTCCCCCCTCCTCTGCTTCACTATTCATAGAGACACTAAATGTTTCATTGGTGTCTAAGCTGAAACCCCCTTGTTTGAATTTAAACACATTATGCTTTGCTTCACCCCCGAATAACATAGAAAACACTTATTTCCTACTCCTGGCTTATGTTACACACACTTGAAGACTTTCACAGTTACCCCTCAGTCTCCCCTTCTCTAGAGTAAGTAATCCCAGCTTGGTAAATATTTTTCCACAGATCACATCAAGTTTTCAAAGCAGCTGACAGCTGTCATTTGTCCTCCAGCTGACCCATCTCAACACACAGCAATCAATCCTAACCAACCAAAGCACTAAATGCAGCACGAGGCTTCTTAAGTTCTGTGTGAGATACAATAATGCTGCATGTCTTGCAGCTCAAAACATCAGCTTCCCAGCATGATGTACACTCTCCCCCACAACTTTTTTCTCCCCAGTAGCATCAGACTGTGGAACCATTATGCCCTGTGGATCCTCCTTGCAAACCGACATGTATCCAACCATTTTGAAACTGAAAAGCTGAGTAACTTTTGCTTAACTAATAAAAGTCTCTAGCTTCTCCTGTTTTACTTGTTATATTTTTGTCAGGTTGTTAGACCGACTTTGAAACCCCATACTGTTCTTCAACATACTTGCATTCTTCCCACCTTGTTACCTGCTGCAAACTTAATAAATACCATCATCTAGATCACTAATAAGAAACAATGACTAATGGCAGTCATCCAGGCTTCTCACAACTGCAGTCCAGTGTTATTTCCTGCTGAGGGTTTCTACCCTTCGTGAAATATAGCAGAAGGTCCACAAAGTGACAATATACCCACTCCATCCTCTCTCACCCCCAAGACAGATTTGCTAGTCTGGCTTATTGGTAAAACTTGTCTTTAAAAACGAAGTGAAGTTCAGATTTATAGACCTGTAATCCAAACGCTTTATGGATTTAGATATGTAGACATTCTTGGTACTTCTCAGATTCATTTTTACCATAAGAACAGCTGAATTTTTAAGTGCCTCCTAGAAGAACCTAGGAGAGCAGCATCCACAAAGTATGACAATGATCTATAAAAAAAAATCATCTTCAGCAACATCTCAATGATACTAAGAAAAATTACAAAATAGTTGAGGGTGAGTCTGAAGGCCATATCCACATATGAATGTAGAACCATGGCTGTTTTAAGCCCATTTCCATCACATACTGTGTTGAAGTGGGATGTGTGTCTAGTCACCTGACTTCAAAATAGTACCTTGTAATAGAGAGGAAAAAAGCATTCCCAATGTCTATGTTCCCTGCACAACCTTTACAAAGACACAGGTGAGCTTTTCCATTCAGGCTAGAATAGCAAGAACTTGTCAGTTTCCAGCAGCATGTCCAGCCCCACGTTAGGGACACCTGCGACAGCACATTCGTCTCAAATGCTATGCTGCCTAGAGGCATGATCACACTGAACATTCATGAGCGAAGCCACTGGGATATAAGAAATGTGATTATACATAATTACATTGCCTTTTGCAATGTAGCAACTAACACACATTGAATATAAAGTAGAAGACTCCCAAAACTTGTGTCAGCCATTTAGACAGTCACTTGCTATCCCTGTGGCAGTTATGCGCCATCCCTTTAAGGCAAGCATGGCAATATTATGGATCCACTTATCCCCAGTACTCTTTCTGACCTTCTCATGTGCCTGTTAGAGCTGTCACAACACACCTCAGTAAACCTTACAGGTCTAAGCTTGACAGGCTTGCTAGCAAAAATACGTGACAAAGAAGCAGAAATATTACAGCATTGGGGAGAAAAGACGAGAGAGATGACAGAGAAGAGCAGCACATGGATGGAAGGAGAGTAAGCCAACACCAGGCTAGCTGCTGCCACAACTCAGGGAGCAAAGATTCAGGAAAGACTAAAGAAGCAGAATAGGCTGATTAGCCCTTGCAGAACAGAAAATCTTGCCAAAGCAGTATTTTTATTCTCCAAAGCCATAAGAGCTCTGTCTTGCTGTCATCCTTTCCTCCCTCCTCTTTCCTTTCAGTCCACCACAGAAGCCACCCACCTTCCTGTTACCCCAGGCTGGCATTTTTAGGACAGTAAACAATTGCTGTAACGATAGCTGAGAAAAGGGGAAAGAAACAATCATGAGCTACAAGGTTCAAAAAGGAGCCGTATCATGGGAAGACTGACACAAAAAGCAGTTTGCCTATTTAAGAAAGACTAGTGTATACAAAAACTTAGTGAAAGAGTCAAGAAAGATTGTGGGCTCATGGACAACAGCCAATATGAAGGCACAGATGCCATTCAGCTCTAGAAACAGCAAAGGAAGCACATGAGGGCATTACAGGAACTCAGAGGTCCAAAAGCATTTTCCTAGTACCCATGCTCTGTACACACTCATGTTTTTGTCCCTTTCCTATTAGGAGTAGGAGTACATCAGAACCACCACCCACAGAGGATCTTTGCATTTGGCTTCATCCAAAATAAATCTCTTGGGGTGCATGTAACATAACAGCACAGCATAAAACAATGTGACAGCTGTACACTTTCGCAAACTAAGAGGCTAATATTATAAAGTATCTACACAGCTACTTTTTCAGATTGTTGAAAGAAATCATGAAATCATAAAACCGCAAAAAGGCCCTGAAGTTGTAAGGTTTTTACAAGTAGTTAATTGTCATTTCACAGATGGCTTTGTTATCACTAAATTACTCACAGGAAAACACTTTGCCCAGTTTGTCATGAGAAAAGAGACATCTGATTAAATGTGCTGTCAAACTAACCTTGAATTGGTGCAGTGAGGCAACCTGAAGATTAGATACGTCTTGGTAGACTGAGCCAAACAAGGATAAGTGAAAAATAAATGATGTAACTATTAGGAAGATCCAGCAAGAAAGCAACAAAAGTTCTTCAGTGAAGGACTGTGAAATGATCACTAGAGATAAAAGACTGTAGAAGAATACTTCTGGGGTTTTGGGGTGCACGTGCCATGACAATACAGACTATAATTAGTTTCGAGAAAATATATAAATATGCAGGACTTTCCCAATAATTCTATGAATATTTATCTATCTGTAGTGTATAAAATTGTGAGGTCTGTGTTGAGGGTTTTACACTCATGTCTGGAGGATCTGTCCTCCCAAGTGTTCAGAATTTGCACAAACTCAACACAAGTCTCTCTCAGTGATGTACATATCGGCTCATTGCATACCAGGTAACAGATCTGCATTTCGAACAACAAGGTGGCCTTTCCAATATTTTTATCCCAAGCTAAGCAGCAACGAGGATTAAGATCTTGGCTTGGCGTTCTGTGGGAAGCCAGCAAATGGCAGGTTTCATTTGTTCCTCAGAAGATACTGAAGCATTCTGCATAAACTGAAGTGTCCCCAAATGCTTTATGCTGAGGACTAAACTGTGGTAGTCCAGCTGAGTGACAAAGAAATTGCAGATAACAAATACGTGAATATCTTTTATAATAAGCAACAGTATTGGTTTAGAATACTGAGCGTAATAACAAATGTTCAAATTAGCATTTCATAGGAAAGCAGGAGGGGAAAAAAGGACTTCCTCCTTCCTCTAAGACAAAACACAAGTGGCTCACTGGGATTTTATGATCCTGACTTCTCTTTAAAGTCAGCCCATATTTTACGTAATGGAATTGCAATACTGGAAATTTCAAGGAGAAAATCTGTAATGCCAGAATGCTTGCCAAAAGATGCAAGGCAGGCAGGTACCTGCTGTTCAACAACTGTCTCTTTTACTTGTGAGCAGATATTTAGAATACAGGTGATATTATTGCTACCAGAGGAAAAAATATACTGTGTAGAAACCCGAGTGATTCTTCTCTTAAAATAAAAAAAGAACAGCAGAAAAAAACCTCTTATCATTAGAATTCTTAAAGCAGAGCAGAGGTTCATCAAACAGTCATGGAATGTCTCCAGAGACCCATCATGACCCCAGTCCCACAGAGGCCAAATGCTAGAAATTGTACAGCCTCAGAAAGCTCTCTCTGCAGATTAAGAGATTATTCAAATCTTTGTAGAATCAGTGCCAAAAAAAATCAATTCATCAATACAGCACAGGACAACCTGGATCAAGCTATTCCTGAAGACAACACAACTCCTTTGTCATAAACAATTCTTTTGGACAAACAAATTTTCCTTAACAGAAGAAAACTGGACTTCCCAAAAGTAATGCCATTGGGGAAAAAAAAAAAACCCAATGAACAAGAGGCTGTTCCAGTATGTCAGATTTTCAAGGTTTACCAAATGAAATTCAAGCTGCACTGACTAGCAGTGATCGCTGGGTAAGTACTTTCTCGGGCAGCAGAATAAAACAGGTGGTTATATGGTCATTTGTTATTCTCCCATATGTTACACAAATTTGAAGTTTTACAACAACAAATATCAAACATAATTTTACTTACTCTCAATGCAACTTCTGTTCATAGAACAAATGAGGAGACAACCAATGCTTAATTTAAAAATACTTACAGCAAGCACCTTTCCGAAATATTTTTGTTATTCATAATGCACGTATCCCATTTGCCACTGAAACTCGGAATTTAATCACATAAATGTGCTCACAAACAGAAGTTATCCCTAAGACCCTAACCTGCTGCTCAGAGATCACTACTCCCTTGGCCCCAGCAGCTCACATTTCCAGACATAAAATTCCCCTAGCATTTTCCCTCTGTTCTTGCTATATGCTTTGTGGTTTCTGTGCAGACAGAATCACTGCAAACACTATAAACTGCTGGTTCAACAGGTAATGCAGGATACAAGGACAGAACAACAGAAACAGAGCAGTCCAATGAAAAATGCTGCAAGTTGAAAAGGATGCTCAGCAGACCGGACTTTTACATGGGGACAGCAAAAACAGTAGGTTAGCCATTTTGTCAGATCTCCATCCCATTACTCTTTTTTGTCTCACCATGTAAGGTTCACTATTCAAATTTTAGCAGTGAAGTGACGATTTTTTTTCTACTGCTCTTTCTTTGTAGAGATTCAATTATTTTGGCACCTTGGCACCTGCCTTCACATCACCAGCAAGCCATTAGCTATGAGATCTGGCCCTCAGACATCTAGACTTAACCTTAAAATACAGAAGTCATCACCACCTGACTTCTTTTTCTGCATGTATACATCAAGTTTGTGTGCACGCACATACACAAACAGATGACCAAGAATTTACCACTAACAAGATTTCACAGAGCTTTAAAATACCCTCAAGCAGCACATACAACTCTCACTGAAAAGGGACACAATGAACTACATTAAAACAAATAGTGCCTTTCTCTAACGTGATGTGATAAATCATAAAGATGTCACTGTGTCAAACTCACATCTATGCTAGTAAAACATGAATCAAGAGATAACATGTAGAGATATGTAATAATATTATGGTTGGACTCGATCTCAGAGGTCTTTTCCAACCACATGATTTTATCATTCTATGATTCTAATGTTTGTATAAACTAAGCAGGGATACAATTGTGCATGTGAAAGCACCAAAAGAAAGAACAGAATAAGAATAAAGAGAATGGTCTACACTGATAGCCAAGGACACAAATAGCAGCAATGAAACACCAAGGGATGCATTGTTTACATCAAAATCAGGCCTGTGCTTTCCACAGAACAAGGGACTCATCTGCCGAAGACCCTGCACTGACAACAGGAAGATGGCAACAAGGCTACAGCATGCTGCATATGCCATTACTCTTCCTGTTAGCCCAACACAACTTTAAAACAAGGAAACACTGACAATGGGCAGCATACTCGTGTACAATTTATGGAGGCTGAAGTAAGCAAGATTGTGAGGGAAAAAGATCATGCTATTGTAACTGCTGGGTCCAAAAGATACAAAAAACATGTCCAAAACCAGGTTCTGCATCGTCAATCACAAGGAATCCAAAAGATGTGATGTGATTCAACAGCTGGTGGCCCTTGTGCCTCATGTCACACACAAGTGACCTGCCCAGATACACAAGACTATGTGAAGTATTTCAATTCCTTGTTCAGAATTTGCATCAAAGTCTCAATAAAACGTTCATTAACAGATCTCAAAGGAAGTTGTCAGTGGAGGAATGACCTTTGTACACAGGAGATTTATTTTTTTTCTTTTTACAAGTTCACAAAATTTTATCATCTGGCTTGATGCTATTCAGCATTTTCAACAGCAATAAGGAAATTAGACTTAAAGCCACTGGAGAAAGTTCAACAGGGAAACACTGAGGAAATGATAAATACTGAGGAGAACAAAGTTGTCTGATATGAAACAGTCTGAATCTCCTCGTAGTCTGTGCTCCTTTAAACAAAAATGTCTTTTAACAACAAATGCAATGCTAAACATCTAGCAACTTAAGAGTATCCACTACACTTTGGAAGCCACCACTACAAAAAAATAACCTAGAGGTACTTACAAGACGTTGTCTTTGCAGTTTATTGCTGTAACAAAGGGTGCTGATAGAAAGAGCAACAGAACTATAGAAGGGACATAGTACTTTTGTATCTACCTGTAGCATAAGCAAACCACCACAAAATAAGACCTGCAGTGGAAAAAACAAAACTCCCTTCAATGACAGCAGTAGAAAAACCCTGAAAGTTCAGGACTTGCATCTACTTAGTTTGTCAGAAAGACAGAAATGTGGTTATTAAGCACCATACAGTATACTGACCATAGCATACTGCCACCAGACAGAAAAGCAGGTAAATGAACATGTTCTTGTTTAACACAGAGGCACACAGAGAAATAGCACTAGTAACACAATACTAAAGCATACGCATCTTAAGATTCAAACATGGGCTATGGACAGTATTGTGTTACTTCTCTTTAATTTCCATGACTGTCCTTGACAGTTGGGTTCTTCAAACCCCAAAGAAGCTTCTGCAATTAGGGCGATAAAGATCAGAGGCAGGTGTTGGGAGAGGGTTAGGCCTCTACAATCAGTGTACTTCTCTTTTGATGCTACCTTTGGGTGCTCTGGCACCTGATCTAAACTCATTTCCTTATCACAGGTCACCTATCTGTAAGCATACGTATGTAAGTGCACACAGAAACTGCCAAATTCCAGTTCTGTCCACCTATATGACACTGGCCTCAGAGGCTTGCAGTTTTTTTCTCTGAAGTATGGTTGGCATGATTTCATAATTCTATTTCACTTCACTCTATCTCATTCCCATTTCTCCTTCGAGGTTAACTGATAGTCCATATTCGTCACTGATAAAAACTTTCTTACAAAACTGTTATTAACCTTCTTGAAACTTATTTAATTAAGCCCCTAAGCAAGCAGTAGTTAGTTTTAACTAGTGTTTCTCTTGAATTCTTGGCTGGTGACACTCCCACGTTGCTGTTATTCAAGGATATCAGCTGCTTCACTGTAATGCATAAATTAATTTCATGAAAATTCGGTGACCAGCTTTGACATTTCCACAGGTGCAAGGAGATTATATAATTGCTGCTATTGAACCAGAGTCCATATTTCATAATTACTGAAATTAGTTTCAGACATGTCAAGAGAAGGACATATGCAGCAAAAATAAATACATAAAAGTTATCTAGCTCTCAACTAAACTGAAACTGACAAACTAAACAAAAGAAAAAGGCAAGGGAACTGATTTAGTCTGGAGAGGTCAAGTATTTTACTTCTAGGGCAAGTATGTTAACCACTGAAACTCTAAAGAAAGGAGGAACCTCCTGCACCTACCGCTTAGTTCTTTTTAAGAGATACTGTTTCCGAAGGCTTTTCTTCACCTCATGGAAGCCCACTGGCAATTCATTATTAGAAAAACATTTTAAGCCAGAATGTACCTACTTATACCTGATGGTAATTTTTGTGCCACATCCTTCGAGTTCATGCCCTGTCTCTCTGTAGTTCTCATTTTACTCTACTATGTGGGTATGGGAATGAAACAGAAGAATATAAGGACACAAATGCCTTAAATTCAGTGATGGAAATTCACCTATATAACACACAACATACCCCAAGAGATCTTCTCTGGCTACCTACTCCAGCTAGGTACACTTTGAACATGTAACGGATAGGGATTTTTAGATGCAATCTGGCATTCTCTGTTTCATCAGGGGATCTGCATGCTTCATACAGAGACATTAGCAAACCTTAATTCTGATGAAATCAAAACTGTATTTCTGGGTCTGGCTTACTATTAAGCACAAATATCTCCCTTGATATTTTGAAGTGTTTGGTGAAAGTAAACAAATCAATAAAAATATCATAACAACATATAAATAATCCATTCCTTCAGTGGCACTGCGCAGAAATACACTTCAGTGTCATTTTCTGATAGAGTGCAAAGTGGGATAGTAAGAGCCGTGCAGGTTTATAATCAGATTAAGCTTACATAAAGTCAGTTTTGCTGCTGCAGATAGCCCTAGAGAAGGCTCCCAGTCATTCATTCTACCACCATGCCACCACACCCTGCTGCCAGCAAGGCATTTTTGCAGCTGGACACGCAGCTGCACACACAAAGAACCTGCATAAAGCTAGCTGCAACCTGGATCAGCTCTGCCTGTGTCCACACAAGCACTTATGCCAGCACAGCCAGAGGTTGCTCTGAAGATGGAAAAGCTCACTTCTTGCTCAACTAGCACCCCTTACCTCAGTTCACACCAACTATACTAAAGTTAACTTGTAAGATGTTTTTGTCTCCAGTTCTTTCTTCAAGAGTTGCTGTGTAACAAACAGGCAAAAGCAGAATTTGGTTTAACTGCCTGAGGCCCACAGAAAGCTTAACTTATTTCATGAAATCCAAAATGAGGCCCCAAAGCCACTGAAAATCTGGGGATGAAGAGAAAAGTTAAGCCTTCTCCCTCATAGTTTCCTTCACTTTAAGTCTTTGAACCCTTCCCATAGTTTACCCTAAAACACATTATATTTCCCATGCCTCCTTTTCCAGCTCCTCTAGATTCCTTCTTGGCTTTTGCTGCCCACCACCACGTCCTCAACCTTTAATCTTCTACTTCAAAACCAGAGAACAGAATTCCATACTACACTGCCCTTACATCAGCTGCATCTTGTGTAACAAAAAGCAGGGAAGCTGCTGATTTCCAGAGAAACGCCAACTTGCAGCAGGTAACACAATGCCTTGGGTCAGATGCCACAGCTATTGAACTCAGAATAACAGCTACTGCACAGGTAGACTCCTCTGCTTATGGTTTTACTGGCAGTAAATCATTGCCCTCTTTCATTGTGCTTTAAAGAAAGATGAGCTTAATAAAACTGAATATTATTTCTGGCATCAAGTTGAGCATGTAGCTAAAGAAGTCCAAGAGCTCTGGTTGGTTCAGCAGGCAGGGAAAGGCTGGTACTCCATATCCCATAGAGACTTAGAATCAGCAGCCTCCTTTATGTTGTCAAAGAAAACAGGAGTCACTTTCTGCTCTGGCTGAAGTCAATAAGGGTTGAGCCATTACCTTCAACAGACACAGTCTTTTGCCCACACAACAGTTTCAGGTTAATATAAAGCACCAAAGGCACCAAAAGAAGGCGCCAAAAATAATTTTCCTTAACCATTTTTCTCTTCACTATTGCAATAATCAAACACATGATGTGTAATTAGTTTTATAGTTTCCTGAGTTTTCCTAAGTAACATTTTTGCCTACTATTTAGTATAAAGACCTTTCATGTGTCAGAACGTAAAATAATAAAGTCTTTTACAATTCAGCAGATGCCCTACAAAGTACAGATTTCTGGTATGACATTTAAGCCAAAACAACAGAGCACTGAAGTGCACTTTTCCAGCAATTGCAGTTCCAGTTATTCACATACCTAACTTAACACTAAAAGTTACACAGCACTATCAATTTGAAAACAAGTATTTAAAATTAAAAACAAATAACTGACCTTCTGTGCAAGGGCTTAGGGTTTTATTCACAACATGTTGTCACATTAACACAATCACCGTACTTGAACAAGCTTAAGAACCTTACAGTACTATGGCAATTTTTTAAATAAAGCAGCAAGTAAACTGAGCTTGTTTATTAAGATTCTTTGCTATGTTCTTATCCCAACATTCTCTCAATAAATTAATAATAGAGAAGAAGAAATAAAACAGATACAAATAAAAAGACAATCTTTAAAACTGAACAGCTCAAAGAAGCTACAAAAACAAAGCCAAGGCACAGGAATCTGAGCAAAGCACAATTAAACCACAGTATTTGAGTTCATATTATTCTATATCAGTAACAATTTGTACAAGAATACTTTCACTAATCAAAACACTAGCTTAACAATGCTACACCTTTAACAGAATTCACTTGTTCTTTGTTCCTACTTTTTCATTCACAAGCCTGATCACAGAATATCATAAGCAAACAGTTTACTTATGTGTCAAGTCTCATGTACATCACTCACGAAGAAATCAGATTTCTTTCTTGATTTTTAACAAGACAAATTTTCAATACAGAACAAAAGTTTCAACATAAGAACTTTTTGGCACTTTGGAAATCCCTCACAATACCTCCTCTAGAAGAGGAGCATAAAAAACTTTTTCATTTACAACCTTAATCTCTTTGTATGTATTTTAAGGCAAATCAACCACCACATTTAACCTTCATTTAAATACTCTGAAAAGAAGATTAGTCTTCTAAAAAACCATCAAAACTACATACTATACTGTAGGTACAGTAGAAGAAGCTTCATATACTTACAAACTTCCCCTTCTTGGAAGGCTCAGCTCCTTCTGTAACAGAAAAAGTTACACAATATTAGGAATAAAACTTATTTTAATTGGAAGTGGCCTTGTAAGTACTGTAATCCTCCCATCCCACCACTAGCAGATAGATTTTACATACACCATCTTTTACTTGTTGTCTTCCATTCTTATTTGAAATACTAACATTAGCAATGGGAAAAGTTTTGCCTTCTTGAAGCAGCAATATTAAAATATTTCAAACAGATACATTTTATAGAAAAGCCTTACAGTCAGAGTTATGATGCACTGGTAGAAGTATTAGAAGTCTCCAAGAGTCAGTGACAAAGACACACTAAGTTCCTTCCAGCATCTATCACTTGCAAATAGGATGAAGACCTAAAAAGGCAATCACTGCCACCAAGATCCTCTGGGTCCAACCTGCTCAAAGCAGGTCCAACTGCAGCAGGTCGAGTTTTGAACATCTGCAAAGATGGAGACTTCGCAACCTCTCCAGGCAATCTGTTCTAGCATTTAACTACCTTCACTTCTCTCAATTTCTCACACAAACTTCTATTCTGAACACTATATTAGTGGTCTTCTTTGCAATCATGTCCAGCAGGGAGTATCACCCGTGTTAAAACAAATGGACAACTTGTATAACCTAAAAGATATACACAGAGATGCATTTAAAGTTGAAGACCATCATGAAAGACAAGGTTGTATATGAGAGCGATTCAAGTTATGTGGATGAATGTCTTCAGTCACTCAATTGCATTATTTGATGTTTATTTTCAATATCCTCAGGAAAGGCTGTCTGAAGTATGCACACTCACTCAGTTTCCATTCCAGAAGTCAAAGGGAACAACTGCAAAACTCTCTTTCAAAAGTAAATATATATATATATATATGCATGTTGTGTATGCGTGCACATAGCACATAAAGTGATAGGCATTGACCACAAAATGCACATGACAATACAATTGAATGGATAAAAATAGTTTAACCAGGCACCTTAGAAAAGGCCATAAGGGAATGAATAATTATGTATTCTTTAGAGACTTTTAAATGGTGTGCAGTAAATAAAGCCTGAGCTGCTAACTGTATGATAAGGATTAAAATATCAAGTAGCCACTCAATTCCTGAGCACCGCCCATCCTGTTCACTCAATGAGGCAGGAAAAAATAGTGTGAAACAATGTAAATGGGGATCATAAGGCAAAGGCATAGGAGAGCAGAATTAGGGGCCTTGGTAACAAATTCTGGCACTTCCTAGGAAGTTCCAGCAACTGTTCAGAATTTGCAATTTAAAACAACATCTTTTAGCATAACATGTCTTGCATACAAAAGAACAGTTGCACCTGCATACAATATTGCATTATGAAGCTGAGTAAATCCCCTAAATTTAAAATGTGACATTCATCACACACAAAATGTTAACTGCAATTTAGAATCCACATACTTCCCTTTGTATGTTTTTTTTCTTTAATATTTACAATGCTATTGTGTTCTATTTCTAACATAAAAACTTTACTTGTAATTCGAGGTGCTGTCTGTCATACTGTAACAGACTGTGGATAAACTGCCAAAACGCATGAGTAAGAATCATTCTTGGGTTTTCATTTGATTTAACAGAGTTGCAACATGTGCTTTCAATTTGCTTCTTACAATTCAGGTCTTTTTTTTTTTAATGATAGTGGTTTGATTATAGTATATCACTATAACAGCACAACAAATGATATACATGGCCTTCTGCAGAAACTTCAAGTCACATTAATCTCCTGGCCCATTCTCATGCATGCCATGCTTAAGCACTACTTTTGACTACAGAATAAGGTTCCCTAAGAGGTAATTCACTAAAAGGACTTGCTGGTAAAGAAGTTAAAGAACTGCAAGATCTCTCTATATGAAGTAAAAAATGAAACAAAACCTCAGGTATGTAATTCATACAGGAATATTTGCAGAAGTATTTGCAAGACTGGATTTCAAAACAGTATACACACAAACAAACAAGGGATGAAATTAAACAAATATCCTTTTTGGGTAACACCTACATCTTCTCTTTTCCTATACATCACAGCACTGACGTTAAATGCAAGGTCACATCTCATGCTCCACCAGCTTGAACATCTCCAAGACAGAAAAAAACAAAAACCACAACACCTAAAACATAGTAAACTAAAGTTTGGTTTTCTGTCTCAGATCTGGCTGAATTTCCAGATTTTAGGATTCATCCACTCCAAAGATTTTTGCACAACCCAAAAAACCTATTAGATTATCAGCTGTGTTAGTACAGACTTTCTTACTCCAGACAAGGCTCCCTTACAACACACTAGCTTTGTAACAGTCAGTGAAGCACCACAGCTAGGTGTACACAAAGCAGGTGGTAAAAGTGTAAATACGCCTATAGCTTAGATAGAGAAAACACCTATCCCCTAGGTACATAAATACCATCCACACTATTCAAAAGCTAAAGATGCCATTTTTATTCTGTTTCTCCCAGCTATTTTACTCACAGCCACTGAAAACAGGGAAGCACTGAACAATGCCATACCAGCTCCGGCTCAGACCTGTTATAGTGCAAATGACCTATAAGGACTTCACACTTTCCTGGCACCACACTTTACTTTCTGTACACCTCAATAAAACAGACTCAAAAGAACAGCTGCCCTAGTTCCACTGCACAGCATCCAATACATATGGAAGGTAAAAACTTGGCAATGTCAAGACCTTCAGATCACATACTTAGCAGCCAAGCCCCTGGAGTATTAAAAAGAGAAAAAGTTGCCTTTGCTGCCACTCTGCATGGTTCTCAGGCATCAGCTCTGCTCCCAGCGATAACACTACGCTCTCACCCTATGTGAAATCCTCCTCTGGCCAGGTCGAGTTGGGCTGGGTTTAGGGCTGTTTCATTTCACTGCAATAACACAAAGAAGACTTAATGGACCAGAGACTCTTGCCCTTGAGGCCCTTTGTATCTCAAAAATCGTGGTCTGAAAACATAATAAACCTTTCCTCGGGTTTAAGAGAACTGTGCAAGTCTGGGCTAAACTGCTGTGATGTTGCATAAAGACTCATGTGTACTGAATTTAATTGCAGCTATCATTGATCAGTTCAGACTCCACACTTTGTGTGTTTCACTATCAATATGGTTTTACAAGAACAGATGCATTTTGATTATTTGATTAATTATAATTCTTCCTTTGGTCCTACATATCTGTAAAACATTTCTGCACGGACAAGTTCTGTCAGTGCTCTAGAACGCCCATGTACAACGCTACAAAAATGATCAAATAAAGCACTTCATTCTGGGTCAAAGTCTTCATCCCACTAACTAGAAACACAGTTTAAATAACGGAATTATATAACAGGGCCTAAACAACAAAGGTGACTTCGAAAACATTAACTTCATCTCATTTCCAGTAAATATTACCAGCAAATTACAGAAAATTTTAAATCTTGAATTTCCTCCCTTGCATGGGAGGAAGAAAAGATGCTATTAACTTGCTGGTTGTTGCTGGGTTCAATTTTAAAGAATCAATTAAAAGCTGACACCTCGATAAGCCGCTAAAGATGCAGTTAATGTTTTCAATACACATTGATTTTAGAGGCGCAGTAAATTTCCTTCACCTTCCAACAACAACTGAAATGTTCAAATATTCAAAAA
Organism: Neomorphus geoffroyi; assembly: GCA_033558235.1. Taxonomy (NCBI): domain Eukaryota; kingdom Metazoa; phylum Chordata; class Aves; order Cuculiformes; family Neomorphidae; genus Neomorphus; species Neomorphus geoffroyi. The sequence goes on along the minus strand of JAUMJM010000048.1, from coordinate 16,388,818 downwards.
GGTTTTATCTTCCAGAGTTTTCAGTTGTCCATTAAGTACTGTGAAAAAAAAATAATGAAACTTGTGTGATAAAATGAATATGAGACGTGTTTTACACTGTTGCCGTCACAGGCTGTAAACACCTGAGGGCTTTCTGGTAATGTGCATGACATCTTAATACAGTGCATTAGGAACAGGTTAACATTGTAACTTTAACACTGTTATTAACAGTTGGAAGAAAAAAAATAAATGAATCAAGCAATGGCAGATAATTCACCTTCTTATCATGATGACTGACTAAGAGTTACTGCTTTGAGGGATGAACCTGAACAATTTTGGTTTTAAGCAATTACTATGTTTTTGCTGAAGTAGGGGAGTGACAGCAGATATTGCATTTGGATGTGGGAACAAGGAAAAAAGCAGGGCAAATAACACAGTATGGGATTGGTTTCATCCATCAGGAAAAGGGGGTCCAAGAGCTTTTTACAAGGTAATCTTGACCTCTTTATAAGATGAATATATCAACCCATTGTATTAATCAGTTGTAATACCTTCTAAGAGAGGCAGTGGCACGTTATGCTTTTAATTTGATTGCTTACAACTTTGCCAGCATTCAGTTCTTTACATTCACAGGAGCAAAGAGGCTCAGTGTGGAGGCAGATCAACCACCTCAAGTGTCCCAGCATTAGTGTCTCACACTGAATATGTCTCCTCTGCTGTAATTTTGTTTCTCTATCAAAGCTGTCCTTTGTTCTTATGACAACTTGATGTTTCCTGGCTCCAAGAACAGTAAGCCTCTGCCTCAGAAACAGCTTTCTATTAACACCATTGTTGAATTTTAGGAGTGCCTACTGACTTTAAAATTTCCAGTTCAAGATGGGTGCAGAAAGATGTTCATCTCACGAAGAGTCAAGGTGTTCTCACTTGTTCTCACCTCTTACAAAAAAAGGTAAAACTATAAAATTGTTCTCCATTCCAGACAACCCAAAGTGCGTTCATGTTTGGACCACCTCTTTCTCTGCAATCCAAATCTGAACTGGCTTGTCCAAGACATAATTCTGTATTTTCTCAGAAAACAACATCGGTATCTTCTTTACTTGGTAACATAAATCGCAGTCAAGATCACTGTCCTTCCCTTTCCACCGCGGCTGCCAAGGAGCTAAGCATTATTAATGCCTGAGGGTAAAGTCTGCTCCTCTGCCTTGCAGCTGAAGGCTTTCATATCCTTTCTACTCATCGAGACGCAGCCAGCAGTTTACTGGGGTATTGGCTTAATATGTACCCTAACCAATTAAATCAAAAGCCACCTCTTCACAAGCATTTACATGAAGGGAAAATGCCACTCCTGCTCTGGCAGGCTCTAGAAGGCAGTTACTGCTACTCAGGGAAGACTCCACTCACAGGTTTCCCATGTCACCTGCAGAACACTCCTTGGCACTGAACACAAGGCTTCTTTTAAATATTTTTTAACTGTGCGTTTCCACATACAAAGATGTTATTCGGCACAGTAACTCATCTACTCAGATTCCCAAACATTAAAAAACCCCTTGTAAATAATGAACTTGAAGTTACAAACTAGAAACAAGTACTGCAGATTTTAACAGGATATCCTGTAAAAAGTAAAGAGGTACCTAAGATCAGATTTAGCAAGAAAGGTCACATCTTGTCAAATTCAATATTCTATGTTCAATACAACTCATTTTTATCTCCTCAGTTAAGTTACCTGCTTTTGTTACAGGCACATCTCTCAAAGTAGAAATATACCTGTACATCAGCTCTATGAGTTCTGAAATGTGATGTAACATGAATACCCAGGTGCCTACTTAAAGCTAGGCCTTATCAATTTAAATGCAAATTAACTGGATCAAAAAGAATGCCAAACAGGCTACATAGAAAAAAAATACAATAAAAAAAATCAATTGCTTTACCATGTACAATACATAAGTAATTTAAATAATGTATTGGTATTTCTGTGCGGATAAGCCAGATGCACTAAGATTTATAAACAACTAGACTGAACTAAGTAAAAAGCAGTTAAACATGTTTTGCTTTGTCTAGTATTCTTTTGCAAACTGTCTTACAGTATTAAAAACCACTGATCTTTATGGAAGAAGGTGAAGCATTTCAGAATGATTCCATGAGTTAAGGATTTTCCTGTGAACCACACTGCAGTCTAAAGTCTTTCCAATTATATGATTGGCAACAATATTTAGCAACCAACAGGACTTGCTCAGAAGAAACTGATTTTTTTTTAAGAGATAAAATACAAAATGACATGGCTAAATTTTTAAATAAATTGAGATAAATTAAATAACAACTCCTAAATCATAATGCATAAGCTTTAAAATAAAAACCCATAAACCTACTTACAGTAGACAAACTACCACAACAATTTCTTCAGAGAGCAGCAAGACTCTAAATAAGTGCCTGGTAGTGAAAGATATTCTCTAAAAGGAGGATATTACAGGAATCAGACACTGGAAGAAGTTTTGAGCACAATACCTATATTTACCTTAAAAGAAAAAAATAATAAAATTGAGTTGGCAGGAAAAAAAAGAAAGAAAAATATCAAAGGAGCTACAAACATACTCTTTGTGTACATGAAATTCACCAACACGGAAAATGGGGAGAAACACACACACACAAAAAAAAACACTAAAACCCACCCATGCTCATTGGAATCCATAAATAATCTTTCAGGACATACTAAATCAATAAAAAAACCCAAACCTAACACTGTTTCAGTAACCTACTAGTCAAATGAGAAACAGCAACGCAGTTAAAGATTATTCAGACTACACTTAATCTCTGGTGTATCGTTTCCTTATAACAATAATGCAGCATAGGTTATTTGGAGAGCAGCTACTGTGACTAGTAAAAGGTGAAACCTCCCTCTAATGAGAAGCCCAAATCCTTTTGAAATAAAGCAATCCGACAGTTGCCAACATCTACTCAGTTAATCTTTGTATTTATGTTCTAGTGGTCTGATCTTTACTTCTTCCAAAAACTCCCTAGTAAAATATAGCAGAAAAATACTACTTTATGTTTTCTTTGTGCCTATTGTGCTGCATTAATTTTTTAAAAATCAATAAATAACCATGTTTCTCTGATGAAAAAGCGTGAAAATTCTGAATGAACTTTCCACTTCAAAGTATACAAAATCATTTCATCTAACACAGTATTAGAAAATCTACGCTCCATTCTGACCTGCTGTAATACAGTCTGTTCCACCCACTGGCAAAGCACCACATCACTACATGACTAATGGAGAAAAGACATGGACTGCAAAGTGTTTGAAACGCCAACAATGAACAGAAGTTCACACAAGTATTCCCATCTTTAGACTTTTTGAGTGCTACAATAAATTAAGGAGAAAGGAGAAGGGGAAAAAAATCTGCAAGACATAAATGCCAGATGCTGGTACAACTGTTCGGCCAAACAAATACGAAGACACAGTTTTCCAAGAACTGGAAAACCCTGAAGCCAGTTTGGCTAAACCCAAGGATTTGCCTAGGTTCTGTTTGATTCTGTAGGTTTCTCCATCAAATACAGAGCCTTGGGCTTTATATGGGCATACCTACACAGGATTTGCCTGCTATTGAAAAGCAAAAGAAAAAAGCAACACCACAGCACGCAGCAGCCAGCTTCAGCACTTCTTGACGATACAGTTGCTGGAGACCATTACGCCCACAGGAATTCAGTTGCCTTCCTTTTCCCATCTGCAGATCATGTTTTGTATTACACAACATTTTGTATCGTGCAATGAGTATGTTCAGCAGCTGCTGCTAAACCACTGTAATCAGTAACTAGAACATAAAATTATTAAGCCTGCCTTTAGCATGAGAGTGACTTGCCTACATTTCGGCTTTGATTGCAACAGTTTAAGTCATCTTGCACAGCACAGAAGGGGCTAAAAAAAGTCCAGACACATACTATTTTTTTCCAAGACTAGTTGACACTGGCAAAACCTACACTTTGCTCTACCTTGACACACTGACAATCATCAGTTGGAAGAGACCGGCGTATGCCGAAAGGGAAAAGCACACTGGAACTAAGTTTTAAGCCACATTAATCAGAGGAACTGAGTCACAAGAGTATTGCCCAGGCTTTCTTGTGTGTATAGTGCCCACTCTAGGACCCATAGAGCTGAGCTCTGCAGCTGCTCTTCACACACAAGGGTAAAGAGAAGATTTTGGGCAGGCCAAGAATAACAGACACTAACAACTCACTCTTCCTCTCAAAAAAATGACAAGGAACAGTAGTGGCAAAACATTACTTTTTTGCTTTCAGCAAACAAAAGAAAGAGCTCTTTTGCAGAAAAAAAAGATAATTTATATTTAGTCTGTTAATACTCTGCCCTTTATGCAACCAAAGGTCTCAAAATTAGAGATTTTGCTTAACACTGACATTTTAATCAGTATTTATAAATTCAGATTTGATCAGTTCAGCTGATCCCACAGCTTACTGGTAATATACTCCACTGATCTGGAAGAAAAGTTCCAAGTTCTAGGGCAAGGGTTACACTGGAATAATTGAGATTGTCTGGAGATCAGGAAAGTAAATATTAACCCCATTTGTAAAAACAGCTTAGTCAAACTGAATGTTTTATTTTTTCACCTCAAAACTGTAGTCTGGTATTTCTCTCAACAAGCTGAAATTGAATTATTTCCTAGTGGGTTTTAACTGCCATGAAAAATTCGAAAGACCCCCACCAGTGTCTCCCACTCCTGAAGGAAAGCCCATTCTAGATCACGGAGACACATTCTCATGATTTTTTGTCATTGCCACATAAACACAAGCATTGCTCTTCATGGGCCTTTGCAACACATTTCCTACCTTGTCTTCCTGCTTGTTTGCAACCCTTGCAGCTGAATCGCAAAAGGCTACTGTTGCTACTGCCCTTCCCACAGGGTAGGCAAGGGGACACTTCCATCCCCATCTGCTGCACAAACCTTCAATTATCAGTCAACACTCCAAAGCAAGAAAAATTTATTTCCACCTCTCCAAAAACAAAATGGCAAAAATCCCATAATCTTTACTGATACCACACTGCTCTCCTGCTGATCCTATTCAGCTTCTCCAATTAACCACAATCTCAACTGCAGAGAAGACATTCTTGATTTTGAATGCTCTTTAAGTATTCCTTTCTGTATCAGAAAGGGATGAAAAGACAAACGGCAAGTAGCCTGTTGGTTTTATTTTCATCCCAAAGTCTCAAAATGTGTGCAATAACAGACATATCTGCTGCATCAATCAGTGGTCTGAAAACTCTGAAGCAGAGGGGAAGCTGATGCCTAGCAAAGACCACCTGAAGGCACAGCCCCAGCTTCTTAGTACCGACAATTTCACTGGAAAAATCCTTGACAAAACAATGCAAATTACTAGACCAGTGCTAAAACACTTGACTGTAAGACTTCATGAATTCTTGGCATGAAATAAATCACTGTTTGAGCCTATGCAAGGTCTTCTGCTAAAAAACAATGGAAAGACAATATTTCTTACCTATAGAAAGCAAAATCGTGACAAATGCTCTTCCACAATTTATATCATTACTTGGTCTTTCTGTATCTGCTAGTAATAAAGACAGGTATATTTTGCAGTTTGTCTTTGGACTACTAACATTCTAGGTAAGCTGAGATTAGAACCCAGATAATATTTTTGTTTATTGCCACTTTATAGCCAATTTCATCCCCTTTCCTTGTTCAATATGGCAGATGGATTGTTCCAACTTGAACTACAGTAAATCACATCAGTAACTGTATTAAGTTTGTGCAAGCATCACATTTTTAAATCCCCTTTTGCCTTTTGACTGATAATCCCATTTATACTGTTTTAATAAGGTCTAAAGGGTAAGGGAAGGTTACAGAAATTTATACCTCTATCCAGTATGTTTGTCCACAAGCTTCCATCATGAAATACCTACTAATTAGTGGGAAAAGCTTTCCAAAAGCACTGGGATTTCTGTGTGACTTGTCTCAAAGACCCTCCAAGAAACAAAAAAATAATTAGGACAAACACCTCCTGTTACGCATCTATTCGACATGAGCAGAGTGGAACCAAACACAGTTTCTTCTCTACATGTTCTAGCTGGTTTTAAGCTAGAAGGACAGAACCCAAACCTAAACAGAGTCTGCAATAAGGAATACTATAAAAAATTCCTCCTAGCTCCTTCTAGTGATTTATGAGAGTCATCTGGCAGGCTACGTCCAGCAGTTTTCACCTTTACTGTAATCATGCCACCATGATACAAAAGGAAAGCACCAGAGTTCTTCCATGGTAATTTCATTAGTGAAGACAACTACATGCAGAATAAGAGAGCTCTCTGGGTAAGAAAAAAATCCTTTTTGATGACATAAATCTTATGTCAGTATGGTTGAAATACCTCCCCACACTTGTTTCCCAGCACTCCAGTCATTGGTAAACATTTCAAATTCTAGCACACAACTCCGTCTCACTCCACCCTATTTTGTGTGTTCACACTATGCAGACATTCCACACCCAAAAGAGAATGTATGTTCACTAATTCCATCATATCTTGACTAACTTTACATTTCTTTAATATTCTTTTGCATACACACTAGCATTTATGCTAACCAAACAATTTCTGATACTATTTCTACCACAGCTACTTCTATTTTTAATCAGTTGGAAGGCAAGCAAGTACCACTGGGATGGAGGTCACACACTTGAACTAACAGCTGCAAACATACAATTATAACTTCATATCATCTTCTACAAAACTGAAGTTTTAGTAAGGAGAAAAGGGACTACTGTGGATCTATCTTGCTTCCATTTGGGGGGTAGGAAGTTATAAAACCTACCTAATACCGTTAATATTACACTACTGACTGACTTGTTCGGGGCATTAATTTTATAAGGAAGACAACTTTAACTTGCCAAAGAGAGGATCCATTTGCAGTATCTGACTGCAAACTATCTTCTGCATCTATTTATACACCTGATATGCTCTCTAACCTTTGGTAAACATAGCTTTCCATCAATCAACTGGCCATCAAATCAAACTTCTATCAGCTGTTGCCAGAGAGGAGTTCTAGGGAATACTACTTCTTTCTCTGCACTCCGCTGCCTATTGGAAGATTATTTTAAATGAGCAAATTCTGTGCGAAATCAGTTACAGAAATATCCTACTTTTGGAGTAAACTCTTCACTTTGTGTTGAGTTTGCAAGTAAAAAGCAGTAAAAGTCCAAGAAAGCATATGAGTTTAAATTATACTTCAAACGTAACTTAGCAAGACACACAATATCATCTGATTCATACCACCATCGATTACTGACAGTTGTAAGTAATTATTTGTACTGAGGCTTCCCACCTACTTAAGGCCTTCAGTCTAGGTTTAGCAGGTGGTTCTCAATAGCAAATTGTTTCTCTACAATTACAAGTCATTAATCACTGAGGTAGGCAGAGAAGAAAACAGTTGTAGAAAATTTTTATCAGCTTAGAAAGTAGAATATGTGCAATAGTGAATACTGTAAGTCCAGAAGCAACTTCATAAACAAGAATGTCTGGGTTTTTAAAAAATATTTAATTACAGATGCTGTAGAAATCATTCAGTATGAGTTGAGGAAAGATTATCACGCTCTGTAAGTAACTCACACCAGAACGACATAAAACCAAACAAACTCTGTCTCTGCTGAAATGTACTCTCTCTCCTCAACCAGGCTGGAGTTTTTAATTCAATTCATTCTACCATCAGTGTTTTTTCCAAGCTAATAAAACTGAAAGTAATCCTCGTAACTGTTACCTGAAAGTGTTCCCAATTTATACATGCAGCCTATCTGAAATACAGCTTTATTCTTATTATGCATTGAAACACAACACGAAAATAGTCTGAATGTTTTCCCTTGTAACTCCTTCCCAAACTCCATGCTCCCTTATCAAATTGATTTTTATTTGACCGTTACCTTTCCCAGCTTTACAAATGTGTTTTATTTTGTACTTGAAATCATTGCTCCTGCAGCACTTCAACACTATCTACCTGTGTTCATTTTCGTTATCCACAAACAAGTTCTAGCAAACAAACTACCCAGCAATCCTTTAAATAACGCTTCTGTTTCAAGGCACCATCAAGTAATGAGGTATATACAGCAAAAGATATAGAAAGACTACATTTATACTGTTTTTACATGCGTCTGAGAACAAACCCTGTTCTCTGTGGGTCATAGGAGACTACTTAGAATCCACAATGTTTCAGCATCTTTTCTACTATCTATACTGCTTATCAGCTAGAAGATGCTATGCTGACAAGTCCACTTGAGAGCTTCACATCACCAGAGAGCAGGCAGAGGCTAGCATGGAGCAAGTGCCACACCTTCCAGTCACAAAAAAGCTAAGGCTGGAAAGGACATCTGGAAGCCCAACTCTGCTCTCACAGCAGGACTCACTTCAAAGTGAGACCAGGTTGCTCAAGGCCTTTGCCAGTCAAGTTTTGGATACCTTCAAGGATGGAGCCCTCTGGGTAACTTCTTCCAATGCTTAAACACCTTAATTGAGAAAAAAATTTCAATCCATTCAGATTTACCCTTCTGGCAACCTGTGAGTGCTCCACAACTGACTCTCTGTATCTCTCTATATATACCCATCTACTAGGTAGTGAAAGCCAGGCATTAAATCCCATCTTGGCCTTTGCAACATTAAACAAACCTGGCTTCTCCGCGTTTCCCTGTACATCATGAACTCCAACATCTTTCTTGTACAAGGGGACCAAATCTGGATGCAGTTATTTCAGCTGCAAAACTTAAATGTTAATTAGAGGGGAATAATCACATCCTTCAACTTACTGGCTATGCTTTTTTATCTACTTTCTGCATGCCCTGTGATTACACCAACAAATACATTCAGCTGTTTGGCAGTAGTTAGGTAAGCACACTAAATGTTCCTGCCACTGCCTGTTTCTCCTCATTGTCCTGTCAAATGGTCACTTCCACAGCCAAAAAATAACACAATGTAAATAAGTTCTGTGAATGGATGAAGGAAGTACTTCCTCCAGTACATGGAAAAGAGAGAGCCCTCTCTCTCAAAGCATTTTTACTACTTCCTCTCTCAGATGCAGGTAACAGTCTCAACCACTTCGAAGCTCCACCCAAAAGAGAATGAAGATACGGCGTTTCACAGATGGGATAACTTAGGACTACCACCAGCAGTAGGCCCTAAAATTGAAATCCCAAGAGAAAACCACAGAGAAGAGGCTCATCATCACTGTTTGAAGCACACCTTTCCCTGACTTGCACCAAATAATCAACCAATCATAAGGATGCACATGAGCTCATAGCTAGCCATGTTACAGCACCAGATCTTTACAACTCTGCTGTCTTTTGCCAGGGCAGGCCAAGATTCTCTCCCCTCAGGAAACATTATTCTCCATATCTGAAGTCAACACATTATGTCCCCTGCTGCTTTGGGTCACTCAAATCACTGACCCACAAATGAACTTCATCTGCGTCCAGGCTGATTTGCAGAATGTACAAGTTTAGGTGATTCACCTGTAGTCAGCTGACTACAGGCAGAGGATCTTCAGGGCAAGTTGTACTTCAGCACCCTCTGAATCACTGCTGCTGCTTTCATGGGATGCACCACCTTGCTTCCAAGGCCCCCAGAGGTATCCTGCCAAACCCATGAGGTTAGGAGCCAGATGCAGAAAAGACAGGGACCAAACATGCAAAACAGAATACCCCTACGAGCCAACCAGGATGCGTTGTTAGGCCCAAAGAGTATTCCTTTACCAGCCTTTGATGCTCTCCCCCAGTCCCAAACAGTGTCCTTGATACAGGCAAGTCTCTACAAGCTATGCAGCCTGGGCCTCCGTAACATCCTGCCACCTGGGCAAACAGCTGCTACACAGGAAGGCAAAGGAGTAAAAAAGATCCCACCAGTCTTTACAGAGCCAAGAGACAACCTGTCATTTCAAGGTTTGGGGTTTTTTTTTGTTTGAGTGTTTTTGCTAAAACTGGTCTATCTCAACCTGTATCAAAGATTGTATGTAAATATTATGATCAGTTCCGCAAGTAATCTATATATAAAGGCAAGTACAGAATGGGATTCCTGGGAGGTGGCAGTAATGGATACACAGTGTCATTGTTGCTGGACTCTCACAAAAAGTAGCAAAAAAATCAAAACAGCTGAACAGTTACTGATGCTCTAAAACATGTATTATTATAATACATTTTATTAGCCCAGAGAATGAAAGTTCCATAATAATATCACATTCACTGAATATCTCACTGTTTTGTGCACTGTTAACAAACAGCACTCCTTAAAAGGTGGAGCAATCTCACAAACTGGTACTGCTTTTATAACTGCTAACTACATGTTTTGATACCGAAGTCGTCTTTTTTACTCTGAAACTTTGTATCATAGCTTGGTAGCAAACTATTTGACTGTTTTTGCATATCCTTGCCATTTTTTATTCAATTAAAGCCTTTTTTTAAGAATGAGGCAACTGAACTGCACGTGTGTTTAAGGAAATAGACATCACACAAAGTAGTAAAACGAAAGTAAATCACTGCATAGTTTCTATTTCACTTTGCACATGCAAAAGAAATCTCACCCCAACTTTTTCAAGTAACACAGCTGCACTGGAACATTAATGCCTCCAGTACTGAAGTTCAGCTCTAGCAACAATGATTATGTCACCTGCAGACAAGTAATAGTAACTAAACCTCCCACCAAGCACACAGAAGAGCTGCTCTCTAGTAACACATATTCTGCCAACATAACATTCCATTTCAAAAATGTCCTTCAACAAAGGCACTCACTTTTGTAGCTGTTGGTTCCACTAGTCTCTGACGGTGGCGTGCTGAGCTGAAATGACTCTTCTGAGGCGTCCCTTCCTGACAGTGAATGGAGAAAGGGGAGGAAAAAGAACAGAGAAAAAGGGGAAAATGGATTGTGGAGGGGATGGAATGGAGGATGTTGGAAAAGGGAGAGGGAGAGTATTTAACTGAACCATATTTTCACCGACTTCGTAAATTAATTTCAATAATACCCCCACAAAAATACCAGAAAGAAAATGAAGCTTTTACTAGAAGCAGACTTGAGAGGCTTTTTTGTATTTATTATTCATACATATTTAATGACCCTATCATAAATACACATATACACATGTACACATCCCTACTTCATTTCTAGATACACACTTGGAAGTCGAAAAAAACATTAACTTCACTCTTTCCAAGAATACACATTATCTTAGATTTTCTGTATCAGTTCAAGAAGTAACACAAAAAAGCTCAACCCACCAGCCATCCCACCCAGCTGGATTCCCACTCCAACCCAAAGATTAACATCTCCACTAATAAAATATGACCTTTTCCATTCACATTCTCCATCCAGAGTTTCAAGACTACCAACAAACTTATGTTTTAAAGATTTTTGCCTAACAGAGATTAATTTCTTTTCCTGAGCAAAACCTGAGAAACAGCAGGCTCATACATGTAAAGGATAAGTATTTTCTCTTAGGAAGACAAATCTGAAAGAGGATCACCTGAAAAAATAGTAGTACAACAGCCTTCATCACATGCGTAAAATTATTTAGGATACCACCTCACTGCAGCCAGTGTACCTTGGATTTCCTAGAGCCGCAAAAAGAGAACTGCCTCCCAGACTTCAAACAGAGCACCAGCTGGTTGTCTGTTATTGCTACTTCTTGCAGTTCCCTCTCACTAACTGCTTGAACTGCTTACGTACCAAACAAAAAAAAAAAAAACTGAAGCTAGAAACAAATATAAAGTGGGACAAAAAATACACATTTTGAATAACTATACCGTATAATCTGAAATTTTACAAAGAAAAAACTTAGTATTTGTATCTCCTTTTCCTACAATGAAAAGGAAAAGTACTATGAGAATTCTACTTATTTTGCTGGTCTTTCTGTTCCTCAGGCTTTCAGCAGATCAGACTGGAGAAGTTTTATTTCTCTTTCATAATCACACTTTTCCGATTTACCAAAATTATCTTGATTCTCTTCAGCCATCAAAGCCATATCGAAGAGATGCTACTCTAAAATATCTAAAAAATATTTAGAACTAAGGTATTAGGATGAATAGCTTTTCTGGAAACTGATTCAAATTAATACCCTACTTCTTGACAGCCATCTTTTTTCTCCATCTTGCTGCCTAGAGAATAGTCGCGCTTTGCTACCTCTGCTTGCGTTGCTGTATTCTCTATCTCTCCATCTTTATTTCCTTTCCCTCTCTGTGTGTGAGTGCGAGTGTGACCGATAACCATCTGGATCGGCGCTGAGGAGGAGGCTGCCTGGAGCGGAGCTGCGGCCTGGGAGAAGTTGTGCGCCCCGCGCCAGGGCTGCCCGGAGCGGAGCTGCAGCTTAAAGTGACGGCACCACCAGAGCTCAGGTACGGGACTTGATCCATATTAACAACTTAATCGCACTTGTTGTTGGCTTTGTTCTGTTCTGTGCACACATACACTTAGAGCAAAGAACTGTTATCTGTTCTGCACGATCTCACAATCTCTGATTAAAATCACTGAGCATACTTCAGTTGCTTTGGTTGGTTTTTTTCATCCAAACTAAGACATTGTTTTTCAGCTGTACTGCTTTGTACTGTACTTTGTACTGTACTTTCAGGTAAACAGCTTTGCAATGTTTTAACCACCTAAAAAACCAGCAATTTCTCAGATTGCTTTTAAAATTACGAAAACTTCTAAATTAATTTTCCATATGAATTTGACTGAATATGGCACCTGAATTTTCAGGACATAATTTAAGCTGTCACAAACAGGACCAAAGATTAAGGATCTACTCCATAATTTCTACAAGCTCTGGGGCAACCAAAAGAACTAACTTCACAAACATACTATTTATCAAAAACACCTCTTACATTGAACCCTACACTATGTTTTAAAATTCAGCCTCAACTAAAATCATTAACTGACCTTACCAAACTTCTGCCATTATAAAACATTAATATCTTAATATGCAAATAACAACAACAAAATACCTACCAACTTAATTGTAAAGAAGAAAATCAGCAGCATTACTGATATTTCACTGGCAACAGCAAAAAGGCACATCATCCTTACTCAAAATCTTCACCAAGAGAGGCACATCGCTGAAAGTAATCTATTGGGCCCAATGAACTATGAATGTAAGACCGTCTCCAGGAGATACATTTTTTTTCACGTAAATATATCTTGCAACAAAAAATGGTGAAAGAGTACTGCAAGTAACTAAGTTGAGCAGTAGCAAGAATTGAGCAGTGAATCAGTCAGTGAATGACTAGTGTTGTCAGTCAAGAAATGCTTTGCTCTTCCTGTCTTATGCCTCTATAAACTCCTTCCTAAATACTAATAAGCTCTTAGCTGCAGTTCCTATCAATGTGTTCACAGCAGTGCAGCTGGATATGAGAGCATTACTGGTTTCGCTGAGCAACAGTAAAGGAAAAGAAATCAAGGAAAGGGGATAAAACAGATACTGACAGAGCATTATCTAGGTTTGACTGAACCATATCCGCACCCTCAATATCCAGCCAGAACTATTATGGTGTGTTTGGCAATAACTGTAAAATGCTCCTCCACCATGCTTCCTGTAAGTAACGTTACCACATGCGACTGTCTTATAGCAACAGATCTGTGGGAATTAATCATGTGAATGCCTCACCTTGGCCTGCTTACTGACACTTAAATGGTTTTCCGAAATTAACTCTACAGAACTTTACTCAGCCTGTGGAATGACCTGAGGCAGCCCCTGGAAAAAGAACCATGTCCAAAAATTATTTATTTGTTAACTCTTCCAGAGAATAAATAATCCAGAAAAAGTCACAGAAAGCAGCCACAGTTATGCAAGCCAATATAGCAAATGCAAAACTACACACATAGCTCTGCTGACTTCAACATACATGGTCAATTCAGGCTCCTCATTGTTTGTGAAAAGCCTTAAACAGCAAACTTTCTTTTCTTCAACTCAAGAGCTCATTTTTAAAAGCTAACTTCAGATGCACATTGAAATACGGAGTCCTTAGTATTTAAATTTTTAATTTGCAGAAAAATATTTCAAAAGAAATTACATTCATTTATATAGATGTGTAAAAACTATGGTCAGCACTAAAAGTCAAATATTCTGTCACTGAACTCCTTGATCACTTCTTCCAATATACTAAGTCTATTAAATATAATAATCCATGTTGAACAAAAATTAAACTGGCCTGTGACCAAAAATGCATGTTTATTTCCATAAAACACAGTATAACAAACACCTTGAAGATACTATCTATTTCTCAGATCAAAGACTATCAAATCACAAAACTAATCATTTAGGTGTGGTTTTTCCATTGTTATTTTTGGACCATAGTACAGAAGTATTATTAAGGTAGGAAACAAGGATGGGTGAAGCAGATTGTTAGAAGTCTTGGAAGGAAGGGAGAACACACATAAAGACTAATATTAAAATATGTTAGAGCAAAGAACAAAAGACATCAGAAAAAAACCTTCAGTTCTTCCATCAGTGACATAAAATCTTAAGAACTACTTATCCTTTAACAGGTGACAACCAGATAAACAGGAACACTTCTACACACCACTGCTTCTGCTAATAGAACATGCAATCATTTAATTCTAATATACACTCACAAAAATCCAAGGTAGTGCAGGAAGAAACCTCAAAACAGTAAGTTGCCTAAACAACTGTGCCAACCAGCCAAAACCAAAGCAGACTTCAGTTTGCCTGTAACTGCATTTTTTTAAGCTGGCTTTAAAGTACAGTGCTGTTTCTGGTCAAAGCACTTGAATTACTGTGAATAGCTTCTTTTTTTGCTTTGTGCTCTCTTCTCCACTTCTTAAGGATATACAGAGGAAAGCAAAGTTTTAATTAATATTGAACATGAGCCCCATTATTGAACTCAGGAAGAATAAAGACAAAACTTATTTAACCTATGCTGTCTGTACTTCACACAGCACAACAGTTAAAGATTTTTCCAGGATATGAGATAATGGTTCAAAATCCTCTACCTGCTAAAGATCCAAGGAGACAGAAGATCTACATTTAGTTTCATCCCCAAGACACCTTAAACATTCAGTTCAATCTGTCCACAAACATTTCAAATTGTACAGCCCCTCATGGCTGTAGCAAGTATGAAATCTACAGTCAGCTATTTAAAGTATGCCATCTGATGGGGAGAAAATATGGGTCAAGAGCCTGCTTCAAATCACATGAGGCAGAGGATGAAATTCATGAGACTCTTTGCCTTTCTTTCTCACTTTCAGAAGCAGTACACAACTCCTTCTAGGAGCCTTCTCTGAAAAAAAGTCAGACTATTTTATATACAGAAGACAGAATTGTACATTCTTCTGAATGAGACATCCACAGGCTCCATTAACCAAAAATACAATTCTACTCAAATTGGCAAATATTTCTCAAGTTCTCAAGATTTTGATTTTCAAAAAGTAGGTTTTACCTCTCCTTTATGAAACATCTTCCACTCTTACTGTAAGACACAGTGAAGTGTCAGCTCTGTAACTCAAAAATGTCTGGTGGAAACAAAGACTATAGCTGCCTCAGAAAGATCACGTCATATTCACCAAATCAAAGACAGAAGGAACAGTGCATTAGAGAAAAAGGAGTCAGGTAACACTTGCATAAACATTTGGTCACCATTGCAGAGACTCAAAAGCTAAATTAATTTTCACTTTTCAGTATTACAGCTGCAGATTGGTTAATCAGCCTTTTTCTACTATGAAAAGGGGAAAAGGAGTATTGCCTTTACAGCCACTGGGAGCCTTTTTCCCATAAGCTTAATTTAAGGCAGGGGTGTCAAACCCACAGCTTCTTCCATTCTCCAGCTCTTGTTCCTGCAGTGTAATGTACGTCACACAGGCTGCACACGACTGGCGCACTGGCAGGAGTGTAAGGGCAAGGAGCTCAGTGCTGCTGCTGGGCCAAAACATGGTGCCGGACTGTGAGTTTGACACCTCTGATGTAAGGCACTAAAACTATTTGGTTATACATAGGCAGAAAGAGGTATTGACAATGTACATGGAGGGAGGCCGATCACATGCATTCTGTTTCCCAAAAAGTTTCCCAAACCTAGAACCACAAATAAAAACTATCACAACATTGATATAAAAAAAAAACAAAAACAAAAACAAAAACAAAACAGAGACAGCAAAACATACTCTGCGTACATGAAATGACACTCAAAACTCACTAAGACTTACAGGATATTTAGTGTGGAAAAATCAAATTACTCAAGGTGCTGCGCAGAGCTGGAAAACTTTAGCAGAGGTTCAGAGCCAATCTTACCAATCTGACAATACGGTATAAAACAAAAACATAGGCAAGCCTTCACTTGTGTAAGAGTTAACAAAGTAGTATCTTCTCTCATCATGGTCTCCATAACCTCAAAGTACGCTGATTTCAAATCACTTCTTGTAAAACAGACCAAGATCTTCAGAGAGTAGGCCAAGTGTGGAGGCAAGACCAAGTTAGAATTTTAACACTCTCTTCTTTCCCTCTCAACTTCAGATGCAAGCAAGCGGAAAATGGTTTGGGGTTTACTGGGGTGGGAAGAGGCTGGGAGGGCTGGATTGAGGGGTTTTCTTAACTAGTAAGATGTTCATTTTTTGTTAATCTCCACTGTCTTATGTTTAGATCTTCAAGGCAGCACTTTAGGCTCTGCGCCAAGCTCTACAGGCTGAATCAGTTCACTCTTTCTGACAGGGAGCCATCTCACAGCACACCTAAAATATATTCTATCCAGTTATAGAACACTTAAAAGTGAAGAAGAAAAAAGTTTTGTCAGTTATTTGACACAGATCATTGTGATATTGTATACCTGGCAATACTTGTAGTCAGGGCCAGAAAGCAAGTCAATAAAAAACAATGTCTACATGTAGCTTCAATTTTTAACAGTAAGAAAAAAATCTCTCAAAAGCTGTCTCCTGAAAAGAACAGCAATCAAAGGCCAGGACTGTATTCTGCACCAATTAATCTGCCCAGCAACAGAAACTACTGGTAAAGAAAAAAAAAAAATTATCTGAGGTAACTTTCTGTATCCAGTTCTTGCAGCACAGCCATAGACGGTAAACTTTGCAGAGCAAAAACATGTAACTACTAGGTTTGCTTAAATTGCTTGGCAGTTTAACCTAACAGTGTGCCAGATATTCTCTTGTTAGCTCTGCCAGTTATGCACGGCTCTCTTCTTGCCGACTGCACTCTGTTGAACACAGGTAATCATTACAGTATTTGGACAAAGAACACTGGGGCATTCTTAGGGAGAAAAAGGCAAGAAATAATATCTGACAGGATTCTCATTGGTTACTGCATTTCCTCAGTGATGCTAGTGAGAAAACACACGGAAAATAGGTTCCTAGAATATAATCTTTTTTCTAGAATAGCTTGTTTGTGGAAACACATCAATTTAAAAGTGTCTTGAATCTTCTCCTTGTGTGTCCTTAGAGCCTGAAGACAGGAACACACACTTCACAAAACTGTAAGCCCAATGGGCTTTACTGGGTTCAGCATCAGAAGGGCTTACTACTGATTTGTCAAAAAGACTCCACAGAGAAATTATATTGAAATATTTGAAGGTGTCTTGAGGGCTAAAGAGACAACCAAAAAGCATACATGTTTTGCAGTAGTGCTAAAGAACTAACCAGAATATTCCATTCTTATGGTTAAAAGAAAGCAAGGAGCATACGGTGCTACAGAAACCATTAAAAAAGACATCATTCCTAAACACACACAAACACATGAGAACTGAAGGGGAGCATAAATAAAAAGCATGCACAAAAGGGGGGTTGCTTTGTCATAACTCTGTTTTAAAACCACAAAAAGCAAGTCCTCAGCTGCAATGTCAGTAAGAACAAGGGTCTGCTGTGAGCTTAAAGAGAATGTAAAACAGAAAAAAAAAACCAGCAGAGCAACAGATCGGCATTACTGGCAGAGCAAAGAGCAAGCAACATAAAAAATTTCAAAGATTAGTGAAAGAAATCTGTCGTGAAAGATGAAGATGCATGCACAGTCCTAAGAGCACAGACAAGAAAGTCAACTAAGAGCTATTTGAGAAATAACGAAGAATAACCAAGTTAACAGTCAATCAAGAAGGTACACCTGTTTAGCAGGCATGTTCTCAAACTAAGGTAGACACCGCTACCTTCAGAAGATCAAGGAGAAACACAATGAGGTCTTTGCAGTCGTATCATACAAATAGCTTTGTTAAATCTCTTACTGCTACTGCAAACCAAAACATGCAAAGGCAGTAACACCCCTGGGGATCTAGTGATATGCTTTACATTAGGTATCTCCTCTACTGCCAACCAATCCAAGAAAAATGTAGGTTTTGGCTACCTTGTCCTAAAAACAATTTTGAACTGTAGCTTACAGACAAGAGCAAATATTCAAGGCAGAGGTGACAAAATAAGAAAATGTTATTAAGCTTTACTCTTGAATGTCTGCTATTTATCATGGTCAAACAGTCACAGATAATAACACAAAATATCTGATCACTACTCATCTTACACCAAATAAACATAAAAGATTATCACAGTTTCAGCACAAACACACTACTGTGTCCTGAAGAACCAAAAAAGGAAACCGCATATGAACTAATAAAGAACCGGAATACTATAAAATACAGCTTTTACCCTGGTCATAAACATTTGCTCTTGCTGATTTTTCACTTATATTACTCCTTCATTTCTTGCACTTCTCTACATTTACTAACACCTTGAAAAACTGGAAGTAATTTAAAACCAGGAAACTCTGTTCACAAGGGGCACTGGAGTCCTAAAATCAATTTTCCACTCATAACCTATATTTTCCAGCTGTGCCCATGAGTCTTGTATTCAGAAAACATAAGAAGATATGGATTATTTTCAGGTTCTTCTGCACACAAATTCTGACTGCTAAATTCCCTAACACACCCAAAGAACTTGCGTACAAGTAGGCTTTTTTAGAGCAGCTGAAAGTGATATCCTTCTTTTTATGGCATAATTTAAAGCAAAGAGATAAAATACATTTAAAAAAACTTTCACATGAAAAGAAATTAAACCAGAAGTTAATGCAAGCACACACTTTATACACATACTACCATATCTCCCCTGCTTTTCACATAAGAAGAGAAAGTTACATTGTGAGGCAGGAGAGGAATCTGCATTAGTTGAAAAGCATCTTCAGATATAGGTCTGCATTTGAAATAGTATCATTTATCTGTAGAGGACACCAAGAATATTCCAGTACACAAAACGTGCACATTTGAATTTCTAGCTTTCTAGGGCTAAAATACTAAGAGAAGAATTGTAATATCACGTGTATCTCCATACGTGCTTTAGTGCACTGTACAAGCTAGGTATTCTAAAAAACTACAGGTTCCAGAGAGCTGAAAATTAAATGCAGGAAAACAAGTTGTCTGGTAACAGGAACGAGTTACCACTAATTCCACAAGCCCCAACTTCCAACTAAGGGCCACCTACTAGTTTCTTTAAGACCACGGTTTTGATAACTGAAACATTTTCTTGAAATTTGACCACTTAAAATTTTTTCTTTTATAGCACCTACACAAAGACAACATTTTTGGTACAGTGCTGCTACGCTGGATGTCCTATTTCTGACAGTAAAGCTTAAAAAAACCCCACCTCTTACTACTTTTCAGTGCAATTGTTCTCTTGCCTTTACACAGTGCCCTGGTTGGGGAGGATATCCACCCCAGGTGTTAGAGACGTGTTATTTAATATCCCTATGAAACTAAGCCAAGTATCTATAAAAAAGCAAGGAGTTTCAAAAAGGACAAAGTACTTCCAACATCATGTGCTGTGTAGAAAAAACTCATAATTCAGCACCTGAAGTTTCTGAAGAGCTTGCTTCTTCTCAAGGGCACACGCACTGACTGCAATTATCCTGCCTAACACTAATCCCAATTGCTGCATGCCACTGCATGCCACAGTGGAGTGCTAAGCTTTGGAACTAAAATCAAGGGGGACTTGAATGAAGAGGTATAAGGAACTGAAGAGGGACATGAGCAGAAGCTGAGACCAAGTAACTGAATAAGATTAAATAGGACATGAGCTGTTGACAGGAAAAAATGTTGTTCTGTTTTACATCAGATGAAGCAAGAACCATACAGAGAACAGTCAGGGTTGCAGAAGAAGTCAATGCTATATATAAAGAGAAAAAAGCTGAAGCCAAAAATACCAAAATCAGAACAAATTATAAAAATGTAGTTTTGAGTGTTTTGCTTTGTGAATGTAGAAATCATTTATGGACTTTCATACATTTTTAATGTTCAGATGGATAATCAGCACTGCTATAAGCAAAAAAGTTTATTGCTTCAATCTAACAGGAAAAGAATTAATAGCACTTCAAAGCCTCTGGGCAATTTTGATAAGATCCCCAACTTAAGAAATGGAAAACTTCAGACTTTTAAAGGAAACATACTGTATCAGTAGATGAAAACAAATTTCAAATCATCATGTTAGACATGCCACATAAAAGGCACTACAAAATTGCATAAAACTCAAACAAAGCATGTTTTCATAAAAAGTTTCAAAAACATGGAAACCTACTAGTTTCATTAGTTGTGACAAAGACAGTAAAAACCTATGGTAGCAAAGTTATTTGTCAAACCAAAAACTATCCATGATATTAATTCCTATTTTGACAAACTACACAGAAAAAAACCCCTACCAAACAGATTTTAGGAATAAGTCAAATGACTCAGAAACAGAAGCTAATGAGTGCAACACGACTCCAAAACCGGTTTTCCCGTCTCTGAGAGCACAACCAAACTCAGTTCAAATCATGACAGATCCCACCCCTGAGCACGCTGAAGGATTTGACATGACTTTTGCCTTCCAAACATAACACAGAACAGTCAGTGAGCTTTGTGCCATATTGTAGACATTATTGAGAAATGTTACTGCAATTATCAGACACCATTAGTGAGAAATGGGATATGGGCTACAGACACCAAGTTTGGCCCCGTGCCAAATATTTTAGCTCTGAATGCAGCAGGAGGCTTTTTTTTCTTTCTCTCATTTTTGATTTTAGAAACCTCAAATAAAGTGACCATAACACCAAAAGAAGCAAAGACAGAAGAAAAGGTTAACCCTTTCAGGAAAGCTTTCACAGCTCAAATAACAGCAAATTGACACAGTGCCTTTCAGAGGACCTGACAAACATGTAACAATGCATGAATGCCTGGAAAATAGAGGTGAATTAACTGATCGAGAGATTGTACACTCTATTAGGCCTGCAGAAGTGACAGCTAATGAGGAGAGGAAAAGCGTTCTTTTTATCAGTGTCTATTCTCTCAGAAGGCGGGACCGTCGCTTTCTAAAGGCAGACATCACTGCCTATCACTATTTAAGCAAAGAAAACATCTATCCTGACCTGCATACCTCCCCCTACAACAAAAACAGATTTAAAATGCCCTATCTCCTATAACAGTCTCTAGAATTACTTAAAAACAAAGATGACTCCATCAGGAAAAAATAAAAACCCCACAAATTTAAAAAGCATATACAAAATTTTGGTGTTCTTTACATTTTTAATCTATGTATGCTGCTCATCCAAACACCTCATAAAATAAAAGAGCACAATTTAAGTAGTTCTGAATATCACTTTGCAGATGCAGCCTCTGCAGAAATAAAGCATCAGACAGGACTGGACCCAAGTGCTACACAGAGGATGAATGCAGCGTAGAGCCACACAGCCTTTCACATGCAACACTTGAATATATATAACCCATCTACTTTGCCACTAATTAATCTGAGTCTATGGAAACTGCAAATTGTAAAGATTGTTTTTTTAATCCTTCTCTTGTTCCACACCCTCCACAGACTTTCTTCCACACAGTCACCAAGAGGCAGACAAATATCAGACCTGATTCAAAACTACACAACTCTTCTTTCATATTGTAAATCCAGTACCAGCCATACAGCAACACCAGCAGAGAAAATGCACCGGGTCCCTGCCTAGCAGAGGGAGAACACTCTTGTACACAGCACTCAAATCAGTGACAATTATTAAGAACCTTTCTAGAAACTCATCTGCAAGACTGATTTTTCCACTCTTTTTCTTCAGTTTGCAACAGATGCCAAAGCCTAATTAATATTCTGCAGCTAATCATCATTTTTCCTCAGCAGATCACCTCAAGAACACATTCCCAAGCATGAATTGTATCCACAGCAAAGACAGCTACAGTTTCCCTGTCTCCTTTCTTCTCCTACATTATGGCTTCCAGGTTGACCCTTTTGCTTCACACATCAATTTTCAGTACACTATGAAGAAATACTTTCAAAAGTCCACTACCCCAAAGAAGTCACATCTATTTAGAAGCCATAAACAAGGCCATTTTTCCTCAGAAATTGTTTCCTTTCCCTCTGTTTCCTTTCCCTCTGATCCGCAAAAAAATCTGTAAGTCTACTTTTTGCAAAGGTCTGGACACTTTATTATGCACCAAATTTCAAAATGTCTGCCTACAAAAGCCAATCATTTTCCTGTACTGGAGGTGGAGAAAAGGAGTAGTCAAGGCTAGGTAATGACTGTGCCTCTTGCCGTCTATACTAATTCTGTATTTTTCTAGAAAAAACTGACTCCTCAGTTCCACCAAAACAGCAAGACTCCATATACCCCACACTTTCATTTACACCACTTGTCTCTCTTTCTACAGCAATGAGTGAGTTCTGTGATTAAATTCTTTTTACCTCATCTCCCCTCAAATCAATGAGTGAAGTACAGTATCAGAAGATTTTCAACAGAAATTTTCTATGTTGGCTATAACCATACCTCTGCAAACTCAATGTAATGCAGTTACCTTGAATTTAAAGAAGCCTTAGATACCTATTAAAGTTTTCCACTATTAACAAAATAATAAAACCAGAAACAAGAAAACACAACATTTTTTGACATCTGGGAGGTTTCCCGTAGTTTATTTCTCTGATGCTGGTCAATTCCTCTGCAAGTCTAATTTAAAAAGCTCGTGTAATTACCCCAAGATATAGAAGACACTGCTTACCAGCCACTTAACAGGCAGAACCGAAATTAGTAAAAGGAACAGGGAAAGCCCAAAGCATCTGTTCGACAAGCAGAAAGCTTCATCAGCTCTGGAAGCATGACTGAAGCTGGCTGCATCTGGCAGTAAAATTTCTCCCATGTTCCCATATTGTTCTTACAGACTGGAGGAAATACGTATTACCTATATCCACCATCATGTGGGTTTGGAGTCTCTGGTTTAAGTCAGTATAAAAGACACTGTTCGAATGAACACCTAACCAGAAAAACTCATGGAAGAAGGCTGAAACACAGGCTGCTAGCAGCATGCAGTCAAGAACTGTGATGAAGAGTAAGCAAGAAGTAGGTGACTGTTCTCTTTTTTTTTTTTTTTAACTTATTTTCAAGAGACATATTCCAATCCACACTAAAGTATACTTAGCATTTTTAGAAGCTGAAAGAAATGGTCCATTTTCTCCCAATGTTTCTTACAAACGTGTTCTTGTAATTAAAGCTTCCGAATCTGCTCACCAAAATGGAGCGTATACTGCAGATTCAGGTGGGTTTCATTTTCTTTGAATACAATCGGTATAAGTACCTGGGCATAAAGGAAGAGGCTGTAGTAAAATGAAATATGTCTATGTGTTCAGGATGCAACAAATTAAAGGATCAGTTTCTCTCTTGAAAGCCTGTGAACCAGAAAAACCTTCCACATATCAACCCAAAAGATTTATGAAAGTCTACATATTTATTTAAGGCTTATATTTTGAGATTCAATTCAAGCTGCTTCCTGACTTTTTTCTAAACTCAGCATGATGGTGCATGGCATTAAACACAACTACATCAGGTTCCCGTCTAAAAGGAAATGGTTTGTGTGTCCTGTAAACTGAGCTTCGCAGCAAATTGTGTACAAACACAAAAAACCCAGCAGCAATTGCACCAATCTGGCTTTTACTTCAACATTTGATTTTTCCTGTTACATGACAAGTTTAATCTAAATGCACCTTCACCAAAGAAAACCCATAGCTTTTAAGTATTAATTTCTACTTGTAACCAAAAGAACTGACAAAGTCATATCAAGTCAGCCAACCTTTCTTTGAAGATCACTGGTTTCTCGGAACAGTCTTAACCCAGAACCTTTCCTTTTTTAAAAAAAAAATCTCTTTCAGAATATTCAATAGCTTTTAAATGAAAATATCAATAACACAAAAAAGAAGACGGGACAAAAGACAGATGGATTACTCCCACAGAACAACGGCAGAAGAATTTAGTGGTTTTTTTAATTATAAGATCTACTACTATAAATCAAGCAATTCATTACTTCATGATGTACTATAAAAAGCAAGTGTCAGCCAAGGAGAAAACTCTCAAGACTTCATCTAACCAATAATTGCTAGTAAGAATTAAACAGGGACTAAACTTCTTGTCACATGTCCTATCATTTGTTTTCCAAAACTCACAAATTCATCACACTGATTGTTGGATAGCATGGACAACAGATGAAGATAGAGCAAAAGAAGAAAGTAAAGGGAACAAGAGGACAATATGAAGACAGATTCAGTTAAGGTTCCAATGAATACAACTTGAGTGTAGGTAAGATCTCTCCCCTTCCATCCTTCTCTAGATGACAGCATGTCAACTTTAACACTTTTGACCATTGGCCGTTTTCTTCCACCCTAGGATCAGACTCCAACAGCAGTTATGAGGGACACATCTTTGAAAACAATCTACTACTGCACATAACACAAGTGCGAATAGGTCTTTCTAGTACTGGAATTATTCACTATATAGCTTTTAATACTCTTCAGTGACCATGTAAGCATTTGCAGCAGTAAGCAAGTACTCTGTGAAATATTTCTGGTATTCATTCAAAATTACTTTGCTAAAGGCACAGAAGATATAGGAAAAAAAACAATCACACCTCAAAATTAGTGTTTGCAGAATTCAACAACAGGCTTTCAAATTAAGGTTTCAGTTATCCCTTAATCAGAACAGACTGCTGTTCAGTTCTTGTCAAAAGGCCGAAATCCGGTTTACGCTATGCAGTGGATTACAGCAGGTTTAGCAGGAAGAAATCCAGTTTCACTGTGAAGCTCTACTTCTTGGAAGTTTTAAAACCTCACCTTTAATAGCTATCACCTGCAGTCCCAATCTGTAGCAGAGATCTTCCTACCTATTTTATAATCAATTAATAGAAAATATTTACTACTCAAGGACTAAATAGAATCTCAGGCTTAGTTTATGAAAGTTACTTGCTTTCCACAGCCAAATACTATCACCCAAAACTTACAGAAAAACTAGTGGATTCTTAGAAGACTAAAAGGCCCTGAAGAGTTTTAGGGCTCCTCTATGCTAAAGAACAACATGAGCTACAGATTCTACTTGTCTTCATCCATTTAATAGGAATTGTCATATTCGTCCAGCACCAAGTCGAAAGCACTGATCAGAAAGGGCACCTTTCTGAAAAGTTCAGAACTGTGCAAGTACAGTGTATTTTAAACATCATAAGCGTCTCCACATTACTTAACGATCCCAAACATAAGGAGGCTTTCCTCCTCACCCTCCTCCCATTGAAACACTGCGGATGTAAAGGAAAACAAAAGAAAGGAAATACATTCATCGCTGAGAGCGACTTGGGCAAAGGGGCTTTCTAAACAATGGGCCAGAATGATGTATTTTGAGGTGGTGCTCCATTTTGGCCAAATATTGAGAAAGTAACTACACCCCACACTCGACTCTTTATGAACACAGTTTTGCTCAAAAAACTTATTTGGGGGTTCAACCCGCTGCCAAGAAAGGGGACACCGCTCCAGCCTGGAGCTCGAACGCACGGTAACGACACTTCGCCGCAGCCCACGCTCCATCTGGGACACATTTCCCCGACTTTATGAGCGCCCGCGGGAAGGCAGCCACGCGCCGACAGCGCCCCGGAGCCGCGCCCCAACAAACTTTCTCCCCCCGGCAGCGCCCAGCCAGCTCCGGCCCCGTCCCTGTCCCCGAGCATCGCGAACGGGGACGCCGAGCCCGTTCTGATACGGCCGCTGCCAGTGCGGGGCGAGCTCTCCCGCGCACAGGTGATGGCAACTCGCGAACCGCAGGAGGCGGCGGCCCCACCCCGCCCCGTCCCGCCCCGCCCTGCCCTACCTTCAGTCCTCGCCTGCGCAGGATGCCCGGCTCGTCCATGAAGCCGCCGCTCGCCGCCCCCCAGCCGCGCTGGACCCCGCGCGTCGCTCCGCATCCCCGCAGCGCCCGGGCGCTGACATCACGGCTGCGCCCATTGGCGCCACCGCCACACGTGACCCGCCCGGCGGGGCGGCCCCGCCAACTTCGGCGCGCGCCGGGCCGGGGCACGCGACGCAGCCCCGGAGGCGCCTCCGGCCAAGGCGCGGAGCCGCCCCCCGCAGCCCCGGCTCCGCCGCCCCGCGTGGGGGCCGGTGTTACTCACGACGCTATCGGCACCCGACAGGCGGCAGGGCCAGAGGGAATGGCCCCAAGTTACACCAGGGGAGGCTCAGATTGGACACCGGGAAAAATTCATTCTCTGAAAGGGCTGTCCGGCACGGAGGCCCGGGTGGAGTCTCCATCCCCGGAGGTGTTTTAAAGACGGGCAGTTGAGGTGCCCAGGGACCAGGGTTTGTAGTGGGCAGGTACGGCTGGACGCGATGATCCCAAGGTCTTTTCCAGCCAAGCGATTCCACGATTCTGTGAAACGCGACGAGGTTTACGCTGCTTAAACGCAGTCTCCGGGGGCAGCGTTAGCCCGGCACAAGGCTAAGCCGTGCCAAGGCAGCATTCCCACCCCGCAATCCCACAGCCCGCTTACCTTGCTCCGTCGCATTTTCCTTGCATTCAAGGCAGGCAGGAGCTGAATTAAGTTCACGTTTACTCGCGAAATGCGACGGGAAAAACGTAGGGGTAATTCCACTTCGCAGGAATTTCGCCCCTCCGGGATGTCCCGCTGGAGCTGCGGCGCGGGGCTCGGGCCGCGACCCTGGGAGACCGCACCGCCCGGCTGAGCCGAGGAGAGCTCATCTCCCTCAAACCCGGGTACTGTGCCTGGCAAGGTTACGCCTGCGAACGCGGATTCTAAGGAGGAAAAATGTATCGCACTCTTCTCGGCCACGCTGCCAGTTAAACGAGCCATTGATTTTTTTCCCCAAAAGCTGTCATCACGCCGTTAGCCACGGCATCAGCTGACTAGGCTGTGTCATTAGAAATATCTTTCGGGCTTTAAGAACCCAAGTAACTGAGTAAAATTGATTGTGTTTTATGTTCAAAAGCAACCACTGCATACATCTGTAGATTTACAAGGACATGTCTTGTCAAACACTAAATATCAAGAAAAACAGCCCTGTAAATATGCCCATGTATTTTCCAGGTCGGAATTCCTCATCTGATCTTACTTAAAATTAGCTTTCAGATTATAAAATTTGAAGGCAAAGCATGCTTCTTTCTTCACAAAACCAAAAGCGTAAAAACTAAAACAGGCTGCCAGAAACTGTAAACAGAAGTTGAACACAAAAAGGACCAGTATTCCTACCACAAACATTTAAGAAATGCCACCGGTTCCATTTCAGCTTTTCCTTGCGTAATTGAACTTATTACTTCAACAACAGAGCAGCTGTTTTACCTAAAGCTATCATCCTGATTAGTTGGCTTTAAGGAATTTTTCCATTTCGGAAGTCTAATTCTATGGAAGACACATAACAAAAGAATCCATCTGCAGGAATATTTGTACTTCAACTTACAAAATATAGGTATACCTCCAGATAGCCAGTTCTAATATATATGTATTATTTTTCCATGGAAAACAATGCCCCTCAAACCATTTCTAGAGAGCAGCAAGCACGGAGGACAAGAGAGGTGTGTTCCTTACTAAAGAATATAAATAGAGATAAAAATCAAGGTTAGTATTCACCCATTAACAGTCTAAGATGAGGATTATGACAATCACACCCTCAAACCTAGTATGAAAAAGAAATATTGATTTCCTGTCAGATTGCATCATTTTGAGAAGTGCTCCTCGTACATTCCACAGTAGTAAAAACTGCTAGGGGCAAAAGCATTTAGAACAAAAAATGGAGGACTGCTGAAAGGGTAACGTTGAGCAATAACAGCTTATCTGAAGAACAGAGAAAGAAAGGCTGCTCTATTTACCCTGCCACCACCACTTTTCTCCATATGACTGAAATGCATTAACGTTGTTTTACACTTTTACAAATAAAAGAAAATTTCAGCACTCTTACTAAGCTACATTTCTGAGACCTCCAACTATGTTATTTTTAAAAAACAGTCAATTTTTATTAGAGAGCAACATTAACTGGACATCTTTCCCCTCCCCTGCCTCTGTGTGTCTCCAGCTCCAAATGCATCCATAAGATCAAGTCAATGTCTTAAACTTAGCCATTAGTGATTTCAGTTACAAGACCAGAGCTGTATTTCAGTTGAGAAAGAAAGGAGAAGCTTGTACTGACTAAAACTCTAGCTCCACAACAGGGAGACGATAAATTCAAACACAACGATAGATTTATAGATTCATAGGCCAGAAGGGAGCATTGTGAGCATCAAGTCTGACCTCCTC
Source organism: Neomorphus geoffroyi (assembly GCA_033558235.1). Lineage (NCBI taxonomy): Eukaryota > Metazoa > Chordata > Aves > Cuculiformes > Neomorphidae > Neomorphus > Neomorphus geoffroyi. The sequence goes on along the minus strand of JAUMJM010000048.1, from coordinate 16,360,300 downwards.
TGTAACAAAGGCTACTCCACTCACCTGAATTAATTTATTTAATGCTTTGAGCAGCACACTGAAAGGGTGGAAACTTTTTACAGAATCAAACTGAAAACTGATGAGATCCCTCACCTCTATGAAACAATGGAAAATGGAGTTACATTATGGATATATAGTTATCTCCATTGGGTTCCTCCCAATACACTTCTTTTCCTATTACCACTTCAAAATATAATCTTTTCTTTCTTCTTTGTTAACACGTCAAAAGTCTCAATCATGTATAGCCACGCACCCTCATATCCTATCTTTTCTATATATCTCTGTTTCCAAAGAAGACATGAGCAAATTAATCACAATTTAAATGCTACTGTTATGCTTACAGTAACGACAGCAAAAATTAAATTGAGGCAATCGCCAAAGACTGTGAAATTTCAAGGGTAAGGGGCAAAACCTTCCCATTTGTCTCTCCTGACACACCAAAGGTTTCAGCTGCAAGGCTGTTCGCGTTTATGTACTCAATCTATTTACACAAGCTTTGTTTAAATCACTGAAATACAAAACCTCCCAATGCACAATTTATTGGTTCCTTTGAAAGTAAATGATTCTGAAGTGTAGTTGATTTTGTTCCAAAAATCATTTCAGCACATCTAACTACATGTACCTAACTAATGTAGATGTATGAATTCAAAGTGTTCTATCCCATCTAGCAGAAAGGCCTACAAGGCATGAAAAATTCTATGAATTCATTACTTGGACAGCAGCAGCACAAAAAACTCATACCACCAAGTAATGCGCCACTGACACACACAGAAGGTTCACGACCTAAAAGACTACTTCAAGTATAACATAAGTTATAATTGTGTACATGAACAATTTACAGCAACAATTATAAGCAGGCAAAGCAAAGACATCACCTATGTGAAGGAACTTTCCAACTAGAGACAAACAAACAGGGTGCTTTATTCCACAAGAGGCTAAAAAATCATTGGTACAGTTACCTAAATAACACTGGAAGGCAGGAGAATGAGATAGAGAAGCCTGCCTTCCAGTCTACTTTCCAAGTAGGAAAGTGCAAAACAATCTCTCAATGAAAACTGCCACTTCTTAAAAGTAGTATTTTCCTCAGCTTATGCTGCAGTTTATAAAGGTATATCAGAAGATACTGAAAGGCAGGGATTTGAAACTAACAAGGCAAGCATTAACAGAATCCCTGAATCCTAATCCATGAATCTTTTTAGATACTACCAAAGGTGCATCTATGTGTTTGAAATAACATAAAGGCTTTGTCTGGAGATTTTCATTAGTTTTCGGCTTATACATCAGCTAAAACCATGGCAAATAAGATTGTGGTATTGAAAAAGTTGTGTTTTATATGGAAAATCATGAAATGTAAACATGCTTTTTGGAACATTTTAATATATTCTTTATATACACGTGAAACACAGCGAGCTGTCTCACAGATTCCTTCTCATCACTTGTAGCAGAAAGGCAAGGCATGTTTTGGTTGTACACACACTACAAAATAGAGTAGGTATACAGAATATGAAGGAGGGAGAAAATATTTTAAGGAAGACAATAAATAACCTCAACTTTTTCCAAAATCTTTCTCCCTGATAAATGCAGCATTTGACTCGATAAATACAAGATGTTTCAGAATTAATTTACATACATCACCCCCCAAGTAAATGTTTATTTACATCTGAAAAAAAATGTGATAGAAGATAGTTTTCAGGACGATTACTCAAATTTAGGAAGTTTATTTCCTCATTCAGCCATTATTTTTTTGCATTCATCATATTGCTTCACTTAGTTCTTTCAGTCGATATTCTTTTTTTGAAGATAACATTACAATTCAACAAAGGAGCTCAAGGTTATCTTTTTAAAGGGTCATAAGAGAAATCAAGCCACCTACATGTGCCACGCCAAAATAATCAAAATAATCATACTCTGCACATAAGGAATCAAAATAGAGATCACATTTCCATTCTGTAGCATTCTGAAAGTAGTTCCAGTTCCTAGAGAAATTTACCCAATATTTTACATTCAATTTCAAGCACCCTATACAGATACATTACATTGTCTATTCCACACAAAAAAATCTGTAAAAACAACTATATTACCCCAAACCTTTCAACCCTCCTGTACATATATATCCATACCATACCTTCCGTACTGTCACTCCACAATGCTGTGGCACAAAGATTTCATTAGAAATCATAATGGATACAAGATTACCATCAAGTGGAGTTACAGAAGATTGAAAGCCAAAGCCATGTATGATATTGGGAGCTGGAAGATGTGCATGTATTTCTTGTACCAGTTTGAAAAATCATTGTAGATCATCTTTAAAGAGTTTTATGCAGGTCAATATCTAGCCATCTTACATAAATCAGAAACTACTAGTATCACTGCCTACTGTTACATTCTGCAAGAGTTTCTCTAATGCGATACTTTTAATGTTTTCTGAAAAGAAAAAAAGAAAAAAAAAAAGGCTATGGAAACACACTACTATCCATCTGCCTCTAGTTCCTTAAAAGTTCCAAAAGCTCTGTTGCTCTGTGAATTCTCACCGAAATCAGCTACAGCATTGGAAGCAAGACATTTCATTAAAATTAGCAGTCCAAACTGACAGGCCCACATTTAACGCTGTCACGGAGATAGGGCAGCTATAATTCACCCAAAGAAGCAGATACATTTTTAGTCTGTATGTACAAACTAGCCGACAGAACTGTAGCTCTACAGTATATACAGCAAGAAATAATTTCCTCTTACACAACCACAGGAAGGCTTGTTCATCTCAGCATTAACATGAAAGTATACTTAAGATATTCAATCAGTTAGGGCACACAGGCCAGCTTTATCACAAACTATCTGAACAGGCTCATAAAAACTTACTACTTGGTTTTCATGATGTATTTCCTAAGATCTCCTTTACCCATAGAAGCCAGGCAGTGATATCATCCAAATTGCACATTACTTTAGGAAATAGGGAAAGCAATTCTCCCATCTTAAGAGTGTTAGGAGCTAAAGGTGCCTTGTTTAAAACTGAGATCAATAAAAACAATTCATTAATAGTTATTAACATACACAGCAATTCTGAGAAATTAATTTAACAGAATCAAGTAACACCCATAACATTGTCATTAGCTACTAATAAGGCATAATGATTCATATACCATTTTAGACACTGTGAACAATACACATTTTAATATTCAAAGTGACAAAGCTGCAGAATTTCATCTACATAGCCATTTATGCCCCTGTATACATTTGCCTAATGTCCCTTTTAAGGACTTAGAAGTACAAAATAAATACTTTGAGAGGGAGCTGTTGGTTTCACACAGCGCTCAACATGATAACCAGCACCCCTCAGGAGAAGAAAGCAGACATGCTTCACCACCTAAATGTTTTCAAGGTACTGCTTTCTATGGGTCTCCAGCTACAGCACTGAGAAGGCATTGCTGGCCCGACAACAAAAATGTGAGCTCTTAGCAGTATTTTCCAATACCCTCTCCAGTATTAAAATCCTAACCCCAAACACAAAGCAAAGCACACTGCTTCTTTTACATCTCCTCTGTAAAGTCTTTAGGGCAATAGACACTATATGGATTGATAGATCCATGTTCCCCCTTCACCACATCACACAAAATGACACTGAGATAAGCCAGGATGGCTTGCTGCATGTTCGAGAGCAGCACTGGGTCCAATACTAAGTTTATAGAGATTTTACTATTCTTCTGAGCCACCGTGTATTACTCAGAATACACATCACAAGCAGGGAAAAATTCAAGGTTCCTTAGTAAGCAAAACTCTTAATTCTCTTCCTCTATAGAAGATAAATCTGCAGAACTGGCAAGCCACAGGTCACAGTAGGGGTGCAACTTTCTTATGCATGAAGTAGAGTTGACTGTGGTTGTTTCTTAAAAAAAAAAAAAAAATATTATTGGTTTTCCTATTATATCTTAAGGTTCTTGAAAATAAACTGCTTTTTCACACTACAGCACATATACCTTGCCAACAGTCTCGATTATACTTGTAAGAATAGCCATGTGGAAAGAATGCAGATTCCATGAACAGCATAGGTACACACTTGGTTTCCATGCCACCTGCTGGACAAAATAATACTCGCACCAACCCGTTTCTGGTTTAGGCATTAAGAGGGCTTAGAAGAAAATAAATCAGTCATGAAAATATCAGAACAAAACCAACTGTTGCAGAAGGACACTTTTTTTTAAGTACGCTTTAAATAAGCAATCAACCTCCCTTTCAATGACAGAACCTATAGGAGAGCACTAGTTACAACAGACATTTCAACTTCAGTGATACTGCTTTTTGCATCAAGTAGTGTTTCTTATTGCAGCAAAAAGCACAGATGAATCTAATCAAGATAGCAAGCCTTCCAATTTGCCAAGTTTTCCATAACTATACAACAGAATAAAATAAATTTATCTCTGAAAGCACAGGCACATCGTGAGCACAGCCTGTTTCTCTCACGGATCTCTTTTCAACAAGAACTCAGAAATTACATACATATCAAATTGTTCTTCCTCTTTAATATGGTTACTGAACTACTCTCAGTATTTTCCTGAGGAATGCCAAACAACTAGAAATACAGGAGTTATGCTATTTTAAATCTGAAAGTCTGTAGTTCCACAAATTAGTTGTGTATCAGTTTAAGGAAACTAAAGGGGCCTCTTCCCAGAAACCACCACAACCTTTCAAATTTATAGACTTTAATCAGAAAATATATAGAAAAGGATAACAGTTCTTAACTCCAAGTACATATATATATATGTATATGTGCGTGTATATATATATTTATAACCAGAACAGGACACACAGCAACACTGTAACCAAAACCTTTAAACGAATTAAGTTCTATCCCTACTCCTTTCAGTGCAGTTGTATTTATGGACAGCAGCGTGCAATGTCACACTCTGGGAAGCAGCAGGGCACTCTCTCCTTGTCCTTTTGTCCAAAAGTGGCCGGGGGGGGGGGGGGGGGAGGGTAGCTACTTCTCTGCAGGTGATATCGGCCCCCAGGAAGTGTGCAGCAATTCCAGTCAGTGATGATCGCTCTGTCACCGAAGGGGAGCACAGGACGCTTGGAGTTGGGGGCTAAGTCAAGGGAGCTCCCTCCAAGATGCCTCCACCAGCCCAGCAAAACCGGTGGCTCTCACTCACAGCAGCCACCGAGCAGAAGTGGTGCCAAAACTCTCAGCCCCCTCCCCCCTCCCCTCCCCCCAGCCACCAAACTGGAACTCAGAGCAATCAAACCACCCCCCTGCCACCCGTCCTGGCTCCCCAAACCCCCTGTGTTGGCAAGGGAGAGAAAAATTCCCTGAAAGATTTTGAAACTATAACATTGTTTACAGAGAACAAATAAAAAGAATTCTCTGAGCTGAGGGATTTTCTAACAATCAGCTCAACAGACTCCTCATTTCTAAATTTAACTGACCACATACTATCTTAAACTGCACCGCATAATTACAGATATTCAGCAATGATCAAGAGGTTAAATGTATTCATAAGAGAGTAGCAGTTAACCAATCTCCTGCTGATTATTAGATCTTTTACTTAAGTGACACCAGCTTGACTTGAGCTTTTATCCAGGGTTCTTCATCTCCACAACATGATGAAAGAAAATTCTTAACAGATGCAATGATATTACAGTACTATTGCCTTAACAAAATATGATGGAGTTGCACCATAATAGGGCATATTGTGATAAAAGAAAAAGTACAACTTTTCTGGCTGTACTGTGATGAAAACAGAGTTGATGCTCAAAATCATGAGTCTACTGACAGCATACAGAAGTCGAACAAACATGGCGACTGTGTCTCACCAGTGAAGTCAGAACAATTTAAATTGCTGTTGTATTGGCCCAAAGGAGGGCTCTCAGGAATATTAACATGTAATGTAAGATTAAAAAAAAAAAAAGTCCACAATCCCACCAGCTTCCACAGGACAGAAGTGCAACTTACAATAAGACACTCCAGTTCATATGAATGTACAAGGAAGCCTGACTAAAACCTAGCAGCATAAGCCAAGGCCAAACTGTGGCAGTCAAACCACTTCAGTTTTTAAGTTGGTAAAACTGCATCTGCTTTTAAGCCTAGAAACTGATGAGATTAGAGGTAGCAGCGTATCATCCAACACAGAAGTAGGCTCTGCAGCATGTTCTTAAATTGAAAAATGCCTGCAGAAAAAACCCTTGCTAAACACCTTGCTTGTTTGAAACTAAGAAAAATCAGAGGAATTTATATTCCCTCCAGCGAGATCTGGAAAAAATACATTTCCCCTCCCTGCTCCAGTGCCTATAAGTCAGCAGTGTCATTCAACTCAGTTTGATTCTCTTTGTTCTGAGAGTTATAACCATCATCAGAACCATGGGAGTACTTGAGCTTGAGGGATGAGAGTTACTGTTCCCATGCTGTCTGCTTCCATTCTCTGCTACATTACAGCCACTTTGCAAGTACCACAGGCATGCAAACACATTGACATACAAAGAGAAACACAAAAATGATACTTCATCAATTTAAAAATGTGCCTTTCTCTAGTTATCCCTTAACATAACGACACAGCCCAACAGCAAAAAAATAAGCAGAAAGGAATATATCTCATCAGCTTCCAAGTGCCCATCATTTTAGGTCAAACTTCATTAAGAATTTCAAAGACTTGAAATACTTGCATTTCTGTCAAATGAAACTGCCACAACAGAAATCAAGTTGTCTACAGTGATAATTACTCTCTATGGTGATAATTACTTTCAAGCAGCACCAGGAAAATAAATTCTGCAACACTCAAGAAGTGTCTTGAGAATGTATAGCTTTCACTGTTAAGATTCAGATCAGTGAAGCAGCACCTTAACCTCTAAGCATCTTTTTTTAATTAATCATCTCATCCTAATTATGCATAGGTACCAAATTGCTAAGACTACTGGAATGGTCAGAGAGGTTGCAATTGCCTTATAAAAACTCCAAATAACACCCTAACTCACTGCTACCCACCTAAGCAACAAAGAAACACTCACGCTGAGGTTATGAACACCTTGTACTATGCCTTCACATCTTGTATGCAGACAGATGTATTGCAGACAGTGATTTCCCTACATTTATAATGTAATTCCCCATTTATATCATTTATTTCAAAGTCAGAGCTATGAGTGACATTAGTTTAAAATTTTATCATGCACTTCTGAGAGTGGAAATCAGACCATCTACCGCAGAACTGTACATCAGCACACACTCCTGAAGTAAAGGATAACTTCCTTGCAACTCGTTATTAAATGTTTTCTCATTAACTGTTAAAAACTATAGATGAATTAACATGTTAACTGACTAGACAAAAATCAGAGTAGTCAGTTTTGTTCTGGTTTTTGTGATGGGGTCAAGTAGACAGCGTTATAGCAAAATTTTCTTAAATCCACACATTCCTGTGCCAATCACTTTCCATTCTTCTCTTCCTGCTCTTCATGTCCTTTTTATCCTCTTTTTATCCTCCTCCCCATTTCCACTCCTATAAATACTTTAAGGGGTTGCAGAAGCTTTTCATCTAAGGTCAGAGAAGACCACCACTATATTCCTGAGTCTTATTCCTTGTTAATCACAGATGATAACATTTTATTCAGTTATCCTCTAAGCAAAGTCCAACAACAAGCAGTGAAAGCTTGTATTCCCAGAAAAGCATCAAAACTTCAAACACTGCAAATGACTGCACATCAATTTCTTCTGGTTGTATAGTTAATTGACAAACCACCATTATTCCTCTGTTTCTCATGTAGGTAATTGTATGAGCATTAAAGGTCATGGCCTCAGTTTTCTAACACTTTCAACTTTTTCCACTTCTTGTCTTTTAAGTGATACTGGCAACACAATTCTAGATGACATTTTAAGGTAACCATCACTAACACCACGCACAGAGAACTTGTATATCACAGCAGACATGAAGAATAAGCCCTTATTCAAAGTCACTGCGAACATGCAGTCAGAAGCTTCAGCTCTAGATGTGAACCACTACAGTTAACCTAGCTTATTGATCTCAACTGTGCAGGTCCTGGACCAAAACGAAATCTAAAAGTATAAGGCATGCTTAGCGGACAACACAGGCAAAGGAAGATAATTTTAACAACCCTAGCTGCTTGATTACCTAGAATTAGAAACTGGTCCTAGTGAGCCTTTTCACTGTTCAGGGAAAGCAGAAGCATGGTGTTCATGTGCAAAATTGCTAGCTCCTACACTGGTTTTGTATCATTAATGGGATACAGAAGAGTATTATATCTACATTCAGCTCTAGAACAGCAATGTAGAGTATCATCACTTTCCCGTTCTAGAACATGCTCAAACACATCCTGTCAGCCAGAAGCTAAAGCTAAGTGAGGCTGATGCAAAAAGACCCACTTCACCACAAAGTAAGTATGTTTGCAAGGTATGTTAGATATGCTTGCAAGTCTCCTTAACCTAGGTCAGTCTTCTAAGAGATTATTATTTCACGTACTTTCCCCATTATTCTTTAACTAATGAAACTCTCCAGATGTGTTCTCAGTTCTCTATGGGAGGAAAGTCAATCCTGGTGAACACATTTTCATCACAAAAATTGAACAAGAAAAGCATCGGAATTAATAAAGCCATTAGGAAAGCAGTCAAACAGCTAGACTTCCATCAAGTAACTGAATCAAGTTTGTTTTAAACCCAAATGTGCAGTAACTATTTTAAAAATAATGATATGCACAAATAGAGTTATGTCTATATTTGTGGAAGACAGCACCCAGTCATCAACTTCTTGCATTAGTTTCTCAGTAAGCATTACAGTTCTGTGGCACTGGACCAAGACTACTCCAGGCTTTTGCTGTGTACAAATACTGAGTATAAAGGAGTGCTTATGAAGATGGATGTTCATTTCCCTCTCTAGATACTAAACTAGAACTAACAACTGAATTAGAACTGCAATTTAAGAACTTGTTAGAAGGCTAATACAGAAAAAGAAATTTGAATGCAAATGAATATTCATGGATAAGGAGTTACTGAAATAAAATACACAAGGGAAAACAACTCTCCAGTCTTAAAAACTAGAACCGACTGAAGCACAGAAAATCTGCTACCATTACTTGGCAATTTCATAGGAATAAATACCTCCCATTTTAAAAAGATTCTCTGTGATTACGCTTAGATATTGAGCTGGTTTTAAATCAAACCAGAAATAAGGCATTCAAATCTATACAACAGCGTAGCATTCAAATAAGTTTCTCAATCTGGCTAACTACTTTGGGGAGATTTTAAAGACAGATCCAAGATTACCTATTTAGGCAATTTATATTATATGTTCTTTACATTTCAGACAACTTCTATTCCTATACATGCTTATTAACTTGTAGAGTATTAAACAGCTGCTCGCAGACAAAACTAACAATCTTATGCATTAAAGAAATGTATTCCTGGATAGAAAGAGCTAAAATTTAAAGCAACCCAAGTTTCAGTTGCAGCTTACTCTTGCTTTCTAATAAGTTTATTTAAAAATAAAATCAGCTATGCCTGACACTCCTTAGATAAAACTGAATACAGACAATTACCGATTTGAAAAATTCCTTACAATTCTAAAATGAAACATTTAAATAAGGGCCTTTTTTAAATTATGGGGTTTGACCAAGCAGAACTGGTACCATCATTCACTTATCTAACCAATTAGTGTTTCTAGAGAATGTATTTTATTAGTTTGCAATCATTTATTATCTAAGCTATCATTTCACATCTTCTCAGGCAACAAATAGCTTGTCTTGCATCTGGAGAATAAAACACCCAAAAGGGTGTTGGTGTGCTGTTTGAATACATGCAATTACTCGTAGTTATATTCTAATTAGCATAATTAGTTTCGAAACAGTTCTCATAATAACTGTCAACATTTTGTCAATTTAGTTGAAGTTAATGGCATATTTAACAAAGACACATTCATTTTCAGCATTATATTATTTAAAACAAAGAAGGAGGCAAAGCCTCTTATGAAGAAGTTAAAACTGCTTTTCACAGACACTGAACATTCCTTATTTTGTTTTCTTTCTGCAATCTACCTAATAAAACAGCATTTCATATAATTACCACCCTCCGGCTTCCATAAGACCATTCTTACAAATAAATGCTAATAAAATGGCACTAAAAAGCAAGTATACCAACGTACAGATGCTTGCAAATTTAGTCTTCTGTTGTTTTGGAGAAAGCAAAATACTTTGGCAGGAGGGAGGAGATCAAGAGGTAAACCTTGAAAAAACTGAAAAGGTAAACAGTATGCTAAAAAGCAGCAAATGCTTCTAGTCAGACCTAGACAAAATGTCCCGTCACTGCTTACTACGAAAGGACATAAGTCATTCATAAAGGCCAGCTTTACCCTTCTTCCACTTCTGTTAGGCTACTAGATAGTATTTACAAGTAGCCAAAGATGTTCGATTATTAAACCAAATCAAAATTTGGTCATTTCATTGACATCTTTTAAGTTTCCAAGAAGAAACAAGCCTTACAGAGTTTGCTTTACTTCATACCACATGTATCCATCTTCCACAATAGAACTAACAGCCAGCCTATGCTCAGTACCGGCCATAAAGCTGAAGTTACACAACGGGTCTTGATTGTCAATTTAAAAGCCAAGTGTATTGCAATGTACATGTTTCACTGGAGGATGAAATTTGGGAAAGGACAGAAAAATTATTCCCAAACTTTGGACAGGAATGAGGCAGCAACTCTAACTCCCAAACCCCTTCAGGAAAAAATAAGTATTTTCAGGGGCAAATCACCTTGAATCAGAAGCCTGAAATCTGGCAATATGATTGTCAGCTTATAGGGCAAGGACAGTCAGATACACTAGCTCTACCACAGTTCCCTAAACGCCCACAAAACTCAGCACTGAGGCACACACTCTGAATTGCCGCTGATTTTAGAGAGGAAGAGACTGACCAGACGAACGCTTGAGCCATGAGAACATCCTAAAGCAGAAGTGCTCCATACCCCAGCTTCACATTTATATTTAGTGTTGAAGACATTCTGTAACATTTTCTTAATGTTTCAAAGTCTGTGTTAATACTTGCTGTAGACTCCCATTGTCTGCCCGACAGAATGTCATGGATAGTTCAACTGGCAGTAGACGAGTAACAAGACTACCACTTAGCTCCCTCTGAATTAAAACTCCCAGCAAACCCAATACGCTGCCCATTCACCTGAACATCAGTCTTCACGTTTTCAAACCACCTATAAGGTTCTATACAGAAAGTGTATTTTTAATTTATAGTCCACCTGACTGTATTACAAGAGTGAATCATGCATAGCTATTGAACTCTATTTAAAGCAACGCCTGCAGCCACTTTTAATCAATATCCCATAGCTAACTCAATCTATAATTGTGCACAGAAAAGATTTACATCTGTGACACAGTAAATAATCTAAGGAAGTGTTTATAAATTATTGACAAAAAGGGAAAAGTAGGTATTTTACACTGTTTGAAATTCCACTAATCACCAGTATGTATCTTGGAGCTGCTTGCTTGTCATTCTTGCCTATACTGGCACGTAAACACTGCTCACAGCAAGGTCCACTTTAGTTGGGTATCAAGTTCAGCAAGAATGATCAGTCCTAGCAGAGGAACTTGTAACCAACTAATAATTTTTCATGAGTGACACGTTAACATTTAAAATCATTCCAACTTAGACTGAACATCTACATGAAAATTCTTTATACAAACCTCTGCTATATAAGGTCCCACTCTTTCCTAAAAATAATTAAAAGCCTTTATTTCTAGACCATAACAACAGGCTTTCCACACTCAACTCTATCAGAGCACAGAACCAAGACAAAAAAAGGAAAAAGGGAAAAGGGAAAAGGGAAAAGGGAAAAGGGAAAAGGGAAAAGGGAAAAGGGAAAAGGGAAAAGGGAAAAGGGAAAAGGGAAAAGGGAAAAGGGAAAAGGGAAAAGGGAAAAGGGAAAAGGGAAAAGGGAAAAGGGAAAAGGGAAAGGGAAGCATAATCCCTAACTTATGGCTCCTTATAAGCAAAGGCCAGAGTCTTTCAGTAGTCTGGTAGCAAAGTATTTGTCAGAGAAGGCTTTAGAAGAGCTCTGCCTATGTGATAACGTAACATTAACCTCCTTGGGAGGCAAGTCTAATCAGCAGTTACAGATGAGACATGTACTTCTGAAGAACCTCTATCTCGACCCCCAGCGCAATCTGCTCAGGTGTGCAGAGAAGGCTTTTCCCTGCTTTCGCACCAGCATGAAAGAAGTTGCAGTCAGGCACACAGAGAAGATGTGGAGAGACAGAAAAGAAGAAGTCTGTGGCAGACAAATATGCCATAAAACTCAATAGGTAATGAGAGAAAGGCCCTTGAGGAATTTTTCATTAATCTGTTGTTTTATGACAATTTAAAATCGTTTTGTTAAAATCTTGCTGAATTTCCCTCTCCCTGTAATTTAAGGATTACATCAAAATAAAAGCATAATATTGCTAGTAGCATTCCACATGACAGTCGTGCAAACAGAAACACAGAATCAAATAGCAACACAGCACTTCTTATATTTAGTTAATTTAGATCATTAGAAGAAATTATGTTAATACTAAACTACAGAAAAGAAGGAAAAAATCTACAATTCCAATGCAATTTAAATTTATCTCGGACCATTCAGGTACTTCCTTTTTCATTTCAACTACACATAATCCCCATAGTTCATTGTGAAGGAAATATCTTTCTCTTGACAAACTAGAAAAGAAAAATACTGATGCTTGATTCCCTGGAAACTATTAGGGATCAAAGCATAGGACTTTCAAGTGAATTAAGTGTTTGTAATAAGTGTGGAGTCCAATAAACCACATCTGCCTCAAAGATCTACAAACAAGTAACACCACCTCAGAGCAGAAGACATGATTCCATTTATAAGTGCAGATTTGTTGCACTTGAAGTGAAATACTACTGCAGATAGATTAATGGATAAACCAGCCATCTACAAACAAATATGATATTAAAAACTGGCATGGTGGTATCTGTTCAGCACAGCCACCTTTAGCCTGAAGGTTGTGTTAAAAAAAAACCAAAAAATACAAGTTTCCCCTGGAAAACTGACGTGGATCAGCAAAGTTTTAATAACCTTCCAAAAGGCAGAAGAGGTGAACAAAACATTAATAAAACCTTTCTGGGTTTTTTTATACAACATAAAATAAATTCATGAAAATAATTTTTCAAAGAAAAGAATTGGCGAGCATATGGGTCCTGCATTCGATTTCAACACTTAAGATCTTAATATACAAAAGCACAAACCAGCATAATGGATGCTTGAAACCAAAAAGCTTAAATTTAAGTGTATAAGGCATCTCTTCCTCTTTCTCTTCCCTCATCATTTTACACAAAATACGTAATTCATCTGATGCTTCATAGACCCATGTTCTTCTGAGGACAGAGTCCTGCAGAAAGTGTGAACAAAGACATTAAAAAAAAAGAATGTTCAGGAGAAAGGGCAGTTACTTTCTATTGCTGTCTTCAAAAGCTAGTTTGAGGATTTGTTGGGGGTTTGGGTTTTTTTAAGAAAGAAACCACTTAGACTGCACACAGAATGTAACATTCAACTCAGACTTTATGCAAAATCCAGTAACCCAATACAGAATTACTGCTACCATAAACACTATTCAGCCATACTCAACATACTAAGTAATGTTGTATGCAGAATGCATTAGGTACTTTAAAAATCCACCTTGAGGAGACATTAATCTCAAAATAAACAGTGTTTGATACCCAACACCCTACCAACAGAGATGCAATATATTTTTTTGCACACTCCCAGCTCTGAAAAAAAATACTCACCAGACTAGCAGTAAGTAAAGGTGCTGACTGCCCAAGTGCCTGGTGGCGCATGCGAATAAGGTTAGAAGTTTCTGCAGGTTGCCACAGCTGCTGTCCAGTTGCATTGGGAAGCAGATACTTGCCTGTCAAGTTAAAAAATGAGTGTGTTAAAATATTAGATGTTGCAGATGAGGCAATGTAATGGACAGAGTTTACTGTAAGTTTGTTTGTTTCTTTCACTACATCCTTGACAAGCCATACTTCTTAGGCAAATTAATTTTTTTCAGTATTTTCACAACTTTTTCCTACCTAGAAACACAACTAATGCAATAAGAGGTGCAAACATCCAGAATAGTCAGTCAGAAGCAAAGAAACCTAAGTTCTGAATGCTAGTTAAAAATTAAAAATAAAATGAAAATAAAATCTGAAATCAAATTAAAACAATAAAAATAATAAAAATGAAAGCTGCTTTGAAGGTTCCAAGTCCAATATACAAACTGAGGTTTACTGGAATAAGGCGTTTACCATGTGGACAGCCATGTGAGTGGGGACTATTCTGCTCTTATCCCAGAATCCCTTATAACCTACCTAATAGGAATGACTCAGATCCCACGAAAATATCCTTAGTCAGAGACCCAAGTAAGGGGAAATCACTAAGACATGGAACAGCTGCTCCTCAGGAGCATTTACATCAGGCTCAGGGAATGGCTGATACACCACTCCTCAGTGGGTGCTGTGCTCACTGCCTGGCAGTGTCACTTCACGTGCAGTTAGGGAAGCTTGGACCCAGTGCAACCAGAAGGTTGGACCCCTGATCAAAACAGTGCCACATGGTACAGATCATTTCTGCACAGGTACTAACTAGGTAGAAAGCATCTCTGGTTTAGGAAGCCCCTAAGCTGCAAAGCAGCAGCAGGGAAAACACTCAGAGAAAATTTATATTAAGAGGACAAGCACATGATGATACTGTTCCTTTTTGCTTATTTTCAGCCACTGTGAAGAACAGGACAAAAGCCTATACATATATGTATAGCTTACACATATCTTAGCAAATATGTCCACCTTAAGTTCTTAGTCATCTCTGATAACTATGCAAAAGTGAGACAATCACACTACCAAAGCAACTGACTTCTCTTAGAAGACCAATAAGCTAATGTAAAGCAAGAATTGAAAAGATTTTTTTATCAAATCTAGGTTCAAAAACACACTGCAAGATTTTGACTGAACAGCTCAAATGAAAACCATCTTCCAAACCACAAGTCCTAAACATTTGTTTCCTGAAATTACTAATTCCCCCTTCATTAAACTTGTCACGTCAGAGAACTATGTGTGACCACTGACACAAGATTTGCACCCTGGTGGATGGGCACAGGTTTTGTCCCAGCTTCCTATCCATAGTTTTAACAGCAGCTCCACAGAGTGTTGCTGAGGTCCCTCGAAACTGTGTTGGGAGTCAGACAGCTCCAAAGTAGCAGCACAGTGTAGTCTATTTAATGCTTCCCAATTAGTCTTCAAAATGTGCTATTGTTCTTTGTTACACTGGTACAGCAGAACCCACAGGCATTTTTTAGCCAATTTGCTAACAGCTTGCCTGAGACTAGAAGAAAAATGTACAAAAAAGCTATGGTTTCTTGCCCAATTATCCAGAATAACATTTTCCAGAACAGAAAAAATTCAATTAATTTCCCATCTGGTCTCTGTCTCTGCTTGTTTCTATTAGATTCCGGTTACCTTTTTTACATAGGCTCCAAACATCCTTAACCAAAAGGATGCTACAAAAGTTTAAGGCATTGATTACAATGTCAATATCTTTGGCATTCCATAGATGTTAATCCTGGAATATGCTAGTGACATACACACTAAATTACAACCTATATCTATCACCTCAAAAGGTTAATTCCTTCTCAGCCAGGTAAGAAAAAGAGAATTAAAAAGTGAGTGGAAAAACTTAAGCTATACATACCTTGCATTTTAACAGCTATGTTTTATTTATTTAATGCTTTCCACATCAGAGAGGTCTATAGTTCAGGGGTTTTTTTATTTGTTTTTTTTGACTCTGCTCCCAAGAGTCAATGGTAAGATGAGGTTCTCGGAGTTAAACCAGACATTTCCTAGTGCTGGTTCCCCCATTACAAAAAAATCCACAGTATGCGTTCTAGCCTGAGAAACACTGTAATGAAACTTTGCAAAAAGGCTTCTAAAATTCCAGCAGACAAGATAGTTCCAAACAAGACATCACTGATGGTGACACCTGTAAAATGCTTTAGAAACACCTATTTTGCTCAAGTACACATATGTTACACAAATGCCTCTTAGAAACTCTGTATTAACCCACTCTAGAAGCCACCAGTAAAATTATAATAAACAATTTGCAATTTGATCACTGCAGTGTATTCTTAGTGCATTCTATCATCATAGGAATCGACACTTGAAAAGCAACGGGTTTTCCTCTGATCTTGAGAACAAAGGAGAATGCAAGCAAGAAACAGGTCTGTTTAATAAAGTTTGTTTTAAGACCGGGGAAGAGCATCACTCTCTGGCTAACCAATGCACTTTCTAGTAGGCGATTTAAACCAGTCTTGAAATCCATTTCCCAGACTGAACTGAATTTCCTTTCAAAAGGATCCCACTGAGCTTCCCACGGAAAAAAAAAAAAAAAAAAAAAAAAAGGGAGGAACGCAGTCACTTGTGTTTTGTCCACAAATTAATCTACCTTTGTTTAGGTTTGGATCCCAAGCCAGTAAATTATAAAAAAAAGTCAAGAGGTCTAGAAGAAAGGCATACAAGAAATAAATGCTATTATTAGTGCTTGTACTTTTTTTTTTTTTTTTTTAATAAGACAGATCAAAAACATGGAGAGCTAATACTGTGATTCCTATTCATGTCAGTCACTCAGAGTAGAGCACTCTTACCATGTGCAGGGTTATGTCAACACAGAACATCCCTGATAGCCACCTTTATTCTCTGTCCTTTATAGGCATCTATAGTTTACTCAGCTTTTATCTTGCTCAAACATCTGAAAGGGAGTTTAAGCTGTTTTGGTACAGTGGTTAGAGGACAGGCAATCCTACTCTTCACGACAACAAAATCTTGTACTAAGCCTTTCCTTCAACTGTAAGATTTTGCCTGACTGACAAGAAAGCAGAGTAGATTAATTCAGCATCAGGGCCAGTGTCTGCATTAAGAATTCACTTTATATTCCACTATTTTTCTTGCATGATTAATCTCTAGAAATATGTAAAATAACATTGCAGGGCCTGTGTAGTAGCTAATTAGGCAGCTGACACAATCAAAATTGCCAAAGAAAACATAAGAATCTGTGATGCGGGAATGATCTTTCTCCCATCCATACCCCAAATGGGAGCCCCGAGGGTACAAGCATTTCACAACACACTGAAATTTAGGCAAGTGTAGCAGACTGTCTAAAACTCCAGTTCTTCTTTTCATAATACATCCACATACGCTTTTGAAACACAGAAATGGCATATAATAAATGTTTTCTATAAAACAAAAAGTAGCCACGGCTTATGCAAAAATATGGTAACGACTAATCTCTTAACTGGGAATAACACTAACCTTTATGTGGAGAGACACCACCAGGAGATTGCAGTTACCTACAAAAACGCTAATTGCAACAAATATCCAGAAAGTAATAGCTGTACTTGAAATACTGTGCTTCTTAAGAAAAGCTGGACACATTTTACAGGAATAGAATGAAGCTTTTCCATTTCCAAAAAGCAAATGGAACATCAACATTTCTTATAGAAAAAAGGAATTCCTTCCAAAGCTCAGCCCACTTCCTTAGAGCGATTAGGGTGCCATAGAACAGTCCCGGCCCACAAATGAGTTAGCAACTCTCCCTGTATTCCTCCATTTAAAAAATAAGTTCAATCATTCTTTCAAACTATCCATTCCTCCTTTTTCTTGCCACTACAGTACTCCTACACTTTTTTCCTGCTACAGTTTCATTTATAATTTTATGCATTTCCCATTCTTAGATTTTCTTTAATACCCCTTAAATTTATACATATCCACACTTTTCCTTGCTGTTGTGATTCAAGTATTTGTACTACACATAAAACTTGGGCTGAAATGCATTATTGATTTTCACACCGCATTCATTTCTGCTTTCAAGTTTAATGCCCCAAGCAGCTACTTTCCTTTTTGAGTTAACTGACTCATGGAGAACAGAGACGAAGATGTGACTTCAACTCTTCAATCTTAATTTGGCACTTTGGTTCATGTACAGTACAAACACTGTCAGCGTGCAGGATTATTTCCACCTAACAATAGAATATTGCCACATTGGTAGTAATTTTCTTAATAATTTCATCAGCTGTTCATACAAATGTGTCATCTACTGATACAGGTCCCCTACTGCTGTGCCATTCAATCCCAAGACGGCCTTCAACTTCCTCCCATGCCTACTGCAGAGGCTCTGCTGGCATCTCTGCTACTCTTCCTACACCTGAAACTATCAACACAGCCTAAAGTCACAACACTGTTTGTAACTACTGCCACCTCCTCCCACATCTGAACGCAATTCTCATTATTCCAGCACATTTATCAAAACACCTTTCAATGAAAACTGATTTAAGTTGATTAAATAATGCTGTCATTACCATTGCGTAATGATACTACACAATTACTGATGGACATAGGGAATACATCACTGGAGTTCAGTGTCATCCTCTCCTTGAACACACCTCTGATAGGCCTAGCATCCTTTATAATAATATATTTGCGGAAAGTCCGAACGGAATCTGTTACTTCTTATACTGTACCCAATGTGTGCACACTGTTGTTTGCCTTACTGTATAAAGCCAAAGGAGACTAAAAAGCACCATATACTTTCTCAAACGTCAGTCACAGAAGGTGGGCTTTGCTTTATTCTAATTAAAAAAAGTCTTTCCTACTGCTGAAGTATTAATCTCCTCCTTCTCTCCCTCTCAAATCCCTGTCCCAATGGGATGGCTGAGAATTACTAAATGAGCTTAAAACTAATATGTACAAATCTTAAATTTTCACCTATAATTTAGAAATTATTTGCCTCAAATCTTCAGCAGTCTGATGTTTTAATAATTGCGTGTGATGGAGATACATTTTTGCTTTCACAAAAGTACTCAGGACAGTGTAGACTGCACTGCTGGAAAGTCTGTTTTGTCATTAGTCAAAATGAAAAGATAAATACAGAGGGAGCATATTTAAAGTTTTTGACGGATTTTTTAGAATTAAAATATTAGAAGCAGTTTTCCATTACACAACTGTAAATGCAAGTCAGGATTGTGACTTGCTAAAATGGAAGCATCTGGATTTGGGCTGACACTAACTATGGACATAATTAGTCCAAAGCAGAAGCTATGCATATGATTACAGCACACTATGGACTGAACTGAAGCAAGTATCAATGTGTTTGTGTTGGCTACTGTGAAACCGCCTTCAAAATAGCCTCCTGCCATCCTGACATCACTTCACGTAATTGATTTGATAAATCAATTATACATATTTATTACATAAATTGCAGATTTAAAAACAATTCAGAAAGACTCTTCTTCCTCAATACTGTGAAGTAAAAAAATAGCTGACAGTCTGTCACGAGCTGACTTTTGTGGTCAAGTCAGATTTGCCAAGCACAATTTTAAGTGGGTTCCTCACTCCTCACCTCCCTTTGAAAGTCTTGAGCTATCTCAGAGCAACAGAAACAAGCCACTATGGAAGACAAAACAGTACCCTACTACAGATCACTCTGGGTCACAGAAATGCACTAAAAAGAAACACACTTCCTCTTCCCGCTCCTTCTGCTTTTCATCCAAAACCAGAGACAGAACTCTGACACTGACAGGTCTCACTGCACATGGTGGAAAAACTGAAGCCACTCCTGTGTCACTTTGGCCCCCCATCAGCAGTGGCAGCCTCAGCACACTGCAGAGCAGCCGCAGCCGCACACAGAAGGCCTGAGCAGCTGTGCAGACCAAAGCTGGAGGATACACACCATCACTTTCACTACACAGATACATGAAGCCTCACCACAACTTCAAAAACTCACCAGGTGAAAGGCAAAGTGTTTTACAATGAAGTTAGAGCACGCTGCTTTATTGCTTCAAATGTAACTGTTGAAGACAGACCAGCTGTAGAAAATGACATGGAAGCTGTAAATTTTAGGGTCTATTCTCACATCAGAGGCATGGGAAGTAAAGCCCATAATTCCCATTAGCAGTAATAGGGAAGTCAAAGAACAGCCGTCACTAGGAAACTTTTCAGTATTTTAGCTTATTTTACTGTGGATGCATAAAAAAATTTTTGCTTAAATTTCAAATGACTACCAGCCTCATTTATAGCCCACAGCTTTAGAAAATAAGCACATTTTACATTATTACTCAGCTGCGCATGGTTGAAGTTAATGGGCAATGCCAATTTCCTAGCCTGATGCAAGAGGTGAAATTGCTCTTTCAATCTGTCCACTAAACATAACATTACCCAGTTAAGCCTGTAATTACAACTGAATCAATTATAAATTCTTTTGTTATTGCAAAAGAAGGCCTTGTAAAAAATCCTATCCCATTTATTACAGATTTTTCATTTTTTGATGCACTACAAAATCTCCTTAAAATGCTTTATTTTGCTTTCACCTTTTAAAATTAGATCAGAAGTTGCATCTGGTCATGCATGAAATAAACGTGGCCCAAAGGCAAAACTTCAGGTGAGATTATAATCTTTAAAAAAACCCCAATAGATCTGTCTTGAAAGTTCATCAGTATTGGCAAATCTGCAAGTGGAAAAGGACATACCCATTTTTGGACCAGAAAATAGCAGGATGCAGGTTTAGATCTGCACCCAAAACATTAAAAAAAAAAAAAAAAATCAAGCTTCCACTAACTACAAAGAGATTCAGAATTAATACTGTTTATAAGTCAGTTTCAAAGAATAAGTAGTCTTATACAGTTAAGCTTTACTCACAGAAATAAGTGTTTCCATGCTTGGAACAAATTTCTCTCACTGAAAGATACTTAAAAGACAATACCAAATTTTGGTCACATGGAAATTACTCAAAGTTCCTCTGTGAACAGATGCTCACTGCAGCTACACTTATATTTTGACAATTTGCAATCTATTATTGCTGTCACAGGATTTCAGTAAAATATTCAAAAGGTATTTGGGATCACCAGCAAATTTCTCTAGTTTTTTCCTAGATTTAGGCCATGAGGGTGGTGTTTGGTTTGGGATGGAATAGCTTTTTTGCTTTTGTTTTTGCTTGCTTGGCTTTTGTTTAAGTTTTTTTAAGTTGTCCATACCAGAAGTGTCTACTACAACAGTACTGGTAGCCAGCCAGTGACACTGGTATCTACATGACACAAAAAAAAAAAAAAACCACCACAAAAAAAAAACCTCAACAGCCTACATTTACAACTCTACTTCTCCACCTCCCAACTCCACTGAAATACAGCTTAGCAAGTTGGAGATATTTATCAGTGAGCACAGAGATGGGCATATTCTGCGGCTTCCTTTTCTTTATCTTAACAAATAAACCCTTTTTGCCATACTTCTGATATGTAGTTCCTAAACTTGCATTGCCCATCCATTCCACAACACAACCTTTAATACACAGATATTTGTGCTTCTCTTTCATTCTTTTTTTCCAGTTTATACCTGTTCTAGAAAAATCTGAAGGTCCAGTTCTGAATCTCTGATAATAGGAGAAAAAACAGAGATTTGAAGAACGCATGATGTTACCAAAAGCAAATTAAACTGAACTACATTTAAGTGATGATGAGACAGTTGTATTGCCCTTTCTGATATACAGTCAGTTTTGCAAAAACAAGAATCCTGCACACCAAGAGCTCAGTGATAGCTGTTATCTGCAACTGCAAATACTGGCAGATTTGCAACCAAGCTGTGCCTAGAATACACATGCTCTAATCTCAAGAGCTTCAGAAAGAACACTGCTGCTCAATTCAATCACTATGTGAGCAGCTACTTCAGCCAGCTGCCAATATTCTTGGTTACCAACTCTCCACCATCACGTCATCTGATTTTGTACTACCTGCTTCATAGAAATTATGATAAGATAGGAAACAAACATCTTCAATTGCACTACAAAGAAAATGCCCAGCGAATCTATTGCAAAGGACAAGCAGAAATGTTGTATCAACACACTACTTTCTCTATAGTCCCTACTATGACCCCTATTTGTAACTATATGGTTTCATTTTTCAAAAGGGGAAGTTTCCTAATAGAAAAGCCTGCCCTTGTTTTCAATGGAAAAAAATCTATAAACTTTTCCATTCAAATACTCAATTTCATTCTAAGGATTAAGAATAACAAGTGTTATTTCCTCTTCTCAAACATTTCTCAAGCTGTACATTCAAGTTATGTTAAAGCAATCATCTTGGAAGTAGCAGGTACGAGTTCCCTCCACACGCAGTCAAACCATTGGCTTCACAATATCCACTCAAGAGAGTCCACAAGTGAGAAAGCAGAGCTTAAGCTTCCAGGAGTATAGATAATGCAGTCTTGATGTGCAATTATAATTTATTATAAACACACTGCTGAGATAGTTTTGCACTAAGAAGGTCAGGTTCTAGCAACTAAAGGACCACAGCCTCACAGAGCTCAGATCTAGGTAATCAGCACTTAACTAAGTTGCAAAAATTTCCTTCATGTGGGCTTCTATAGTTACACTTCTAAGCATACTTGAGCCAGCTAATTCAACAGCTCTTGGGGTATTTCTTAAAGAACTATAACTCAACTTCAGAAATGTAATGTGCATGTTTATTTTCTCCACACTTTATTTTTCCACTATGACAAATCATAACTTCCAAGCTGCTTCTATAAGCATCCCAAAGGGGGTTAAAGTCTACTTCTCCACCCTTCAAAACAGGCAACTTGCAAATATATCTGCTAATTAGGCACTCTACTGCTACAGTTTGCTTTGATCTCAACAACAATCAACTTCTTATGTTCTGATGATACAAGCACAATTAAGCAGCAATCCAGGAGTTAAAGGCAAAATAATGAGACAGGAATACAGTATCTTCTGTTCTCATCTCAGACTATTACATGAAGCAGACTCCAGACATGTCAATGAATATGGAAATTATCTTGCTAGGCACACAAGGAAGTAAAAATCAACTCAACTATGCAGGTTGATTGAAGCCTTAAATTATGAAGGTAACTGACAATGACAAATAAAACCTAATGTCTTCTCCACTGCCAGTGCACCAAGAACCACTTAAAAATGCATATTTCATAGCAGAATGTATTTACTTCATCCATAGAAGACAGCTTTACACTGCATTTTTTTAAAACAGAATAGCTTGCTTCTATCTCTTCCTAATTCTGGGAGAAGTTTAGCACATGATACAGTGCTTTAATGAAGCCTTTGAGGAAGGCAGTGAAAAGACTCCCGTACGTGTTCTGGGTAGGCAGTGCTACCGAATAGAGCACGTTGTGCCAGCCCCCACTCCCACCTGGCTGCTGAATCTTTGGTACCCAGAAGCGGCTACGGCGCTGCTACCCTCCCCCCGCTGCTGCTGGGGAGAGCTCTCAGGCAGCCGTGCCTGAAAGGGCTTTCTAAACGCAGTACATCCAGTCTTGTCAGACATTGCAAAGATGAAAGCAAACTTGAAACATACTCTGGCTCTGATATGCGAGGGGAAGAAAATGCAGGAAGTAAAATTTCCTACAAAAAGACACGCCTGGTAGAGCTCCAGATCCAGCAGCCGTGCTTCGCCTCCATTTCACAACACCCCACGTGCTGGAGCCAGAGACAGCCCAACCGTAACCCTAGAGAACGCGCTGAGGTCACACTCTTTAAGGAACGGTGCATGCATAATTAATCGGATCTGTAGCTGGAAGGCAGTAAACGCTACTGTACAGAGGAAACGGGGAACGCTTCCCTTTATCTACACCAATTGGCCTTCATTAATAAAAACAATCTTTTAAAAACGTTGCCACTAACCCAGTCATGACAGGCAGTTGTACAGAATGGGAAGGGACTATTACCAAAGAGGTTTCAAGGTCCAAGTCCTGTGATTTTATGCTCCTCTTTCCCCATCTACCAAGTTTAATGAGATAAAATGCATTTTCAACAATAGCAAAAAAAAAAAAAATTATACAGCATAATGCTCGTGAAAACTCTGCATTTCTACCTCTGCCAACTGCTCCCATGTATAAACAGGGAAAACCACCCCTTCCAAGTCCTGCCAGCACATGTTAATCCATGGATAAGAGAACAGCTTGTTCTTCATGTCCCATAAAGTTGTTGATGTTTCTTATAATTAGTGTTAGTAGAGTGATGAATATTTGACACAAAAATCAAACTAAGAACCCCAAATTCATTTCAAATCAACCACAGATTAGTTATATGGGAATAGCAATAATTACTGAGCATATGTAGATGAATGATGACTTGATCAAAGCTTAAGTACTAGAGAAGAAAACACACATAGATCCCAAGGTTTCTTAGGTTTTAGCTCTTTACTAGACCAGGAGGTAACTTAAAGGGCTTTAGGAGCTTTGGATCAAACGCTATAAAATGACAACTGTATGTGTTATGTCACCAGTATTTGTATAAGATCAATTTAAGGTTAGCCCTGCTACAATTAGAAACAATTAGCCCAGCAGGAAGTCTGTTTCCAGGCAGTTATTGATGAGATAAGAGGAGGCAAGATAAGAAGTTCAAACTGTAGTTAACAAAGTGTATTTTTTTTTTTCTTTACATCTAACTGCAGCGCTTATCAGTTTAGTGTAGAGACAACTGAGCCATCTGCAAAGCTGCACAAAATACAAACTTTTCCCAGCAATATGCTCTCATACCTTTCAAAAGCAGAAAGGGAGATAGCAATCTCCAAACGCTGTACCAGAGGAGCTGAGGAGACTGAACAGAGCTGCACCGCACACCGAGGTGCAAAGAGAGGAGCAGCAACAGGACATGAAAGCAAGGCCAATTCGATTTGCTTGTGCAAGTGATTTGCCAGGTTAACCCCCTCCACGGTAAAAGCTCATTTAATTTCTCAGCCTTTCACATTATTTTCTGCCATGAATTCTATTTAAGCATTTCTGAACAGAGCAAACGATAGTCTGTAGACAATTTAAGCCAAAAACCCTCTGACTGTAGACAGTCCTTTGAAGTTTGTGGAGATCAAGAAAACCAGTCACCACAGAAAAGCAGCTTTTTAATTTAATATCTTTTCTCCTGATTAGAAACAAGTTTTAAAACCCCAGTGTGTGCACTGAGAATCCTTAAGACAGCAACTTAAGGCTCGGGGTAGAGACTAAATACACACCTACACAAAGTATTCTCTTGACCCAAGAAGGACAGAGCTGACCTCACCTGACCACGCTTAACTCTTAATCTGACCAGCACGCCTCTGACACCCTTGCAGTCAGAGGGCACTAGCATTCTTCTGAAGCACTGATTTTTTTTCCCTCTGTCTTGGACCTAGGGCTATTAAACAGCTCAGCTTTGCGATAGGCCTTACTCCGCAGCAGAACAAACAGCACAAGAATTGTGTTTTACACCATCACAAGCAGAACTTTCAAAGTTCCAATTTACTTCCCAGGTAAAGGATGTCACAAACACTGTTACAGGAATGTGTGCAGACAGGGAAGGGGGAAGCTGGAGCAGGAGAGGAGTTACAATGCAGGAGCAGCAGAAGAGGAGAAAGGCTAACACTGATTATTGTGTGTGTTTGCTACTCAAAACTTCATAACCTTTTGGAAATAAGACATTTTAAATTAAAAGAGGAACTGGTCATACTTTACTCTGAAGCTGATTTCTCTCATGAATTCTTACATTAACAAACACCATTATGAAATATTATTTTTCCTCCTTTCTATTAAGCAGTACTGCTAGCACTTCACAACAAGAATATTAAAGTAGATCTGCTAGACTAAAAGCAAGTCACATCCAATAAGGTCTTTTCATTCAAAATTCTGTCTTT
The DNA here is from genome assembly GCA_033558235.1 of Neomorphus geoffroyi. NCBI lineage: Eukaryota > Metazoa > Chordata > Aves > Cuculiformes > Neomorphidae > Neomorphus > Neomorphus geoffroyi. Next base: position 16,334,573 of record JAUMJM010000048.1, on the reverse strand, counting down.
CTTTCTTTCTCTGGAAGTCTTCCTCCTCCCTCCTTCCTTAGGGGATAAGAATTAAGGAAAGCAATAGAGTCAACAATTAGACTGAAGTGAATTATCCAAAATGTAGGAGTATGGTGTCTCCAGAAAGCAGTATTCATTCCTTTTATTGGCCAAACTTTATCTAATATCAGTGGTTCCCTAATGACTTTCAAAAGGAAGCAATAGTAGATTTATTCTCAAAAACATGGATTTAATTTTCTTTAAAGAACATTCTTTGCTTGTCACTGAAAATATGTGGTTGCTAGACTGCTTAAAACTGGGCAATCTGGGAAGAAAAACCTAGGCTCCAGTTTCCCTGGAGCTGTGCAGAACTCAAGTTCAGTTTCTGTCCTACCTCTCCAAGTTTTCAAATCTCTTCTCCCTTGTGTTGATTTCCCACTCAAAAGACCTTGTGCATTACACTTAATTTTTCTCATACTCCTCTAAGAGTTTTGTCTTTACTTTAGCCAATGGAGAGTAAGAAGTTCGCGCTAGCTGTAATCCTTCAGGTTTTGTAAGTCTCATTCAATATATTGCAACAATATAGATTTTATTTCTTCTCATATGTCATGCATAGAATTATTCCCTCTTGTAAAGCCCAATAAATTCATTTATATGGGATCTACTCCCAGAGATAAAAACCCTATCTGTTTACCTTTATTAGCATTCAGCCCTGCAGAACTTGAACTCTCCAGTTTACATAAACTAATTAAGTTTTTATTTCTGTTTTTATCATTAATACTGCTTATGCTGTATCGCTTAATAATATTGTATTCTCAACACCAAAGGGAAAGTCAAAGTAACACATGAAGCACAATTCGCTTATTCTCTAACATTTGGAGTGAGCAACAAGCATCAGCATAGGAAGACTGCAAATTTGCAAGCTAGGAGTCTTACTTTCTACACTGTGCCCAAGTGGCCAGAAGGCCAGTGGTATCCTGACCTGCATCAGGAACAGTGTGGCCAGCAGGACTAGAGAAGATACCAACCCCTTATACTCGGCACTGGTCAGGCCGCACCTCGAGTGCTGTGTCCAGTTCTGGGCCCCTCAGTTTAAGAAAAATGTCGAGATGCTGGAGTGTGTCCAGAGGAGAGCAACGAAGACAGTGAAGGGGCTGGAGCACAAGCCCTGTGAGGAGCAACTGAGGGAGCTGGGGTTGTTTATCCTGGAGAAAAAGAGGCTCAGAGGAGACCTTATAGCTCTCTACAACTACCTGAAAGGAGGTTGTAGTCAGGCAGGGGTTGGTCTCTTCTCTCAGGTGACCGGCGACAGAACAAGAGGACATGGTCTCAAGCTTCGCCAGGGGAGGTTTAGGCTCGATGTTAGGAAAAAATTCTTCACTGAAAGGGCGATTGGCCATTGGAATGTGCTTCCCAGAGAGGTGGAGTCACCGTCCCTGGAGGTGTTTAAAGAGAGACTGGATGAGGCACTTAGTGCCATGGTTTAGATGATGAGTTGGTGGTGGTGTTGGGTCATAGGTTGGACTAGATCTCAAATGTCTTTTCCAACCTTGTAATACTGTGATACTTACTCGCACTTAATGTAATTTCTAGGAGTTCAGGTAGTTAGCACTTAAGTTAAAAAAACACCAAAAGCAATAAAACAGAAGAACAAAGGAAGACAGTAATGACTGTAAAGTGATATTAAAGACCAAATATTTTTCCAAATGATAGTTCTCCAAATATCTTCCCCGCTTATGGACCATGAGTACCTCTTCAGAAACATTAAGACTCAAAAAGAAATTAGGGAGGGGATGTGAGCACAGAAGTAAACCCAAATCAAAGACAAGTCAGCCCACTCATTTTAACAGACCTGAGCTCTCCTGCTTTTTTTTTTAAATGATATTGTGCTTCTTGTAGTTTCAAACCAGAACAGTGAGCTACTCTTAAGCATTAAAGAAACTAAAAAAGCCCCTTACACTTAAGTATGTAAAAAAAGGTAGGTAAAAACAAGTCTACGGCAACACTGAAATTATCAACTTCAGATTACTAAGCATTTGAAACAACTCTAGGAAATCATTCTCTATCTGCAGTGGTTTCTTTAAAATAATTTTCTTTAAAAGTCAAAGAATATTAAGAACCTTCTGTCATCAGAATTACTTTGATTAATTTAATCAGTAACATGAAAGCTGCTAAGATATTTAAAATATTTTAAGATACCAAAGCCTTAGGGTATTCAGGTTCATTTAAAGTGCATTAGTAATAAAGCAGTTCAACATCATTGCACACTATATTCCCAAATCCTTACATGAAACTCTGCACAACATATTGCAAGCAGACAAAAAGCATATCCATTTCCCTTTATAAAGGCCTCAAGAAATAATTCAAGCATAGAGATAAAGACCAGAGACTACAGCAGCAGAGCACATTTGCTTTGTTTGCTTTTGATTAGGTTGCCTTTTCTCTCTTTATCTAGAGGGCTTATACAGGAAAGTTCAATGTTTGAAGACCACCATTCTACTCTAAAAGTTAAACAAAAACAAAATTAAAAACCCTCACCAACTCCTGCAGAAACAGTAAGCAGTGTGTTGGCAATATTTAGTTTCAGCATAATACTGTGGTGTACGCTTCCAAGTTTTTAGAGTGATAACACTGCAGGGAAGCCAGAGAGTTTGCTGATACGGTTAGCAAAATTTACACTTCAGACTGCTCTAAGTCACTTATTTTTCGCAAAAGCCTATACAGCTCACAAATACTCTTACATTTTCTGAAATCTTCACAAGGCAATTCTTGAAAAAAAATGAAGTTGCAAGAGAAACGGTAAATCATACTGTAGTGACAGTAAGAAAAACACAGCAATGATTATGTGCTGATGTGACACAAGAAGTTCCTGTAGTACTATCTATTTTTTAGATAAAGTAATCTATATATTATTTGTCACTCATTGAAGCATTGTAGGCAATTCAGGCTGTGCTGTGTAGAGCCTCAAACATGAGCTCACTACACTGACCACTGAGAAACCCACGTGGCAGAAACTTTATGATAACCACAGGCAGAGCTCACACCTCCCCAGAGGAGTTTGGCTGCAAGGCAAATGCCAGGAGTCTAAGTGCCACGGCTGCACAGGTGCTAAACATCCAGGTGACCTTACACACAACCCAAACTCACCAGTCAGAGCTCCTCCAAGGCTTCCTCTTCTCATCTGTCTCCCATCTTCACTCAGTTGCCTCTTAAACTTAGAAGACTTCCCAGGAACAGGACAGACTTCAGGACTGCTGGATTTTCGAAGAAGTATAGGTGGGGAAGGCAATATGTGATCAAGCTACAAAGAAACAGAGAAAAAAATCGGTATATATACACTGTTCAAATGCTTGCCTTCACTGAAAAAAAATTTAAGTTACTTTTACCTAAAGATTATGACAGCATATTGGGGAAAAAAAGAGCTTAAGGTAATTAAATCGCTAACTGAAACAAAAAATTTTGCAAGTGCCTGGTTTGTGGCTGCCTGTGTAAGAAAACCACCCCCCTCTTGTACAGCACACACCACCTCCAACGATACTCTAACTAAGGAGCATATTTTGCAGTGGTCTTGCCTCAGCTCACAAAAGATCAGATTTAGCTTACTCAACCTTCCATCAAAAGTGTCTTTTTGCAGCTGTGAACCATCTGACCTTGCAACCGATACGATCTGCTCTTGCCAGCATTCTCCGTTGGCAGTTCCTTACCGGCTTCACGTGAGTAGTCACTAGATGGCACTGTACTACCAACAAAATGCAAACCGCTGCCCAGTCTAGGGAAACGCTGACAAAGATTTATCAACCTCAGTGAAAAAAAAAAAGAAAATAAATTATTCTGTTTACGAAACAGACACTCATTTAGACTGATTTTGAAATAAGCATAAATACAAATACTCATTCTTTAAAATCTGTTCCTGCTATCATACCTACACAACATTTTAGCCCTCTGGTTTTGACAATACATTTAATATCTCAATATTTGATTTAATTCACTGAAAGAAAATGAAAAACAAGTCACTAAACACAAGCAATGGAAGAAAAAGCAGGGATATAAGAAAAGCAGGAAGAGTTTTACAAGCATCCTTCTTAAACTGGTGCAGTTGCATGGTGTCAGTATTTTGCAAACCACTCATTCTTTAACACTTACACTCTGATTCTCACCATCATTTTTTAGTAAGCCAAGCATATCAAAGTATTCTAGATTTTTACAGGTCATGTGCTGAGACTTATCAGCCAGACAACCTACATGTCATCTGTATACCTGACTGCTTCATACTCTCTGTCCACTGAAAGGAGTCAAGGTCACTATAGTCACTGACGAAGAAGTCACTGAAGCCCAATTTTGCTTACTGTTAATCCCACAGCAGAGCACGGTATACCCTACAAAGCACAATTCTAAAGCATCGAGAAAAACAGTGGTTTCTCAGTCTGCTTCTTCAGCATAGCAAGACTCATTCATGTTCACAATAGACACTGTAGTAACTAATGAACTTGCAGCCCATGCTTTCAGCATTTTCTTGTATTGGGAGGTTTAGGGATCACAAAAATACTTATTTAACCACTGTTACCATTTATATTTTACAAACATGGGTACATCACAAACATTTCTATTTCCAAGAGCTAAGATACCTCAACAAGGTCAATTTACAAATCAGTTAAAGGAAATGAGTGACAACAACTGGTTTCTAAGAAACATTATTTTGAGACATTCACATAAATCTGTAAACAAGTACTCATACTGCTCACTGACTGATGGACAGCAAGGATTGCTCAATGCTGCATTCCAAGTGATTCCAAGCATGTGACAACACCACAATCTGACCAAGGCTCTGTGTAAGTTATTGGCAAAAAGTGATGCACTTTCTTGAAACAGGTTCACACTCCAAAGTCACCAACCACATTTTAAATCTCTCTTTCCTGGCACAGGGTTTATCAAAATTTAAAACAACAACAACAACAAAAATCAACAAACGCACTAAACTCCTGGCATATTAGCACTAAAGTCTACACAACAGAATTAGTATCTTCCACTCTGTCACCTTTTCCCCTTATAACCAGGAACCTAACCCTTATGGGCTGCTCAAGTCCCTCCTGTCATGAGCACACTTGTACATGCTATGACATGCAGGCTGATCAAGGAATTCTTTTTTTTCCAATTAATCTGTGCTCCTTTTCCACAGTTTCCTGGGTTTCACAAGAAACTTTAAGATGAGGCTATAGTAGAAAGCAGCACAGTACTGTCCAGTTCCTCAGTTCATACTTGGGATGCTTTTCTACTGTACCAACTGGCAGTTTTAGAAAAGTATGACTTTTGAAAGCAAAGACAGTTTAACTATCAACCACCATTAGCTCACAATTTTATCAGTAATGCCTTACCAGCACTCTCTTGCTATGGTAGCTCCTTGTTGCTAAGTGACTCAACTGAAATTTCTGCTTGATACAATTCCAGCAACAACTTTGGGCACACAAGTTCTTAACAATAAAAACTTCTTCAGTGGAAACGGAGGAGGACTCATGCAGCCAGGGACTGGGTCTTGGCCACTAGGCCAGAAACAACTAACCAGGAGGAACTAATTTTGACCACACATGAACCGGCTATGCCTGCAGTCCTGTGTGGAGGTTCTTGTGAACAGGAACATGGACCAAAGAAAGGGAGGGGAAAGAGAGAAGACCGCCTTTCCACCAATACTTTCCCACATGACGCCCTCAATATGCTATCCTCTTACATGAGAACACTGGAATCAAATGGAGTTTCTGAAGTTTCGCATTTTTAAACACAACAGGATGAAAATCAGATTATGTTGAAGAACAGCATCGTTCTATCACATGAGAGATATAACAAAAATAAGCCTCCTTGCCTATGACAAATTAATGACCAAAATACCACAGCAATATTAGGCTTTACTATGTGTTTCTTGGGACCAGAAGTTCATTTTAATACGGAAACAATGAAATTCAGTATGGTAGACACCTAAACAGGTCTATCAGATGGCTTTCAGTTGGGTGCAGAGAACCTATCTCATCACATGAAATAACTATACCATAAGACAGTATATGGCTGAACACTGCAAAGAAGCAATATGGAAGTATGAGATTCAGCATTTTCATATTGACTGCCAATTCCTGGTTTATGGAAAAAATTACACATATATTAACAGAAGTGTTTCTGGAAGCTGTTCAAAGCTTGCTTTTGCTTCTAAAGGGCAAAGTAAGGTCTGTAGCATGCCCTGTGTGTATCTGAAAGGAGTCGGTACATTGTAACTGCTGTTGTAGTAGACTGAGAAAGAGTAGACAAGGATATATCCTTCAACAGTATTGACATAACTCTGGATAGTTTCACTCAGCCACAGTCATCAGTCTGTTGCTATTTACTTCATGCTTCCTAAATACATTGATGTGTCAGTGTTGGATGGCATACAAACACAACCAGGGTTTGGTTGGTTGTATCCCTGCAGGCAGTTTCTAACAAAATCACACTATACTTTGAGGTTCTGGCTATCACATGCTCTGCCCACTGTCTTATTACTGTACTCAGGCTGCAAGCATACACTTTTCTCCACACGCTTTTTAAAGACATGTTAGTGATTTAAGGAGCAACAGGGTAACAGAGGGCAGTTTTTCCCCTTGTCTGTGGAAATGCAGGGCAGGGGAATAAAAGAATTCGAGAAATTACTTCATAAAGTCACTACTTCAAAGATCCATAACTGCTAAATCAAAACACATGAAAACAAGTACATTTGAATATGCTCTATCTACAGTACAAAGGGAGTTAAGTTAGCCATTGAGCATACAGAGGCTGCTCAGACAGGGATTTTTAATCAGTACACATCTCACCACCAGTCTCTGCCGTTAATATTCACAATGCATGGATAGTTAACTTATGTAAAAACGCTCCCTCCCCCAACATTAAATACTGAATAATTCCTTTCCGACAAAGGCACTTTGAAAGAGAGAAAACACATGGCAAACTCCAAGCTATGCAGAACATACTGTTACACAAAATTAATTTCTTTCAATTCATTGTTCTCCTACATTTCATTAAAAAATCTGCCTGTTTATATTGTAGGTACAATGAATTTCTACAAAAGCACTGTAAAATGTAGGAGATAACAGCTTTCGCAAAACTCTGTTCCCCTCGCTCCCTCCCATGAACCTTACAAAAAGGAAGAGACAGTATCATTAGAGAAGAATAGCTTAAAAGTTGCATAGAACAGAATCACCAAAATACCCTTTCCATAGACTTCTAAACACAGATTTAAAGATCCTATAGAAACATGGATGGAATTTGAGTGACAGTCTCCTCCCATTATAGAGGAATTTCCTCCAGGGAATTGGGATTGAATCAATTTGTCCTCAAACCATTATTTTTTTCTTCACATTTTGAAGCTATTCACTTTCTGTGTGAATAGAATCAGCTACATTCCTCTAAAGAAAATTATTCTCACACTGTACTAGCCATGGACTTTTAACAGCTCACCTACTCAGAAAGGATTATCTTCACATTTTTAAAAACCTCAGTAGCATTAAATCCAGCTGTCTACCATCGTGTATTTATTCTACAGCTAGAACAAATTCTCTGCTTGATAATTATATCATCAAGTAGTCACATCAAGTACATCAGCCCACATGCCCATATGAAAATTAAGGACATGACGACCGGTTCAAAATAAGACCTGGCATCAGCGTTCAGAAGTACAATTTGAGCTGAGTACATAACAAGGTCTGAGACAGAAAGAAAATAATGGAATTCACAGGAGAGGAAATCCATGGTACAAGAAGGTGAATGAAGCTAAGATAATACAATCACACTGACAACACCAGGATAAGGAAAATAAGCTATTCTGAGCTGCTGAGATTTGTTGCAACACAGAGTGGGTTTTTTCCAACAAAAATTAAACTGAAATGAGAAACGAACTCACCTGCTCAGCTCCACCTTGTCTTGAAACATCCACTATGGTTTTATTATCAAAAATACTTCAACGCTAACCTCCCCCAATTGCTCCATAGGCAATATTCCTACTTCCCACATAAACTGGGAAGTACGAGTCAATATTTGGTCTTAAAAATACAAAAAAACCCCATTCTATTCAGCATTTTAATTTTTTCCTCTTGAATGCTGTGGAACTCAACTCTACCTCAGGTCACGTTAAGTATGTACATTAAATCGTAAAGCTTCCATTAAAAGGCTGTGCTCTGTCATCTGTTTTAAGCCTCCCCCAGTCAGGCACAAATCCAAACGAAATATATCACCTGAAGAAAGTCTCACAAAGGGCAGAAAATATCCAGCATACTTCAACTGCTGGGTTTTTTTGTTATGAACTAGTAGTTCCAAAATAAAATTCTACTAATAAGTATATCATCATCAAATATCCCAAACTGCATCATACCTATCCAGATATTTAAATTAGCAAGAATGGAAAGCATCATGCTCCTATTCCATGCAGTCAAAAGCGCGTGAGCCTTCATGGTGGTGAAAAGATATTCAGTTATTCAGTAAAAACTCTCTTCTTTATCAAGGTAAATGCTTAAGAGGGGCATGGCTTCACAAACCTACAAACCCCTCCTTGTCTCTTGCAATTCCAGACGTATGCCATACCATTAACAAAGGTGCTTCTGAAGCCAGGTAAGACCGACCACTGGTTCAACAGCAATGGCTCCTTATAGTGACACAGACTGCTAGGAACATAAATCAATCTGTTTCTTCACATTACTTACACTGAGTGCCTCACAGCATGCTGCCTCCCTATCTGGCTCCTTTGTGAGCATTATAAGCACAGATGCTGTAAACGTAACAGCCCAGCAAAGCACTTTTTTTCAAGGCAAGCTATACAAACTTAGTTCAACAGGACATGAGGGAGAAGTATGTTCTTATAATTTAAATAGTTGCCCTAAGTCAAATGAAATTTGACACAGATACCCAAGTTTTGATTAGCTGCATGGACACAGAAAGTAACACTGAATATGAAGATCTGAAAGGACAGGATTATATCTTCCAAATGCCCAAGGCATCTTAGAATTTGTTTAAAAAGACATTTTAGCCAGTTAAGAGCACAGTACACTTCAAGTGTACTTTAGTTACTCCAGATGCTTGATGAAAATTCAGTAAAACCAAATTAGACTTTCAGAGGAGATGCTACAATGGGGCAGCGCGGACGCCCAAGAGGCCTGTCTTACCATACCATCATAAGCATAGGTGCAAACAAACTTCCAACCAATACCCTGCAGTTATTCAAGATTGTATGGAGCAGTTTCACTGCTTTTGGTCACAACATCAACTTTTGAGGGACCCTGCTCAGGGAGGCAATCGGCACAATGTGGGTATACCAGAGTCTCCACAAACTCACAAAAAACCCAACAGCTGAACAAGATCATTGGCCGTTCCAATTAAATCAGCTGATTGCTGGGATATTCTACAATACATTCCCTTTGCCCACAAGCAATAATAACCCACCTCAGTTTTGAGTACAGTTTGAGAACTCTGCAATTATTCTGAATATTCACAGCTTAGAACAACCTCTGTTTTGCAGAACAGAGAATCACAATAAACCTAATTCCACACAGACATAGAAGGAAATGCTTCTTGAAAACCTACGACAACTTCTAAGAAGCCAAGGATAATGAACATGAAGAGTAAATACAGAGGAAGTCTCACCAGGCCACAAGGATTTTAATGGACAAGGAAAGATCCTCTTTCTTGTGCCCTTTCCTATCACACTTTCTCAAAAACAACGACTTTTTTCCCCACCACCATCTGCCACAGGTCAAGTAGGAAGATCATTGTTCATCCCACATTCCTTAAATTCGGCACTGCCTTGGCACTCACTCTCCATGAGAAAGTTCTTCCTAAGCCTAGGCTGAGAGTCCTCCCTAGTTCTCCAGCTGAACAGCATCTGCCACTCCTGTTCTGCACTTCAGGCCCTGGACTGTCTCACTTCCCTCCATGAGCCTCCAGTGTCCTTGTTAGGACAGTGACACCAGCACATCAGCTACTGCATAGGCAGGAATTAAGTGAGGTCCTAGCCTCCCTGCTGAAGGAAAAGGTAAGAGGCAGAAAAGATCTTGTTTACTCTCAAATTATTATTTTTTAAACATTCATACAGTAACTCTCACTATACATATAAGCACAACCTGCAGCTGACACTGTAAATGTATCCTTACCCAGGTAAACAGCAGAAACCCATCGTAAAGATCGTAAAGATCAAAGCACCACTTCTAATCATTTTATGTGACTCTACATCCTACATAAACACAGAAACCTAACACTCAAAACTAAAGTTGCTGTCCAAAATTGTCTAGTTTATCGTGCTGAGTATATGAAGATCACAGTATCACAGTATCGTAAGGTTGGAAAAGACCTTTGAGATCATCGAGTCCAACCTATGACCCAACACCTACACCTACTCCTACTTGTCAACTACACCATGGCACAGATGCTTAAACAAACAGAACCAGTCAACAAACAGAACCAACAAAGTTTGTAACGCTTTTCTGTGTTATGTTCTTGCCTATCACATCCTACGTAGTATAGAATTCTGCTAAGGATCAATAGAGATACATCCACATTATTTTGTCACCCACTTCACAGCCATTTTAGAAATGCAAATTTACCTTTACCACATTTTTATTGAAAACAAATCTGAACCTCTTGTCAATTAAATATAAATTAATAAATAAATGCAACTCAGAGGAATATGAAAAATCAGCGATAGCTATGTAAAAAAAGTGGCTTGTATCCAACTCTTTTCACAAACATTTATACATGATTGTGCTGAAAACGGAGTACAGCCCCCACAGTATTCTACAAGGCCAAGACATGGCCTATAAATATGCATGCACACTGCTGTCTGAGCTAATTATTACTTTATCGCTGGTTAAGGTGTAACAGTTTTGCTACAATATGATCAAATCCTTCAGTTCTCGAAAGCCTCCTCCCTGGCAGCTCTGGTACACACAGATGGATGGACAGACTGCTGCCCTTCCACGGAACAAATGAAGCAGCAATATTTATACTGAGGACACTGCTTCCAACAACTAAGCCTGTCCCATCTCCTTGTATTTACTTACCCAGCCTAATGACCATTAAGAACAAGATTAACAAATAGCAGGTTCTGTAGATCTCTTGCAAGGCCCTACAACAAAAGCCAAAAAACAGAACATAGCTCTAATTAAAGGCATATAGATATAGCTCAACTTGTGGTTAAAGGGGGATCACATGGGGCACTCTAACAGCTGGTAGCATCAAGACTTCCTTTTTAATCTGACAGTTATACCGGTGTCTTCGCAGGAATGCACAGGATGTACAAAGGCCTTTGCTTCTGACAAAAAAAAAAAATCACTTCATTCCCAAAATTGGGAAAACTGTCAGCACTGTTGAAAAGCAAGAGAAGTCAAAGCATCACACAGAGGCTGCCAGCCAGGGTGAAGCTGCAGTAGCTCAACAGGTCTGTCCTACTAGAGGGGATGCAGAGGGACCATATTCAACACAGCGGGTTCATTTGTTTGATAACTTAATCCCCAAAGGCATGAAAACAGAAAGTAGGATTCAATGGGTCTGTCCAACCCACTCAACTCTGCTCTAACTGTACTGTCTAGGAAAAAAAATCTCCCTTTCTGCAGGGGTACAGCTCCTCTGAATGCTGCCTGCGCATTAGGAATCAGGCTCACAAGTCACCTTCACTTCCACAGTTTTAAGAGATCTGACAAAAGAAAATCGAAACAAAAAACCTATCATTCAGTGCCCAGATGTGCAGCAGTGCATGCCACTGCTATGCAGGAGGAAGGATACTCCCTTCCTGTCCTCATCCTGCTAGCCATCTTGGCAGGAAAAAAGTGTTACATAGCATTGAAATTCGCTGTTGGTGACTACTGCCACGTGTGTGTGCTGCAAAAGACTTGGTGAGTAGCCAGAAGGCAGCAAGTGAAGGCTAGCAGAAAGCTGCTCAAATGCCCCTGCTCCAGTTAGGGAAGAAACCAGGGACACAACACAACTCTCAAAAACTTGGTGTGCAGGTACCAGGGTCTGGGAAACTACACTTTGCTTGGGCAAAGGAACAACTGGAAACCTGCGTGTTTGCAGTGTTAAAAAAGGAAAAACATTCAAATACACAACTTTTCAAGAATTACAAGATGTGCAGGTTTATGGTGTAGGCATCAGCACAGATGTCCTGCAGGTCCATGGACAGTGATCAGCAGTGGTGGCAGATGCCTGCTGTGACCCCATGCAGACAACGACTTCACAGGGCATGGCAGAGAGCACTGCAAAAACCAAATCTTCCTAGCACAATGTACACACTTAAAGGGAGTTGTTAAGTTTTCATTGATTTATCTGTTCTAAAGAAGTGGAAGAGAACAAAGGCAAGCAAGTTTTCAGCTTAAACGCTAAAGAACCAAACGTTTAAAAGTTTAAATGAAAAAGTTATCAATACCGTGCATCACTAAAAAAATTACAGGACCTAAAGCAGTGTCTTCTTACTCTGCCTTTCCTAAAGCCTCTTTTTTGGCAGATTTCTGTTCTTTAATATTTTATCATTATATTCATTTTCTTAGTATCGTACACAGAGCTATAAGTAGCATTAGCAACACTATGCAGTATGGTCTCATAGAGAGAAAAATATCAAACCAGCCATGCCAAGTATTTTTTTGATTTCTCAATGAAAGGAGAAATAAGCTACACAGCAAATAGAAAAAAGAACTTTGATATTTCTAAACACCACAGGCAGAATTTTCACCCTTAATTATTTTAATGATACTTTTTATAGCACAAGAAAGCCATGACAAATGCATGGAAATACGTATTTATACTTCGTGTATGTGCAGGCATCCACATCCACAACTTAAAACATTTACAATGCTGCTGCACTTCAAACACTCACAATGCTGCTGCCTGTACGCAGATTTTTAAGAAACATTTTTTCTGGCTTTTTGACTAGGAGGATAAGAATTTAGTAAAACTAACCTTCAAAGTCACTTTCAATTGAAAAAAAAAATGAAATACATAAGAAAGACCTATTCATCTTCATCAACTGTTGACACCATCATCATTTGTCTGGTGAAAAAAAAAAATAATTCAGAGGAGAATATACATCTCTGGAAAAAGGGGGAGGCGAGTTTGTTATACCATGAATACTAATGAAGTGAAAGCAGTTTAGTTCTTCATAAAATCTATTTCCATCCACATTCACCAATGAGCTCCTAGACTACCTATAAAGGTTTCATTTATTCTATCACATTAGAGGCCTCAGAAAACTAATTGTTTATTCAAGTCTATCTGCTCCATCCATGCTCAATTAGGTCTTGCTTCTCCCTCAGTTACAGCGAAATTAAAAATAAAAATGCAAGGTGAAACATTCCCTGTGCCAGTGACCAGCTCTCCGTAACAAGCCACTGAACTGCCACTCCAAGCACTGTGAGAGCTACTTGACCATAACGCAGTGTTTGAGGGACCTACCCAGCAACTTACAGAATTCCTACTCATTATCTTATTCCTCCGGCTAATGGCAAACACATCTGTAATGCAGTTTCTTACAAGCACTACTTAGCACTGTTAAGTGTAACCAGGCATTCTAGCTACATTTAGCTACAGCAAATCATAAGTACCTCAATTTTGAGTGATAGACAATCTTTACATAGAATTTTAAGAAAAAAATCTTAATTTATTATTCCTTATTTAGATCATTAAAATACAATATAATCCATCTTGCCATATAAAGCTTCAAAATCAGCATCATTTTAATTAGGAATAACGTATCAAAAGGCATCACAACACATTTATGCAAGGAAGGTACAAAACAAAAGAGAAACCCAGGATGATATGAGCTTGGAGTAAAAGGTTCTCAGCATGTAACAGACCTGAAGTTGATCCATAAATCAATGCAAGATGAAAGCAAGATTATTTATGTGAAGGGGTTGCATTGTTAACTTACAGTCTAATTTAGAAAAGAAATGCCCTACTTGATCAATGCACCAATAATGTGCATCTGTGTACTTGGGCACAAATTAGTAATAATTACCAGTAGGTGTATACCCTCATATTTTTTAAGTAACCTTAACAAGCAGCAAATACAGTTCCAGAAAATGTAGGTTTTCCCTGAGTTTGCCTTTAACACGCTCTTAAGTTTTTAAATAATGCAGCCTCACCACAAGAGACCTTGCAGACAAGGGCTTTTTGATCTCTTTCTTCCCTGTTCAGTGCTGAGAAAGATAACCTCGCACAGTTACTGAACAATAGCTGCCATGAAAAACCCTTTTCCTGAACTGTTTTTAAGTGAACTAGAATAAGGCGTTTGATAGCTTTATAGTTTTACCCCAGACATTGAATACAGAATTCAGAGAGGATGCTTCTCCTTTATTCTCACCAACAAAAATATCAGAAGGGCAAGCATTATCTGGGATGGGGGAAAGTGCACCCCAATTTGCATTTGGCAGAGATTTGTAGTTAAGGGCAATAATCAAGAACCATATTCATAATTTTAAGCGCCTCCACTGCATTTCACATCTTCTGTCAACTGCCATTTGTCAGTCTCAGACAATTTACTCAGGTCTACCATTACTGTAAGTGTTTATTAACAGTATCTAGCTAAAGGAAGATTTATTTTTTTAACTTGAAGACTTCAGAAAGCACTACAACTAGGAAAAAACACAAAGACCATGTGAGAATGTAAAGAGAAAGGTGATAAGGGATGATTTTAAATACTCCACCCCTCTAATTCTTAGTGTAATCTGAGCAAATAACTGCCCATACTTTCTAAGTACTCTTGTTTTAAAACCTACACTTAAAATAGATTTACCTTCATTCATTCTGGTCTTTTTATGCAGGCTTTTCCAATTAAATGGGTAACTATTTAGTACAATGACACTAATGGGTGGGAGAAGCAAAGATCCCTACTTAGATTTTTAAAAATCCTATATTAAGTCCTGTTAGGCAGGGAAACGATAGCAGAATATATCACACATTATATCTGAAAGAACAGACATCAGTAGGTATGCATAGAAGAACATAAAACAGACAAGCATGTAAAAAGCATCCAAACCAATAACCGCATTTGTCTTTACAGCAGTTTACAGCAGCTCTGGTTTCTTCACCCTCATACAGAAAACCTAAGATTAACAGCAAAAGAAGATATACTTGTATGGCTTTTAAAGTATTATTTATAGATCATATCACCTCAGAGATTTATACACACTTTCTTAAAAGTTCAGTATGACTCAGAACTCTCTAAATTACAAGGATTAGTCGTATACTAAGTTGTAGCAGTTGATTACTTTGATATTGCTGTGAATCTCATGAGTATATGTAGTTTAATGCAAGTTTCATTAAAATGGCTAGAGTGTAGAACTTAGAAACACTACGTCCACATCAACACAGGTTGATTAGAAGGGTTTTCTAATAATATTTTGCTGAAGTAACCTGATCTAATAAAAAATAAAGTACAGTTCTACCCATGATGCTTCACGCAGTGTTCAAGTCTTATTTTGTCTTTTTTCCATTTTCCACTACTGAAAGAGGAGTGCTGTCAAAAGCAGGACAACCACCACATACATATGTCTTATCAGAGTCTACTAGCGGTCTACTAAGATTTCTCATGCCTGAAAGGCAGCATGGACTGTATACATTTTAATCCACTTATAAATTAGCTTTGTACCCTCATTTCAAGTGAGCAACATACCACATCTTGTATTCTCAGGGTTATATTGTCATACTCAAAATACTGGAACTCTTCATCTTTTTAAAAAATAGTTTTTCTAAGTCAATGTTGAAAACTAAATCACATATAGTCCTTTTATCTGTGCCCAGTTACAGGCGGATTACGGACTAGAGTAATCCCACACTGGTACCTTCAAAAGACATATATATTTTCACCACTTCAAAAGCTGAAAACAAACAATAGCTATTAAGAGGCAATGGTACTGCCTTTTCTATGCTTTAGAAATTTATCACCTTATAAAAAAAACAAATCTGAAGTCTCTAAAAGACATAATAGCACAGATTTCAAAACACACATTTTATTCAAAAGCACAAAAGGGATAAGAAGTTTAATAAAATAATGAGATTCAGAGTCAAAGTTGTCCAGAATCAAACCGTTTCTATTCAAAGAGTTGACATGCTGACATCAACCATATACACACAAAAAAGGTCCAAGACAACTTCCTTCTTAAGATATACAATCTAATTTTTCAGGCTCTCTCATGTATAGGAAGAAGCAGTTCGGAAGTATCTAACACAAAAAGTGGGACACTTGATTAGTTTCATCCATAAATACAAACACTAACATGTTTAGATATATTTGCATTGCCTACAATTTCACTTCACTGTAATTGATTTCTTTTATTCTGATCAGACTGTAATCCAGGAAACCATAGCCTAAATTGCAAATAAATTAATCTTGCTAAGCCATACTAACAAGGGTCCACAAGGAAAAGTATGCAGTGCAAAAAGCTTTGAAATTTATGACTTGTGTGACTGTGCACCACTGTGGGAGTTAACCTAGTTTTTCGTGATGTTCAACTGCTCTATTAACTGGACCTTTTTAATACTGAATGTAAAAGTTGTTTAATAAAACTATTTCACAAAAAGAAAAACATTGAATGATCTTAAGCCAAAACCCAGATTTAACACCCTAGAAAAACGCATGAGTTACATCTAAGCTGTTTGCATTCCAGGTGAATCAGGAAGTCACCTGCTCACATCAACTGCTGCTTAAAAATCTTGAAAGCTCACATCATAAAGGCAACAGAGCTCCTGAAATGTGTATTCAAAAGTCCATACTGTAAATGATTTAACATGCTGCCCACACAGTGCTCTCAGAACAGGCCATTAAAGCATCGGTACCTTAAAACATTAGTAGCCACTCACTATTAGGATCTCCTCCAGCAAAACAGGGTAAGTTCTTCCTATACTTTCTCATTTGGCTTCACTCCAATTTGGCCAAAAATCAGACAAGCAAACACCTAGGAATTGTATGCCAGAGCCTAATGCCAACATTCTTGGACAACAGGTCCACTGAAAGAACCTGAGCTTAGGGGGAGAGTTAATAGGTTCGACAGCATTGCTGGGATTACAAAGGTGGTTTATAATGACTCCTACTTCTGTAGGCTTCTGTGTTAACAGTTCACATACTGAAACATGTAGCCACATTCAGCCACACAGATATATAGCATCAAGGAGGAAAAAATAGTTCCTGACAAGAGAAGAGGCTGGAATACTTCAGATGAAGAAAGTGGAAAGTGAAAAAAAAAGATCAGACTGTAACTGCACACGCAGAGATTCTTCCATCCTTCAAAAATCCTCTCCTTTCATGCTGCAAAAAGTTGGGCATTCTTTGACCATCATTCAAAATTAGTTTAGTCCTTCAAAGCTTTAAGAGCTAATGCACAAAACCTGAAATGCCCAAGGAAGAAGGATTCTAGTACAGATCTAAATACTTGAAACTATGTAATCTTAAACTCAAAATCCAGTTGACATTCAAGCTTCAAACAAACAAAAAGTCCCACATCACTACCAGGATTACTAAGACAACCTTTTACTCAAGTAATTACACTCTGAAATCTTACATCGAACAAAAGCCGTAAGATTAGCATGGAAATTATTTAAAACCCTTCAAAAAGAATCCATACTACACCTTGTTGATACACAGCATAAAGCAAAATTATATTAAGCAGACATTTCATAAAACATTTTTCTTCTACTTTAATCAATATTTATTTGTTTCACAAAGCCAAAGAAGCACCACTACCCCCGGAAGCAGTTAATTTATATGCACACTTTAGAAAAAAAAATAATTGTTTTTAAATCTTCTGTTAACAAGGGGGTGAAGGGTAGCAAACCTTTCAATTAGATAAGTATACACCTCAAATACATATCTATACTATAAAGCAAGCATGGGTTAAGAGGAAGAAAAAAGATTTTTAAAATCACACCTGTGCAGATCACACGAGACAATGAATCAGAGAGAGCAGGTTTCAAACCACTGTTACTAACACAATTGAAACTAATGTGCATCTAGGGG
This sequence comes from Neomorphus geoffroyi, assembly GCA_033558235.1. Taxonomy (NCBI): domain Eukaryota; kingdom Metazoa; phylum Chordata; class Aves; order Cuculiformes; family Neomorphidae; genus Neomorphus; species Neomorphus geoffroyi. The sequence continues at coordinate 16,316,593 of JAUMJM010000048.1, read as the reverse complement.
ATACATTTTGCTTTGTATTTGCCATTCCACAACATTATGGATTTACAAAAGCAGAGCTTCAGAAGGAAAGATCAATGTATGACAGTTCTCTTTGATCTCTTGGTTTACTTACTTCTGCAAGTGAGATCAGATTTGAAAAGCCACAAGAATTTACCACTTTGAAGTATTTTAACTTTTCATTAACTGGAACAGTAGTACCCAATTACAAGACAAATTCAGAAGGTAGAGCTTATTTTATTTTTGTAGACTTAAGCTTGTTGCACAACTAATGGGAAATCCAGTGCTTAATTCAATTTTCAGGTACGTGATTTGTTAGCAATATGGCAGTTGTAAGAAAGAAAAGGACCCTTCAAGAGAAATAACCTATTTTGCTCTGGAATGTGTAGTGCAGCATCCCCTCCCAAATTCCAAGACGAGCCACTAGGAAATAAGATATATTTTCCTTTTCATGTTTATTCAGCTAACAAGGATGATGCTGAGCTCCGTCCAAATTAATGAGGACCATTTTGCCCCTTCTCAAACAAATTAAGACTAGCTAATGATGACAGGAAAGGAAGACTGAACTGTTTGCTCTGAATAAAATTTGTGGCTCTTGATACTAGCATTGTTTAATGTTAAAATTACAACTAAGCATAAATACAGTGAAAGTGCCTAAAGGTAACAAATAATGTGGCTTTTTTTTTAAACAGTTACCTTGGAAATAGATCCACTATTTTGCAGAAAATATGCTATGAACTTAGCTTTCTGAATGGGAAAAATAAATTTATATAATGTAAAATGAATTTTTGAATATTTATTTTGAAAGATTGAAACTGAGATTTTTAGCCAAACTATGGAAGGGGGGCTTCTTTTTCCATTCATGACTTTTTAGGCAATCTATATATGATTTTTTATTTCTACTTAAGATTTGATCACAGTAACTGGAAGACAAGGCAACAGAGAAAGCAAGAGACTAAAAATTAACAAATATACTCTGTCTAAAAAATGGGAAGAAAAATACAAAAACTTCACTGGATGACCATAAGTCTATACAGGAAGCTTGGGGTTTTTTCTTTTTTTTCTTTGAGAAATTCTTGTATATCATAAGAGTAAGAGAAGAACAAAAAATATTTTTCATGTCTTTTTAAATGAATAGTCACATAGTTTTGGTGTCAAACTGTTTTGTCTTGTGTGAGGAGGAGAAAAGAAATCACGAACAGATGCACTTGGATTGGTAACCATGGAAAGGTAAAAAAGCACAAATACAGTTGGAACAGTCTTTTCAGATTTCCTTACAAAAACCATCTATACATAAAAGATAAAACTGTAATAGCAACACTGACAGGACTGGTGACACTAGGGGTGACCAGGGGAGTATGAAACCATTGTGAAGATCTACCATGAAACAGTTTCAAAACAGAGAAATTACTATGAATGTACTTGCTTATTTATACTCAATTTGTTTCTGCCCACATAATCAACACACACACGTTTACCAAATACGATCTGAGATTTCCATTTCATCATCTCAACGCTCACATACATGCTAAGTAAAGAAACAGATTTCACTGTTTTCTTACAAACTGATCACTTTGTTAATTCAAAATAAATCCTTTCTTTTCCCCAGATAAAAGCTTACTATTCATAAAATTGGTTTTCTACACGAAGAACTTGAATCTGAAATAACAGAGCATCCTAAGAAGGAACAAGAAGATAAAGTACTAAAACAACTTTCCAGAGACAAACCCGATTGACACACACAGAGGCAGCCTGAAACCAAAGTATGGGCTCATGGAAGAGGCAACTTCCTTGATCAAAAGAGAGCCAAAAGCTTAGACAATGCAGGGATTAACCGGGGAGGCAGCAAACGCCAAAACAGCAACTGAACCCTGGAAATTTCTGAAATTCCCAGAAAAACAGTCAAAGTCAAAGGGGACACTAAGAGCAGCAAAGGACAGAAGGTACTCTTCTACTTTATGCTACCAAAAAGAATTGCATTAGAAGCCATTTGCCATCCTCTCAATCACTCATTGCTTGAGGAAAGAGAAGAGGGAACGAGACTGCAGAATCACTGGACAAAAGATCTCAGCACACCGTCCCAGGGCTTTGCACTCTAGGAACATGGCTAGGCTCCAAAGCCAGCACAGGAATGCGCAGAGGTCCAGGACAGAGATGTAGAGACAGCAGCACTCCCACTTCCCAAAAATGCTACTGACAAGACACACGACAACCCTCAGCCAAAACAGACCTTTCCCAGCACAGTGTCACAAGCCACAAGCCACACAATGCAACAGGAAGGGGTGACCAGAAGCTTTTTATTTAGACAGCAGACAGTTATTTTAAAATGCAACTCATTTCCCAGAGCAGCTGTACGGAGCAGAAGTATTAAGTCTGTCTTCTCTAAGAGAAAACATAGAGATTATAAATGCTACCAAGGAAATAGCTTTAAGACAATCTTGCAGACAAGAAAGCTCATTTTAAACTATTACTACGCTTTCTGCAGACCAGGCTGAAGAGCTGAGTAGCAAACAGGAAAGGAATCACAGATCCTACTCTTAAGTAAAACCAGGAATGTTCACTCTGGTGGTATTCCTTCTCGAGAGAGTACTTGGAATCCAGATCAATACGTACCAAGCAGCAGGAGGGTCCATCTAAGTAAAAAAATACAGGTAGATACCACAGTGGGTAAAAACAATCCTAGAAAAACAACCCTGGCAAGCCTGTGTGCACTCACCGAAATGCAGGAGTAGCAGAGTACACCTTACGTGCTAACAGGCACATACAGTTTTGCAGGAAGTGCACTGCTTTTCCTCTGTTTTGATCATTTATACAAACTGTTGGTTGATTTTCAAATACTTACATCATTAACTAAGAAACAAGACTGCAATTACATCCAATTTTTTTAAAGTGACAGCCACAAAGAACGTAAGTAGGCGTTCCACACAGGTACTTACAATGCTCCAGTTTTCTAAGGTCTGTATATACCACAATTATAAACATCTTTTGGACAAAGTCCATTTTCTTCCCACCGTTTCAAAAGAATAACATTTACTGTTAAGCTCTCAAATGAACTGGTTTACTGTTGCACATTAATATTCATTTTAGTATAATTCATTACATACGATGGCTGCATTACTTCAAATGAATTTATTTCAATTTTCTGAGTGGCAATCAGGTATTGCAGGTCAGGATAGCAGGTGTTCTTGTGTATTGTGAGGACTGTCCTACTTCAGTTATTATGAAGTCTATAAAAAAAATATATTTTCCTGGAGCACCTTTAGAAGCAAATATGGAGAGAGGTGACCAAAACTTTTCTGCACATATTATTTCTTTGCTCCAGCTGTTGCCTAGTAATAAGAAAACCTGTGTTTCCTGCCTCCGTCAAGGAAATGCAAAGGCAGCAGGGCTGACGTTGCATGAAGACAGCAGAGCAGTGGGAGCAGCAGGAAAACAGAATGACCAAGAAGAAAAATACACCAGCTCAGAAGGTGCTGGTGTGTCATCCAGCCCAGACTTCTGCTCTTGGCTTGGCAAAGGCAGCTCTCAAAGCCTTCACTCAAAACTGACTCTTAACAAAAACTACCGTTCTCACACTCCACCCTGCACAGCAAGACTGCATATAAATGGCGCCTCTAGGAGAGATAGTTTTGAAGATGCTGTGAACCATTTCCCCAAGGACAATCTCTAGACAGTGCAATGCAGCAGAGCCCAAGATAAGTCTTGTGGCCATCAGACGCACTACGCCAGACCTTGCTCTCCAACAACTTCCCACCTTCCCAGTACTCTCGCAAGCATTGAGGGACCCCTCTCTGCCCACAGAGATATCACAGACCCCTAGTGAAACATGGCTGACATCAGAGACTTGGGTTGAGTTCAAATAAATCCTGGAAAGTTTGCAAGCGACTAAGAGAGCGCAGCAAAATGAACACTTTGTTTGAAAGCTTAGCTGAGGGGAAACACCGTGGAGAAACACCTTCCCAGGCAGGCTCCCCAGTTTCTGACTGCTTTGTAGTGACCACTAAAAACATCAACATTTGCCTCGTATCAGAAACTGAAAGCACACTACCTTAGTAACTGCTGATTAACTTCTTACCAAGATGGCTTTCAAAACAGCTATGGCAATATCTTAAGTTACTTACCTCTCAAAGGAGGCTTCTGTCAACCAATCAGTACCTGCAATAACCTCAGCCTGTCTTTTTTCTTTTTATTTGGAGGGGGCACCGAGGGAGCAGGAGGAATAAAGAAAAACACAAGGCAAAGGTCGGTGTGTCAGTAGGAAAAACTCCCCATTTCAATCAAAGAAAGCACTAAAAGCTACTATGACCTTCCAACTAACGGCTTTTAAAACTCTCTGGTTACATACTATTTACTCAAATATCAACTACTTGTAAACAACCTACTTCAAGCTAATAGCTAGTGACCTACTGCATACTCTTAGGTAATCTGTTTATTTTACAGCACTGAAACACAGAATATAAAGTGAAAAGAAAAATACATCTTTCAAGTCACCAGTGTGTCCACGTTGAAACATCAGGACTCAGAAAAGATTTTGCAAGCCTCCTTTTAGTCACTAATGCACAAAAAATTAAGCAAAGCTGGTACAAAGGTAACATAGGTTATATTCAATAACTTCATTCTTCTCCTTGTATGCAATATTTAAAAGTTTCCCATAAAAACAATCATCAACAATAATGTTTAATGACAGCTGATTTGAGTTATTTGAAGACATGCAAGTACTTTCTCCAGAAAAACAACAACATTAGTTACCAAGGTTAGCTATGATGGAAAGTGAGGCCTAACTAACACATGGAGAAAGTATGACACGTTTGCAGCCAATAAAAAATACCTACTGTGATAAAAATAATCTGAAGCCAGCTGCAACTAGCTTGTCTACATCTGCAGGTAGCAGAATCTACACTTTTCCTTGAATTCACCACTAAAATATCACATGAATGGTACAAGTTTATCAGATGCAGCTTCCTGGGTCTCTTGAGCTCCAGTCACAATAAAAGAGCAGTTTCTGTTCTCTAACTTAAGAAGCTGTGCTGAAAGCAAAACATAAGGTTATGTTGAAAGATTTCGTATCAATCAGCGTGATTTAACTGATGTTTGCTTCTAGTCAAGTACACAATTTGACAGCTACCATGGGGATAGGAATATACAGCAACCATTTTGCAGTTATCCAAAGGACGCAAAGCACATCAAGATTAAATTATTCATTAGGTAGCTGAGCTGAAGAAACACTTACACTACTCCAGTGCAAGAGACTTAAGAAAGGCAATCTTCTCTGTCTAAGTGTGTTCAGATAGAAACAACATTTAGCTCACTTTCAGGGAAAAAAAACAACTACAAATTTGTTTTCACATTTGAAGTCACCCTTAAATGCTGAGTGCAGGCAGTATTCCAAGCAAATTCATTCTTCCTGCAATGACCTGAGACAAAAACTGCATGGAAATGCAGGTATCACAACATCGAAAATGAGTTTGCCCTCTCATGACGTTTGGAAAGTCAAACTGATTTCAAGCACAAGTCCTCTACCAGCATTCCAGGTAGAGGAATCCCATCAACCTTGTAACACAGAAGGCTAACTTTTTTTTTTTTAATGAAAGATATAATAATTTATTTGATATTCCTTTCCACCAATGCAGTAAAAATTAAAATAGTAACAATTATATGTATGAATTTTCTCAATCTCTTGAAATTATTACTTTTTACCAGGAGGATTAGAACTAAAATTTTACTAAGAAAACGCCTCTAGCAAATCAATCAAGACTATTTACCCCAAAAAAGGAGGTATTCCCCACTTCATGAAACAACAGTGTCCACAAACTCTGGGTCCTCAAAAGAAAGTTTACATGACTCAGTACTGAGAATAAATCTGTCAGCTTGCCCTGCGATATTTCTCTAGAACTCTTTGCTGAAGAATGTAAATCAGCCTTGAGTCACCACTATCCATAAGCTCAGAAGAAAGAAGCAGGAGGCAAAGGCTACTTACAGTCCAGCTGAAATTTAATGGGACATTTAGATAGCTGTATATATAGTATTAGCATTCAAAAGGCTAACTGCAAACCACAACAGTCTACCCATGGCACAGGGGCACATGCCAAACACAGATTCACTCAAGCCACCAAGCTACTTGCACCAGCCTATGGAATCAATTCACAAATACTCAACTGGAAGCATCAAAGATTACTTAAAACAGAAAGGAAAACAGAGTTCTGTTGTTGAACAGCTATGCTCTTGGCGCTGCTGTACAACCAGCACTACCTCAGAGTGTTGGCTCTTGCTATGAAAGGTACCCCGCAACGAGACTGGCATCACGCTGTGTTCATGAAAGAAGTTAAACGTCCCTGCTAGTAGGAAAGTCAGACTCATGAAAAAAGGTAATAATAATCACCTCAGCTTTGTTATAGCTACTAATAATCAATATAGTTTAACTTAAGATTTCTCCTTTTGCTGTTTTAAACACAACCAAATGTGTGGGTTTCTTGTGTGATACTACCACAGGTGAGAAGCTCATTTCCTTTTAAAAGCAAAAAGATAAAAAGTTTTAAGTAGTGTTCGCTCCCTGCTTAGTTTAGTTTTTTGGAAAAAGAAGCCTTACGAGAAGCCTTTCACAAACAGCAATGCATGCTAACAAGATGCATTTTCTCACCAAAACAGGAAGTTCTGCAAGTTTCCATTTAGAAACAAATATCTTTTTTTCCTTTCATCTGTGGCAAATAGCCATAAAGTGACTAATACAGCAGGGTTTTTTTCTGGTTTTAAGTTCCGAGTTTTAGAACCTGAATTCCTCAGGAATAGTAATTAGCCACTGGTATTTTTTGCTCATGTATAAAGAAAGGACTTTTTAAATAATTAAACTCCCTTCCTGAGCAATAGAAGAAATAACTGATTCCCAAATATATTTAATTGAACCTACTGCTGTTTCAAATTCAATTTTTCTTTAATTGGTAACTGTAGTACATGTGAATTATTAACTAGCAATCCCTGAGAACAGGATATAAAATAAAAAAAAAAAAAAAGGCTTCTAATGCAGCTGGAAGAAAAACTCACAGTTTTCAAGACACTCTGTAGAATTCTCCTCCTGTGCTGCTTTTTTTATTAACATCTACCTGAAGTTCTGCTGGAAGGTTTCCTCTAAGGAGCCTACAGAAATCAGCTTGAAAATGATAGTATTATGGGACTTGCCTGCTCTGAAATGTTAGAGATTCTTAAGGGCTACAGGCACAAGAATTTGTACTGTGACTTCTAAGGAAGCACAAAAGTAAGCAAGAACTTTTTAAGGTACCTCTGTTCACACATGTAATTGTGCAGCCAAGAACTGCTTCCCTGTTAACCCAACAGGCAGAGACAAACCAGCCAAAGGTGCTCCAAGAAACCACAGAGCAACAAGCACAACCATATAATGCCAAAAGCACGAAGCACACAGTAAATCTGCATAAGCACATCCTCAAACAGCAAGTGACAACTATTTTCCTACATTTTTGCATGTCATGTTCTTAAGATGCCTGCAATTCTTTCAGCTTTCCTGTGTTTAAATAAGGTTGTTACCCACCCCAGCCACCAGCATGAGCATGTTAAGTGCAGTCAGCATCATAAGCTCCCAATTTTACTCCAAATCTTATGCCACTTGTAATTTTTCCAAAAACACTGATGAAAAGACATCCTACTTTGGCAGCTGCCAGCCTTTGTTTCAGAAATACACCAGCCTTCGTTGCAGAGATGAGCTCTAAAATGCCAAATGGCCAACTTGCATCTGGTACCATTTAACTTTTTTTTACTTCTATTCTTTAAACTGAAGTCCACTGGATAACAGAAGCTGCAATCTCCGCTGTGCTGGGCAAGGATCACCTCAGCTAAGATCAACACCAGTACATTGCACACATACAAAAAAAGATGTTATTGATCAAAGGACTGTTCCATAGGTCCAATGACACCCTAATCCTCAGTCAGGATTTCCTCGATTGCCAGGAAATGTGAACTTCTACTCTTTGGAAGGAAAGCGTCGCCCAGGCAAAGAAACACTCATCCAAAATCTGAAGAAAAGGAAGACAGGAAAACCTGAGACCCAGGCATATGCATCTTCTTCTCATCAGCCACACATCCTTAAACCATCAACCCACCATCAGTACCTGCTGCTGTCTCTACAGTTTCTCAGCAATTCTCTTCATCACTCTTGATCAATGCTGCATACCACACCACAGAAGAAGGTATGCCATTTGGCACCAGACGACGATGCCAGCACAACTGTGCCTTTTCCTAGCTATTCATAAAAAAAAAAAATACAAGAAATCAGTAGTAAAAAATACAAGTAGCAGAGGCAAAGCAGGCAGGGATTGCTCTACAGAGGAAGACACAGTTAATCCCTTGCAGGGAACAGCTAACACAGAAAAATTACCTGGTTTCCCAGAGAGACCTGGAAGTAGACATGTTAAGCTGAAGTATTATGAACATGCCATGCTGTGAAAATTGCCTACCGCAGAGGAAGCCAAACGCAAGGCCAATCCAGCCAGGCACCAGAGCCAGCCAAAGCAGCTGTCAGCAGTCCCAGCAAACATCCGCTGCAGAGTGGCAGAAGCAACTGCTTGGTGTCTGGGCAGGAGGCACAGCATGAATTCATGCTTGGCTAACGCCTACCTCAGGCAGAGAAGAAATTATCCTCCATGCTCACATCTATTTCATAAAAGACTTTTCCTGATTAGTAGGAGAAAGGGAAGCGCAGCCTTCCTCTGTATCAACTAGAAACATTTTTAATTAGATAAAATATTATTGGAATGTCTAAGTTCAGAACTTTAAATTGGTTTCCTATCTTGAGCAGCAAGTATCCTGCAAGGAGATTCCTCTTCCTCTCTCACTTCCTCTGAGAAACATTCATCATCTTCTACTTAAAGCAAGAGGAAATTGTTGAATACATAGATACATATTTTCTAATTATTTTTTTTAGTTCAGCTCAGGCACAATTTGCAGGAGCACAGCAGTTACTGATATCCCACCAGACAGCACTGACATACCGAGACTGTGCTAGAATAGCACTTTTTAGTCAATGAAGAAACACAGTAACGGATTTGATTAAGAACCCAGAATCTGCCTCTCCCACAATCTGGATAAGATTTATTTTCTAGAAATTGCCAGCCTGCATTTATCAGTCCATTTGAGATACATTTTTTAACAAAAGACAGATTTGCACCAATCCAGTACCAGCCTTCATGATTTTAATCCTTCCCATAACCAAGTTGGACAAAGCAAATCCTCAGTTTTCAAAAGATGCATTGTTACTGAAGAGGCAAACCATTCAAGAGAGCACTGTATTCTCTGTTACACAGCAGGTCAGATAGTATCATTTTCTTATGCTTTAATTTACATTACAAAATTTACATTACAAAAAAAAATGCCAAACCAAATTTCTTCAGAAGAAATTTCATGCAGATTTGTCAAGTAAAACATCTGTCTCACATTAAGGGAACTAGCCAGCTTGCTTACAGTACTAAATTAATATAAATAACTCTGTAATATACTTTTGTGCACTAAGGCTTACAAAGATTGCCCAAACTACTTTTGCCTTGGTTAGAACACATACACTGGTGCACGCAGGAGTAGGAGCAGAGACAAAGTGCATGCAAAAATCTGCAGCAGATCCACAGAGAAGTACCTGAAACTGCCAGCCAAATGCAAAAAGTCAAGGATCTCATGCATCAGTCCTCAGGAGATGGCCTCAGCTGGAAAAGGAAATACAGAATATGCCTATGGGGCAGTCCCTGAGAAGGTACAGGACTCCAAAGGGGCCTATCAGTTGTATCTCGGAGGCAGGGGTTTGTTACTAACCCATCTCCCAATTAAATTGAAAGTTTTTAAATAAATAACACATTTCAGAATGTCATGGGCTTCTCTCAAAAAGCTGCATGCATAACTGGTAACACAAAAGTCCCTTTCCCCGTGTTGTTTATCAAAAGAGAGAACTGTTTAATCTCCATCACATATATTTAAAACAACAACAATTTAAAACAACTGTAGGTCTTCTACATAGACATAGCATATGAACCTGGGAGGGGAGAAGACGAAAGGGACAGGACAGAATCAATGCAGTGCCCTCAGGAAGAGGGCCACGCTCCAAAACTGCACCCACTTCGAACTTAGCTTTGGTAATTCAATTCCAGAAGCATCATTAGACTTTCAAACTACACGCATCCTCCTGCACAGGAGAAAATCTCAATTATCTTTGGATTACAATCAAAGAAGAGTCAAAGGTCACATTATGTTTGACGGTAAAAAGTCTCTCTGTTGGAGAGTTTTGAACTGGGAAGAGAAATGAAATACAATGAAAGCATGACCACTCCACAGGAGACTACTCGCACTTTTTCAATTCGGAAACCCACAACATGATTTTTGGAGTTCTGAGGAATGGGAAAAAGGATGTCTTTTGATGAGGGTAAATTATCCAAACTTCCATATCTAAGATTTTAAAATGACCCTGTATTCAGCTAAGATCAGCACTAATATTTCAGAGAATGGAATTTATGCAGATTAATTTCTACCTTCAATTACATCTCAGATTTAGAAGGGATGGGGAGTTACAGGTTTTGCTCTTTACAATGTTCATGTAGGATAGTATTTCTAAAAGAGTCTTAAAAGAGTCTGCAATTTTCACTTTTACTGCAAAACCCCAGGAAACCTTACAACCATCCTGTAGTGTATGTACGTAAATATACTTTAAAACCAAGAAATGACATCTACATGCATGAATCAGTTTATCATTTTCTAGCATTAACCACTGTTCTACAAAATTGCAACCAAATGTCTCCTCGGTCCCCAGTAATTTGAAACTCTGTCATCATATACAGGTTATACATTGGTCATTCAAGTACCTTTTGTCTCAATTTTATCAGCCTTCAGGGATACATGGAGAAAACCCTAAATATACACCGCATATTTTTTCAGTTCCAGTAATTTAATAGGCATTGTGTGTTCTAGGTAAAAAAATAGATCAATATTTTCACCTAGCATAATAATCATCCTATTCATCCTATTCATCATTCCTATTTCATCTTCCTAAAGAAGTTCTGTATTTTGCTTTATTTACAGTAAGTACTTCTCCTAAGTTAGATAGCTCTGCTTAAAATCCAAAAAGTTACATGTAACTGCTCCTCAGCATGCACTGAACAGTATTTTGGCATGTGACCACCTGTTGTGCCAACTAAGCATCACAGTTTGATTCAATATGAAGTTATAACTCGATTCAATATGAAGTTATAACTTGGACTACTATTTTGCTAGCTATATTAAAACATTACAATTTTAGAAATCTATTCAGTTAATCACTGAAGAAAAAAGTATGGCCACTGCTGAAATAAGAGGCTGTAACAAAAGAAATTAATCAGCTGTAGGAGCCTATAAAATGCAAGTTGCTTAAAGAGATCTGAACATGTTCAGACTAAAGACAGATATTCCAAAACTGCTCTGTTAAATAAAAGTAGACTAGGAGAAGAAAGTAGTGATCTGAAGAAAAAAAAAAAAAAAAAAACAACAGTTCTTTACTGCATCACTTCAACAGCTCTCAAGATTAAAATGGGCCTATTGCCTATAGCAGTGTCTTAGTAACACAAAATAAAGTCCAATCAATCCTTTGAAAAGGATTTCCAAACTTTCTGAAATTCTAGTAGTAACTAAACCAAAGGTACAACAAATCAGTATGGCACAGAATCATCAGGGAGATGTATCAGGCTATTTGGGGTGGTATATTTGCAATTGAAAGGAGGAAACAGTCTCATTTACCATTTACTCCTTCAACTAAACAGACACCAAAGCATATTTTTAAAATTCTTTTGCAAATTCTCTCTTTTCTCCAGTTTAGACAGCATTAAGAATATATAGAAATACCTCTATTTGCATGTTTATGTTTGTTTCTCTCTCAGCACTAACGTTTTCTTCAGCATTTAGACTTTAAGAAGCCCTGAAGACTCTCCAATCTTCCTTCCCTCCTTTTCCATTATAGCACAACATACTAATTCAATGTTCTCGCTTTTCAGCTTTGTTGTCTCCCTTTCCCCACCCAGAACTAGAGTAAAAGCCCCCCTCTTCACTCACAATCAACACCTTCCTACCACGCCAGAGAAGCATCCCAAGAAACTCCTGCAAGGCTGCTCACCCTCACTACATCAGGAGCTGCACATAGGCAGCCCACTTCCTTGCTCTGCTCATGTGAGGTTCAACTACCTGCCAGTACCAGCTCCATGCCTCACAGACACAGATTTTCACCTCAAGAATAAAGAGAGGCAGTTGATAGGCAAAGACCTCATTCAAAGCAGAGCAAGTTGTGCCCCTGTGCTCAGCACTGGTGAGGCCACACCTCGAGTGTTGGGTTCAGTTTTGGGCCACTCACTCCAAGGACACTGAGAGGCTGGAGTGTGTGCCGAGAAGGAACACTGGTGAGGGGGCTGGAGAACAAGCCATGTGAGGAGCGACTGTGGGAATTAGGGTTGTTTAGCTTGGAGGAAGAGGAGGCTGAGGGGAGACCTCATCACTGCCTACAACTCCCTGAAAGGAGGTTGTGGCAGGGTGGGTGCTGGTCTCTTCTCGCAAGTGACAAGTGATAGGATGAGAAGAAATGACCACAAGTTGCACCAGGGGAGTTTTAGACTGGGCATAGGAAGAAATTCTTCACTGAAAGGGTGGTCAGGGATTGGAACAGGCTGCTCAGGTAGGTGGTGAAGCCGCCATCCCTGCAGGTGTTTAAAAGACGGATGGATGAGTTCCTTAGGGACGTGGTTTAGTAGAGAGACAGGTACAGTTGGACTCGAAGATCTCAGAAGTCTCTTCCAACCTTATGATTCTACGCACTTAAATCAGAAACACGCATGCCAAACAGGAGTATTAAGTCATCTATAAGTAGCTCTCCAAATCACTCCAACCCCTGTGTTTGCGCTCCCACATAAGATGTTTCTGAAAAGAGTACATTTACTTTCCCCTTCTTTTTACAAGATTAATCCAATTACTAAATAGACAATAATTGCTTGGAGTTCTGTCACATTAGAAAACCAGCAAGAGAAGATACAGCCAAGTCTTCAAACATAGTAAGTCATGTAAACACACAGAAGATCAATGTTAACTATTTTACTAATATTTCTACCACAGGGCAGACAAACCCACAGTTTTATGTGTCTAAGCAGACAAACATGCCAAATCATTTATCTGCTATACCTGAAGAAGACTGAAGCAACAACTCAAATATTACAGAGCTGGTAAGCAAATAACACCTAAAGTTAACAGGCAGCTGTAACCAACACAGTGCTAGAACATCAGACAGAAATGAAAAATTAGAGAACTCCAGCCTCTCCACTGTCACTCAACATACAACACGCTCCACTGCTTGCCTTTTCGAATGTTCACAGTGTTAAGTGATTATCTTTATTGCCGTAACAACAACCATTTTATCAGATAAAGATACAGCTAAAGAAAGCAAAACAATGTGACCAGAATTTCTAGGTGTAGTTTAGCTTCCAAGAGCAAATCTGAATGACAACTGCAGTAAAATCTACATTGGAAACTTAAGATTCAAAGCAGGACCTTCTCCAGTTCCAGGAAAATGCTTAATCACAAGTATCTGTTTAAAGAATCATTAAGCAATAAATAGATTAAAAAAATGTACTGCAAACCTAATTCTCCATGCCTTCTTTACCAAATCTACCCAAGAGATAGAATCAAAATATTTTTCATTTCATTACCAGTCAGGCAGAATTAATTTAAAAAGGAAAACCCAAACATTTTCAGGGCTTATTTTCTCTTTAATGCTAGAAAATAATCTGCATTGATAATGCAAACTACTGTCTCTGGTTTTATTCCACCTTAAGCATGATGGGAGAGATCACATGGCAGTGAAGTTCTGTTTCTTCTCCCATATCCTATCTTCCATGCACTAGGCAAACACTGCCTGGTAAGAAGGAACTAAAAGTAAATTCATTTTACAAAGACAACTTCTTCAGCACATTGTGGTGAAAGGAAGAACAACATTAAATCATAGTGAGTTTTGTTTTTCTTAATTAGGTCCTATTAACGAGATATCAATTGCCTTGAAAATATTCTGAATACCGGCATAAAGTTATATAGGGCAGCTTTTACCAATTCCTTGAGAAAGTTCATATAAAACATCTCTATAATTAAGATTTAGACTGTTTTATACAATCTACTTCATTACAAATTTGAAAAGTTAGTTCATAAAATTCAGTTTGCTCCAGTCTTGATGATGGTAAGGGAAGATAACTGGAATCTGCTTACAAAGGCTGTCTGCGACAATGGGCAGATATCCAGGGACCGGTTTTCTCACGGCTCCACCAGACTCATTTCTACATGGATTTTTCATAGAAGGAAGAAACAAACACAGATGAACTGAATGCTTGATTTTCTGACACAATTTTAATTTTGTCTAAATCAAAGAAGTGACAGCACCAGAAACCCCATGTCGGCAGTAACAATAATTGCCAATTACTGCCCTCCGCAACCTTATCTTCACTCTTGGAATTAAGAAAGATTATTTTTTTCCAAGTTTTTTTCCAAGAGTTATAGTTAACAACTTTTCCTACCCATGAATGACTTAATCTAAATTATTAGGAATTACAGAAGAAATGAGGTACAGTACAAAGTTCAATTTCATTCACGTCGACAGGGTTTTATCACCAGATTGCATTTCTATTCTGGTACAATCCCTTGACATCATCCCCTTAGCCAGAAAGGCAGAACATTTGATTAAAAAGGAAGATAACTGAATTGAATTGTATAAGGGAGAACTAAAGATGCCTGAAAGTTAACAGAGCTAGGAATTTTTTTTTTTTTTAAGATTACATCAACAAGATTCTACATTCCATTCAGCTTTTTAAATGAAGAATTTAACAACAAAAGTTTCTTTGGCTTTTCCCAAATTACGCAGTATTTCCAGTGTTACTAGAAACCAGGAATTACAGGCGCCCAGGTAAGAGATGCAGTACACAATTAAAGCATCACCATGATAATATGTTTAGCCCTGCACTGTAATTATTATCAGAAAAAATAATTACTCCTGAGGTGAAACCATTCTGCCTGTTAATTTTATATATAATCTTTTAAGCTCCATGCACAGTTCAGTTGTGTAGGAGGTATGAGACATGTTCACAGATCACTTCAGCTTGCTAGAAGGAATACATTTATGAATGTTATGCAGGGTTGAGGGGGGTTTTAATAAAACACAAATTACCAGTGAAACAGGGCATTATCAGATTATATACATGAAACCTTTTGAGCAACTCCAGTTATTTCGTACTGAGCAACCATGTACCAACATGGCAAAAAAGAGAGCAGCAGAAACATTCCTAAGCCTTTTCATACAGGGGATGGGGTGTGTGCACTTCACATGCACATACAAAATTAAAATTAATCTAAGCACATGTATTGGCAGAGGTAAACTACAGATTTACTAGTTTGTAAACCTCAGCTTTGAGTCACTGCAGACTTGGAGGTAGAGTTTCTAAGTGTTTACCATCTGGAAATAGCATGACAAAGCAATAGCACCAGTGTTAAAAAGTGAGGATTCACAACCCTTGTTCCTGCTGCAATGACCACATTATGCCATGCTCTGACTTGACACAGAACCATCACAGTAAGAAATTATAGGGGTTCTCCAGAAGCAGGATTTCTTTGATTTTTGCATTATCCGAAAATGCTCTCATGGCATTTCTCACTTGCAGCTTGACCAAAGACCTCTCTTCTAGTGGCAGAGAAACTCATGTCAGAAACTATGACCTCATCTCTACCAAGCCATCCAGTCTTTTTGACAAACCTCCAGTCACTGATTAACTTGATAACATAGTTTTTAACATGTTACACTAAGACTGAACTTCATAATTAAAAGACTTCAAGGCTTGTTCAAAATGCTTCCTAACACCAGATTATGTGAAGTCCTTTTCCAGCTGGCTTAGTGAACACTCAACGAGATGTTGTGCACACCTAACAGCTACAAACACAGACAGCAACAGTCACAGCACCATCTCCTAGCATAGGGAAATGGCCCCATGGACCAAGGAGATCACCCAGGATTTTCAGTTTCTTGTCTGGATCAAGCAAAGCAATGCAGAACCAGACCTGTCACAACCCTACCAAACACAACCCCATGATCAGCTACTGCATTATCAGAGGTGCCTCAGCATCTGTTTGGAAGAAGACATCTTCTCCTGAATAAGAAATAAATACTCATTAACAGTATTAATAAGACTCTGCTGCTGCAAACATCTCAGCTTCATTTCTCAACAGAAGATCAGTTTTGGAAAATGCCCCAGTACTAAACAAGGAGGCCTGACTGACTCAACAGGACCTACATAAAAATAAGCCATGACTTAGCATCATTCCTTCTTCATTTAGACTCACTGCAATTCACTAAGTAATTACTGCAGCATTACTTTCATTAAGAATATTCCAGAATCAACATCAAAATTCCTAACTGAAATTCCACAAGCTCACAAAATGTGCTTCCTTAAAGAGGGCATTTACTAGCAAAGTCAGCCAAGCAAAAATCTTGTATTTCAAGATTTCCAAAGCTGTTTGGGATTTTGTGTGTGTGTATAAATTCTGAATTTAAGAAATATTTAAATCACATAACCACACTGTCAAATGTCTTCATTGGAGGCAAGAGATTAACATGCCAACTGATTCTCTCTTCAATTATCCCTGGCATCAAAGTGAGTCTTTTTCTGTGTTTATTCTTTGATTAAAAATTCCAATTACTATACCTTTGGATTTTCTGGATGCGAGACAGAACTGCTGATCTATACAGTGATCCACTGTTATCATAATATAGGTGTTATACTGTACATCTGCTGTTTTCTAGTTTGAGCAGGGAGTTATCGATAACGATTACAGAAAGAGATCACTTATCTCAAAAAGCACAAGTGTAAATTTCTACTTAAGTAATAAGTGCACAGTAACACTTCATAGAGCAGCTTAGAACTCTATGACACCTACACCTCTTCATCACAACACAGCAGATTAATTTCTGCATCTGACCATCACTGCAGTAATTATTTTCCCCAAAATTTGACATGCTATCCTCAGGCACCGGCGTTTTCCCAATCTGTGATTCTGTAAAGATGGAGTAACTTAAAGTGGACAGTGGTATGCAATTATCCAATGCATATTAATACTATTTTCAGTGTTCATTACCAAAATAGAAAGTGCTTAAAATACTCTTTTTAAAAGGATTACAACACATTAGATGAAACATAAAACACCATACTGTATTTTGATACAAGCATGCATTTATTTGGAAAAAGATGCATCCAGACAGGAAGACATATTCATAAAGTCATTCATAAAGTCATTTATGGTTTAGCATTATGGCAAGAAATTACATGCACTAATAAGCACCAGGCTTGCTTCCAAGAGCAACATCTTTCCATAAGAGAGGAACATTCCATTCCGCCAGCGTAATCCCACGAGCAATCAAGTCAATGAACACTGGAAACATCTAGTAGCTCGACAAGTTTCACTCATCTTTTCCCACCTACTTATTGAAAACAAGGAAGGAAGAGACAGGTAGTTATGCACCTGAAGCACCAAGAGTGCAGTATCACAGCAGCCTAGATCACCAAGCCCAGGCCAGTCTGAGGGATGGTACAGAACAATATGAATTTCAGGTGTAAGACACGCACTAAAAGAACGGCTCTAGGTGTTAAATAACACTTGAGACAATCTATATGGAACACATACAGCAAATTATAATTGATGTAAGCAGTGTGAACCACATGAGTATTATGCTAAGAAATTCAGATACTCCTAATGACTTTAACAACTCATGCAAGTGTGTTAATGCAATATCCTAGAAGTATCTATATAGTAATGTTGATAGACTATTCCAAGAGCAGTGTTTTAAATGCAGAATTCATTACAGATGAGACTGCAAGCCATGTAAAAATTAGAGTAAAAATAGTAATTTATACTGAAATATTTCACAATGCGAGAACTCGAATTTTTTAAAAAGTGGAAGTAAAACAAGCCATCTGAGAAAGACTTTAATTAGTGCTGTAATCAAGTGTCAATAGATTTTTACTACAATAACAATCCATAGGGCATGTGAGGAATACATCTCAAATATGAAGACCCAGGCTAAACATCTGCTTATAAATTCACTTCGGGGGAGAATCAAATAATGTTGGACTACATAAACCTAAAGCCAAGAGGTATCAGAGATCTTATTTTGATTTACACCACCAGATAACCAGCAAAAACAGTGTAGATCAAAATCTCCTGTAAAAATTTTACTTTCTGCTACTAACTTTTTACATGCAATTCTTCTTTATTGGAATAAAAGGAAACCAACCCACAAACCCAATTATATTATGGCCCACAAAAAGAGTTCTAAGTCAATTATTCAACATGCATTCAACTTTACCTTATTTATAAAATACAATTTTATAAGTGAAAAGCTATGTATTATCTAGGCACATTATTCTTGGTCTCTTCCTGTAAGGTTTCTGATCCAGCATTTCCTTGTAGCATAATATATAAGCATTCACAGTGATTTTCTCTGTTCCTGTGTCAGGACCATATTTTCTCCTAGACAGTGGTCAAGAGCATATAATTTTAAGTCTCCTGATCCTAGCTACTGCTCGATTAGAAAGTAAGAGGTTTCTACCATATTTAGAACCATTTGTTTTTTAGGGAATTGCAATGTCTGAATTTAAAATAGCTCCATGCTTGTTAAGATAGAGCTGCAGCTTGCTTAAACTTTGAACGGTTAGTGTTTCAGTACATTTATAAACAGATTACAGAAAGAGGTATGTAACATTTAACTGCCTTGGAGCAGTGACCAGGCCAGTGAAGCAGAGATGTCTGGAATGCTGTGGGTTACTGTGGATTAAAGAAAAGAAATTCAAGTCACTAAGACAACTAAGCTAATTTGCCAAATTTTGGGTGTTTTGATATTTCTTCTGCTTATTCCTGGATACTCAGTCTTACCACACCGAAGCCTCAATAAGTTTTGTAACGGTAGCACTGTTTTTCTAATTGTCTTCTCTCTCAAGCATCCCATCATTAGAATGACAAGTACACATAATGATTATTACAAACATTATCAAAGGAAAAAAAAAAAAAAAAAAAAAAAAAATCACACACATTCACACGCTACTTCACACCAGGAAAACAATCTCCTCATATAGCTTTGAATATATACAGCTTTCTAGTTGCGGATTTGGCTTTGTTTTATGTAAAACATACACCAAGCGTTTCCTAACATCAAATATCAGGTATGTGTGCAAAACATATTTTATCCTTAATTCTAACACTATAATAGCTGACAAATCATTAAGAGTTCACATCCAATGAAAGAGAAATAGGATAACCGATTTACCTTTTGACACTAATCTCCAAGAAGGAGAGCTCATTTGTGTGGCTGCACCATTAGAATTATCCATGTTTTTTTCTAACTGAGGAAGATAAATGTGTTAACAAAGTGGTCATGACATTTCTGATGCCACGTGATACTGCAGAGAGACCAACAAAGCACGAACTTCAACATGTCAGATCAAGAGAAGCCGATTTTCAAGTGCTGCAGCTCAAAACTTGCACATCTTAAAAATATAGTTTAAGTAGTTGCAGTTAATATGAACTCACAGACCTCCTCCCTTTGTTCATACAGTCTAATCCATCTCACAGGCAATCCAGTTCCGTTTGGTTACACTGCCTGCAGGATTATTCCACATATACCATAAACGCAGAACCAAGCCATTCCCCAGTGGCTAAAACTTTCCCGAAAATACATATCATCTTTTACAAGCAACTTATCCTAAAGTGAAGTATCTAGAAAACTTTTTGTCAAGCTTTACCTCTTTAGCAATACAACATGAAATAACATAACATTACAAGGGTAAAAGAATAATTTAAAAAAATGTTGAGTTTCATGCATTTCTGGAAATTCAAGTTTAAACACATAATTAAAGGTGCAGGACTGCAGTCTTGCTGACGCCTGCTCTTAGGGCTTTAAAAGGAGAATATTTTAATGCTGTCACTGCTATATTTGAGAAGCCTGCCACTAGCAGCACACCTCGAAACACTTCAGCTTCAGAATTATTTACTTTGAAAATGTGCACAGAGCTCTATTTTCCCCCTGCCAGTGACTTAATGATCAAACAAATTGCTTGTAGGCAGATGCAATATGACAACAAGTACAATGGCTTAGAATATTTAATAGCAATCTAATGTAGTATTTCATCAAAACAGGCACAGGAAACTAAGAATAGCAAATCATATAATTTTCTATGGCATTCCCATTAAGCTAGACAAATAAAGAAAGAAAATTAAAAAGTTGTTTTGCTAACATTTGTCTAGAAAAATCCTGATCATTGGATTCTAACCATGCTTTCTTGACCCTCCTCTCCCTCAATATAGAAGGAAAGTAATTATGGTTTAAAAATCCTGTCAGCATAAATTGCTTCATAGGGCCACACGGGACCAAGTCTTTTCAGCAGCCACATCTATGCATGTTTACAGTCTTTCCGTTTAAAGCCCTTACAGCATTTGAAAATCAGATTCTCCCTCACTGATCCAATACCATCTTAATGCCTATACTTGCATAATCTGTCTGTACTCGTAAGCAAGATGCTCTCATCCAGACTTGAACTCCCTGCATCTCAAATGTTACCAAGTCTGAATGAACTTTCTGATCATGCCACCTCTAATGAGCTAGAAGCCTAAAAGTCGAACACAAATCTGCTCCTGTATCTGTAGCAGGCTGTGATGAGCAGTATCAGTAGGAAGCTGCATTTTCAGCCTTCATTTGGAAAGCTATCCTGGCAGCCTGTGGGAAGCAGGCCTGGATTCTTGGAGGTTTATCACACACCTCTTTAACACACAAGTGCAGGGAAATTGAATATCCAGTACAGACTTCACCACCTCTAAGGCTGTAATTATTGGTCACAGCCTGGACACGCTGGGCCATCACCAGTACTGTCAGCAGGTACACTAATGACACACTAACAATATGCTGTCCATAGTTCAACTGTACATTACAGTGGTTCTGTCTACCAGGATAAGCAGTGCAAAATCTTAAAATGAGAGATTGGGATGTGCTACACAGAGACTAATCATGTTTCCAAGCTCCAACATTTTCACATGCATTCATGAGCCCTCCAAAACCTGAACCTGCATTTCCAATCAGCATTCACAACAGGTTTGTTGTAAAGACAGGAGAGATTAAAGAAATCCTTGTTCATCCACTTTTCTGAATCCAGCTACCCTGTCCAACTTGGGCACATAGTGCCATCTTCATTTTTCTTGTCAATCAGTATCTCACTAAGGGGCAGACAATCTGAACCACAATGTCTCAGATAAAGTGGCCTGATTACTGAGACAAACCCACCACACTGCAATTTGGCTCAGTTCTCTCTTGTATAATGGCAGAGTGGGAACCTGTCCCAAGCCTTAACTTCCACTGTTCATTTGTTTTAAGAATTCTTATTTGTGCTGAGGCAAGAGAAAACTTTGCACATTTCACCAGAAGCAAAGGGATTAGAGTTTTACTTGATCACATATCTGCTCAGGTGCATCAGTCAGTGCTTTATGAAAAGAGGTTAGCACTACAGGCAGAACAGATGGCAGTAGTTTGCATAAATCGCAGTTTGGCCCCACTGTTAAGCTGCACACTCACCATTTGTTACATAAAAAGCAATGCTTAAACACGCATTCCACATACACTACCCTTCAGAGGACAAGTACCACCATCCTAAACCTCAGGGACATGCGTACTGGGCAAGTCTAAATCTGAATTAATCATAGAATCGCCTGGCTGGAAAAGAGCTTTGAAATCATGAAGTCCAACCATACCTGTCCACTACCAAACCATATCCCTGAGAAACACATCTACACGTCTTTTAAATACCTCCAGCAATGGAGAGTGAACCACCTCCCTGGGCAGCTGTGCCAGTGCCTGACTACCTTTGTTCTAATGTCTAGTCTAAACCTACCCTGGCGCAACTTGTGGCCATTTCCTTTCATCCTATCACTTGTCACTTGCGAGAAGAGACCAGCACCCACCTTGCGACAACCTCCTTTCAGGCAGTTGTAGACAGTGATGAGGTCTCCCCTCAGCCTCCTCTTCCCAAGGCTAAACAGCCCCAGTTCCCTCAGCTGCCCCTCACAGGGCTTACTCTCCAGCCCCCTCACCAGCCTCGTTGCCCTTCTCGGCACACTCTCCAGCCCCTCAATGTCCTTCTTGTAGTGAGGGGCCCAAAACTGAACACAGCACTCGAGGTGTGGCCTCACCAGTGCCGAGCACAAGGGCACAATCACCTCCCCCCTCCTCCTGCTGGCCATGCTGTTTCTGATACAGGCCAAGATGCCATTGGCCCTCTTGGTCACCTGGGCACACTGCTGGCTCATGTGCAGCCGGCTGTCAACCAACTCCCCTGGATCCTTCTCTGCCAGGCAGCTTTCCAGACACTCCTCTCCAAGCCTGTAACGCTGCACAGGGCTGCTGTGTCCCAGCTGCAGGACCCAGCATTTCACTTTGTTGAACGCCATCCTATTGGTCTCAGCCCATCAGTCCAGCCTGTCCAGATCCCTCTGCAGAGCCTCTCTACCTTGAGAACACCCAGAGAACATCTTACCTTACCATTAAAGACTGAGACAAAGAAGGCATTAAGTACCTACACCTTATCCTCATCCTTTGTCACTATTGTTCCCCCTGCATCCAAGATGGAGATCTTTACTGAATAAAGACAATTAACAAAGAAAATTTATCTGGGCAGTCAGAGAACAGTTATACAAGAAAAGCAAAAGTCAGTGGGAATCAATATACCTTCTCAAATGGTGAGGCTAAATTTGGCAAGATAATCAAGCCACGAACTCTAATTTTATAAGTTGCCTTTTTGTACACATACACGTGCGCGTGCACACACACATACACACCCCACCCTTCTTCCACAGGTATTCTGTTTACAATGCAAAATAAGTTCCTGGAAAAATCCTCAGCTGTTGGTCTTGAGGCTGATGCACAGATGTCCAGCCAACAATCCTTGCAACAGAATTCTGGGAATTCCTGCAATTAAGTCACATAAAATGGACAGATTTTTCCCTCTTGCAGTCAAAAACCAGCGACAATAATAAATAATTTTCAAGTAACAGAAAACTAAAATAGCAGCAGTACCAAAGTACTGGTACTTAACAGTATCATATGTTACTTCAGTAGGTTCTTGCAGGAGCAGCCCACCAATGTCACTATTTGGATCCAGCACAATACCATTCATGCAGTGGACTTCCAGTGCACTTCACCATGTCCTTACAGTAATAGTACAGCTATTCCATCTGGTAGACTAAAAAATCTGGATGGTTCATTTAGATATCAGTATCAAGCAACCCTTCCTCAGGAGTCTTCCTCAACTGCATTAAGAAAAGAAAAATCATTATCAGCTGACAGCAAATTTTGATCAGTAGTTTCCTGTGTTCTCCTATGCCCTATTTTCAATGAAAGCATAGCTCATCAGAGGAAAAACATAGCAGCATAGACTTTAATATCTGTTACCAAGTACTAAAACTTGACTGACTTGCATTCAAAATCAGTCATCCTCTTGTAGCACAGTGAATACAGATAATTAATGCATTCCTCCATGGTTTACACAATACAAAAACACTGTGAGACAGAAAGAAGAAAGTGTTTTGATCCAGACTGTGAGACTACAGGAGAATGAACAAGGTCTCTCCAGAAGTGTAATACCACTGTGGAAAGACTTATATGCATGACAGCTCTTTAGCAGACAAAACAATTAATACTGAATACATTAATCCACATCCTGGAAAGTAATTACACAGTATACAAGATAGGTCCAAACATTAACAAAATAAAAAACAAATCAAGCAAACTCCACAGTCCTGTTTAGACTTCAATGCTTTTTTTTTTCAGGTCACTATTACACTCAGACAGGTACACAGCTTTAAACAGCTTGAAAATAAAATGTCTGATAGCTCCAACGCTTCCTCTGCTTAAAGATCAATTTTATGAGTATGTATGTAAGAACTCACTACTGATATTGTAAATGAAGTAGCAGTGCTCCATGGAAATCATTAAATTAGGTCAACACAAGTATTTCTTTTTCATCTCTGTTTTTAAGTAGTTAGGCTACCTCTACTTGCAAAACCTCTTCACCTGCTCAGTATCTTTTAAACAAAGATATCCGGTTTCAGCATCCAAATGGACACACACCTCTGGAACAAAAGCCTTGTTACAAGAATTTTATTGCTCAGGAAAGACCTTACATAATTCTTCTAAAGCAACATGCATTAGTGGCTGAACTAAGGCAAGAACCACCATCAACAGAAGCAAAAAGCAGCAGCAACTAGTTTGGGGAAAATAAGCTAGAAATACAGAGCAGAAAAAAAGCCACCTCTACAAAACCAATTCTGTACAGTCTAAAAGCTATACCAGGACTGTAAGACAGCTGATAAATCAGCCAAGCTAGGAAGTGCTTGAGGTTGAAGGCAGGCACACACAGAGTAACAAAACGTAGGCAGCAAATTACAACTCCAAGGTGCATGGCCGCATATATTCATCATGCCACGTGAACACGGGATCAAGCCAACCTGGACAGCCTCAGGCCAGTGTGCAGTACACCACCACAGACAACCTCAATACCTCTACCTAGACAAACAAAATGGCAGTAGTGAGGCAGCAGTAGTAACTGGGAGAGTATACCATGCCAGATAAACTAAAAGAGAACTTGAAAAAAACTGGATTAAGTATTCCGTCTTATTCATAGACTTATTTTGTCTTCTCCCTAAATAAAATGAGCCTTACCTTTCCACACAGTAAAACCACTTCAGAGAGCTGCATACAGCTGAAACATAACTCTCTGTATTATGAAATCATATCAATGTTACTGTTCACACTTACCAGTTTTCAAATGACAGATTTTTCTTATGAGATGACAACTGACAGACATACGTACCCTGTAGCGCTACAGGGATAGCTGTTAAAGCTCTATAACAATACCCACTAACGCTCAGCTCCAAAGACCTCAGCAGCAGCAGTTCCCAATTCCCTATGTACATTCAGGAATTCCAGGGGGAAAAAAGCTACAATAACATTTTACACTTAACATAAGCAACCTTCTAAAAACACTGTTGCGTGAAGAAATCACGCTCAACTCTTCCCCAACAGAGAAGTGACACGATTACATACCTATTACAAGTAAACGAACACTTCTAGACCCAATCCATATTCCAATGGAAAAGCTAAGATATTTGGAAACCAACATCTGCTGCTTCCAACAGCTCCACAAACAAAAGACAATGCTTCATTTCACCTCTAGCTTTCGTAAGACATGCAGATATTACTATGAGTTTAAATTAATTTCTAGGCATTGTTACATTGCAATACCATCAGGCACACTTAAAGAAAAAGTAAGGTTATAGCTGAGAAGCCAAGAGCCCAGCACCAGTTACCAGAGGTGATATTTGAAGCAGGAGCTTACAGACCTGCATTTGGGGGGTGGGGGGGGGGCAGAAATCACTTGCAAACTGAGCAGAGTTCCAGCTACTAACAGGTGTCAGCTGAAAGTGCATGGAGCTACATCTAGCTAAATGCATGAAACGACTATTTTTCAGACAACTTCCTTCCAGAAAGTTTTTTAAATGCATTATATACATAAACGAAGGACTCTGGTGGCCTTGGCCAGCTGCCAACCACCTACCCACCTAGCCACTCTCCCACTCCCCCTCCACAACAGGACAGGAAAAAATAAGACGGAAGAGCTCATGGGTCAAGGTAAAGACATGAAGATTCTTTACCAATTACCACCACGGGCAAAAACAGCTCAACTTGGAAAATCCATTTAACTTATTTGCCAATTAAAACAGACTTGGCTAGTAAGAAACAAAGACTAATTACAACCACTCCCCCTTCTTTCTCTTTTCCCAAGCTCAACTTCACTCCTTCATTCCCTCCTCTGTCTCTTCCCTCCTAAGCAGCACAAAGGGATGGAGAACGGAGTCTGCAGTCAGACTGTAACAGCTCCTCTCTGCTAATCCTTCCTCCTCACACTTTCCCCCTGCTCCAGTATGCATCCTTCCCACAGAGCACAGTCCTTCATAAACTGCTTCAGCATGGACTCCAAGAACTGCAGCTTCCTTCATCAAACATCCACCTGCTCTGGCACAGGGTCCTCCACAGGCTGCAGACTGTATATTCACTCCAGTGCGATATCTACCACAGGCTGCAGAGTGGATATCTGTTGCAGTGTGGTCTCCTAAAGGGGAATCTCGGCTCTGGTGTCTAGAGCACCTTCCTTCCTTCCTCATTCTCCCACTTTACTGTTTTGCAAGGCAATTTCTCACACTTTTTTCCCTCTGCATTCCTCATTGCCATCCGACATTTTCCCCTTTCTTAAATGCACTTTCGTCATAGTGCCGCTGCCTGGGCTGAGGGGCTCAGCTGTGCCCTGTGGTGGGTTTATTGGAGACGGCTTTGTCTAGCACCCGGCACCCCCAGCCTTTCTTCACAGAAGCCACCCCTGCAGCCTCCACTGCCAGTGTCTGAGCACCCACGCACAATACAACTGCACTTGCTGAAGGGAAACAAGAAGTTCTGGGAAGGACTTCACTGAGAAAAGACACACTTACTTAACTGCAACAAATACAATAGATTTACACAAGTTTCATGAGCACCAAACCCAGATTCCAGCTTCAGAAAGCCAAGGCAGGCAGATAGCTTACCATTTTGTGATGCCAGACAGATTTTTATTTTTGTTCACAGCTCTCAGCAAACTGGGTCTGCAGCCATTGAGACCAGACCCTGCAAAGCCATCCTTCAGTCCCTAACGGTGCAGGCCAGGGAAACAGAGAGGAAAAACAGTCCTTGATTTATTTTGACAACATCTGCCAGATTCAACAAAGCCTCAAAAACACCACCATTACATCTATGTGTAGCCAAGAGCCAAGTGATGACTGCTTGACTCAGCTGGATTATCTATGTCCATTACTGGGTTTGCCTCATAAGATTTTACATGGGCTTACATTTCATGTCTGCACATCCACATAAAAACACTTCAAAGGATAATCATCACTGGATAAGAGCATTCAAGCAATGCATGATGAGTACAGTATAGTAAAACTGACAACGATAGTTTTCATTATGTCTGACTATAAAAGCTCTCCAAGTGCTTTAGTGGTTAGTTGTGTAAGGCTGCACTACAACTCCAGATACCCAGGAGCTGCACTGAAGTGATCGGCAACACACAGAACACCTCTCCACAGCTTCAAAAGGCCTTCTACCACATCCCCTGCAAACGCAGTCACCAGAATTATTTTAAGTGCTATACCTGTATAAAAAAAGCCTTCACAGTTAATTATTCCACGCTTTTACTTCTATTATTTGATCTTTAAAAAATTTATTCATTTATGTTTATAAAAATCTTGCAGGAAGAGTCACAATTGCCCTAACATTAAAGGAGATTAATACAGCTATACATTTTTATATACAAGTTCTGTCAAAGTCAAGAAGATTCTTCTGAAGATTTCTGGTACATAAATATTACTAACCCACTGAAGACCAAACACCTCCTACGTGCATGGAGTCCTTAAACCTTGGAACCTAGCTATACATCCAGAGCAAACAATATTGTTATGGGAATGTCTTTTGCCCACAGATTTAAGCAGCTTAACTGGCTTTATTTGGATGCTATTTGAACAAGTATAGACATTGCACAGTTATCGGTATCAAACTGCAGGAGGCACCTTTTAGCAGTACCATCGAGACAAAAACAGGCCAAGCCATTCTACTTATTCACATCCCTGAAGTATAGGGAAGGCTATAAAATTTTTCCATGTTTATTTATGTACATAGAACATCTTTAAGGATTAAAATAATGTGCAATGGTATTGCTTTGTTTCCTAGGAGACAGGCAAATCTAGTCAGAAGTGACTATACCTACACATGGGGATGAAGCAGTCAACAAGCAACTGCATGTAGGAAGGAAGTTCCTATTCAAAAAAAATTAAGGCAGATAGAAATCACAGCCTTAGACCAGCAAGACATCTAGGAGCCAGATTACTAAACTTGAATCCAAACAGAAAGGATTAACACACCAACCACCTCTTAATTCTCTCATGAAAGCACATTACCTCAACAATAATCAATGAGGACAGAGGATTAACGACTAATGAAAAACACCACACCCAGGCAGAAATTTCAACTGAAATGATTTTATGTTTACACTATAACCAGAGCCACAATTGCAGCTCTTGCAGACACACTCAATTTAAGCTTATCCAGAAAAAACAGTTCATTAACCAACAACTGCATGAAGCTCAAAACGTTCTAGAAAACCTGGCCAGACACCAACCAAGAACTTTAGATGGCTAAACTGGGCTAATCTGTTGGCAACACCATCAGTGCCCATGCCAGCAAGGCTCCTACTGCCCTTCTGACAAGCCCGGAAGCACACTCAGCTCCCCTACAACCAGCAGTGTACAGGGTCATCACCTCTTGGGAATCACACTAGAGCTGGTCTGAGGTCAGCTCCCCCCAAACACGTATAATGTTAACACTGTCCTCAACATCAGCCATTTCACCCCACAAACCCATTCCCCTTGCATTGTGCTATGGAGTTTATGCATGCAAGACTTTCTGCTGCCTCATTCCATTTGTAGGAACAAGATTTACATGAAAAGTCTTTCTTTGTAGCAAGCTCATGATCAGGTAACTGTAGGATCCCTTTTCCATAAGTTGCACCCAAGAACTTTCAGTGTTAAAATAACTTTTCTGCAACACAATGTATTAAAGCCCCCATATGGACAGAATTAAAGGAAAGGCATTAATATCATTACAAGTCGATCATTAACATTAAAGCAATTTGTTTATAGCAATAGCAGGCAGTTCTATTTGTTTTAAAGACATTTTGAAAGCATACAGCATTTCAGTAACTGCAACTAGCTACAAGCAAGACACTAGCATACTCTTAGTTTGAAAAACATTCCCTACTTGTCCTGGATCACAGCCCAGGTCCTCCTCCTCCTAACTTCAATTCTGTCTTTGTTTCCCAGTGACAGATCTACAACTTAATATATCCACATTTGCCATCTGCAATTTCTGCAATTTACTTTTTTCTTAATTTAATTACCATGCCAAAACACACCACTTATGAGCGTTATATTGGAAAAGCAGACCTGGAATGAAAGTGCTTTAGCTCCTACAGCTGTAAAACCTGTCTCGACCTGCTTGTAAGTCACCAGGGCACACGCAACTGTGAGGCTATTCCTCTGTTGTCTACAAGGTACGATGCCACAGTTCCTGGCACAGCTGCTATCTTCGGTAGCATGCAGGTGAGGTAATGCAGGGCTGCAACAGCAGGGCTTGCACCTCCCAGGAGTTGAGTGGTTACTGACATACCAAAGTTCAGATGTACTTCTCACCCTCAAACAAGCTCACAGATAAAGCCACCCCATTAGGCACTTAAAGTTTTTTCCTATCTTTAACACAGTTCTTCCTTCATTTTGTGTCTAATGGCCCTGTTATCATAATGCTAATAGTAACAGAAGCATAAAAGTTATTGAACACTATGGAGAAGCTTTGCCTCTAGTGCACATCATTATACCTTAATCAAACCTCTCTCCTCCTTTCATATCCTTACCCTACCTGTAACTCTCCTACTTTAACTGTAGGAAGGACTAGTGCTCTCTGAATGTAACCCCTGAAGCTTCAGTTTCTTCAATTTTCAGCCACTATTTATTAGCTCTGATAAGAATTTTAAACTACACATGCTGAGTTTGGATGGAAGCAAACCAGTGGAGAGCACAAAAACAGGTGCCAGGAGGGAAGGTGATATTCAGCAGAGTGACAGCACTGTAAACCACTATCAATATTCTTTTTACCTCATGTCTTCTTTCTGAGAAGAACAGATGCCATCCTACTACCTAACTTAACATGTGCTCAATGTGAGTATATATACACTCTCCCAGCAGAATTCAGTGCAACCCTGAGCCCGCACTGTAATTCCAATATGCGGTCTGTAGTTCAGCAAACTCAAGAACTCAATGAAACTCAGGAATATCAATGATTGTCATTGCTCTGCAATGACCAATAACTGGTACGTCCAAGTTTACTGCCTTGCTGTTTCAGGTAATCAGTCTGTAATTTAGACCTAATTTTGTAAATGTATGTACAGCCAACTCAATGTGCAGTGCTCTACTTGCTGCAGAGCTGCTCCAAGGAAATCAATGGCATCTTTAACTTTTGACATCTCCTCCAGTGGTATAATGCGTTAACAACACCTTGAACAGTACTTGAACAAATAGCACGGGGAAGGAACCCCTGATAACAGGTTAAAACACACCCAGAAGGTTTACATTAGCCCATCCACTTATCAAAACTATAAAGATGCAACAAAGCTAAAGGTTTTCCCTGTGATGTTTTGTAAACAATCTATTCTGTTTGCTAGCTCAGAACAAAATATATGAAGCACATTTTGCCCTGCCCTGTCATGTTCTATGCACAAAACCTGAAACACAGTATGAAAGACATCCAAGATATTTTTGTTTTATGGTCTGAATAACAGCTTTACAATGAAAGCATCCACCAAGCCATAGCTATAGCATTATTACATTCTAGCAGAAGTTTCCTGAGGTAACAAAGAAAATCAAATTAGCAGTTCAGTGCAGTAGTTCATCTGCTCCATTCACCCAGAGCTCTCTTCCTCAGGATTGCAAGGCTATTAAAAACAATAGGATCATTAGTAGTCCAGGTGCAATTAATTACACAATCCCAGTAGCAGGGCTGTATGGCCTCACAAAAGTTTGTCAGTCAGTATATAAACAAACCCTGTAGGAATTCAGATAAAAATTAAAATAATATATTGAGATATGCACCCTTGTTACAATAAAACATTGTAAAATACATGTAATACACAAGTTTCTCTGCCAGGCAACAGAAAATTAGTCTTTGTTGGCTGTAAGTGTTGCCATTCCATAATCAGTAACTTTCATCCACATTTAATCACTTCAGAACAGGATTTTGTAGTTCGCACATGGCTTTTTTTTTTTTTTTTTGCTTCTCCTGAAAGTCACTTCCAGAGCTGTTTGATCAGAAAAGCAAAAAGGAATAAACTCTTTTTCTAGTTCAAGATTGTTGGTGATACCAGTATTACATTCATTCCTGCTTCCCACTTGAAATGTAGAGCCACTCAGTAAAGAAACCTGTGGCAAGAGCTATCAGGCTATTAATACAGCAGAACACTTGAGCTTTAATCCTTGCACACTCACTATGCACTTCTGAATGGCACAAATTCATCAGGTTAGTTACATTTGTACAGGAGGGCAAGGTATTCATTCCACTGCTTGTAGCTGGAGAAGGGAAATCTTCCAGCTGGGAAGTTTCATGACAGCATCCCATTCAGCCAAGAAAGGATAAGTAAAACTTTACTTGGCTCTGTAAGCCAAAAGCTAAAACAGGTTCCTGGCTTGATTTCAAAGTGGAGTTTGTTTGCCACCATTCTCCTATGTTTTTCACCCTTTCAGCTAGCTTGTCCTCAAGTACCTGCATCTGTTTTCCTTCCCCTCTACCACTGCACAAAGAGCTACCAGCATTTCATGATTTCAAGTGCAAGCCTCTCATCCGTCATATATCTTAAAACCCAGTGCCACTCAACTATTAAAGCCTTGTTTCAAAAAGAATTTTAAACTCCACAGCTGCAAGAGAAGAGCAGAAAAACACAAATCTGAAGGCTAAGGAACAAAGGATAAAAACTGAAGGGGATGGTGTGGACCGCAGAGTATTCAAAGCCCACATCACTGTTTTTAAAGGGACTTAGCAGTAGCGTACACAGTATTGCTCGTGATATCACAACACTAAGAACCTCCCAGCAACAAGCTTGACTGCTGCTGTGCTTGCTACCATACAAAAACAGAAAACAAAATAAAAACATCAACAACAAAAAAATTTGTTCTTCATTATATCTCTTTCACTTATCAAGCTATTAAAAAGATAAGTACTTCTCTTGAGTCAAAGCCTGAACAGGTCATTTCCCAACCCAGCAAGAGAACAGGCAGAGCCTGCCTCACTGAAGTTCTTAACATGCATCTGCTTCACTGTACTGGGCATAAGACAAAACCTTCCGCCTGGTGTCAGAGCAATTCTGCCTAAGGAAGCCTCAATAGAATACTTCAAGGACTACATCCACATTACTAATCTTCTCCAGATTCGTCATACCCCTTTTCTAAGTCCATAAATTCTGCATTTCCAATTTTTGCCTCTTCTTATGCCTTATACAGAAGGGCATCGCTGGTTAATGTTTGCCGACTGCAAAATAGCAAGATCAGAAACAAAGTCATTGAGTTGTATTAATGCTTCATCATGGCAATCTGAGATCACAGTCGTGCTTAGGGGTAGTGAAAGTGCATAATATGCAACAGAACTAAGAGGAAAGTTACCCCTGCAACATGGACTGTCAGTGTGAAAGGCTATCTAGCTACTCAGTTTACTAGCTCGAGGATCTTCTCATTTGCACTGCACTTGACAGCACTCATATTTTATGCCTCAAGACTTAGAAGTCCCTTATCCCTTTGTGTAGACTCAGCTTTACACAAGCTGTTACACAACTAGCAAAGCAGCCTCATCATATGGAGCTTCTTCATAGTACAAGAGCAGCACCACATTGTTACGTCTACTGACTTTGAGTTCAAGGCAGCTTACATCTAACCAAAACGCTGTCAAAGGCAACAGACTACACTGGACTTAGGCTGCAGTTTTTATGAAAAGATGTTTCTCTTCATTCGATTTCACAGCTGAACATACAGATACTAAGGGGTCATGAATATTAGCCTCAGGACCACATCATCCTGTCTGTAAAATTCACATGGTGCAAAAGGCTCACCCAACAATTTTCCAGTGCCTTCCAGTTTGGGGTTTAAGATTAATTATCAAGTCCTCACCTACCTCCTTGCAGGAGGATTTTAATTATCTAAATGGTTACAGCACACAAACCAGATATTCAACTCAATGTATGAATACGCTTCTTCAGCTCTCACTTACTCCAAGTGAGAAGGGAGATGCTCTAGTTACAGGCTTATTTATACCCACCAAATGTTTTAAAGAATCTCTGAAGAGCTGCAGACATTATTACTGTACAGATAATCTGAAACCTCAGGCAACACCACACAGCTGTATTAGATAAAGCCCTCAACTATGCATCTCTCCTCATCCCAGT
The DNA here is from genome assembly GCA_033558235.1 of Neomorphus geoffroyi. NCBI lineage: Eukaryota > Metazoa > Chordata > Aves > Cuculiformes > Neomorphidae > Neomorphus > Neomorphus geoffroyi. The sequence goes on along the minus strand of JAUMJM010000048.1, from coordinate 16,283,411 downwards.
GTATTTCTGAGATAAGGATGCATATCAGCATGCACCTTCAACACCTATCCCGCACGCAGACAGTTTAAAGCCTGAAACAAACATACATTTGTTCATATTAAAAGCAAACTAAAAAAAGTGTTTTACATGACTGTTGATACAGCCATACAGACTTGCAGTGTAAAGTATTTAACTTTACAGGTACATATCTAAAAAATAAAAGCAATGATGTCTGTCTCACATGACAAAAGAACGTTTTAGTGATTGCTCTAGGCTAGACGAGTTTTTCTTTAATCCCACTAATTATTTTAACCCTGAAAAGTATACATTTTATGACTGCATCACTATTCTTTAGTATGATCTAAGGAACACATTCTAGCAATTAGGCCATTCATCTTCAGGTTGCTCTAACATTCAATGTGGTCTAAAACAGTGAAGGATCCATCACTGTCTGGGAGAAGAAAGTCTGAAATAAAATAAAAATTTATCTATGGTATCTCCCACACAATCTAAGCATGTCCTGTGGTTAGTACTTCAGCAGGACAAGCAAGAGGGGTGTTACGGTTTGAGTTAACTGGGGTGCTTCTGACACTGGCTTGGCCTTAGTCTAAAGTAACTACATTTTTTGTAAAACTAACTCTGCATGTCTTTCAGACGGTTTCTCTCTAGCAGTGATAACACGGAACACTGGTATGCAGAGAGGCCAATGTTTATACTTATTCCTCTGGTAAGCAAGGCCATCCTTGCGCTGGCTAAAAAGGCTGCACCTGCAGGGAGGGGCAGGTAAGACAGGTGAGCCCAAACTGACCAACAGAGCGTTCCATCTCATACACATCATACTCGGTATAAAATTGAGAGATCACAAGGGTATAGCTCTCTTCTGTGATGGCCGACGTCCAGTGAGGACCTCATTTGTTTGATTGCTCCTCACCCTGGATCCATGCTCCCTCCCTGCTGTGAACCCATTCCCCCATGTCTGCTCTACAGCCCTTGTGGTAACATACAGTCATCGAGGGGCACGGCAGAGGTGGAATCTCAGATATTTGTATGTATTTTCACCACTTTCTGATTATTTTAATCATTATTACTTTTATTATCATCGTTTCATTAAAGCTGTAGCCTTAGTTTCCAATCTGCAAGCCTCTTCTCTCTCATTTTCCTCTCCTTTCCCCTCGGAGTGGGGGGGGGGGGGGGGGGAAATTTGGGAGTCTAACTGCATGAGTTGAACTGAAAATTTAGCCAGGTCAAGGCTAAACCATGACAAAGGAAAAGAGAAAGGTAGGTCACAACATTTTGACAGAACTACCACCATCTCCATTATACGTGGACACACACAAAAACATCGCCATCACTTCATATACTCTTTGCTTACTTGATCCCACAACATTTTAATTTCCACCCTTCCCCCAAATTACACTACAGTTTCGTTGGGGTGAAGACCTGGCAGACAGTCTGTAATGCTCACAACTCTCTAGTGGACAAACGCGTGAAAGAGCTGCTTTTAAGGCGATATCTTTTTTTTTTACCATCCTCTTCACCTTGCTACGAGTATTTTCATGACAGCATCTTAGCTTCCCAGTAATTAATCCAATCAAGTAGTTCTCCTGAAGTCACAACAGATCGCAACATACACAATAAGCAGGCAGATTCAGAGGAAAAGTTAGAAGCAACAGAAGCTTTTGTACTTCTCAATCTGTGCAGAGTAATATAATTCTTAACACATGATACATGGAAAAACTGTAAAATAATCAGCCTCAGAAGTCAATGGGCATTTTTCATGAGAAATGCTGTCTTTTCATGTTGCTTGTCATCTTTTCAACATGGGATCAACTCTTACCAAGTCTGATAGCACTTTAGTGCCAAATACTTAACTTACAAGCAAGAACTGAAATTATTTGAGAACAAAATACCATATTTCCCCCCCTCCCTTTTTTTTGGGTGGTTTTATTTGAGGGTTTTTTTAAACCACCTAAAATAATGAAAAGGACTCACTATGGTAATTCAGAAGATGCTGGCAGGTTCAGAAGCTTTTGGATCCTTTTAAGACCAAGACAGCTGTGCTATATGGCAAAGTATCAGTCTCTGTGAAAGACTACTGATCCTCCCGGTCTCTTCACTCTGCTCTGGTAAGCAATGCTTATCCTCAGTCACTGTGGCAAGGTTTGTAAAAAAAAAAAAAAAAAAAGACAAGCTCTTTCAGTAGGTCATCTGACAGAGATGGAAGAGACAGACAACTCTTGAGACACACAATTTAACATTCAGTTCCTTGATATTACTGATGTAGGTAAGGAATCCATAGCTGACCTTCATCTCCTTTTTACTCACTTGCCTTGTAAAACATTGACTAAGATTTGGAAGCCACCATCAAAAATAGCATATCCTGTGCTGGACTGACACATTGTAAAACATTTTCAATGAGAGAAACTAACGCAGCAAATGACATTTGGCACCATTTGCCTTAGTAAACCACATAAAACACATTTCCTGCTCACAGTCACTTTTTTTGCCAAAAAGGAAGACTAACAGAGAAATGCACAGAAAAAAGTGGGAAAAACCTGGAGGTTTTTTTGCATTTATGCTTTTCCCCATAATCTCAGCCTGGTATTGACTACCTATTGACTGCAGAAGCAGTCAGATTACAACAGAAAACACCCTGTTGTCCATCTTCAACTCCTTCCCTGACAATCTGGAAAACAACCTTTCCAACAAGAAGAGTTCTGAAGAGAGTACAGAATAATCCTTACAAAACTAAACAACCATGCTGCACTAGGAAAGCAGTGAGCCATCCCCTATGTAGTGTTTGCCTCGAGTGCCCTTCATGATGCAATCTCATCCTGCCTGCTTCTGTCAGCAGTCAGCCACTCACTCACCTCACAAAAGCACAGGCAAATAACCTGCTTGAATTCACTGAATTTCAGGTGTTTGCTATCCACAGCATTTCAATGCATTGATGTACCAGAAGCAAAGTACTTCCCTATGAAGCTAAAGCCATGTTTAATTTTCACGTGTCTCAGAGTAAGACATCAAAAACACCTCAGTAACTGAAGTGTTACAAGCCATAACCTTGTAAACTATCTTTTTTCAGGCTTACATGAAATGAGAGACTGTTTTTCTTTGGCTATGTTGTAGGGGTTTTTTAAGGTGAAGTTTATGGAACATTAGGATGAATTAATGATGATAACGGGGAAAAAGTGATATACTTTCTCTTCCTACCTTGATACTCCCTTCCCCATTTACTTCCAGGAATTAACTCTTTCAGATGTAATACTCAGAAGACAAGTTATCTAGCTATCAGTCCAACTATTTAATTTCTGGAAATAAAAGCAGCAGCCCTACTCAAATTAACAGCATTACATTTCCTTCACTGAGCTGGGGAGATGAACCTCTACTCTAGTAAAGCAGAAATGTTCACATCATTCTTCAGAAAAAAAGGCATAAAACTGGTATCAGACCACAAACTAAAAGAACAGTCTGGCCTGTGTAAACAATAACACCAATTGAGGCATCTCTGAAATAATCTTTCTGTTCTATTCAGCTCTGGCAAGGCTTAAATCTGACTGTGGCATCCTCTTTTTTGATGGTATGCTTCAAGGCAGATGTGACCAGCTGAAAAGAGCCCACAGGACAGCAATAAGAATGATCAGATATCTAGAAATACATTCTATAAGACATCATTAAAGGCACTGCAGTTGTTTAGTCTAAAGAGGTAGTCTAGGAGGAGACAAGATCAGAGTTGTCAAGTATGTTGTGTACAATGCCACAGGAGAACAAACAGTTCTACTGGAACAGCACATGCAGTAGTAATACGTAGGGGAAAATATCCAGGTTTTCTAATTATTTATAGATTTAGTTTGAAAATATTTTTTATGTCATGGCTCTGAAAAATTTACTGACAGCTAAAATAGCAGCATGAGAGGCTTCTGGACAATCTGTGTCACTGCCGTCTAAAGAACACCAAACAGCCACAATAAACAGACTCATTTCTGCTATGTTCGCAACAGGAACAAGGACAGGCCAAGAGGAGAAATGAAACCTGGAAAAGCAGGATTAACTGCTGGGTATTCATAAAACCAAAAGAACTCAAAAACTGAACATGGAAGAGAACACCAAAATTTTCACTATTTTGCAGTAATCAGATGGGATGTCAATGTGAAAATGCTATCCTCATCTACTTCTCTTGAAGTTAAAGTTTTGGTAGGTAGCACATAAAGAAGCCTGAAATCATCTGTACATTAATCTCTGGCCTTAGTCTTGCCTTTCTCCACTACCCTTACAGCACTCAGTGTGCAAGTAACACAGATGCTCTCTCAGTATTAAATTAACATGCATTCATTTATTCCTTCACTCTAAGCCATTGTGGTGTCCTTGAACAAAAAAAAATTATTATTATACAGGTAGATTTGTGAGGAGGCTCTGCAGGTAGGCAGGAACTCAGTTGCAAGCACCAACTACACCAAAATGGAAGAATGGACAAAACTAAAGCACAAAGAAACATAGACAAAAAAGACAGGTTCGGATAACAAAGGAATCTAGCAGAGGGGAATAAAGGGAAAGGAAGAAGGCTGCATATTCTAAGCAACATTTCCCAATACATTAAAATGAGTTCATGCCGTTATCTTCTAGCATTACTAACTCTCGGTGAAGTAACATTGCCCATGTAGAATTTCCAAATTCCAATAAATGCAATGCTGGCTTCTTTTGGGGCTCACGTTCCCTATACTTTCAACTCAAAAGGCACCTGTAATTCATTTTCAAACCATACACAAAAATAACCAGCCTTTATCAGAAGGTAACTGGTCTGCCAGTGGTTGCAAGTTCAGCTAACTGAACAGATGGCCCTTGTGTATTTCTACACAGTATTTTGCAGGCTTACCAACTGAGCACCAGACCAACTAGATACCACATAGTTGTGGTAAGCACAGGCCCCAGCCCACACGTACGAGACCTGCTGAGAAGCAGGATATATTAATTACCTGCCAGTGAGCACCATGGTAGCAGTGGCTACAGAGCCCCTACTCAGCTCAGTGAATAAAGCAAGTTCACATCTCCATAAAAAAAGAATAACGTGGACATACCTACAGTCATTCTACTACTATTATAAATGCACTTTGCTGTAAATACACTCCACCCCTTGTGGGTGAAATAGACTGGGAACCTTGTCCAAGTTTGAGTATTTAAAGAAAAAAAAAACGAGGGGGGGAGGGGGGAATATAAATAAAGTTATATTTAGAACCAATTTACCACCCTGGTCTACAATTGTATCAATTCAACGGAGGAGGCATCTGGGAATGATGGGCAAAACAGGAGCTACATAAACAAGCCATTACTGAGGAGGGCAACATTCTTGGGAACCATAGCTTAATTACCTGCAAATAACTTCAACCAGGGCTTTCCAGATATCCCTTTTAAAATGCTAGGGTCGCCCCCCCAAAAAACGTTTGTTTATCTGGCCACATAAAGGTGCAGAATAAAGCAAGAAAACATACGAGCAAATTTAAAAGTTGACCACAACAAAAGGCAGCTCCGCCACTCAACTAAGGGACAGGAGAGACTCTGTACAGAGGTGAAATAAAGCAGCAGCCAGATAAAACAATGCGTTTGTTTTGTCTCAGTGCCGAGTTCACGGCAAGAAATACTCTTAAGGAGGGCGAACCATCCAACAAGAAAAAAAAAACCAAAACCTCAGACTTACACACAAAAGGGCTACTTAACCACAACATAGCGGGGGTTTGGTTTTGGTTTTAGGAGTGCCGTCAGAAGGTGCTGCAGCTACACCAGGAGGGGAGGGAAGGGAGCAATACGCGTGTCCGCGTATCACGCTACAGATTTATCACCCACAGAGCTCCTCCATAATCCCCAGCCCGTCATCAGCTCTCCCAAGACGATTAGTGCAGTTTAGGGGCTTGCCCATCACTCTCTGACACTGATGAGCTACGACATCCAAAGGTGACACGCCAGGAAAAAGCAAGGCTGCTCAAAATAAAACAAACCCACCCCATCCAAACCCCTCGCCCCACAGCCCGAAGGGGCGACAGCCGGAGGGGCAAGAGCAGGAGCGCCCCGGGTCTGGCGGGGAAGAAGACGCCAAGGGGCTGCACCGCGCTGGCCGCGCTGCCGCTCCCCTCCGCGGCAGCGTCTCCCGCTCCGGACCCGCCGGTGCCTCCGGCCGGGAGAAGCGGCCCCGCACCCCGGCCCCGCGCACCTCCTCGTCCCGCTCCTCCAGCGAGGCGTCCTCCTCCTCCGCCCGCCCGCCGGGGCTGGCCCGCTCGTCGCCTGCCGGTCGCCGCCGCAACCGCCCCACCGCCGCCCCGCCGGGGGCCGCTGCCGCCCCGCCGGGCTCCCTCTCCTCGGACAGAGTTTCCGAGCCGGAGGAGGAGGAGGAGCCGGAGCCAGAAGAGCCGGCATGGCCGGCGCCCCGCGGCTGCTGCGGAGCCGCAGAAACTTTCTCAGCCATGGCCAGGGCTCCGCTGCAACCGTATGCCCCCACCCCGGCACGCAGAGCGCAGCGGCGCCTCCCGGGCCGGCACCGCGCTCCGGGCGGGGCTGCAGGCGGAGCCAATGGTGCGGGGGGGCGGGCGCGGCGGAGCGGGGCGGGCAGGTAACGTGGCGGGGCGGCAGCGGGATGGTGCCCAGCGGGGTGAGACGCGGGGGCACAGGCGCGACGCCCCAGGTCTGGTGCCCCTGTCCCGCCGCCGGCCCCGGGGCTGGTGCCCCTGCTCCCCGCAGCCCTGTCCGTATCCCTCGCAACCCTGTCCTTGCGGTCCGCAGCCCGCGGTACCCCTCGGAGGGGCCAGGGACAGCGGGACGGGCTCTGCTCCGGAGTGCCGGTGGCTAAGCAAGGAGAGGCAGGTGTTGCACGGGATATTCGGGCTTTGCACGCCGCCCTCCTCCCTTAAAAAGGAGCTCTCCGCAGTTTTTTCGCAGCGGCTTTGCCAGCTTCGTGTCGTTGGCAAAGGGCTGCAGACGGCTGGTTATGATCTCGCAGCAAACGAAGTCACTCTGGGTGTTTGGCTTTGGAACGGGCACTGAAATTGGAATTTGTGTCCAGGCTTTCAGATGCATCGAAACCAAAGCAGATCACACGAGTCAGGCACCTGAAAGCTTCTGCAAATCCTCCTAGACAACTCCTTCATCGCTAAAGACCTAAATGGCTTGTAAACGTAGTAACCTAGTTGCCCTGTTGATTTTTAAAACATTCTTTTAAAATATTTTCTGGAAAATATTCTTGTGGTTTGGTTTTTTTGTTGGTTATTTTTGGTTTCGTCCTGAGGTGTCTCTAATGACAACATAGGCCCTAATGTAATGTACTAGTATTATACATAAATATATACCCATATACACCAGAGCCTTATTTGCCTATGTCTGTACAGCCCCAGGGTCCCCTGGGCTAATCCAGTCGTGGAATCAAAACAGATTTAGTGTTTCGGTAATGAATAAAATCCCACAGCATCATTACAAAGTAGATATCATCTCCGTTGCATAAAAAAAAGAAATACGAGCACAGATCAGCTATTGATGTGCTCTAATTAAGACAGTGCATAGATAATGAAAGCAGGAACCAGAATGCATGTCTCTCCTTTTTCAGATTTGTGATTTGACCAGTTTATCCGTTATTCCCAGATGGCAAATGGAAAAACTATTTTTACATGTTATGACTATATGGATTAACAGATTAATACTAGAAGGAAAAATATATAAAATTCTCCATATCTCAGTCTTTCTCTGCTTTGAACCAGCTATTAAACCTGGCTATTAGGATATAGCAATGCTGATAGTTCTATGTGGTTTCTTGTCAGTATTTAGATGAGGCTCTTAAAATGTCCAGAAGTTAATTTATTGGGGAAAAGGATTATAATAGTGACTAGGGACAGAATTTGACCCAGAAAATTGCCTATACCAACATTTAATGATAAGGAAACATGAGATACATGCAGAAAAACAAAAACTAATTTTCACTAAAAGAATTGTACACATATATTGCTTCAAACCTAACTGTAGTAATTCTAACTAATCGGAGAAAAAGATTCCTCCTCAGTACTCCAGGTTCTGCACACAAGCTCTTGTATCTCCAAAACCTGGACTTACTTATAACTCCTGAGTACTCAGATTTTAAAGCCAAACCTCCTCCAGTCGGATTCTACTTCTGTTTAGTGTCATTCTCATAGTAGAACAACTGGCTTCATTTCCTACCTGAGAATTTGCAATGTGTAAGAAAACTGCCATATGGTGGAAAGCAGCACTGCAGATATTTGTCACTTCCTTTTTCTTCTCTTATTGCCTGACATAAGACTGGAAAAAATAGAGGTTAGCCAAAGCACTTCTACACTTCAGCTATTATCACCTGCCAGAACAGCCCCTGTAATCTGAGGGCAGCAAGGCATATGTTAGAATAGTCACTGAACTGCTCTAATTTATGCCATAAATTGAAATCTGAGAAGGCTCTCAAGATTTACTATATCGCCCCAGAGTTACAAAGACAAGTGACAGTATTTTTCTGCTCTGGCCTATAGACTTCCAAATCATGTGCTCTGCTAACATTATCTTACACGAACAGAAGAGGGGTGCTATGCTGCCTGTAGCTGCTAAAAGGGAGCTAAAGCTAAAAGAAGCAAAGATAGAAGTTTACATAATTTTCCATCCTTGGAAAAGCACTGTTGCTTGCACTGCACTGTCACAAATCAGTGATGTACTTTGTGGAAAAACGCTGAATATCTGGCATGACTTGAGAAGCTCATTTCAAAAACATTTTTTAAGAAGATGTCTGTATTTAATAAGCTTTGAGCATTTCTTCCCAATCACTCGATTCATTTGGTGGAGAGTAGGCAGAGAACTGTGTAGCTCAGAATGGGCCAACCTCAGCAACAGCAGCAGTCAGGCTCAGCTTTGGGAACTTTCACGCTTCCACATCCTTTTTTCTGCCTGTACATTTAGAAGCAGCTATGCCCTGATCTGCTCAACTTTCCCTTTCTGTCCTCCTCCAGTACACACAGCAGTCTTCCACTCCATGCTGCACAGCCGCAATAGCAGGCTACTCCTACCCTGCTGCTGCTTTTTCTCTCTCCTGCCTCCACACCTCAGGCAAGGAAGTGTCCCTTTCCTCCCCTTTCTTTTCAGCAGGATCATACCTCCTCTCCACAAGTTGTGGTCGAGACTGCACAAAATGAAAGTAAAACAAACCTTTGCGTAATTTATAATTAAGGAAAATAGCCCTATGGTTTGGTAGAGCTGTTGACTGAGAGCACTACCCAGCACTCTCATGTCACCTAATTGTAAAGAAAATACAAGAAATTAAATAAAATGCATCTCAAAATTTCTAGATTATAGACCCAGTTGTTAATGCTTGGGAAATGCTCACATTCTGTGTGAGCTTGAAGGACTGGAAGAATGACAAGTTAACAAATTCACTAACTGGTTTTGCACAGGGTTGCCTGCCATAAGGGAAACACTGGAAAAGGCATGAAGAAATGTAGAAAAATGGTCAGTAAATCACACCTGTACATGAGACAGCATGAAAAGACATGTAAGAAGATAATGATTGAGTTTGTAATCAGGCTTTGGAGATAAGGATCAGGGTCTTTACGAAGAAATCATAGTGAGGAATCAAAGGAGCAGATATATAGTAAAAATGACAGGCAAAGTAAAGTGAACCTTGCAGCAGCATATTGAATAAATGAGAAAAAACTCAGAGGAGGTCTATGTAACGGAAGACAAAAAAAGGCGGAATAAGGGCAGGCTGGGCAAACATCTATCCTATGTTATAGCTTGAATAGGTCAAATGTGAAAGGTAGAGTTTTGTAGTAGCTATTGCATCAGTTTTATGACCTTAATTGTCATCAAATCATTATCTTTTTGAACTAGGCCGTGTTCCGTTGAATCTTTTTTATACTGCTTAGAATATTATTTTTCCTGTTTGATTCTGTATATTTAGTAAAAAGTCCACATCTGCAAGAAGCAGCTTTCAAAACACACTAATAGAGTGGAGTTAACACCTGAGAAAACCCCTAGACAAGACTGACAGACCTGGCAAATGTATGGCTCTCCAAATAATACAGTTACACTGTCGGCAACAACAGCTCTCTGCTTCTCTTTATGCATAGTAAATGTGCATTAAGCCTGACCTGAAAGAACCACTTCTTTGGATGAGTAAGTCTTCATGCTTACTCAGTTTTTGTCCTCCCTGTTGAGACTGCCAACAGCATTGCCAATTAGTGCCAATCCTGAAAGCAAATTGTAATATGAATAGGCCTCTCAATTTTTAATTCCAGACTTTTGCACTGGCAGTGTATAAATGTTTCATTGGCGTACTCCTTTCTGTAAGAGGTGGTTCATTCACTTATATTTCTGCCTTACCTCTGGGAAAAAAAAAGCTGTCTACCTGCAGTACTAACAAAAAATGGTCAAAGAAGAACTTGTCCTTTGAGGGCTCCTCCCAGCTCTAGCAGCAAACTCTGGAATCAGAGTTCTTTTTCTTGGGAATCTGGATTTATTGAAAATACATATTACAGTGCCATGAAGTCAACCTTAAAATTTTACCCGATATGCTTCATCTTTACACACTCTCTCAAGCAATATCCAAGGTCAGGACTTCAAAGGCTTTTATTTGGTGGGGTACAGCCCACTGGAGTTAGTGGCAGGAATACTCGCTAAGGCCAACTGCACTGCTGGGTTGGAAGAGGGTAAAACAATGCGTAGTGGCAGCCCTCATCTCTGGACTGGGACAGGCACCACCAAACATAATACATGGTTTGAAGATCCTTTCTTTTTATCTCTGTAGGTCTCCTTAGACCTTAGATTAGGGTTAATTTCCTACTTCAGAGTAAGCAGAACCCACTTCATTCCTTCCCAAGAGACTCTCTCACTGTTAAAGAGCTCCTTTGACAATGAACGTGAAGCACAATTTACTTTCCATAGCAATTTCAGAGCAAGAAGCAAGGGCATTTGAACATGCTGATTAGCTTCAGATCATCTCAAAAGGCATTAACAGGCTGGTCATGTTACATTATAAATCCTAGCAACAATAGATATTTGCCTGAAAAGAAATATCCAATTCAAGTCAGTGAAACACATAATAAACCTGAGAAAAAGATAACATATCATCTATTAATTGATAATTGATTAATGTTACCAGATGTAAGGTGGGGAGGAAAAACAGCTAGTATAGTCCTCCACCTGCTGCAGGTGCTTTTATCAAGTCCAAGTAGTGCCACCATCTTGTCAGGTAGAGTTGATGTTATCGGGACTAAACAGGATAATTGCTGAAGACACTTCTCCTGGTTACTGGCACTCAAGGAGCTGCATGAACACTGCATGAATCACTGTCAGGAGACCTGCAGAAAATCACGCTTAGAGAAAACCTTTGGCAAATGTTTGCACTCAAGACAGTTACATTTCTGATAACTTAAGGGTAAAAAAAAAGAATTCTGCCCAACACTCTTCAGGCCTGTATGTAACACAGAGCATTAGGATGTTGTACAGGAAGAGGTGGAAACAACTCACTGATCTCCTTTTCAGGTCTCCCTGAAGGTATTGCTGTGGGGTTATCCAGTGTGACTAAACATCAGAAACCCCTGCCCTCAGTTTCAGGGAGATTCAGGGAGGTTGTGAGGCTCTGTGCTGGCGGGGACAAGTAGAAGTGATACCGTCTTCATTTGACTTCAGACACAGAAGTGTACTTCCAGCACAGGTTCAGGTTTTTTCACGAGTCTGCTGACAGAGGTGCTAGGTTTCTTGACCTTTGAGTAAGGAGCCTTCCACAAACTCTCCCTCACCTTCGGAAGATCTGTGTATCAGGGATGTATAGCAACACACTAGCAGCAGGAAAGAGCAGTGTGAGCTTAGCACAAGCCTGTTACCAACTAGCACACCACAGGAACGTTACTTATTCTGAGAAGTCTGTTTCCAAATTCCCATTCTGTTTTATGAGTTTTTTAATAAAAAATTCAAAGTCACTGTAATGACTCTCATAAAATTATGGAAGAAATGTTGCTTCTCACAATGCATTTCAACAAAGGTTATCATTGTTCTTTTACAGTTCTGTAATTGGAGAAGTAGGAAGGAGAGAATTATTTCTCATTTTACCATGCAACTACCTAGTGCCCAGTCATGAACTCTTAAAAAGAACCGACAAGAAGAGATAGTCCAGACTCAGGACAGAAATTGGAGATAACCAAAGCTCCAACTGCAGATAGATTAGGGAGAATAGTGGAGCTCTCAGACCCTTGCTGTGCTGTGGTTATGTAGCCAGGCTCATGGTCTAGCTGAGAGGTACAGTCAGCCATGCGCTGCTAAATATAATCCAAACCTGCCTGGCTGCATCCTGTTGTGTATTCTGGTCAGTATTTTTAACATTCCCAAACGATGTTTCAAACTTTAGCTCAACAGAAAGAAAGTAAACCTAATTTACACTTGCATGCTGAGAAATGCTGGATTTTCCAGGCTCAAGGGCATAGTGGACTTCCCTGGACTAGTTTAGACACCCTTATTTGTCTACACAGCACCCTTTCTGTAAATGTTGAGGTCCTAGCTGACAGTGTTAGTGTGGTCTGCAAAGTTTGTGAAGAGAAATCCTGCTCTGCAAGTGCTAGCCAGAGCCTTTCTGAAAAACAACATGAAAACGGGTAGTGAATATGTGATCCAGTGATTGCCCTGAACTGTCAAACTCTCCAAAGCTCCATGGCAACAACTGAGGCAGAAACAGTTTTGAGTCAGCCCACGAGGTTTCAGTAAGCTCTGCCTGCCCTCATCCCAGGCCTCACAGTTCCTAAGTAGAGCAACCACAGTGTCTGGGAAAAAGCTGTGATTTTCTCTGAGAAATCAAGTATTGTGTGGGAGCCCTAAAAATGGTGCTACAGCATGCATGCACTATAGTTTTGTTTGTGCAGGCATCGTTGCTTACATAAGGAGTGAGAGCTAAGTCCCCATTGTACATGTAAATAGGATTAATATTCTGAATTCCACCCTGTTCTGTTCTTTCTCCCATTAATAACTAGGGTACTCTTCTCCCAGAGTCAGAATGTCATGGCTCTAGAGCTTGGAAGACATTACATGCTTAAGAAGATACATTCCATTTCTAGGGTATATACATTTGAAAGTTAATTTTTACTTTCTCTGTCTGCCAGAAATAGAAAACAGAGGTGGGTGTTTTGTGGTCTACTTCCCATTTTCAAAGTAAAATCATATACCATAGGGATTTAGTTTCTTTATTCTATTCTTCTTATTTTTCATTGACTGTATTTGTGTCCTACCATATATCAAAACTGAGTTCCGTATTTCCAGGGCAAAATTCAATAGGGAGTAAGTTCATTATTGTAACAATCACCCTCACTATGATACAAACACTTATGTGAGAAGAAGGTTTCCTAAAAATGATGGAATTCTCTGTTTAAACTGTTTCCACTGAAAGCTTTTTCCTGTCAAGAGAGATGCTTGGCCTCCAGATCTTACATATCTTTGCCCAGGCTTTGTGCATGTCATGACACAAGGGGTAAGTGCAAACTCAGTGGACTCTATCAAAATTTGGTCTTTATTTCATCTGTGGCTTGATAGATTAATTAAATAAATAGTAGTATTCTTTGAGCATTGATATACTGATATGCTAAAAATATTACCAAAAGCATACATTTTTCAACTTTTATTCTATGTTGTAATTGTCTCATGGCAGTTTCATACCAGAACAGTTAGGTCTAAAACCAAATATTTTAAAGTAGTTTTGGGAGCTGAAGTTGAAAAATCCATATTCTTAGATTCACTTACTACCAAAATTTCAGTGCTGTTTATACCAGTAACTGCCAGTTTAAAAGAAAAATTCCACTTAGTAGGAAACTCTCAACTCATCCAAACATTGCATGTTTACAATTAAAACTTTTCATTTTTATGTTCTGGATTGGAAGTACTGGTCAGCACTTTAAAAAGTAAATGCCTAAATCAGATTCCTAAACGTATACAAAAGATCATTAAAAGCCCCTTACAAATCTGAAACCAGGTTAATTTTATGTAGGGAGCTAATTTGAGGCAGCTAGCTGTGAAAATAATAGATGTGCTCATCTGGCCAATAGGAGTTGTGGAAAAGAGTAAAGGCAAGTGCTATTTGACATCCTAGCCAAAGAGATCATTCTAGATTCTGGAAACCCATCCAAGCTGTCACATGTATTAAGGAAACAAATTTTTCTCCCAGGCAAAAATGAGTAAGAGCTTAATAATAATAATAATAATAACAACAACAACAATAACAAGAAGAAGGAGAAGGAAGAAGAAAGAAGAAGAAAGGAGAAATACTATATTTTGCTAATAATAAAGTATTTTAAAGCAATGCCAGATTTCTATGTATAAATGCAGTTTTCTGCAGTTGATTTAACAATCCGGTTTTGATGTCAACAGCACAAATTTGCACCTTCTCCATGTTATTTTCTTCTTTTCCAAGCAAGTCTCTCTAAATATTGGGTTTTGTGCTTTAGATCATCTTTGCATACGTGATATTTCATCTTTCTAGCCTGTTTATATTAACAGTGTAAGAAACCTGAAGTGCTTAAGCAAACTTGTCTTCATTTATTAAGTGTAGAGAGATTATTGTTCTGAAATGATAGCTTCTCTCTGTTGTAATTAATGAGTATGGATAGAGGTTACACTGATTCCCAGACCTCAGAGATATGGTAAACATATTCCAATCGAAAAAAATAATTGTACTCATTTATAGAAAAGCTGCCTGTATGAATCACTGTCTCAGCCTAACCTTTGCCAACACAAATAATTTAAGAAGTATGTCAAAATTAGGGACATGTATTGAAAAAATTATGCACTTTTCATTGCAAACTGAAATGTGGTAGTAGTGTTGCCCAGTGCTTTCAGCATCCCAAGAGTCTGTACTGGGCTGCTTATGATTATGCAAAATTACACTCATACAAGCTGAAGTTTTCTCCAATGTGAATTTAGTTGAGATTGTGGTCAACCATGTTTTTCCTCTTGTTATTGTGGTACCTGTTTTATTTTGCCTTGCTATTCAATACAAAGCTCCTGTGCTTTTAAGCTTTAGAACCAGAACCAAAATTTGATAGATCATCTTGCTGTTAGGGATGTGATTTTAGCATCCTTATGGGAATCTAGCGTAATTAGATGATTGACCTCTCTTCATCCACATAGGACCAGTAGCAACATCGTTGTGTAAAGCAGATAGATCACCCAAATTTTGTCTGAAATGAGCCTGATATTCACCCGTGTGTAAGAGTCATAAAGCTTGACAGAGGCTTTCAATGACACTGCTTTTCAAAATTCTAAGAATCGTGGTGGGTTGTCTTTCCTGGGCTTTGCTACTGTATCCATGTAGCAAAGGGAACTAAAATCTAAACGGGAGGGAAGTAAAAGGAGCAGGAGCATGGGAAGAATGGAGATTTGATGCCTAAGACAGGGAGGAAAAAGAGCAGAAGTTGAGTCAGAGCAAGAGTGTGAAATTATGGCAGGTGCAAGGAGTATTTGCAGAAACTGTTGGAAAGAAGGAAGAGTAGGATCTCAGCAAAGAAGAAAGAGAAGTACAGGGCCAAAAATGTTTCAGGCCATAGGAGAGAGGCACAGGCAGAGAAACTGCCTCATGCATAACCTGTGCTGGCACCTTGCAGATGATCCCAAAATCTCTCACTTTATGCTTATGCTTCCATCAAACAACTGTGGTGAATCTCCCCCTCTACTCAGCTCTCATGAGACCCGACCTGGAGTACTGTGTCCAGTTCTGGAGTTCCCAACTAAGAAGGATATGGAACTGTTGAAATGGGTCCAGAGGAGGGTCATGAATATGATCAGAGGGCTGGAGCACCTCTCCTATGAGAACAGGCTGATAGAGTTCGGGTTGTTCAGTCTGGAGAAGAGGAGGCTCCAGGGAGACCCTTCCAGTATCTGAAGGGGCTACAGGAAATCTGGGGACAGACTTTGTACAAGGGGAAGTAGTGATAGGACAAGGGAGAACGTCTTTAAATTGGAAGGGGGAAGATTTAGATGAGACATTAGGAAGAAATTCTTCACATTGGGGGTGTTGAGGCACTTGGCACAGGTTGCCCGGGGAAGCTGTGGTTGCCCCCTCCCTGGAGGTGTTCAAGGCCAGGCTGGATGGGGCCTTGAGCAGCATGGGCTGGTGGGAAGTGTCCCTGCCCAAGGCAGGGGAGTTGTGTTGGACTAAATGCTCTTTAAGGTCCCTTCCAACCGAAACCATTCTATGATTCTGCTTGTGACAGGCTAGCCCCGGCTGGCAGCGGCCCCAGCACCCACCGCTCCCTGCTGCTGCAGGATGTGGGGTGGCTGAAAGCACCGAGAACCTGAGTGAGAGAGCTCCTGGGTCCGGGCACGGGCAGGGACATCGCTTGCCAGCGGTGGCCACGGGAAGAACAGGTCCGACTTCGGGTAAAATCACCGAGTTTCTCACCAGTGCGTGGTGAGTTACTTGGTTAGGGAGCTGGGAAAAAAAGAGAACACTCAAACACCTCTCCTCTTCTGCCCTTTCCTAAGTACCCTTCCCCCGGGTTCAGGAGCCCGGCTGATAGGCTCAGCATCCCCCGGGAGGCTACGTGGTGCCATAGGGAGACCGGGGCATGGAGACGGAGGTCAGGGAGGGAGGGAGGGTTTGGGTCGGGAGAAATAAAGGGTTTGGGCTGGTTTTCTGTAACGCACCCTGAGGAGACAGCCGCGCGGCTGCGCAGGAAAGCATTCGAATTTAAGGAATGTCCCAGCTGAGGTTTCCCGGGAAGCCTTGGCTCGCCCCCGTCGGTGTGCGTGTGCTTCACCGCGATGCTTAAGGGTGGGCTCCACACCCAGCCTTTCCAGAAAGGCTCGGCCTCGCTCAGTGCACCGTGAGGCGGTGACCCGGGAATTCGCCGTGCTGAGGCGGAGTGGGAGAAGCTGGGAAACGCGTCCTGAGCGGGAAAAGGGGCTGCGGAACGGCGCGCGCGGGAGAATCGCAGAACTGCCTGGTTGGAAAGGACCTTTGGGATCATAGAGTCCAACTGTACCTGCCCACTATTAAACCGGATCCCTGAGCACCTCATCTGCCCTTCTTTTAAACACCTTCAGGGACGGCTCAGCCCCCACCCTGTGCTGCTGTGCCCGCGCCTGACAGCCCTTTCTGGGAAGGCAGGCAGGTGTGGAGGCTCCCCGAGGGAAAGCGGCAGCCGGTCAGGGGGCAGGAACGGCGATGCCTGTGCGGGGATTAAACACAGATACACCTGACGTGGTGTTCCTTTCCTGCTCTGTGTACTTAAACAATAAAAGTATGTACTTGGCTTTATGGCTCTGCTTTACTGCGTGAAGCTGTTTCAAAACCGCTCAAACAACTTTATTAAGACATCTGGAAACTAAATAATTGCAAAATTAAAAATTGGATCAGAGTATCCTGAAGCAGTGTAAAGGATATGCTTTCTTTTTTATTTCTTTCCCAAAGATAATGTTTAAACTCAATCAGTACCATTAAAAAGAAATTGAATTGGAAAAATCCACTGCGAATTTCTGAACAAGCCAGGCTCACCCCGTGTGTCTCCAGCAGTTGAAACTCTTGTTTCCCCTGAATAAAGATAAAATCTGTTTGACTTGCAGAACTGTTGCAATAAGAAATTAATTCATTACAAAACAACCTTGTGTTACAGCAACAAATGTCACAGAAAACACCAGGCAGAAAGTAACAATTCTGTTTCTATGTAAGGACCCGGGATATCAGGCCTGAGGTCATCCATGAGGCAAGGAAATACAAAGAAACATTAAAAGGACACACTCTTATCAAGCCCTTGACATTTAACCTATAACAAGAGTCTGTTTTTTAATACTGTAATAATGCATCAGATTGCCTACAATTGCCTACAAAAACCTAGGAAGCCTCAATTCTGACCTATTCAAAATTAATTAGTTTCTTTAGTGATTTTTAAAGTACTTTTAATGCTGTAGTATACAGCACAATACATTCTTAAGTAAACTTATGAGATGCTAAGGTGACTAAACCGTGTTAACCATCCCTTTAAAATGAAAATAAGCAATTATTTGCACTAATGCAATCAGCAATTGAACAAAAAGAAGTTGAATGACTTCTTAAATAACAGTTTAAAAGGCTCTTTTAACAGCCACACTTTCTCCTTTCAGAAAGAATGTTTTTAAGTTTTCGAAGCCGTTTATAATAATTTTGATGTGTGACTTTTTTCTGTCATTACAATGGATTTAATGTCATAATTACAACTGCTAGCAAATATAAGGGATTTTTTTAAGGATATTAAGTCACTCTAACAGAGCTTTAGGTCCTGATGAATTTAGCAATGACTTCCAAAATAAGGTTCCAGACAAATCTAATGATTAAATGCTTGTTCCAGTAAATATATATATATAGTCAATGACATAAAAGCTAAAGAAATATTGGAAAGGGTAATACGCACATAGATCTCAATTCTGTGTCATGATAATTTGTTGAATGAAAAATTCACCCAAAGCACATAAACTATTTTTCAGTTCAGCTGTTATGGTAGGATTTAGGGAGTTAACAATAATGAATTCTCTTATCCCTGCAGCATTTTGTTCTGACTCCAAGAGAGTAAAAGCTATAATTATTTTCCATAGGGAAATTATTCTTCTATTAACCAACCATTATATTTTATGTACCACAGTTAGTGCAAACACCCTATAGTGTTGTATAACTAAAGCATAATTCATTAAATGAGTGGAAATTTAAAGTAAGACAAGTAATGTAAAGTAATCCATTAACTTTTCTAACTTGTAGAAAACTGAGGAGGTCAGGAAGTTCTTTGAGGACCAGAGGGCTGGCAGAAATGGAGAGTGTCTGCCCTTCACTGACTGTGTGTGGGAGGCTGGTACTGTGGGCAGATTTCAGCAGAAAGTCAGGTGATGCTGCACGTCTACCCCAAGTGATAAGCATCCCTGCAAACGTGAAGAAATGAGATACATATGAAGATATGTCTGCTGCAACAGACTTCGTCATTCATAGTATCATAAACTACTGCAGGTTCATAGAAATATTTATGCATGTCTGAAAAGAAAAGAAGGAAACTGAAATAAAGCACTCTTAATGCATTACTGGTTTTGCCTAAAAATAATTGCTTCTAGTGGAACAATAATTTTTTAGGTTGCAAATATTCTTTTAACAGTCATAGTAATTATCTGCATCTGTAGTTGGGTAAATACACTAAAATATATGTAATTAACATTTGTCTAACTTGAAGTAACCGTTTTGGCTATGTAAATGAAAAAGTGTGGTATTTAAAAGCCATAAATATAATCAAGGGATCTGAATATGCACTAAGCTTGTAGTTTATCTTGATGTTTTATACAGAACATGTACATTTTAAAAATTAACTTATATTTTGAGACAACATTCATTTCTGAATACTGTAAAATGTATATATTGGACCAATGATTTTGAAGTATGCAATGTCATTTCACACTAATAAATAGTACAACTTGAAAACACAAGTCTCAAATTAATTATGACTTACTCTGCCACAGAACCCATGTTGACTGAGCCGTTTTTTAGAAAGAAACAAAATTAGAAATGAAAGGTTAAAGTGCTTAAGTCCAGGAGAGAACTGGAAGGCAGTCAACCATCCGGAAACAAGCACACCTTTCTTTGGCTGGCTGTCAGGTCTCAAGGCCTCAGAACAGAATATATTGTCTTCATTTATAAATAGCTACATTTAAGCTGAATGTTAGGTGGCCGGGTCTCAGTTCTCCAGCTATCCTGTCTGTGAACTTGGATGACTGCATTCCAGCTTCTTTTTGGACCAGGTGATCAAGGTTTGTTCCATGACAGCTTTCTGGAGTGTAAAGAAACAAAGATGTACACAGTAATCTCACCCAAACATACAGCTGGGACAGAGCCAGGGCACATCCTAGGAACTGAGAAATGCCATCAGCTCCCACAGGGGCCTTAATATCACAATTACATGTAAGGAGCACCATGGATATAGGCTCTATTTCTGAGCAATATGTTAGACAGGTAGAAGGTATCATAGCATGGCCACTGAAAGGAATGGACAGTCAACTTCCTTGCAATATGAAGTTCTTTAGGAAAAAAATAAAATGAGAATTGCAAGTGCAAGGACTGACACAACAAAGGAAGAGAGACTGTACCTGTAACACTTTTTATTTAACAAATTAAGGAAATCTATTACAATCACATCAAAACTGGTTCCCTTCTGAGTTGACACACAGCTGCATAAGATGCTGCCAATGTTTAAAGCAATTCTGCATCATTTTCTGAAAGGCTGTTTGGGGTGTCTGTCATTTTTGCTTTAACATATTCTACCAACAAGAATGGGTTCCTTTAAGCGCTGACTTGATCTTTGGGAAGAGCTAGAAATCGCAGGGAGTCAAGTCTGATGAATAGAGTGGGTGCTCAAGCACAGTGTTGTTGTTATTAGCTAAAAATGCTTCACAGACCAAGTACTGTGGGCTGGTGCACGCTGACATTTTTCGACTGTGGGTAAGAAAACCTCTGTATTTAGACATGCATCCACTTATATTGAGCAATGTGATCGAGTTGAGCCGTGTCTCACTGTGGTAGGTTAGAAAATGTTCTATATCCATCTCTTTGTCTCTTCCCTCCCTCTCTCGTTCCCAAGCTATAGGGTTAGTCTTGGATTTATTCGTGTTGGACCTTGTATGTAGCATATGATATATACAATGACACTAATGTATGCATATATGTCATAAATCTTTACAAAGGGTGCAGGCTTTCTTCATTTATTTCTTGCTGGCTTCTGTACACATCTCAGTGTTGCAAAGCAGAGCATAAGATAACCAGTCATTCCTGATATCCTAGAAAAAAAATCTAAAGCTTAGACCTGGCTGTCCTCAGGAACTGGAAAGAAAAGTGGAGCTCTGTTTTTCCAATGCAAGCTAAGTGTCTTCAAGCCATTTTGGTAGAAATTTGCCGAGATAGACAGAGTGCCTGTAGCCCGACAATGTTTCATATTTGGTCTCTCATGCCTGCCTTACTCATGTTTAAAAGAGTGAATTTTGTCTTTGTTTCTATGGTAGGAAACCAAATGTTATATACATACATACATTTTTATAAACAATTTTGATACATTATGCTCAGAAATCATCTTGGTTTGCATTTGTACCAAGAAAGTAACTGCAGATACAGCACAACAGTGAATAAACAGAAAACAGACAAAATAAGGAAGAAGGGGAAAAGAGGAACAGAAATAAGAAGAATCTTCTGAAATTCCCACATATATTGACAATTTCCTTGTTACTGCTTTTTTTTTTTTGCCACTCCACGTATGCTGCCCATAGCCCATTGAAAAGTAACATGGCTATGAACACCCTTCTTTGAAAAGGCTCGGGTGTCTCAAATATCAGCTTTTTTCTATCTGTTCAAGTAAATGTCAAGGCGTTTAGTTCCTGGCAATATCTGGTTTTAATTATCATTTTTTTGTGGCTAATCAAACTCAGGCAAAATTATAATGAACCACGGAGTTACCTTTATGTATATACTGGAAAAGAACAGGATATCGTGATACCTATGTAAACTTGTGTTGTAGAAGGGCTGAGGATAAAAAACAAGTTCTAAAAGCCAGCCATCATAGAATCCAGCTTAAGTCATGTCACTCCTTATTTCAGCAGACTGCTTTGCAACAACACAAGTGACTCCTGCTAGCACTTTACAACCTCAAGGCACCCTAGAGGCCAGCCAGGAGAAAACTCACTCAAGTGGTAACAGACAGTGCAGAATACTTTAAATCATAGTCTAACCCCCCAAGCAACCTTCAGCAAAAGGCTGAGAATTGCAGTGTTATCAAAGCAATGTTTTCAACACTCCTAACTTTAACACTACTAATAACTAAGAGAAAACAGAGAGTGAATGCTCACAGTTGTCAATTAATTTCATACTGAAAACTGCATAGCAACATCTCAGTTTTGAAGTGTGATCTTAGCATAGGAACCTTGCCACCTGGTATTTATGGCAAACTCCCCCTCAAGTGAAAAGCAGTTGCACATCCAACCCAGCTCAAATGAACAGCAGTGAATTCAGAGAAAGAAGTTTACTATTTTTCAGCAATGTTTGGTTTCTTAACAAGTAGGGTTTCTCTAGGGTATGCAGATCAGAAAACATTTCCCTACAAAGCAGCATTTCTAAACAGTGCCAATGCCTTTCCTCTTCTTTGCATGCAGCAAGCACAGAGGAGGAAAAAAATTAAATTTTACTGCTTTCAGCATGTTGCCATTCATATTTTGAGAACTATACAATGCTAAATTATCTGTCTCTTCCAAATATGTCCTACAGTTACATCCACAGAAACACAGAATTATCATCCAAATCTTGCCAGTTTCTATTCTCTTTCTTTCAGTAATAACAGTTTTGCAGACAAGAGTTTCTGAGTCAAACTTAATTATGTCCAAACACTGTTATTTTAGAAATGGTCCCTTTTTCTGTTGAGTTTCACAGAATTTTATGTTACTTTTTCAACATGAGCAGATGTAACCAATAAAAATGTTTTGACAAACACTTTGAGATTGCAGATTTTTGTGATGTATGAACATGACTGACTTACTGAGAGGCATTTTGGCCAGCTCAGTGCTCAATACAGTGGTAAGGTTTTATTTTTGTATCTTCACATATAGGTCTGCAGGAAGAATCTGAGGGCTTTTACCTGTTACTTTTGTTTTAAACCATTTAGAAATAAGTGCTGCGCATAAAAGAGACTATATGGGAGGACAGAGTAGTGGACCGCTCTCTGGATAAGCCATTGGCCAAAAATCTTTGTTTTAAGTGGAAAAAAGTATGGTTTTGAATGTAATTTCATAGCTTTTAATATTTATTTCTATTACTGTAATTCATTTCACCAAATTTACTGGCAGAAATAGTGCTTTTATTGTACTGTGATGTGGATCCCGTACAATGCAGTGCAGCTACCAGAAGCTTAAAAGGCAGACAAGAAAGCCAGTACAAGTGAAATACCGGAGTTTTGAGCTTTTCAGTCAGGTTATTGTAGTGCTCATGTCATTCTAGCTCACTTTGTATTTACTAAAGTAATTTTCAGGTTTGACATTGCAAGTGAGAAATCATGATGACTGGAAGAGGGCAGAGAGACTCTTCTGCAATATGTTTCAAGATTTATTACAATAAGCCCATATCCTTCTCTAGATGGAAAATTAATATCCATCCATTTCAGGAAGTAGACTCTGCTAGGTGTTCACACTAGTCATAGAATCATATCATCATTTAGTTTGGAAAAGACCTTTAAGATCATTAAACCAACCATTGCAATCATGTGAAGGAGCAAAATACTTGTAGCCCTTCACTTCAGTAACCTCTGTGCCAAAAATAATCGAAAGACCATATGCAGATTAAGCAGTGAACATTCCTAGTTCAGACTATGCAGTGCACAGAGACTCAGCAGAAATATGGTGTTTTGTGTACCTATCATAGGTGAGTAAACTCTTGTTATGGAGCTTTTAAGCTGTTAAAAATATGAAAAAACAATCAAAATCCTAAGTTATTCAGTCTCTTCAAATAGAAAAATGTGAAGAATCTACAGAAACCAGTTTCCAAAAACCACAATCACTAGCATACTTATTGACTTATAGGGCATAACTAATTGTAGTTAACTCCAAAGAAACATGATAAATATAGAACTTTTTGGCTTCTCTCATAATTTGACACTTACACCAAAGCATAACTGGAGCAAGCTGATTCGATGCCGTCACTAAAACCTGCTGAATCTGACTCTGTGTGGGACTGTGTAGAACCACAGAGGTGGGTAAGCACTTTCCTAGCCTATTTGCCTGAGACGGAGAGATGTATTTGGTCCTGTCTTTTCCAGGTACATTACCTCTCCATACAGTACTTCATTTCTTCTGAAGTCAAAGCCTAGCTAGGCAAAATAACATCTTCACTGAGAAAACGAAATGTCAGCCACGAGATGCACATCTATAATGCCTGTATACCTCTGTAATCAGAAGTTGTACCAGAAGTATTGACATAATGTTTGTCTTAAAATATGCACTTATGTCTGCCTATTGAATCACACAGTATTAGAAATGCTGGTACGGTGTGCAGGTTTTAGTAGAAATGGGACACTGATATATAGTTCCTACACTACCTATTTGAATTCTAAAATAAATTGAGATCAAAAACTATTCAACCTCCCTGCTTTATGCACGGCAGGATGAATTATACCTGCAGTAGGCAGTAACTGAAGCTGTGTTAACGAACAAGGAACTGGAGACTGATGAGGAGAGTGAGGAAGAGAAAGAAGTAGCCTTGCTCCACAGCCACATTTAGAGCACCCAACCAAGAAAAGAAAGATGCACCTTTTGGCCACTCCAGTGGCCATTCTGCTTTAAGCTTTCTTAAGTTGTAAAATGGACAAAGATCAAGAGTTAGCATACAAGATTCTTCCTTCCATGGGAAGGTTCCCAGACATTAGCTTTATCGTATAGAGACAGACTTTCAAGACAAGAGACTTCTCCTGAGTGACAGAGATAAATATGCTTCAGGGAATAAAAGGTTAGAAACAGGAAAGTGAGCCCTATTTCTTTGGCCCCTTCTTGGGGGTGGCTTTAGGCTGTAGATCTCAGATGGTAATAGTTTGTGCTTACAACCTCAACAACTGGAGAAGAGAAGAGAAAGGTTGAAAATCTGCTTGGTTGTCAGATAGTTACTGGCTACCTTTACTGAGTTTCCTTTGCATCAAGGAAGTACCTGATTCATCAGGTTGATTGCATCAATCAAGTTTATGGGAAGTACCTGATTTTACTAGGAATTGTATGGGAAGAACAATACATCAAAATCAGCAGAGCACAGGTTACTGCAATTAGTGCATCACAGATTGCACTTTAGTGTGCAATATTTCAGATTTGTATTTTTCTTGAACCATAAAATTGGCCAGTATCTTTTCGTCCTCCCCTTTTGAAACTAGTGCAGTATAGTAGAGGATTTAGTAAGATAAAGGTTTAAGATAAAGGTAGGTAACATCTACCTTTCAGATCTCAACATCTTTGGCACTAACCCAGGGTAAATATGTGATTCTCATTCTTTGACAACATTGTTCAAAATTGAATTAGTCTTTGCTAACTGCATTAGATTGAGGCTATCCAAAAAAGTACATTGCTGCTATCCACAGTATAGCATAAGTGAAAGCTAATGAACAAATGTCATTTAACTCTAGTTCTCAAAGTGTCATGTCCTTTTAGGTATCCATTACACTTCTAGAATTACAAACAAAAGTACCAGTTATGATTGACAGCTTTGGCCACTAGGAAATAAACGGAGATCACCATTTAGTTTAACATAGACATTAAAATCCATCTCTGCCGTGTTTTCAATACACTAAGAAAAAATAACATGGCCTTCTTTTGCACACTCAGAAGTGATCTCAGCACTGTCTGCCCGATGTGTCTGATGCCTCTTATCAAAAAATTTGAAAGCTCTCTAGATCATGTTGTATTTATACAGTATGTTGAGGAAACAGGCTAAAAATCTGCCACATGCACTGATTTCTGCCTCTGGCTTAGCTACCAGCATCCATCTGCATAAAGGCACCTTGATATCAGGCCACCAAAAAATCCAATCTACCCTTATGGCAGAAAAGTTCAGGAGCCATGTCGGCAATGACAGCTGGGATTTTTGATGGCACTTGCAAGCACATTATTGCTCTGGCCCATGTGAAGGGATAGTCAGGATCTAAATTTTCTCCATGGCCTTTTCTGAAAGTCACCTCAACAGGATTTACAGGCCTTTGGAAACAGAATGAGATTAAATTTATGTGAAGCCTCAGCATTGCATTTAAAATGCAGTTCATATGCTATGTTTGTATATCATATTTAACATAAAAGGAATAAGACCTTTCATGGATATTTCAACATTATGTATGATTGATAATAGATCACCCTTACCTCATATCTGGTAACAATTAAGTAACTGCAGACCAGGAAAGAACTGGTGCTAGAATCTTAAACAAGGAAATTCTGGGATTTTCTGGACTGAGGAAACCTGAGCATATTATATATTCAGTTACTAGGTTTGTAGCCAAGAGATAGAAAATGTATATGTGTTGCCTTCTTCAGTTCACAAGCAGCATCTGTTTTTCAGCAAGATCCTTCTGTAGACAAGGTGTTATTGAATTATTTGCCCTTAAATCTCAGTTATAAAATGAACTGAATTTATATATGCATAATCAGAATACCAACCATGCACGTCTCTTGTAGACAAATATAATCTGTAGAACTGAAATAGGTTGCAGTCGTTATATCTACACAGGTGGGGAACCTCAAAACAAGCCTTGAATACGTTACTGATTAGAGAGCAGTGGTGACTAGGATACATGTTAAAAATATCTGGGAGTCAAAAACGAATGGCTAAAATCAGAGACAATTCCTCCTGAAAAGTTGTATTCCCTACCACTTCTCAGTTTCTAGCGTTTTCAGTATCAGACTGTGATTATCAAAAGGATAAATACCCAAATGTGCAACTGACTTTACTCCTTCCTTCCTTCCCCATCACTGCTTCATGCACACAAACAAATCAATGGTACCCACTCATGAAGAAACAGCTTTGTAAAGTTGGTTCCAACTCCTTATTTTGATTGCTTCTAGGAAGCAATTAAATGCAAGCAGCAAAATTAACCATATCCTGTTAATTGACTCTATGTTTCTTGGGAAGGCGACGGAAGATGACAGGTACAATTGTATGAGAGAGAGAGGCCTGATTTGTAATAATTTATAATAATTAAATAATATGTATTCTGTTTTATTTTTACTATATTGTTGACTGTTTGCATTAGAATTACTTCAGCTGTCCGTTTGTCATGAAATGAAGACAGGAAGGAACAACTGCAGAAGTATCAGACCACCAGCAAACATTCAGAACTATTGACTTCGGTGTAACACATGTTGATTCTGCTGAACTACGCAAACTGGTTTAACTTTGCTTCAGTAACCACAGCAGAACACGATTTCAGCACCTTTAATAGGTGGTGCCAAAAGGTCAACTGAGCAGACATGCAAGAAAATACAATGCAAGACACACAGTTTATACCTGGAGTGGAAGATCAATACTGACGGACAATAAAATGAAAAAATATTAAATTAACTCTACAAGCCCATTTTCCGTTAAGCTCTTTTGTTATTAACATGAAGTCATAGTTAGAATAAAGAAGGTTGTTTGTGGGTCCCTTGTGAGTGGTTATAAGACTCATAAAGGAAGAAATGCACATGTCTGGAGGAGCTATATGTGCTGGGGTGTGTGTGGCTGATCCCCAGGGCTCTGTAACCTGGAGCAATGCAGAAGATTAGAAGAGATTGCAGAGAAAGGTCAAGGTGCAGATTGCCCTATGCCACGATGAAGGGTACCCATTTTCAGTTCACATTCACAGGGATATCTTTGCAAGCACGAAGTCTCAAAGCTTGCAGCTTATCAGAGTTGCAGTAGAGAGAGTTTCTTACATGCTGCTCTATTAAAACCCGGTCTTTTGAGAATTTCAGTGGTTGTCTTATAGCAAAAGCATTGACTGTCATCCTTCTTGCTTATTAGGAATCAAATAACAAAATAGCAGCTCTTCATCTGTACTGGCACATTTTGTGCTTTTACTTACAAACAGCTTGACCGAAATTCTTCCCCTAGTGCTGTGCCACATTTTTCCCAAAATAATATGCTCCCCATAATGTCATTTAATCTAGTGGAAGTGACTTAGAAAAACAAAAATATCACAACTAAAAATATTAAATGTTTTTAGTGTTCTTCTTAGCTTACATTGTTTAGGGGACCTAATTTTCATTTTCCTATTTATTCAAAATCATAACTTTTTTGCTTTATGGCATCACAGTTGATTGCTGTGGAAAAGTGCACTATGTCACAAGCATAGTATTTAATGATTCTGGAACGATGAGAATGGGACCAAGAAAACTTTTAACATCAATGATATTGACAATAAACATAAAAGGAGAAACTAACAAGGGTGATAATCAGATATGTTGAAAGAAATGCCACTTATGAAATACTTAGGTTAGATTTTTAGGTAGAACAGATGTACATAATTTTTTCAACTATGCAATACATTTTCCTTTAAAATTTACTTGTATTAAAAACAAAGTGAAGGACAGAACTTCAATGAATGTCTCTGATTTCTTTTTTTTTTGTGGGGGTTGCAAAGTTTTATGCATACACTTGCTTTAGTAGTGGCAGCTGGAGACAGGATATCCTGACATGTGTCATATAATTAGCAAGCAATCTCTGATGTTTAGAATATAAAAAGCTTTACATACACACAGAGACACAATCATTCACTTGCAAGTTAAATAAGAAAAATGAAACCTTGCATAGAACTCTTACTCTAATACTCTTTTTGGCAAATTCCGGCTTCCATCTCCCTAGCTAAGACTACAACATCTATCTGTAGTGCAACAAATAGTCTTGTTTACTTTTCTGTCAGAAAGTCTGCCTCGCTTTGTGGCATAATCAACAGATTGATCAATTATTAACGGTAATTTCATCTTGTCAATCTGTTCTCTTAATAACTTTCATAATATTTGTTTTTTAGAGATATATATCATTTTAATTCTGGCCAGCTTAGTTGTCTTCACCTTCTTTAGGCCTCTGCTTTCTTGGTAAGGGGGACTATTTACTGGCTGTTGTGCAAACAGACTAAAAACATTTTATATTCACATTTCCTTTAATTTCCATCTCTCACCATCCAGTGCTCTGCGAAAGCTCTCTTAACATTTAAAGAATCACAGTTATTCAATGTCTTCTTTTCCGCTTGTTTAGAAATATAAACTTCCTATTTCTTTTCTTTATATCAGTTACTGACAAAGACTTCTAACTTCAAGGGAAGCCTCAGTTACAGCTGTCATTCAATTCCACACTTCTTGTAGGTGTCTTCTAGTTGCAAATGTCTTTGAAACAGTTGCAGAATAACGACAACATGGCAATTGCTTTTGCTAGTTGCTGATTTTTACCCAAAACCTTTTTTGAGAAACCTAGTAGCACAAGGTCTCATTTTTCTCTGGCATACTATAATGGAGATTGTTCTAATGCATTTCTTCCCACAGCTTTTCACTGCTGCATTGCATTTTCTCTTTGTTGTATAGGTTCAACCTAGCTTGAGTTACTATTGGCTTAGCTTCAGCTTGCTTTGAGATTATTCTCATGTGGCATGGTTTAATTATTTTCTGATTTTCATTTTATGTCTTTGAACCAGTAGATCAACTTATCTAATTTTCTCTGTATGTTTTACCTGAAAATCAGATAAAATAGCTCAAGATTTTCAAAACTGTATAGGGAATTACACAGTTATATTATTTAAAAAAAAGCCCTTCAGCCAACAAAACAAAAAAACTCCCCAAAAAGCCAGCCAAAAAAAAAAAAAATCCCAAACCACTAATTGCTCTTTCTCATATTCTGTTTAATTCGGAAACATACCACTTTCTCATTGTTTTGGCTCTTGGTAGGGGTTTTGTTGATTTTTTTTTTTTTTTTTTTTTAACATGGAGTTCAGAGCTTTCCTACACTATAGAGACATTTACCTCCATACCTTATCTGATGCATTATCACATTACTTTGTTTACTAAATCTGTAAGTATGAGTCTATGTAGCTTTCTGGTTACATGATTTTTAAAAATTGCCTTGTATTTTGCTTTTTTCTGGCTCTTCTTGAAGTGTATCAGATTATTTAATTTTAAGAAATAGACTATTACATGGTCCAGTGTGTTGTACCTGGCTAGGAATTAAGTTCTCTATTCCAATTTTGAGGGAAGATTATGTACTATTATAATGTGGCTTAGATGTTTGGCAACCTCTAAGAACACTAACATAAATTATTCAAAATAATTTAGCAGGAAGATTAAGACATGTTCTAGCAGTTTGTGACATAAATTAGCTCATACAAACCACGCCATTTTCTGACAAGAAAAAGCACGGCAAAGAAAAGCAAGGAAACCCTCCCTCCTCCTGAGGGCATGTTAAAAGAGACAGCAGGTAATGATGACTCTTAAAAAACAGTAAAAAGCGCAACTATATAGACCACCCATTTTCAGAAACAAGTTGTTATAATATTTGTTTGTCCCTAATCTTCCAATCAGTGATCCCAATTTTAGAACAAAAGATTTTGGCAGTAGCGTAGAGAAGTTTGCCTAACCATATCTCATTACTATACTGCTATGTAAGAACAATGAAAAGAAGTTTTAAAAATTCTCCATAAAAGCTAACACAAATCACAAAATCTTGCAAGAAAGCAGATGAAACAGTCAGAAGGTCTGGTGCCCAGGGTGCAATATCTCCACTGCTGCTTTAAAGCTTAGTCGTGACATCTCCTTCTCCCAGCGAACAGCAAGAGCATTTGAAAAGAGACCACTTGTTTACCAGAACACTCAAAGTCATGATGCAGACCATAGAGCCTAAGCACATACCGGAACTGAATCCAAAGTTAAGTCCATCAAACAAAACAAATTGATATACTTTAAAAAGGCACCTCATGTTTAGCTACAACCAAAGCCATAACTTGTGATAGCAGCAGGTAGGATAATAGAGCTAACAGCAGGGAATTGTGAGGAACCTTCTGGAGGTACCATGAAAAATCACCTGTCTATGAAAATTACAGTGAAACAGCATGCTTCTGAATTTCAGCAAGATTTCTATGCAGATAGGATTTACTTTTTCTGCACCTGCTGTCAGTATGCATTAGACCATAAACATCGACAAACATTGATTAAGCATATTGCCCAAATGAAGCATTAGTCAAAGAAGGAATGAAGCACCTCAGAAACTAGATCATCAAAGACAAATGACTCATCCTGCAGCAATATGAGGCAAAGCAAAGTCATTGCTGCTCATCATACTCAACTGTGTTGGAAATTTTAGTAAATATAACTCCACTTCTTAACAACTCTCAGAGATCACTAGTCATTAACCAACAAAACTGTAGAAATCAGGTTACTGGTCAGCTGCTCTTATACTGCATCTTGCTGGAGAAAGTACATTAAAAAGCATTTCCCTGGTAGCAGGGGTTGGAAACAGGGTAAAGACCAGCAGAAGGCTCTTCTGACCCTGGAATCAACAGGCCAAGATGTGACTCTTTGGTACTTCTTACCTAAATGTTTGCTGCTTGGAAGTGTTTCAGGACAATACAAGTGTCATGAATCCAACTGTCCCCTGTGCTCTTGTCTCATTATTGAGACATAGCAGCCAGAATCTCATCAGTAGTTTTTAAAGCAGTGTGGCAGACAAAAGGCATAAAAGTTATGGATAAGCATGGAAAATTTTAGCAGCCATACAATCTCTTTCTCTTGGTGGAATAAACTTACCCAAAACTCAACCTTTAGTATTCAATGACCATTTTCTCTCCTGTATCATAAAAGGTTCATTAATTGCAAGACATGTGATGTCAGTTTTGGTGTGATTTAATCCATGTTCCAGCTGTTATTTTCAATAGCGTGAAGCACTGTAGGTAAAGATTACCTGTAACATATTGAAAAGCTTGTTTTCATGTGTTTGCAACATGTTACAGGAGGTTTTATTATGTGGACATACTTAGTTAGAGATAAGCTTAATAAATAATAAAAATGTTAACACATTTGTCCAATAAATAAAATATGTGTCATACGGGCCTTCATTGCTGGATACCTGTGTGAGTCCAGAGTATCTTGAAGTTAATTGCATTTGCAGGGATCAGACCTATTCTGTTTTCTGAAGATGGAGATTCTGATTGCTCCTGCAGTGATGCCCGCTTAGGTGTATGTCACAGCCAGGTAGTTTAGTTGAATACAGATTCACTTCTGTGCTACTACAGGTGCTCCGAATATCATTCTACAACTTGCCAACCATCCACAATCATTGTGAGGCTTAATGAGCCTGGGCAGATGAACTAGCCATCCACATCTGTGTATACCTGACTTACCAGCGGTTACTGACATTTCTTCAGGCTGAGCTTTAATGGATCTTCAGAAGGTAATTCCAACATAGTTTTTGTCCATCTCATCTGATCTATAATAAAGCATTAACAATGCTGGAAATTCTTTAAACTCCTCAGAGCAGATTCCTCCTAGCCCACATATAAATGC
The DNA here is from genome assembly GCA_033558235.1 of Neomorphus geoffroyi. Classification (NCBI taxonomy): domain Eukaryota; kingdom Metazoa; phylum Chordata; class Aves; order Cuculiformes; family Neomorphidae; genus Neomorphus; species Neomorphus geoffroyi. The sequence goes on along the minus strand of JAUMJM010000048.1, from coordinate 16,251,398 downwards.
TGGAGAAAATTTAACATTAAAGAAGGCCAACGAAAGTTTTGAGAAGGAAAACTGACGGTGTGGGGAGTTCATGGTAAAATGGGAAGAAATAAAGAAGTTGTATTATTACTTTTAAGCCTTATTATGTACTGATGAAGTGTGTAAGTTTTGTATCACATTTGTTATTCCCTGCAAAGCTGCCTAATGTACTATCGCTCTTCGTGAAGTGAAAGACAGTGTCTTAGCTGAGCATTTCAATTTGCAATATTTTAATGCCTTTTCACACTGCATACTGAACATGAAGCTTACCTACTGCCAACGTTTCAGTTCTGTCTTCTCATATGCTAACACATTTTGTATACCAATCACTTTGCTACCCAGCTTTGTTTGCAGAAAGCAGGAAGAGAAGTAATATTTAGCATAGTAATTATTCCTTTAACCAGGCCACTTTTCTCTTGAAAATAGCATCTGAAGCACCTGATGTAATTCAGTTACTGGAGTATGTCACAGCCAAGCACTTGGCCTTATTAGACTTACTCAGGCTAAATGTCTTTTGATAAGCCTTTCAAGGACAATGAATTATATACATTGATGCATTAAAATTGATTTTATTTTAATTCACCTAACTCATGACTAAGAATATATTCTGCTTTTCTTTTTGCATTGTGGAAGCTTTGATAGGCAATATTGTGAGGTCCCAGTGAATGGATATTATTAAGGAGAACATATTACCTCTATGTTCAAATGACAGGCATTTATTGCAGTGCTTATAACAATATCTTGTGCTTATAACAATATCTGGTGCTTAGGAACTTGACATCAACTTATTTTAAATCAAACTAAATTGGATTTCTTTTAATTGAATTTTTTGTTCTGTTTTTCTGTCAATGTGAATTGGTAGTACTTGCTTAATTCCAAAGCAGGCAGTGCCAGTACACAGGAGCAAGGAGATATAGCCCCGACAATGGAAATTTTTATATAGTATATTTTGAAGTAAAAAAGCTAAGGCATTTTTAAAAACTATTGATCTCCTCCTTAAATCGCCAGAGGGAAGTTTAAATGTATATCCTACAAGACCAGCTATTTGAAGCAAAAAAGACTCAGTACTCAAAAAGCCTTACCAGCCCTGAGGGGGCCGTGCTAGCTTCGATGGTAGTTGGAAACTCATCACTGCCTGAGACAGCTGATCAATTCTCATAGCATGAGGCCTTTTGGATAAAGGCAGGACTGATTTACTAAGCTGTGTTGAATACTTGGTTTTAAATAATAACCCTTGTGACAAGAGCTGTAACTTCTGTGTTCTAGAGATCACTGAGGAGGCCCCTGGGGCTCAGGGAGGGAAGAGGGGAATATATGGGGCCTTCAGCTCCAGCTATACCACTGAGTGTAAAGGGTACTCTCAACACAGGTATGGCTCCTACCCAAAAATGTACATTGCCTATACCATCTGATAGGAACCTACTCTTTTATTTATCCATGGAGTAAACTTGTCAGGTTCTTGCAAACTGGAGAAGTACAACAGGCTTTTAAAGAATTATTGTCTTCCAGGCAGCCCTGTATTTTATGGTTTTGCATTGTAATTCCCCAGCTCCTCAGTCTCTTGCTGCAAGATCTGTGACCAAGGACCTGCAAGAAAGCTACAGTTCATCAGTGAGGGAAAAAAAGAAGCCCTTGTGGCTCTCAGCTCCCCAGACTGGAAGAATGTGAAAGGGGAAATAGTGACCTGAAAAAAGTGCTTTTGAGCCTGTGCTGGTGTTGGCTGGGACAGAGTTAATTTTTTTGCTTAGTAACTGGTATGGGATTATGTTTTGAATTTGTGCTGAAAATAGTGTTGATAACACAGGGAGGTTTTCCTTATTGCTGAGCAGTCCTTGTGCTCAGCACAAGGCCTTTTCTGCTCCTCACATCACCCACTAGTGAGGAGGCTCAGGGTGCACAACAAGCTGGGAGTGTGCACAGCTGGGACAGAAGACCCTAGCTGACCACAAGGATAATATTCCATAACATACAGCATCATGCTCAGCATGTGAAGGAGGGGGAAGAAGAAGCAAGGAGGAATGTTGAGATTTATAGTGTTTGCCTTTCCAAGCAACCATTAGGCATGATGGAGCCCTGATTTCCTGGACATGGCTGAACATCTGCCTGCCAATGGGAAGAAGTGAATTAATTCCTTGTTTTGCCTTGTTTGTGTGTGTGGCTTTTGCTTTACTTTTTAAACTGTCTTTATCTCAGCCCATGAGTTTTCTCACATTTACTGTTCTGATATTCTCCTCCATCCCACCAAGCGGAGTAAGCAAGCAACTGGGTGGGGCTTAGTTGCTACATGGCTTAAATCATAACAGAGCCCACATTCACATTCGTGTTGGTAACAGAGATTCTTTAGTCTATGTACAAAGATCACAGATGAGAATAGCTAAGACAAATAAATTCTAGGTACTTCAGTGTTTCATCACATTTTACTGTTCTAAAATATGAAAATACAAGAGAAGTATTACTTGAAAAATGCAGTGAAAGTAAACACAGAGAAGCTGGAGGGTAGAAGAAGGAAGGAAAGAGAGAAATCAAAGCTGCTAGGACACTTGCACTTTTAAAATCTATCTCTAGAAAGGGGGGAGGGAAAGGAGGTTTAGACCAGACAGATATAAATCCAAGTAAGAACAGGAGGAAGGTTTAACGAGGAGAGAAGAGAGAAGAGAGAGAGCAGGCAAATCTCAACAGCCCTAAAGGGAGCTGTTGCTAACAAAGATACAGAGGTTGAGACGTGTGCACTGAAGCTGATTTAGAGGAGGTGAGCCCTAATATAGCTGGGTACTAAGCTAGCGGTTTCCTAAACTAAGACACTGGTGCAGCTAGGAAGGATCTTATCATTAAATCTTATCTATACCTATCTTTAAATGTTTTTCTTTAGCAACACTCTTTGCAAACCTGTACAATGGCAGAAGAGACAAAATAGTACGGGTCTCAGTGCATCAGACTGTAATCCCAATGAAGATTAAGGGCTCTTTGGCACAGTGAGAGATTATATTGTTTAAGTCACATTGTCAGTGTCACTTAAAGTAGTTACACATGACTATAGATGTGCTCATGCCTACAGGAATGCCATCTTGTTCCTGACCTAATATTCTCCAGTTTCATCCCTCCGAGCTTCCTGGTCCCTGCTGTGGAACTGGGACATGGAAACCAAAAATCCTGAGACCTGAGGTTTCTCCTGACCTTCCAGAAGAGCCCTACTCACCTTTGCAGAGAAATCTGCTGCTCATTGTTCAACATGCTGAGAATGGTGGTTACATGAGGAGGTGATGATCTCTCCTATAGTCCTGAAAACAGAAGGAACATGACTCTGACCGCAGTCAGATATAACGACCATGACATATGTAGCATGCTGTATGTTTGGAGTCCCACCTCTTAGCAGCATTTCTCGTGTCAAGGATCAAATGGGGGGACAGAAGAACCACTTGGACCTCCATCCTCCGAAGTACTCTTTGAAAAGGAAGATCTAAATCTGCTTTCTTGGGCCTGCTCACACTGTGTGTATCTGACCAGCAGCAAGAAGGAAGCGACACATCTGTCCAGCAAGCTCAGTGTGTTGCATGTTTATTAATTGCCTTAAGAAAGGCAATTTTTTCCTATTAATAATTTATCCTGGAAAGTCATAGGTTGTGCATGATGCGTAATGACTTGGAGTAAATGTATTTGCAAGAAGTGCTTGCTACAGAAGGGCACAGAGGCAGATGACTTAGCAGCTCCGCTGTGCTTCTGCCAAAATGCAGTATGAACATGACTGACCCAAGACTGAAACTAGGCAGTATGGAAATGAAGTCAGAGGCCCAAAGAGAGGCTATGGCAGAGCTCAATCTTGCTGCAGTGTGGGGTTGACAGAAACGCTTAGGGACAGCAAATGGAGAGAACAGACAAATATTATTATGTGAAAATACATTCTTTTAAACTTAGACTCTCCTCACTGTTGTATTCCTCTGAGGTCTCATCTGCCTCAAACTTTGGATCCCTTGAGTCTAGAGAGATGAGAAAGACTCCCCACTTTGAGAGTTGTGGGACACAGACAGAAATGGCCAGCCACAGCTCCTTCCTGCACAGCACCAAATCCAGCAGCTTGTGGAGGCCTTTGATGTTTCTTGTGCAAACACGGGCTGGTACCATTCAAAATCCAAAAATTTCCATGGAACCACCAAGAGCAAAACTGATGCAAACAGCAACAGTGCATTTGTTTGTACTGGACCAAGAGCAAAAGAGTTTGGTGTAAACTTCCCTAGCCATTTATTCAGAGTACTACAGTTCCTCTGTTTTATACTGTTTTCTTAATATTTGCAAATTTGTGCATCCACACGATTAGGAAAGAAGTATTTTTGTTGCTTTAGAACAACAGATTCGGAAATTTTTCTTGTCTCCTGCAGCCAAGCATTTCTGTAAAGCCATGTCTACTCTCCTCTCTTTCAAAAGTCTTACACAGACATAAGACCTCAGGTAAAAAACCTCCTGTACAGACAGACCATGACTTCTTCTTTGCACTTCCTTCCCTCTTAGACAGCAAAACTTTAGCACTGAAGTAGCTAATATGATAAACACACATAGTGCATTCGGATAATTTGAAAAGATACCCCAAATTTGACTCCCTTATACAAACTTTACTTCACACATCACTGCCCCTAAGGTATGTACCAGGTCTGACAGACCCTCCACAGCAGCTTCACATCCACTGTCCTATGCAACATCAATGAAAGCTTGCAAGGCTCATTAGGTGAACATGGAATAGCCCAACAGGTTGCAACGCTCTACCAGTGCTGCTTTACTCCCCACATCTTAACTTCGCATAATTTAAAGGGTTATGCTAAGCATATAGCCAAAATAAAGCATCTCACTTCAAAGAAACTGCTTTCCTCCCTTCCCCAGTAGACCCGTCCCTACCCTAAGAACAAGAAAGAGCTGGCAGAAAAGCAGACTATGCAATATTTGAATACAGTTGCAATGTAGCTTACATAGGACACACACCGTGCTCTTTCACCTAGCACCTCCTTCAGTGCCATCTCTAAATTTTTAATAAAAGCTGTGTTGAAGGTACATACTTCCCCTGTCTGAACAAAAAATGTATTTATCATTTTGCAGTGGACGGAGATAGAATATGGATGCACATCTGCCACTTCTCAAAAAATATACTGACATGAAAATCTTAAATGTTATTCCTTCAGGGAGAGATCAGAGAAGGCACAAGAGCTCTCTTTCCCCTATATTGTGGGTCTCTCTGAAATAATCCTTTGAGATCTCTTCTGATCACATAGGGACTGAACATGGCCCTTTGTATATTTTAAACAGTTGAATTATAAAACATTGTCAAATCTGAGTAATAGCATTTTACATACATTTTACCTAGGTGTAATGGTTTGCAGAAAGAGTGGGTTGATTAATACAATTTGCAGTAATTTTAATCAGGAGAAATTACAGAGGCATGAACATGAATCAGCACCATATGCCTATAAGTTTTTGTTATTTCGTTAGGAGCCAGATGTTTCTGCTTCTGCATAACATCTATTGTAAGACCAGTTTAGCATTCTTTTTTTCAATACATAAAAATTTTCATTTTCAGGGCATTATAGGAGAGCTCTAGTTATAAGCTTAATTTATTCTTCCAATTGTGTAAAGCTCCAAAGTGATAAAAATTTGGAACAATCCATTCAAGTTTCAGTGATATCCTTTTGGCAGCAACAAAAATGCAAAAGTAGCCTCTCACTGAGCCTGTAGGTTTGCTGTGATCCCTGCAAAAGATGGGGCTGAAACACAGGCTGGCCTGCAAACAAAACTGATAATAAAACTGACCTGTACTGCACAAACACTGTTTTAGCTTAATTGAATTGAAAGTGAATACACAAGCCAAAAATTTTCTAGTCTGCAGGAGGAGCTACTGATAAAAAACACTTTTTTAAACTGATACGATATATGCGCACATATATCTGCAGGTACTGAAGCGTCTCTTCTTGTGACCAACTCATAAGCTCACACAATTTCTTTGTAGACAGAGTTCTGAAACACTCAGAGATTTCCATTCAAACAGAAAAGTTGCTTAAAATTTGGTTTGCTTGAATTGCAGATTAATTCTCTTTTCCTTTCAAGGTTAATTTCTTATTAAATTCTTTCTTATTCAAGTTCATAATTACAGACTTGCAAAAACTTGGTCAACTCTCTGCAGTGATGTATTTGACCAAGGTTTTTTTCTGATTGGCTCTTTGTATCAAACAGTTGTGTCGGCAACACCCTCCCCATATCAGCCTTCATGCTGTTTGCCAGTAAACCTTTTCCCTTTATTCCCTTCTATCCCCAGCCTTGTCTTGCTCCTTTTTGTTACTCTTCTCTGAAATTTTACCTAATCCTCCTGCTTAAAAAAACCCCAGTAATTCATCCTATCCTTGTGTATCCTTAGTATTCTGCCTTTATGGACTGGCAAGCTCAGTGGGACACTGATTAAATTAGTACAGGAACCATCATTCTATTACTTTGTGCTACAAATACCGCAAATAACAGTATGTTTTCATTGGAGCTAAGACTGAAGCTGGATGCTGTCTTTCTTAGATCCTGACTAATGAAACACTCAAACACGCACAATGCCATTTAGAACAGAGTAGCACTCAGAACAATTTAAGTACCTTAGACTTGACTATCCATGGCTAATTACCAAAATGAGATTTAAAGTGTGCAGATGTAAATTGAGTGTACAAAAACCCATCTGGAGTTCACTGTTCACTGGTCTGGATAAATGCAACATTAAATATCAAATAAATCCCCAAGCACAATAAATCAAAAGTGCTATGCCTGATGTGAGAGATGAAAGGACTGTAGTACTATTTCCCGTATTTTTGTAAGATATATCTAGAGGAATTGAATTTCAGGATGTCTAGAAACATATTTTTAAGACTTCACATTTTCTTCTTTAAGGACCTTTTTCTTCTCCACTGCTCAGGCTTATGTTACTTTACAGCATGGTGGGAATTAATCCTTTCATGCAAACCAATTTTACTTGTGTTACTTTAAAGAAAGCAACTAACAACCACCAGCAGTACCATAAACTCAGATTATATAACTAGTGATGAAAACTGAGTCCATGCTTTAATTTGTTGTTATTGGATATAGAAAATAAAAATAATTTCTAAAATATGGTGGGAAGAGAAGTGAATTAGTGGTTTGAAGAGTGAATATTGACAAGTAAGTACTTTATCAGAAAACTCAACCACTCTGGCCAAAGAATTAATTGAAGCCCTGGCTGGGCTCAATAGCTGGGTTTAGAGAACAGTGGCATTGAGCACTGATTGAGTGAGGTGAGTGGAACTGTAACCTTGCAACAGGGGATAAAGCGTGATTTTCTTAAATCCCTACTACACACTTTAACAAAATCTGACATGAAACTTAATTCAAAAACTAGATCTGTCTGATAAAGATATTTTTTATTAGATCTTTTCATCATGATTTCAAAAGGGACTTGATGTATCTGTTATATATATGAACTAAATTACATGTTCTGCACAGCACATTTACCACTAAAATAAGCATTTTCAGCCCAGTCAATCATCCTTAAGATCGAGTGGTACATTTTCAGCAACTCTTGATGAAACTACTGAAAACTGAGCAAATAGGGTTTAACACAGAAGTTATTTAGCAGGAAACCAATGATATTCCAGAATTAAGGCTGTTTGTTCAAAATTGTTTTGTCTCTTGAGGCATACATACTCCTTAATTATCTAATCACATAGTGTGTTCCCCACTAACAATCTTAATTCTGGCTTTTTTAGCTTGCAAGTATGAGTTGTCAACACTGATAACAATCTCTCAAAAAGTTTGTGAAGTAATTATCGAAAAAACACAGCAACATTTTGCACAACACAAAATAAGCACATTAAATAAATAACCTAAACCACAATACGCTTTAGATGATAAATGACAACATGTTGACTTCTTCTGTTTAAAATCCCATGGATGAGGAACTTAAGAGGGTTTATTTAGCTGGCTTATGTATTTTCACCGTTGTCTTCAGTCCAAAACTCCTGCTGTAGCATTACTTACATTATGTTATGTACATGTCTGTACAAATAGCTGAATAAAGATAGGAAAGCACTTTCTTGATCCTCTATTCTCTCCATTAAAAAACAGAAGTATGATGCCATTAGTCCTTTAATCTGGTCACCTAAAATGAGGTCTTAAGTTCTTTTAAGTTTTACTGCCAGAAATGATACCTAAACACGTTTGGAGACATAAATAGCTCTAAACTATCAACATGTCTCAGGTTCAAAGGACAGCTGGAACATTTAGGTTGTTTTCTACTGAAATCCGCCATCTCAAAATGCAAACTTTCCTATAATTGATTAAAATCACTTTATATGAAATCTAACAAAATCAAATGTATCAATAGCTTTTGCAGTTACACATAGGTCAAATGCTTGATCCTGAAAATATTTGATTTGATTACTGACAGTAGTCCCCTCACATCATTTTATATCCTTTTGAGATGAATCGTATCATTCACCTTCCTTAATTTTTCCCGTACTTCATTTTCAGAATCAGCTCTGACATGTCACATTTCATCCTCCCTTGCTGTAGTTTTGTAGAAAACCATGGAGTTAGATATTTTTTTCCCACTGTTTTTAAAAGTATTCACCATATCTCCATATCTTGGGGTTCAAAAATACCTCAAAGAGTTTTCAATCAGAAAAAAGTATTGTAGTAGGCTTAGCTTCTTCACCTTTTTTTTTAATGCTGTCACATAAGAAAATAAACATGTCCTATGCTGAAATCAATCAAATTCAGTGATCTTTGGCAGTAGTGCTCTGGCTGCTTCTTTCACTACTTCATCAATCACAAATAAATCATGATGGCTGGTGAGGCACGGGAGGACTGACATGGCAGTGTGTCAATATCTGTAACTGAAGTATTGTTGTTCCTGGTAAATTATTAGCACAAAGTGTTGTTGACCAAGTAGCAATTCCCCAGAAGTTTGGAGCCATTAGGGCATATTACTTTCAAAGCCCATTGGTCTTGGAAGACTATAACAGCAGTTTAACCTTAACAAGGGTACAGCACTTGAACTGGGCTATCCATATCCACATCCAGGTCCATAGCATATTCATCGATAGGTGTGGAGTTTTCAGCTGGGAAACCATCACAGGATAGACAAGTTACTAGTGCAGTTCCCCAGGGAACCTATGGCCCTAGGACAGGTCAAATTTTTTAATCAATGACTTGGAAAAAAACAAAGTCATTATAGATAACATTTCCGTTGGTCACAAAGACTGATGGAAGGCCAAATAAGAGAACAGGTCTTTAACCCCATGTAATTTTAATGCCTGGAAGAAAGGCATAGACAGCACATTTAATAAAGCTAAACATAAAGTCACACAGTGTTCACGTGACGGCTGTAGATCCAGCTCCTCTATGCCCATAAACAGCCCAACATGATTACTTGCTATCATTTTTGGGTTGCAAACAACAGCCAGTATTGAGCCATGTGCACTTGTACAGTTAAAGAAGATGTTGCTGACAGAAGACAGGTTTTCTAACTCATAGATTCAGTGAGTGAAAAGGCTTTATGCAGAACTAGAATACAAGGCTACTCAGCTAGAAAGAGCTCAAGTAGTGATTTATTTGGGGGCAGTCGTTAACAGGTCATGCTAAGGTCATCCTGGAAGATATCAGTGCCTAACCAATCAATTAGAATGTGAAAGTATCAGTTATTCAAAGCAAGGCTGATTTGTGTATAGTTTCCCTATAGTCTTAGTCTCCCTAACCTGTTGAAGTTGGGAGTATACAAAATGAAAGTTAAGTGGTCAGGTCAAACTGTTTGCCAGACATAAAGTAGAAGAGAACAATTTGGCCTTAGAATGAGAAGACACTGTTTGGCTGTCCTATTTCTGATACCGGCATTTAAATCATCTGTCAGGGATTTCACAAATGAATACTTGAATTTGCTCTTGCCTTAGCATGGCTGGTGCTAAGGGCGTTTCAATGTTATCTGCTGAATACTCACTGAAATTCAATTTCTCAAGCTATGATGATGCATACTTCGCAGTACCTAACACCATAAAACATGGCTCCAGCATTTCCATGCATTGATTCAAGAGTTAGCAGTGCAAAGAAATGAATTTTCACATTTTACAAGGGAACTGTATAAGAAGAAGAATCTCCTGGTGACATTCACCAGTTAATGTAGCCTTTGGTTGCAGTATAGTAATAGAGAATATTCCTGCTCCCCCTGGGAAGCATGTAACAGTACATCTGAACCCAGAAATCATAGATGTGCAATATCTAAAGAAATACGGATTTGGTACCAAGAATTGAGTGGTAGTTCCAGGAGCTAATGAGAAGCATTAAATATTGAAAAACATGGTCTGTTTTGATAGATTGTAATGAGATGATGCATTTTCACAAAGCGCAGAGAAGGCTCACGGGCAACTTGATTGTGCTGAGTAAGTACCCACATGCACCACAGCAAGAAGATAATAGAGAGCTTGTCAGTCCATCACACAAATAAATGACAAGATCAAATATCTGGAAGCTGAAGTGAGGCTATTGTTTGAAAAGAGGAAATATTAATTAAGGAATGATTGCAAAGATTGTAATTTGATATGACCTATTACTGACAATTTCAATTAAAGCTTCAATGTTTTTCTGGGAGAGAACTGTAGTTAAACAAGAGTTATATTATTTAGTCATACAGCCCATGTAGAAATCAAGATAAATAACCACAAATTGAGTTATTCTGTCTTGATAATCAAAGCCTCTTTAACATAAACATTTCCTTAATCTCAAAAAATAGAAAGAGGGTGGCGACGTTTGTGGTTTGTTTTGGTTTGGTTTTTTCAGTATCGAAAATACAAATTCCAAATCTTATAACACATGACTAAAAGGTAACCATATTTCTGCTGATGAATCTTAATGCTTGTTGGAGAACACGATCTCCAGATCCTTTAAATTTAGAGGGTAGTTTTTTTTGTTTGCTGGTTTGAGGTTTTTTTCCTGAAAGAAAATGTTCCTATTTCTGCAGAGTAGATTTGGCTTAGCTAAGAAAACTATCATTTCTCCTTATCAGAAAACAAAGTCCATTGTGGAAAACTCTGCTGTACATCCATTCCATCAGGCTTTGTTTCTCTGCTCCACTACCTTGATTTTAATGAAACCTGTCCTTGTGCTTCTGTTCACTTTGAATTAGCTGTTCTTCACCCAGTCAGATTGATTGACTTTTTTATCTCATGACTGCCCAAGTATGGAACAAACTTCTTCCACAGCCATCTATAACACTTACAAATTATTTTCTGTTTTATTTCCATTTATTCTTGTAAACACTGAGGCACAAGAGACTGACTGCTTCAAATTTTACCATCATTGTGCCATAAGAAAACTCCTATGAATTCCATGGTTGTTGCCTCGTTATTTTATTTAACTGCTTCAACTGCTTATACAAAGCAGGATCTTATTTGGGTGTAAATTGATAAAACATATTGGGGGACCATTCTTTGATTGTTTTTACTGCATGTTATTCTTGGGGGGAAAAATACTTTGTAATCACTAAATCACATTAAGTGTACTGTTCAATTTTGCTTACTTTAAGAAAACTCATAATGTTTTTTGTGGATTATTTAGAAATCTGTTAAAATATTATGGCCATCTGCTGTACTTAAATATTTTGCAACAAATTAGATTGATTTTTTAGTAATTTTACAACTCAATATTTTTTATGGTATTAAGTACTACCTCCACATTCTATATTTCATATTTTAAATGGTAAATTACAATCCATAAGGGTTAATCAATCTTTATGAACAAAGATGAGAAAGTTTAGTGTAAATTCATCTCTCACAATTAGAGTTAGTAGACTTGATTTTCTAGTTTTAGTTTCTTTGGTTACTTCTGTTACTGAAACTAGAACTGTGGCATTTTTCACATCCCTCCATCAAGATGTATTTTACATCCAATAACAAGCACAGAACTGGAGGCAACCTCAAGATGTCATTAAGTCTATTATTGCTTTGCTCCAGCAAGAACAATTATGCCAATGTCATTTGTGACAGATATTTCACTAGCTGGTTCTTAAGGACTTTAGAAGATGGAGATTCCACTAACTCTCTAGGCCATTCATTCCAGTGCTTCACTTTCCTACCAATTAAGCTGCAGTTCATACCCATTATTTCTAGGCATAGATCATGAAGAATGGATTATTCCTTCTCTTTGCAACCATCTTCTATTTTTTTTAAGATTGTTTTACTCCTGCAGTCCTCTCCTTTCCAGGTTAAATAACCCAATTTGTTCAATCATTTTTCATAGGTCACTTTTTAGACTCCCAAATATTCTCATTTTTCTCTACTGAATTCTCTCCCACTGGCCCACATCTAATTGGAAAATTGCTCTGAGTGAAGCCTTTAAATGCTGAATCAATAGGAGGAATTCCTTCATGTCTTGCAGGCTACACTTGGGGTTATAAATTTTATTTGATCCCAAAGAGCTCTGGTCTTTTTTTTGTCAATATGACATCATTGAATTATGTAGAGCTAGTCCACTGTATAGCCAGCTTTAACCCCTATGTCCTTTCCCGCAGAACTGTTCTTTAAATTACTTTTTTACCTATACTGTTTACAAAATAGACAAGTCCTGCCTAATGTATGTGGACCCTTTGAGCAATATCTGATTATTTCCAGATGATATCTCCAATTTGTCAAGATCACTTTAAATTGTTATACCATTCTCAGTATATTCATTCCCAGCTTGGCTCCATCTGCATATTTAATAACCATACCCTGTACATCATCATCCCAGTTATTAATGAAACTATTGAGCAGCACATGGATTAGAAACAGATGCTACTCTGTGAATCCTTCCATTTCTTGACAGTGACCCATTCATAAATGCTCTTTGAATATTATTTTCAAACCAATTCTGGGTCTAGATTCACACAAGTCGTGATGTTTCTTTAGCTAGCATATAACATTGTCATTGGAGAATGTCAAACATCTGTCTAAAACCAAGGTACAGTATGTGTGTATGCCCTTCATCCACGAAAACTGTTTTCCTGCACTGAAGGAAAGTCAAATAATATCTTGCTGAAAAGAGCAGACATAATTGGTGCAAAACAAAATGCAAAGCCTGACTGGGTGAAATCCTCACTATGAGTTGAGATTCCTGAACTGTGATTCTCAGGCAGTAGAGGTGTTGCCTACCATCACAATTTGTTTTTATTTTCTCTAGACTGCACAGTGTCTTGGAAATCTGAAGCTATTGGCTTATCTCTAAGAGTAGCAGAGATGTTTAAGCTCCAAAGGCTTTAACTTCTGTTAAATGAAAAAAATATTGCAAATGGGGAAAGAAAAGAAAAATAGATAACAAACAATGTATAGCAGAAGATTTAAAATTTAAAAACACTGATAAGGGAAGCTAAAGATGATAGAAGGCTCTGTGGATGGCAGGACTGAGTCCAATAAAAAATTGTCTTTGAAGTCTATTTTGAACAAGTGAGATACTAACAATGGTATAGGCTCATTGCTCAACAGAGATGGCAGATTTATCCACAGTAGTGCAGAAATAGAAGTATTTATGAAACATTTCCATGCTGTATTTGAAATGAAGAAAGATCACGGGGAAGTTTCTTGCATGATGAGGTACTTTCTAGGCTATGCATGAAAAAAGACATTAAACAGCTACCGCATCTAGTAATTTTTGAATAAACAGGCTGGGAAAACTCATATCTGATTCCTAAAAGCATTATTTGAGGAACTTAATGCTTATTAAATCCTGAGCTACCTAGGAAATTCCAGAAGATTGAAAGAATGATAATGTCATGCCAAGAGTCCGAGGGGGCAAGTGGGATGAGCAGGAAAAATACACAAGAGGCAACATATGTTTTTAATAGATAAAATTTCAGAGTGTAACAGATTTGCAACAGATCTATCAAAATTACTTTAAAAATATAAAAAAATCAGATTTTTTTCCCAGTTTGAAACAGATGGCAGGCTCTGCAGTGTTTCCAGACATTAGCTTCAAATTTTGAAGGAGGCTTAAAATGAGGTAACATAAAAAAAGTAATTGAGCTGTCTGACATATTTTCTAGTAAACAATTATTCATACCAAACAACTTGTCACAGCTCCATTAGTTATATGAGGTACAGGCCAGATTAGTCAGGATGTAATTGGTGGCAGTTACAATACTTCAGCAAATTAGAGAAAATGCATGTCCTCCTGCTGATCTATATTTGATTACTTATTACATTCTTGTGTTTATGTTTTTGTGAACATTATTATTCAGCATCTGCCTTAAAGACAATGTGCTCCAAATAAGCAGTCGTCTTATATTATCATCAGGCTTGTACTAATACCTATATTGGGGTATGCAAATTTTAGATTTCTCTGTAATTCTCAGAAAAGCCTGATCATATCAGTACTCAACCAGTTTGCATGACAATAGCTGCTGGGGAGGCAGAGAGAAGGCCATTGTTCTCAGAAAGTCCCATTGAAAATGCTTCAAACCAAGAAAGGAGAAATCAAAACTGACCATTCCTGAAACTCCGGTGTACAACTTTGACAATGTAACACATTCAGCTTGATAACCATTGAGTTCAGCTTAGAAACTGGTCAGGAATATATAGCAGGAGCTAAAGCAAAGCCCAACCCAAATTACTTTCAGAAAAAACCTCGAACAACTCAGGAACTCAAAGCCAACTACTGAGCATTCAGCCCAAAGGACTTAAGTGAGGGGTTTTGCGGATTTTGTGTGGGGCCAATATCTTTACATCACTCAGTTTAAAAAAAAAATTCCTTGTTTATTTATTTTTAATCCCTACATTATGTCTGTTAAAGCTAGCTGTTCCATCCCTCAAAGCCAAAGTCACAAACATCTAGCTTCTTATATTTTACAAAAATGTGTTCTTAGGGAACCGGGACAGAATACCGAGACTGCAGTTCATCTCAACCCAGAGGCATTTCAAGGGCATGATTCACCTAGTCCTAAAGTAGGCACCTATACTAGGTCAGATGAATCAAGAGTTAAACCTCCTATTTCTCTCTCTTTTCTTAAACAGAAACAAGTGACCTGCCTGATGGCACTGTCTTAATTCTGTATGTCTAAAGGTAGGAGATAAAAGCCCAAAAGTTACGATATCACAGAGTCAAAAATCAGTCATAAGCTGTTTGATTTAATTTTGTCACCATTTCCCTATCTTTAACAACCTCACTTGGACTTTTCTCATAGTATCATTCTATCATTTTTAAGATCTGAAGGGTGGGTCAGTGTACTAATACCCATATAGCTTTCCTAAAGCTTGAAGCAGTTTAATACTAACCACCGCAACAATCTCTATACACCTGCAAAACCACGTCTATTTAGTTGCAAAGATTACAATTTCAAGTCAACGTGGATCAACATATAGGCATTTTGCAGCTTTCTGTATAAGATCAACTCTAATTCCATTGCACTGGTAGCAAAAGCATTTTTGGCTCTGTTGGACCTCTTACTTTAAGTCTCTCTGTCCTCCTAGCCATAAATGAAGGACATAATACTTTGTTTCACTTGTAAATGTCAAGAGGTGTAGCATTATCATCTATGTTACCAGTAGCACTAATAATATTGCAGACCAGACTCCTCTATCTTCATCAAAGGCTATGCTTCAGCTGAGACACAGTGCTGATGATAACCTGAGTCAGCTATCAGTGAAAAGAGCTCTTTATTATATAGGTCACTGCCAGAGTTCGTTTCAGCAGACACCTGCAAATCTCACTTCACCAGAAAAAACATTTTCTTCTTGGCAAAAAAATTAAAAGCAGTGTGCAGAGAAGACACGTGAATGTACTCATATTCTCATGCCTTAAGTATGTACACAAGAAGCTCTTGGTAGCTTAGTGAACATTTGTATATCTCCCACAATCTTTTGTTTCTTTGTGCATTGATATTTTTTTCAGACTGTTTTCAAGCCATGCTTCCACTCTACCTATTGAGAGGCCATAAGAAAGATGGCAGATCAAAACCTGCCGGACACATTAATAAAGCAGTACAAGCATGGTGGTATCTATGCCAGCAACAAAGGACAAAAGACCTGGGGCTGAAATCCAACCATAGATGTACTGGAAAAAAAAATCTGCATATTAGCAGAGTAAAAAACTCTTTAATTCATTCATCCTCAGTTAACATCTGTCCTAGACAGCTATATACAGGAAAACTGCATGTTAGAGAAAGAGTGCGCTGAGTGACCGGCTATGTTCACCAGCCGGTGAAGAATGGGTTTCTTCATTGTCTGCAGAGTAGTGAATTAATCTGCAATTTTTAGATTAATTTTAAAAAATTAGAATAATTTTCAGACTAACGTGTAATTAATAGGCTTTTTTTCATTCATTGTAGTTAGTGGGATGGGAAGTGTATGAAAAAGAGCTCCAAAGTATTGTGTAGCACTGAAATCCGATCAGATCACTACGCAACTCATTCTCACGACTAACATGTTTAAATAATGCATCCCACTTCTGTTCGTCTACCATGGCTGCTGCCTTGGATTTTTTTCTATCTATTCTTCGTATTAAAGAGTGGATACATTTAGGGCACCTATATGTTTATATGTACTGAAATTACACACTTCAATATAAAGAAATGTCTATTAAAAGTATTTTTGCTTATTAAGTGAATCTTCCCCACTGGAATCCCCTTGCTCTGTTTTCTCATAAGCAGATAAATAAAAGAAATATCTTGAGCTACCATGCACCATCTGGGTAAATGTCAGCTATATCCCTACCTAGAGGGTTTGGGGTTTATTTCTCAAGAGGGCGGGTGTTGGTTTTGTTTTCTTGCCTACAGTTTGCACAGCTGAATAATTTAAAAAGGACTCAGTGGTGAAAGATAAAATGAAGATGGAGTATATTGTTTCTGGCTACAATCCCCAGTGCTGTAGGTGGCATTTTCTGCTAATACAGCTTGCAGTAGTATTGCTAACAAAACCAGAGATTTGTATCATGATAATTAAGGCTGTGTCAAAAGGGACTTTTCTGTGCAAAAAAACCATAAATAATACTAAACACATGTGCCACTAGTATATATTTAGTATATATATTAGTTATATCCCTAAAAGAAAGATTTGATCATTCAGTGAGCTCACTAAAAATCCTGAGTCCTAAATATCAGACCAAACTAACAACTAGAGCACTTTTCTATGAAAAACATTCTGTACAAACATTTATTGCCTTTGAAACGCACCATTTTTTCCCATAATTAGTGAGCTGGCAGAAGATATCAAACCTCAAATTCTCTTCCCATCAGCACAATCAGAGTTCTGTGTAGCAGGGCTGACATTGATGAGAATTCACTGCAATAGATGCAGTGTTAGCATATAATACAGGGCTTTGTTGAAATCAAAGCATTTCCAGCACAAGTAAGAGAAACATAAGTTTGGAAAGGTCAAAGTGAAGAAGCAATTTACCCAAGGCCATGCATCAATTAAGTGTCAAAGCTGCAAATTGACTCAAGATCCCTGGTCCAGCTAAGTGATGTGCCTTCTGTTTGTTTGGCAGCATAGGGGTGTCTGTGTTGAAGAAATGGCATGTTTCTACATCTGGTGCTAATCTATAAATTTGTCTAATGGAGTTTTTTCTCTTACCTGCACCTCTAATTTTGTGTGCAACTCAATTAATTTTTTTTCCGTGCAAAACTCAATCTCTGGCAAAAGACCTGTATGTATGTGGCTGCACACTGTTATTCTTCAGCCTGTGTTTTCCTGAACTGTAAGTAGTGCTTTATTAACAGTGACAGTATTTTGTAATTGAATATTCAGATAAATTCTGTGTCAGGTCAAAATGGTTTATCTGCGATCAATCTCCAATTGATTTGCCTCTACAGCCAAAGTATTTGCATAGCTCCTCAAGCACTGAGATAAGAAAACACTGAGCAGAGTGGTGAAGCATCCCTGAAGAGCCAGTAGTTAGAGAAGGGTCAAGGTGAGGGTCAATACAATACCTGCTAGAGCAGCAATGAAGTCATCATTTTGAATTTATTCTTAGCTGAGGGACAATCTCATTTGCTCCTGTATATTGAGGGAGGAGAGAAAAAGGGAAAAAAGAATGCATAGGTGGAAATGGTACAAAGGGCAGGGAAAAAAGACTTGCAGAAAAAGAGAAGATGCAGAAGGGACTGTGTAAGAAAAGTGTGAAAGAAATCCCTGTGAAAACAAGATATTCTGAAGCAATGTCAAGAACCAGCTCAGTTACTCTTTGTTATCTCAGAGTTTTTCCTGCCCTCATCTCCCAAAGGCACGACTCATGCTGGGGCTGGTAAAGATCTCAGGAAACCATCCGTATCACTCCTCTACCTAAACAAAGACCAGCTACACCTGTGTCTGTGTCATTCCTGGCACATGTTCATCTAACCTGCCCTTAAAGTTGTCCCCAGATAGAGATGGTACATAATTCCCAGGTGACCTGCTCCAAACCATTGCAAACAGCTACTAGTCTCTAACTGAGAGGGTTTAAACTTTTTCCTTCCCAAAATACCTTTAGACATTTCCAATTGCCGGTACAGGATCTAGTCAAATCAAACCATATACCACACCCTGCTTTTCTTAATTACTTATCACAAATCACTTTGAGGCAATTCATACAGCATCTTTTGACATACGTGAAGACGAAAACCAATTAATTTAACCTGTTTCCTTCTATGTAATATTTTCTAGCCCATACAAAGTTTGAATCATTTTGACTCCTCTCTACCCTCACTTCAAACATTTTATTAGACTGAGGCAATAACCCAGTGGGATTTAGCAGTCCATCTGATTGTTGCTGGTCCCAGTGAAAGAAGAATGACCTTGCACATATCCACACTCTGTTTACATTATTCACTGCAGGATATCTGTTCTTGGGCTTGTTTGGCAGAGGGGAGAAGGCAGAGCACAATGTTGACATGCACTCAGTTTGTAAGCCATAAAACCTACAAATGAGGATCTGCTACTTAAATAGTTGTTTCCTTCTTTTATTTGTGCAGCTGATTATTTCTGCCCAGATGGAGTCCCTTATATCTATCCCCAGTGTACAGCATCCTATTTATTTCAGACCTTACCTTCAATTTGTCAAGATCACTTTAAATTCTAATCCTGTCCTCCAACATATTCATAGTCCCGTGCAGATTAGTGTCATTAGCAAATCTAATAAGCATAAATTCATTCTTTTTGGTTTTGGATATCCCCCGAGGTTATAGCACTTTTATGACCTTGTTAAATTGTACGGGTAAGATATACTTTTCTGCAGCACTTTAAACCAGCAACAAACAATCAAATGGACTTTGAGGATATTTGTCCTCAAGAATTCAATACAGGTCTCCAGCAAGACAGGTTGTGTCTACACTGTCTTTGAAGGAAATCTGAAGGCCAGTGTCAAAACATTTTATTCAGCTCCCCTATTGAGCCTCCCTCACAGCCCCAAGCATGCCCAGTCACTGACACTCTCTTGTCATTCCAGTAAAGCTCTATCAGGAAGGCATGTCCAGGGAGTTCATCTGCCATTTCCCTTCTGGATATGCATCAGCTGCCTCTGAAGCCCTTTTGCAACAGCTTTCTTAAAATGGGGAAGGTGCAGCAATTCCAACTCAGCAGGGAGCTAAATATCTCACAGAATAAGAGAGTTTAAGGACATTTGCCCCACACTGCAGAAAGGGCTGCAGCTGGCTGCTGGCTGCAGAAGTGGACAAAGATGCCAGATGTGACCCACAATGGAACTCACCAGTTCCACTGGTGCTGGGAAAGGACCCAGGTCCTTGCCTGGAGCACACACAGCCTGCAGTTTCAGGAAGCACTCCTGCACTGACTGATTAAAGTTTAATCTGACTCTGACCGCAACAGCAAGATCCGATCTGCTGCTAACCCTGACAAGAAAGCAGTAATTGGAACAAGCCCTGCCACTGGTGCCTTCCCTACTACCTATCAGAGCAATGGAGAATCAGGGAGTTTCAATAGCATAATGTCTTAAGATAGTCGCTCTGCACAGAAGTATCAGCTTTTTAGGCTTTCAGAGGCTGGATAGCTTAGTGCTACAAGTGACTTTAATATTGCTAAATTCTCTTCACTCTCCTTCTGGACCTGGAAGTGTTCAACTTTTCCAAAAATCAAATTTTCAATAATTTTTTCCCATTTGATATAATTCCTAAATGTAGAAAAATGTGATCTCAGATGGAATTTAACTCACTGAAAGGTGTCTGTTGTATTTAGGTGTTTGGTCTCTAGTTGCTGTCTAATGGGAGAACAGGAACAGACAACTTTATTTCCAAATAGCGAACTTAAAGCTCTTCCAAACACCTTGCTCTAATTCATCTACTTTGGTTTAAGCAGCAGTTTGAGAAAAAGGAAAATAACACAGGAGAATCATCCCACAAAGAGTAAAAAAATCTGAGAGATTTCTATAACCCTCAACACCACAATGGAAATAATGAAAATGCTGAAAGATCCTGGCAACACTTACAAGAAAAATCACCTCACAAAACAAGTAAATGACATATAGACTTGTCTGACACCTCCAAATAAATATCCTTGAACAACAGTTGCTATAGGCTAAATGTGCTACAAACAGACTGGTTCCAAACTGCTGAGGAGGATAAGCTAATTAGATATTTAGAAATCCATCCCCTTCTTTCAGTTTCCAGTTAATCAACTAAGCAATGTTAAGGGTCAGAATAACTCCCTCATACATACACTAAGGGGAGGAACAGGAGGCTCTTGTTAGGCTTATGATATAGGAAATTAGCAGATGACTTTTTGATAGAAGGAGATGGATTTCCTTTACTGAAAATAGAGGGAAGTCATATTAACATTAATAAATCTGCTCATGGAAACCCCCATCATAATTAGTGATCATCATTTATCATCATCACAATTTCACCAAGAGAGATTCTAATCACTCCTTCCCTCAATTACTCACAGAAAAAGAGCAGTATGTTGAAGCGTTGCGTGTGGAAGAATGCTTTATGCCTGGTAGAAAATGTAGGATGCCTGTGGCAGATTTGGACAATGCATTTCTCTTTCTCTTAGGCTCGGCCTAATAGAAAAATACAGCTATTTTGCCTTTTAAAATACAGCAGTGTAAAGGCACAGTTTTTGAAAGAAACCAAACCAGAGATTCTTGTAGGTGCAGAAAATGATGGAAAAATAGTTAATATTTAATCTATTCTCTGTATTTGTCTTTTCTTTCCGTTTACCCACATCTCCCAAATTCCAAAATGTTTTCTGACACTGAGTATATTTCTCATCATATATTTATTAGGTGAGATTAACTGCTCTGTCCTTGATCTAGTTCAGCTATATCCAGCTGGAAAGAGATGTAAAGTAGGTGCAGATGAGCGCTATACAACTCATGAACACCTGAGGTAAACCTGCTGGGACAATAGATGTAACACCCACTTGCACTGTTTTCTTTTTCTTTTATCCTTCTGCCTGCAACCTTAACACAAAACTCCAGTGCCTCCCTTCCAGAGAAAGTCACAAGGGAACATCTAGGGTCATCCTACCCCAAGTCCTGGATTGCATCCCCACATTCCTAAAGCAGTGGAACAGACTACCCAGGGAGGCTGTGGAGTCTCCTTTTCTGGAGATATTCAAAACCCACCTGGACACATTTCTGTGCAACCTGCTGTAGGTGAACCTGCTTTAGCCATTCTGTGATTCTGTGATTTCTTCCTGCTTTAAGCTGATGGAACAAGAGAGCTGAAAAAAACCCAAATTGTTGGCCTAACAGCTCTGTTTCTTACGTGTTACTTGGAATTATGAAAAAGGAGATAAATCCATTCATCCCTCCTATCTTGTGTAACTTTAAATTGTCTTTCCTGTGTGTCCTTTGTACAGTGAAGACAGCTGGGCATCAGCCAGCTCAGAGAGAGAAAGGGGGTCAGCCCCATAGATTATTCCTATCAAATTGTTGCTACCCTTGAAATCTCCCTTTTTCCTTCAGTCATTGGGCACACTGAAGGGAGGAGGACTGAGTAAGAAGACTGCAAAGTCATAAATATGTTTCTATATGTTTTTATTACCAGTAAAAGCTGATCCACTGTTAAGCAAGTTAATGAGTACATTTATAAAATTTGGAGTGCCTAGCTTCACACTAGACAAAACAGTGAGCTCCAAAAGGAGACTATCATGTACAACATGTGTCACTTCTGAAAACAAATGAGCAAAACTATTACTTTAAATTTAGAGACCAGAGTGTCACCAACCTCTCTTCTCACTGTTCATTGCAAGCTGACAGGTTGCAGATGCTTAGTTACATTGGTTATTTTACCTCGAAATCTTTTACATGCATTTTATATTCCATTTTTTAGACAATATGCTTTACATGCTCTGGCTCATGTGTTCTAGAGTTAAGAGTTTAGTTTGAGCTTGTGGGTCTTTAAGTCTTAGTATTGTTTTCATGCATATATTTTCTTGGATTTCCAATTTCTGCCATTTATTGCAAGTATTTTCAACAAAATTGCTTCCATCCTTTACAGGAACACATACTTGGAGATTTTCTGCTAGTTAGCACAAACTAGGAAAGCAAATCAACATGAAAAGTAATAAACAACTACATAACTCAGAGATCATTGCATGACTGTCTTTGCAGTACGATGTTCAATTGCATAAATCTTGTCTGATTAGCAGAACAAAAGATTAAATACCCTTCAAAGTTAAAATAAGAACAGTGTGTATGTGTGGTGTCACCACCTCTTTTCATTCTATAGAAGAAAATTATGTAAACATTATTTGCATGCAATAACATTTAGTGACCTTGTGTTTGTTC
Source organism: Neomorphus geoffroyi (assembly GCA_033558235.1). Classification (NCBI taxonomy): domain Eukaryota; kingdom Metazoa; phylum Chordata; class Aves; order Cuculiformes; family Neomorphidae; genus Neomorphus; species Neomorphus geoffroyi. The sequence continues at coordinate 16,228,652 of JAUMJM010000048.1, read as the reverse complement.
TAGTGATTTTAATATTTCCTTTGCAGTCAGTTTTAGCAGAGATTTTGTATTAGAATATATAGCCCGTGTTTTCATTTAATTTTCTGCAGATCTTTTTTGTTTGGCTTATTTATCTTTCCTTATCCTTGAAAACAACTACAGTAATTCAGTTCACTACAGCTAGAGCTTCTGACAGAGCCAGAAATAATCAGCCTCAGGCACTGCTGATTCCAAGCCAGCTGACAAGTATTGCAATGATTCTGATCTGATCATCTCGTGCTCTTTATCTTAATGGGGGCTTTTGGACATCATTTATTTCTCCTTTATCCTGCCAAAGAGTTCCTCCTTCCTCTTCCCTTTCTACTGAAACACAGTTTGAGCAGTTGTACAAAACCAAATCACACAGATATAATGAAATAAAATTCTGAGCTGGTTTGTTGTACCTGGTACTGTTTAATCTCTCTCAAAACATTTCCTTCCAAACTACAGTATTGTATCAGAATATTTCAATATGGAACAACTTGCTATTTAAAGCCTTTTAAAATGCAAGACAAACTCATGTAAATACAATGTTCATTCTCCTTAAGCTTGGTTAAACAAATAATTCTTAAAGGTTACATTGTGGTTTACAGTTAAGGTAGAGTATTTAATATAAATTATTAGAGTCTTTTGCTTTTTCCTACCAAAGGCACTGTTCATGAAAATTTTACCAAACAACAGGTGTACAACCCTGGTAGTCATTGTCCAAGCTCTCTGTGTCATCTAGTAGTGCATTACAAATCTGTTCTGGACTACCATTTTAGATAGAGAAGCCCTTTTACTGGTCCTAAGATAAGACAGTGTCCCTAGAGATTTTTCTTACCTGAACATAAGGTTGGTACTTTCCTCTGGCTGTTTTTTCAGTTGTAAGTTACCATTCATTTTTGCTGTGAAGAAGAATGAAGATGAAAGTCATACAATCATAGAACTGTAGAATCAGAATAGTTTGGGTTCAAAGGAACCTTCAAAGGTCATCCAGTCCAATCCACCTGAAATAAGCAAGGACAACTTCAAATAAGATCAGGTTGGTCAGAGCCCTGTTCAACCAGACCTTGAATGTTTCCAGGGATGGATCATCTACTGCTTCTCTGGGAAACCTCTTCCAGTATTTCACCACCCTTTTTGGAAAAAAAATCTTCCTTATATCTAGTCTGAATCTACTCTCTTTTAGTTTAAAATCATTACCTCCTTGGCCTATGCCAGCTGTGTTCTGCTCCATCGTCCCTGAGGGCAGTTTCTCTGGGAGTCTCCTAATGATTGATTCCTTGAACAGCTTTCCTAAAATTCCACTTTAGTCTTTGTCCTACCCATATCGCTGAGAACAGCAGACTCCACTGCATCATCACTGCAGCCCATTGACAAGCCCCCAATCTTGATGTCACTGATTAACTCCCTTGTGCTCGTGGCCATCAGGTCCCAGTAACATACCCCCTTTGTAAGGGCTGTCTATTATCTTGGCTTAGGAAATTACCCTCTGTGCTCTCTAGGAGTCTCCTGGATTGCCTACAGCTTGCTGTGCTGGTTTTCCAGCAGATGTTGGTGCGATCAAAGCCCTCCAGCAGGATGAGAGCATGCGAGCATGGTGCCTCCGGTAGCTGGAGTTAAGAAGGCTTCATCAACGGGCTCTGCTGATCAGGCAGCCTGTAGTAAAAACCAGCCTCAAGGTTGCTTTTGTTGTCTCAGTCTCTGTTTCTTACCCATAAGCTTTCAACCCTTTCGTGGCTATTCTTCAGAGACAGCTCTTCACATTTTATCCATTGCTTGATGTAGAGGGCAATGTCTCTGCCCCTCCTTTCTCACCTCTCCCTTCTGAATAGCCTGCAGGCATCAATAGCAACACTCCAGTCATGGGAGTCATCCCACCAAGTTTCAGTAATGGCAACTATTTTCAAGGTGTATGACAAAACTGTACTAAGAAAACATACCTTCAGACACAAACATTCAGTGCAATCAAAATGCTTCTTTCTGATTCTGACCTTTCAAATTTTATTTGGAATCAATATTATTGAATTTAATTTTGGCCTAATAGTTGCCACCAATTACCAAGTGAAGAATTACATACAGCCACAAGATCTTATTTTTATTTTTGTTCTGACACTTATTAACATCACTCCTTGCTCTGATTTTCTTTAATACTTTTTCTCTGTTCCAACAAAGATAAACTATATGTCCTCATCTTCAGTGTCCCTCATGGACAGTCACAATCTATTACATCTCTATATTGAGAAGTTAGCTCCCTTAGTCAAATGGCCCACATTGTCCTCCTGGTCTTTAAGTATTTTGAAGTACCAGATACACTGTTTAATGAATCCAGCATGTCTATAAATTTTCCATGGATTTCTTTAAGATTTGCCTGGACACATCAGAAAGAAATTCACATGGATTTGCTGCAAATAAATATAAATAATATTTTTTTTTAATTCTTTATTTTTGTGTGTTGCATGCTATAAACTCATGTCATTAATATTAAAATTTTGTAATAAAAATATATGAAAGGCTACCTGCTGAACTATGAGATTGTACAGTGCTGGAAACAAATTATATTCTAGACCTCATCCCTCTGTAAAATAGATGTCATTTAGGAGAAACCCTTAAAAAGAGATTTCTTAATTGGAAAAACATCCTTTTCTGTCACAAGCGGCTGAGCTGAAGTGTGTCCTCAGAATATCAATATGAGCTGAAGCTATTAAAATGTTGTGATTAACCTTTTTAAAAAGCCTAATTTAATTAGAAAATAATAATTAGAGTATTCTTACCAGTAATAAAAACCTGTCTCAAATGAACTTCCTGTAAACTCTCGATTTCAATGGATAGCACTCTGCTGGAAAAGATTCAGCATATGAACAATGAGATTGAGTTTGCAAATACTGTGATTAACTTACAGGTTTTGATATTGGAGGTAATTGCTGGAGCATGCAGTTCACTTCCTGGTCATGCTCAGTAAAATGTTTTTGCATGTTAGCAGCTCTTAAGCATAATGTAAAAAAAAAAAAAACCACATCAGACCGATCAATCTGCTTATACATAGTATAGTTCCCTTGCTTTTCCTGAAACAAATGAGCACAGAAACCTCATGATCTGAAGGAACAAGGCAGTAGGGCACCCTATAGGGTATTTCTTCATTTAAACTTGCATAAGTCGGCCTTATTCTAGCTAGCTTTTTTCAGGTACATTTTCATCTAGATGAAAGGTTTACATCCTATGTCAGAGCTGGGGAGTAGCTTCCTTTTAATGCAGGATCTGCTGGAATAAAAGCTGTCAAATGTAGCTAGATTGTCTCAGGCAAATTGCAGTTCTAGGATATAACTACAGTGGCATCCTAATCTGAATGGTATTTGGAGATCAGATGATGTAACATCTTGAAAAGACTACCCAACAGCCTCCATACTTAGAAATAAATGTCAAACAAAATCTTACTTGATGTGGGGTTAGAGAATCACTGTTTAGGAAAAACAACACAGGAGTTTTGCAAGAAAACACTTGGTACTAACAATGTTAAAAAGATGTTTTTAAGACATGGGATAATAACTACTGTTTGCTAGCCAAGGACAGTGAGATCATCAAAACCAGCCTGCATGGGATTGTACCAGGCTACTCTAGTAGTTAATCTACTTTAAAATATTGTTTGTCCACATTCAAGTTATTTTTAATTGGTTTGATTCTTGCTTGTGGAGATATCCTGATTGGATGTCACTCATCTAATCATAATGGTCGGTCAGAAATGTGTGTCCCTTTCATTAGTGGCCATTTTGGCTCCCTTTATTCCCTGATGGAGGAACTGGCCTTTATTATACGCTGAATTTTCAGCTTTGGTAGGAGAAGAGACATGGGAAAATATATCACAAACCCCTTTTCTCCCACGAACTCCATTTCTAACTTCATATGTTTCATGGGTTTTTAAGAGGAGGGGAGTCATTTGTTGGGAGAACCAACAAACTTACACCCCAGTGATCTGGATCTTGCTCAAAACCCCTGTGAAAACAGCCTCACCAACTCTGCTTTGGATGACAGTATCATGCATAGTATTACGAAGCAAGGAGGGAAGGAAGGGCATGGGCTGAGTTGTCCTAATCTGAGTATGGCAGAGCTAAGGGTTTCTCTCTGCCTGAATGTCACTGATCTACCTTCAGCCACACAGCAGGCATAAAACTTTCTTCACTAGATTTCTCTCTACTGTGAATTTGAATGGGTGTTTCTTGCTGTTGCCAGCCATCTTCTTCCTGGGTTACTCTCAGCTTGCTGCCATTTCTCACTTCAGCAGGTTTCATACGACTACAAAATGCTGGCACTGGAAGGGTTAAAAAATAAAATGCAATCAGATTTTTATACCTCTACACAGAGACACATACTGTGCATTTCACCTTCAGGTACAGAAAGCTTAAAAAAACCCCAGACTGATAGAAAAGCTACCCTAACTTACATCTTTGAGAGACCACTTCCTTAAACTTGAGATTTCCAGAAATAAATGGCTCAAATCAGGCTATGGAGACATGTCAGAATCACAGCTATTTAAGGTATGATTGCGTACTCACCTCTATAACAATTGCTACAGAATGTGGCTAATTTTGCAGCCCTCTTTATGCTGATTTAAAAGCATTATATGAAAGAAATCGGAGCAAACCAGCTTTTAATTCTAACCTGAACTTGTATAGCAATCCAATGCACTCGGGACTGCCACGGTGGCTGCTCCTTCCTACTCTTCCTATGCCACTTGGGAAGACCCTTAATGTTAGCACTCCTGGTTTACCCCTGCCTTTTTGAACCGGTCACTTTCAAAGGTCAGTAGCCATTTACAAGCTGTCCAGGTGTACCAGCACAGTTCTCGCCTCCTCTCTGTTCTGTCAGCCACCGCGCACAGGCAGCAGCATTGGCAGAGGCCCTTGCAGCCCACCTGTGGGAGCAGTGGTTTCCCTATGTGATCAAGCTGAGGAGAGCCAAGGGTTGACTAGTGAACCCAACCAGCATTTGATCATGTTGGGCATCTGAAGCAGCTTCCAACAACGAGAAGCTACTCTATGCTTTTCTCTTATTTAGCACTCAGTAATGTTCCAAATTCTTGCTCATTCCTCCTAAATGCTTCCAAGCGCTCCAGATCAGATTTTTTCCAATCATGTCTCATTATCTGTCCCAAACTTCATTTTGTAATGGCATTGTCTAATGTCCTGACTTTTGAAATAAACTCTGATCACAGATTCATCTATCTTTAGTGTTTCATAGTCTTAATTCTGTTACCTTGACAGCAGTTGCTGTACCTAGCCCTAGTCCAGTCTGGATACAATCACTGATTTGTAAATAATACTGTGTAAAACACAAGCACATTTGATTCCTTTAAAATCACTGATCACCCCACACTAAAAAGAAAATGGAATTTCGGCTTCAAACATATGGCCTTTGCTACAGGATGCCTGTGTTAAGAGTGACTCAAGGGGAAGAGCAGGCTTAAAAAGAGCAGAGAATGGCAGCCTTGAAAGACAGGAAGGGGTGGAGTGGAAATGCAACACACTTTTAATGGCAGAATAACTCAAGGGGCTGATCTCTCAGCCAGAAACTGTGCAGTATTATCTGTTTGCTCCTGGGCACTGCATGTGGCTGCCGCTAAACAAGGGGACCTCTCATGTCAGCAGGCGTGGCTGTGGCTCTCTGAAGATTTTTAGAAAAATTTCTTCTGTCTTTGCTCAGCCCAGATGCCATTGTTGTGTCACACTCCATAAATATACCCAGTATCTGGTGGTTGCCTGCTGGGATATGTGGTTGGACTGCTGAAGAGTTTTTTCAAGCAAGGACAAAACCATAGACGTCATTACTAACCATAAACTGGCATAACAAAGTGAGGTGAAGTACACATCAATTCAAAATAGCTGAAATGTTGTTCTTAGAGCAGATAAATGAATTGATGTTTCCTTACTGTGCAAACACAGCCTGAGAGGAGGAACAATTTCTCAGGTGCATCAGTTTATAAACCTTCTCTAAGCAGTGGTGTTTTGAGCAAGGCTGTACCACAGTAATTACCACATAGTGTAGTCACATTTAAATCAGTTTTATAGCAGATAATTCAGGTTCTTATAGCACAGAGCTCAGCAAAGTATACAAAACCCACCTATGAAATTAAAGAAGTATTTGGATGATTAGCAGTATCACTAACACTTCCCAAGCTCATTAATTTAAAGCTGTCTTGGGAATGTCTGTGCTGCAATATAGTCACAGAAGCAATTAAAGACCTCGCATCAGCTTTGTGCAAATGGCATGGTCTTGTGAGGTCTGGATAAGTAGCTGGTAAATCCTACACCCCTGACTTGCTAGGTTACAAACAAATCAGGATTCTTCTTCCCTTAAAGGGTTGTGCAATTTTATGTATGCTCATGTCTCTGCTGAAGACTACAGAATTCTCCAGAATATTGTTAAGCACCAAGTTTCAACTTAGTGTGACAAATAGGGCTTCCAGAGTTCATGACCTGGCTCTGCACTGCTCAGCAGTTGCCAACAGGGCACCAATTTTATGATATTTCCCCTTTGTCCTAGCACTTGACAATATCAGCCCCCGAATTGTTTCTAGCTCTGTGGGAACTGCAGTCCCAAAGACTTTTCATCACTTTCAGTGCTAAAATGGGGATGCAGCAACTTGTTCTTCTGTCCGTTGCACTCGGCCTTAGGAATATGAAGTTTTTTTACCAAGTGTAGCTATGAAAATTCACTCTTCTTCCTTTGCTTTCTGAAACTAATTTTATTCCCAGTTGTCTGCTTCTGTGGATTGAGTTGCAAAATGCAACTGTGGCTGGCAGGGTCCTTAGCTCTTCCTAAGGGATTTTCTGAGAATACAGTCCAACTGTATTTTGTATTTCCAGATTACATGGACTCACTGCGGACTGCAACATTTTCAAGACTGTTTTAGCACATTATACATTATGTATGATAAAATATATGATAAAATGTATTTACCATGCAGTGACGTATCAACCTTGCAATCTCTTGGTCACCTCCAGCTCTTGCGGCAGACCTCCTGTGATATTAATACCACAGAGACAGATTTAAAAGAAGAGAGGTTAGGTCCTCCCCAGATAACTTGTATCCACGTTGGCAGCTCTTGTTGTCTCAGCTACAAATATGTTCAAACTGCTTAGTTCACTTCATGCTTCTGTGTTGCAGTTTCCTCTCCATCTGATGGTCTTTCCCTAATTCTCTCAAGACTCTGCTTTCTTTAATGCCAAGCAGGTCGTTATTATGAAAAGCCGTATAGGTCACTTGAACACATCGCACAACTTACCACGTATGGGTAAAGAACGCTGGCAAATGACTAGGATAAAAAAATAGTTATAACACTATGCTGTACAGCCTGAAGCAAAAGGTTTATAAACACGGTACTATTGACAAATGAAAGAGCTATTTTCACCTAATGTTCCTTCTGCTTCTACACTGGAGATAGTTCACATTACTTAGCCATCATCTGCTTTGTTTGAGGGGGATTGGGGATCATGGGATCATGAGAATTTGGATATTTGAGCACTGCTTTGCACAAAACACTATTTGCAGAAGTTCTGATGCACAAACCCACATAGTTTATGAGCACTTTATGCACATATTTGCCCTGTACATGGATTCAGACAGCAAACAGGCTTTTGAACTGGAAGGCTTGAGTTATTGACTGTTTTTCTCTTGGCAGAAGATGTTCAGATAACCAACTGCCAGGTGAGAAATCTCTTTTAAAGAGCATTTGTGTGTGTCAGACATGGAGAAGGCTATTGTAAGTGTCTTTTTACGCTTGTCTGGTCATGGAAAACACAGCTGTAGCAAGTCTTGGCAAGAATGCGGAACTCCACTGGTGGAAAGGAAACATAAAACTACAGTTAGTGGATTTAAATAAGCAACATAGACATACAAAACTCCCACAATTGCTGCTCCAGTTTCACATTGTAAATTACTAGTGGAGCAAAAACACAGAGGAGCCCAAGTCATGGAGCAGACCCTACTATCATAAGGGTTGTAGAAGTAGTGATCAAGAACTGAAGCAGTCATTGCCTTATTACTACCTTCGTGAAAAGTAAAAATCACAGGAAAAACAAGGGGATGCTGATTCACACGTGCACATTTGCAATGAAAGGCCATTTCTTAAACAGATCTGAGAGGCATATGGATTCCTTTGTTAAAAACAACCAAATCAAAACTGTCCTTTTACAAAACCTATCCTTGAAAATATATATCCATTTGCTTGTTACAATGGGTTTGGTTTTTTCCATGTTGTGAGTAAAATACAAGCTGTTCAATCTACTTGGTATGTGATTTCATACTTTAACCCCTTTTCGATATTAACTAACATAACAAGCTCCAGGATAAGTACTGGGACACCAGGTTTCATTTTATTTAAGACTAATACATAATAATATATATGGAATTTGCATCAGCTCAGACTGCAGGATTTTGGAAAACAGGATCTTCCAAATAGAAATGCTAGCATAGTGGATCTCTCTATATCCTATAACTCGCGTTGTGATTTTAAGCGGGAAATCCCTTATGACTCTCTGAAAGACTGTACATAATGAATTCAACACATTATTTATGTAAAAATCTATCCTGTTAAATATTCTCCTCTTAGAAGATATAGCTTTCAAAATTAGATCTGTTTCTTTTCTTCATTGGTAATCAGCATAGAATCCCAGTCATTCCCTTCATTTTATTCATAACAACCGTGAAGAAGGAGGTATCTACCATGGAGTAATCCCTTCTCCACAGGATCAGTTAGGGAAAGCCATTCAAGGAAAAGAAAGAAAAAAGGATTGTACTATGTGCTCATAAACAGGAGATAAGACAAAGAGTACTTAAACTTGAGAACTTACTAAATAGAATAATCATTGTTTAAAACTTAAATAAAAGATGGTAGCAACAAACAGGCAGGCTTGGGGCATCCTTGAGCATCAGTAAAGTATCGGCATTGCTAAAGCATGGTTTTCATCTCATCTTACTCATCTAGAATTCCAAACAGAACAGAAACCCTTCAGACAAGATCAAACTGGATGCCATCACACTGGAAGATGCTCATGCAGTGACCTCTCTGCGTTGTCCAGAAGGGCAAATATTAGCCTGATTACACAGAATAAATACTATGGTGTCCATTGACATTTTTGTTTTTTGATATGTAAACTAGGGGCCATGCCACTAGATCTTCTATATTCATTTAGTAGAAGTAGCCAGGAATTATTCAATACAGTTGTAGATACCATTAGAGAGCTCTCAGGCTGACAGATTATACACAGGGACATGGACAAGCTGAAGAAGTGCCCCCGTGTGAACTTTAGAAGGTTCAACAAAGCCAAATGCAAGGTCCTGCACTTGAAGTAGGGCAGCCCTGGGTATCAATACAGGTTGGGAGATGAAGGGATTGAGAGCATCCCTGCCAAGAAAGACTTGGGGTTCCTGGTGGATGAAAAGCTGGACGTGAGTCTGCAATGTGCACTCACAGCCCAGAAAGCCAACCGTGTCATTGGCTGCATCAAAAGAAGTGTAGCCAGCAGGTCAAGGGAGGTGATTCTGCCCTCTGCTCAGCTCTGGTAAGACCTCACTTGGAGTACTGTATTCAGTTCTGGAGGGATGATGATTGGAGGGATGGACACTTCTTCAGTGAAGAAAGACTGAACTAGTTGGGGTTGTTCAGCCTCGAGAAGAGAAGCTCCAGGGAGACTTTATTGCAGCTTTTCTGAATTTAAAGGGGGTTTATAAGAAAGAAGAGGTCAAACCTTTTAGAAGGTCCTGTTGTAAAGGACAGGGGGTAATGATTTTAAGCTAAAAGAATGTAGATTCTGGTTAGATATAAGGAACATATTTTTACAATGAAGATGGTGAATCACTGGAACAGGTTTCCCAGAGAGGTTTTAGAAGCCCCATAGCTGGAAAGATTCAAGGTTAGGTTGAATGGGGCTGTGAACAGCCTGATCGAGTTGATGTCCCTGCTCATTGCAGGTGGGCTGGACTACATGACATATAAGGACCCCTTCCAACCCAAACCTTTGTATGATTCTATGATTGTACGGTTATGAATCTGTTTCTCTGCATTAAAAGGTGTAAGTGTAAGTGTAAGTGCCTCAGGTATCAAAATCAGCTTTAGTACCATCTGGATCATTAGTAGAATTATGCCTACACAAGTTTTACTGTCAAGGCTACCTCAGATTCCACTTAGAGTAAATAGTCTGTTGCAGAGGCTTCTTTTAATAATCCAGTAATTAACTTTAACTGCAGAACTAATTCCATACCTCTTCTGCAAAGCACTTTAACACTCATTGAGTACTGCACTGACTTCAGAAGTGCCTGACTGCATGTTTACATGTCTCCCGAGCTGTGGCCAGCCCTTCTGTTTCTAATCACATCAAGTCCACAGAATGTGTGGTTTAGAGCTGTTAGCGGTGTGAAACCCAAACCCAGAGTATGGAATGGCAAAGGTAGCAAGGCCAGCTGGTAACACTGGTTTACCTGAGGAAACCTCACTGATTAGATACTGCCATGATGTTAGAGCTGCAGAACTGTGTCTCCCTGGAATGGTGGCTTAGCAGGGCTAGATTTTTTCTGAGAAATAGTATGTTTCATGCTTCCTCATACAGGCAGTAGAGAAGAAGAATTTAAAATCATTCCTGTTGCACCAATTTGCTCATGCAACTTAATTAAAGTTTGTATGTTAGACTGCTTATTTACTGAATATTTACCAAACTTTGATTTTTTTTCCCCAGGTAGCAATTAAGAATTAGTGACTGAAGCCTACCTGTTACATATTTTAAGATGTTTTTCTACAGTGTCTCTGTACTAAAGTTGTAGTGGTTCCTTATTGCAAATTTCTTTGCTCTGTTGCTGAGTACCCTGTCAAAGGTACATAAATGAGTCACAGCGGATCAAAGATATATTTTAAAATTTCTGAAGCATGTGTAGCAGTTTATCAGGATAACCTATCTTATAGTGGTGTTTTGCAAAGATGTAAGGGGTTTTTTTTAAAGCAAAGGCAGCCAGAGAGGTCTAATACTGTTTTTTATTTAGATAGCACTGCAAGTTTTGTCAAAGGTACAGCTGAAGTTACATAGGGCAAAGTGACCCTCCAGGACTGTTTCCACTACAAAAAATAACCATGATCTTTAGAAAATATAGAGCAGCTAGACAGCAAGTTATTCATCTGATTAATCTGGCTCAAATTAGTAGATCTGACAACGAAATTTCTGTGACTGGATGAAAGTCAGGCAAAAAACCCCTATGACTCCAAAGGATTAAGATGAAAACACTTGTTTGCCTTCTGCAAAAGAAGGCGAAATATTCTGTACTGTGAGATATGCATTAGCCTAAGCATCACTCAGGTAACCAGAACTGGGTGCACACAAGGGACTTACTCATCCCCTGCCTCAGCTATTATTTCTGAGCAAGATGTTGATTTAATACTACACAAAGAAAGCAAGAGTAATATTCAGTAACTGTAATGCAAATTAGCTGCATCTTTCTGAAAGTCTAATGATTGCAGAATCTCCCTTGTTTTATTCAAGCAATCGCTGATATCCTGGTGGTATTATAAAGTTGGGGGTTCAGTCCATTTGCTTGTGTCAGCTGGATCAGCTTGCAGGAGCAAGCAGAGCTGATCAATTCAAATGATTGTGTAGAGATACTTCCTTGACAGTGTTTTTCAGAATATGGATTTTGCACAATAACTATGTGCATTGAGCAGAACCGTCAATAGCAGTAACATGTGAAGGCTCCTTTACTTGTTTGCAACGTCTTCTTTCATCTGTATTTGCTAAGGTCAGGTGCTTGTTGGTATGCAAATATTCAAAAATATAAAGACACTGGTCACATCCGCAGCAGCAACAAGATAATGAAAACTTAGACATTGTGACCATAAGTTCAAAATATTCCATATATTTGTACAAGCAGAAGAGTTACTGAGCACAGAAATGCACGCACTTAGTACTTTCTCAAAATCACATCTCTCTGAGCAGTGTTGTCCTCTGTGCTGCTCAGCCCACAGCCTGTGAACCGCTACCCTACTGCAGCAGGTCAGGGGAAGCAAATCTGCCTGCTTTGTTTAGAAAAAAGCCCCAAAACCTGTAAACTTTCCCATGCAGTCAGCTGATTTTCAACAGAATCTGCTGGTGAACATGGTGAAGAACCAATTCCTGAATTCTGCGAGCAGCTTATCAGAATGTCTGCAATTAAAATAATGAAATGTTATGGTTTTGTAACTAGTGTTCTTTCATTTACCTTTCTTTACAGTAACCTATATATTACTTCTTTCTCATCTACCAAATACCACGAAGCAATAAATTTCCTTCTTGCAGAGAAAGACAAGGGCAGACATTCATCTCTTTTGCTGTTGCACAGAAAACACCCTGCCGGTCCTGCATTCAGTTTGCAATAGATTGTGTTGTCCAGGCAGGTAGGATTTGGGTAGGATGTATGCAGGGGAAATAGAACAAAAAATATCTGAGGCATAAGAAGATAGGAAGACTTCCAACAGAGGAGGCACATGAATTTCCTTTTTTTAGAATAAATAATTGTCTTACCCATATGTTATCTAGCCCTGTAATTTGCACAGTTCAGGCATGCAGTAGTCGGATGGGTCAGGTTCTTTGGGCAGGTGTGTCACTGTCAGGAATGGAGTGCTGCAATAAACATGTCTTTGGTGAGGAACCCGAACGTATCACACGAGCCACAAAAGGCATAAATGCTGATATGGAACATTGCTCTGGATAAACAGGGAATAAATTGCAAGCAGAAGCAGAAACGCATGTCAGTCTGAGGCAGCTCATCTGGTCACTGGGTTGTGCTTTCCACACCAACATCAATGGGGGACACCTGTTAGATGTTCTACTTGTGAAGTGGGAGGTGGCATTTTGCTCTGAGGGCAACTTCAAAAGGAACAAAAATGTTGGTCTTTCTTTTTTCTTTAAGTAAAAGAAACTGGTTAGACAGAAAAAAGGCTGATTTTTCCACTGGAGAAAAAAGCTGACAACCAACTAATGCTTAGAAAAACAAAGAATCTTGTTGAAAAACTGTGTTTCTCTGAGTTTGGCAGAACATCAGTGTGTGTTTAGCTCTGAGAGCACAAGCAAGTGTGCAGACTGGTCTGGTCAAACAGAGCAGAGTGTGGCAGAGAGAGCAGGACACTTTTGAAGTAAATTCCATTGCCTGCATGCAACACAGGACTAGTGCTTACTGGGGATGATTTTACTTCAGAGCATAAAAACATTTATTGACTGCCACCTAACAGACAATCAAACAAATATTTCTTTTTTCAAGATCCGATAGTTCTGTTTTCTGGCAATGTCTAGGATGGTATCAGTCAAGTCTTAGTCCATGGACCAGCAAAGGCCTACAAGGCATCACAAAACTAACAATATTCTTTTATGAGAAACAAAGAACTAACACTACATACAGTAGGCATGTGACTGCCTTCTGGCAGGTATAGTCAATGGCGAGCTCTTTCCTACAGCTGAGGAATTCATTAGGGTTTAATTCATGACTAAATATTCAGAAGTAGCCTTCAATTTTCCACCAAAACTAAAATGGATGGACTAAGGTGTTTTCAAAGTTAATCACTTGTCAAGAAAAAAAATCATGTTGAATACAACCAAAAACATACTGATTTTTTGTAAAGGAAAGGTGAAATTATGGAGATCTAAATCAAAAGATAAAAATCTTGTTGGCTCGTCATTTTTGGCTGTAAAACAGCATAGCTTCAACACTGTGGCAAAGGAATGTTACAGCTTAGTTTCACACATTTCAGTTTCGTACAGCTTAATTCCATACATTTTAGTTTCATACAGGTCCTTAAAATCTGGTCACCTTTATAGCATCCAAGAAGCCTCGGACACGTTGCATTAGACAATGATGCCTCTCACGTTTATTCTCTCACTCTCCCTGTAGAGCCACTTAGCCTTTGTTGCAAACCATAGGAGAATAAGTAGCAAATTATTCAAAATAAATATAAATAAGTACTCTAATTTTTTAATGACCCAATAATGAAGATGATAAAGCAACCACCTTGGTTATTAACAATACAAGTCTCTTATATTTTTTGTTCTGCAAAATTATCATGAGTAATATTATTAATTTTTTAAAAAACCCTTTGTTGGTTTTATCTCAAATTCTAGGGACAATATAAAATGGTGATTCTGTTTATTTTGGCATAGTATGGTTTGGATAAAGATAAAAATCTGTAATATAAATATATTGCCAATGTCATGACAGTATATAAAGAAGTGTTTCATAGTAAAAATTTACCTTTCATCTGACAGTCACAGTTTCAGTGGTGCTGTCCTCTTTATTCTCTTTTCTCTTTCTCAGTGAAATTACATTTCTTAAAATAACAGCCTGCTTTTTGAGATGACTGTGTTATCATTACCCAAGTAATCTCACTTTGAGATTTCACAGTATTCATTTGATCACCAGTTCCAATGTGCCTTTTGATATTCTTCTTTTCCTCTGTTCAAACAGGCTTCTGATTGCCCTGGCTCATCACTGAGGGGGCTAACGCTGAGCACAAAACCAGCTGACATCCCACAATGTCATTCAGCAAAGCATACCTCCTCTTTAGCAACAGCTACTGCCAAGGAGGTTAGGAAGCGGTCACAACATCTCCCAGTTACACTCTTCCAGCCATTATCTGCGTACTATTTTTAATCTGTACTTTGCGTCAAAACATAGTCGTTCTGACATAGAAAGGGAAGCTGTAAATCTTTTCAGATCTTAGTGCCCTGTGCATGAGTACTGTTTGGAAACAGAAAATAATGCCTTTTTGCTTTCCTATTTGTAGCTGCTGGTTGGTGCCTTTATAGTGCAAAATGTTGCTCTCTGAGTGCGATTTACTTCTTCTATTTTAACTGCTGATTATGTTTCATAGCTGTACCTTTGATTTCATGGTTTCTTTGTGATTTGGCTTAATAAGAGGTACTGTAGTTTCACAATCAACCTTCAATGAACCTATAGAAGTACTACTCAAAGATATATTTTCTATTTTATTCTTGTCTATTGTCAAAAACTTTGTTGATAATAACATATGCTCAGGAGTCCCTTTGTAGTTTTTAAGGAAATTTTGTTTTCATTATGAAAGTGCTGCATACTGGGTACATGATACGCTTGCTATTCACTCCTTAAACCACACAGGAAAGACACAGAAAGTAATCTAGTATATATTTAAGCGATATCAGCTTCTTTGTGCTGTGCTTTTGTCCCAGTTAGGATTCAGTCTCAGCAGGGGCTTATATACAAAGCTATGATGCAGTTTACACAAAAAGCTTCCAAACTGATATTGCCGTGTAGGGGTGAAGACCCCTCTTCACCCTTTCCTGTCTTGCTGTAAATCCCTCTGCCTCTAAAACTCCTTCACAGACTTTCAACAGCACGTGAAATGTCACTCACAATAAAAACAAGCACTAGATTTATCTCCACTGCCACATTTCTTGATCTTTTTACTATGCCATAGTAACAAAGTGATGTGGTGAGAAAACATTTGAGTTTGCAGTGTGCATGGGCTCCTGCTGCGTATCTGGGAGCAGTGAGCCGTCCCGATGCCCTACAGGGGAACAGGTTGACTCAGGCGTGGCTGCTCACCGCAGTAGCAAGTTCTTGCACTCTGTGCTTGAAGGCTCCATGGACATGCAGTAGCCATCAGTGGAAGTACAGGTATGCTTCTATAGCTCTTTTTATCTTTCAAGTACTTTATTAACACTTGTGACACCTTAGCATAGGGGTATCCTTTTCTAAGTCAACCAGCATGAAAACGGACAACTGTTAAGCACCCAAACAAAAGAAAGAACCTATTACAGAGCACTTCAGTAATAAACTTGGTTGCAATGTAGGCTGTTAATGGATTTAGAATTTGCTTGGCTATTCTACCTTACATAAGATGTTTGAAACTCTTTCCTTGCCCTTTTATGAGGCTGCACTTTTACTGGTTTTGAGCTAACTAAAACAGCATGTGGGCACAAGCTAGGCCAAGGCAATCAGGAGCCCAAGAGCTACTTTGCTCTTAGCATCTTTACTGAGACAGTTCAATATAACTTCTTACACAGGTCCTTTTTTTGTGAAGCATACCTCAACCCAAATCAGCAAAGGAAAATAAAGAATAAACAGCAACAACAACAAAACCAATGGAAAGAAAAACAAAACAGGATATGCACAGACAAATAGAGGATGCCTCTATTCCTTACGGGTGGAATCCAAGGAAGTTATTTTCACCTCTTCCTTTCAGTTATAGGCTTTCAATTTAGAACCTGTTTTTGTGAATTTATCATTCACAGTTGCTATGGAAAATCCTTGGTGCTCCTCCAGGATAGGCAGCAGATGAAAGTGAGAACGTCAAAACTCAAGTCATTTGGTTGGAAGCTCTCTGGGACAGTGCTTTTCCTCCCTGCCTACCTGAAGAGTATCAGTAATGCTTATGGGCACTGTGCAAATATTAACAAATCAGCTGAGGATTTCTGAGCTGGCTGGAAAATGAAGAACAACGCAAATAAGCAGCAGGGGAGGTGGAAAATGCATGCAAATCAACCTATACTTTCTGGTCCATAGGTCCCAAGCCTCATTACCTTTGAAACTTTTGCTTGTGCTTAAGCAGCACTCTAGCTTCTTTCTCAAACACAGAAGAAGGGTCTGCCATGCACAATTTAATGAGCCTCAAGGAGATCAAAAGAACCAAGTGAGAGAGATTCCAATTGTCATTTTAAAATGAATTACTTCTGTATCTGTTTATTTATAATTCCCTATCTTCTTTCTCTTATAATTATTTTTCTTCCTGTTTTATAGATATATTTTTGATGGATGTCTAGGAAAGGACAACATTGCTGCTTACTTGAGAGATGAGGAAAAGCACTAACGTATCTGTTATGATCAAAGTAGTATAAAGTAATGTTTATTATATATCGCTTTTCATCTTCAATATGTTGTGCAAACATGTGTGTATTAAACCTTGGAACATCCTCGTGAGGTACATAAGAAAAGATCATCTTCATTTTCTATGTGGAAAAAACTGTACCAGAGAGATTTTTACTGCTCTCTGTATGAGAAGACTACATTGAAGATCAAAATTAGCAACAGTTTGTCTGAATGTGGAAGAGAAATACAGCCAATCTAAATGATCAGAGCAATGAGAGGTTTATTCTTATTATTCCTTGACAGCAAAAACTGTAATTATAAAACCTGGGGTGCTCAAGGATTGATCGTTTTCCTCAGAAGAGGAGAGGTTGAACTGAATATACAAATTGAAAGAACTATTAAGAGGAATGCACATTGGGCAAAGGAAGAACTCAGAGAGTGTTCCTATTGTGACAAAGAACAAAACTTGAGCAGGTAGTCTCAGCACAGTTTCTTTGTGCAGTCATTACCAGTAGGCACACTACTAGGCAAACACTACATTTTATTCTGCAGATCTTCTGTTCCCTCAGTAGGAGAAATGGTTATTCAGTATTCACTTTGTTATTTCCTTCTCCAGCATACACTTCCATCCTGCCTTTAGGGCCAAATATTCAACTGTAGAAATACAAATGTCTTCAGCAGTTTTCCCAGGAGATCCTCAGCGCTGCCAATTTAAGGAAGCTGTGCCTTGTGGAGCTATGCCTAGGGCCATAGGTCAAAGCCCAGCATGAGTAGCTCCAGCACAGAACCCTGTCACTTAAGACACTTTGCAGATTCTGGAAGCAGGGGTACTCACATACTCGGTGGTTGTATCCATGTTGCAGTGCTCTTTGGGTGTGCATGATTATTTTCTAACTTTCCATTCTTGCGTTCTGAAGAGAGACCAGACACTGGGGGTGGGAAGGGAGAAGAATTTGCTTTAAGAGGTTGCTGGAAGATTTCTTATCCACCTCTCAAAATATGCTCAGCCACTACATTCAAAACCTTCCTCTGTGTCCTCACACAAGGAAAAGATTACTCAGTTTGGGACAGAAACCACACTCAAAAAAACAATGGTCCACACGATGCTTACTTGAGATATTAAAGGAGTATTGGATAAAGCTGAGGTTGAAGCTACTGTGCCAGCCTCAGTTCTAACACTTGTATACAGGCTAAATGTGCACATATGAAAAATATTCTAAAAGCAAATAAAGCTGGTGCAACTTTTACTACATGAGATGATGAAGAGAATTCCATTGAGTGTAACCTCAGTGAATAAACACAGCAGGAAAACCACATATGAAACATCACCATTGCTTTAATCCTGAGACTAAAGTAACTCCTCTCAAATGCAAACACATATAATTTAATAGTTTCTACAAACCAGGATTATTTCACCTATGTTGTGTATAAAGTGAGCTATTTCCATCAAAATTATAAAGCTGAGTATTTATGTGCACTACATGGAAGCTGGAAGTATTTCCCCAAACAAATGCAAATATTGCTAAAAGCTAAAATGACCGCACACTTTGGTCATTGCAAAAAGACATAGTTATAAACCAGATGTATCTATGAAATATGCATGGTCTTACGACTGTAGTGTACGTTGTAAGAGACCAGCACTGATCATACTGGCATTTAGTGACACCTAGTGGTATTTTCTTGAGTAGGAAAAACCCTTCAGTTTTAATCTATTGTTACACCCCTATGTTGGCAGATCTCCTCACCTTCCTCCCAATTTCTGACTCCCACAGGAAGCTGAGATAGTCCATAAGGACTGCCACTGAGAAACATACACTTAATAAATGGTATGGCAGTTCCATAAAATATGGGAATAGGAGAAAAATGGTTGATTCATTCACAGACTTCTAGATGTCTGGGAGATGACTTCAGCATCCTTGGAAATTACTGTGCAAAGAACCGCAGTGCATCTTCTGAGGGCTGGTCTGGGACCCAAGCGGTGCCACACTGTAAAACTGCAGTCAATCATTGTCTGCATTGATACATGAACTGCCTGCTTTACAGGGTTGCAGTCGTTCTCAGAAAGTTTTTTGATAATATTCTGGTATTTTTCACTTGGACAAGTTTTTTCTATGATCCTTGCCACACATAATATTTCTGTTTCTGACATCCAACTGATGTTCAATTCATGCTAAAAAATACATCTTTCCTGCCTAAATGAAGGTACTTTTCCAGTAGGTGTCACTGTGAAGTAATACACATAAAATTCAAGACCCTCGCTGAGGTGTGGGGAGCTGGGTGGGATACAAGACATTCCTAGCCCTGCAGTGAGAAAGACTCATGGCTTGGTACCCAACACATACCACAGGCTGCCAAAAATATATCTGGGAAGAGGCAACCACAGACTCGTCCAACACCTGGAGGACAAGGCTTGTCAGGTTTTCCCAATCATGCCTGCATCCTGGAGCAGCTCCATGAGCTGCGCAGCATGGCTGGAGAGAGCCGTTCAAAATCCATCAGCAACAAAGAACCTGCTTTTGAGTTTGAAATACCTAAGGCCCTACACAGGGTGAATTATTGCAGGCTTCGTTGCAGGCCCTACATTTTCAAGCTCGGGCTTCTGCAGTGTCAAGAAGTCCTTAATTTGACAACTGTAGAACTGAATTTCTGAAGCAACAAGTCCTTCCAGTCTGTGACTATATAGCTGTCTAGCTAAGGATCGGGTGTCTCAGGTCAGGAAGCCAGATTTGAAAATGTCAGCATAATTTCATGTTTTGTTGTGGCCAAATTGAAAAATTTGGTTGGCTGCAGAACTTCAGCTCAGGTTTGATAGCTTTATTAATCTCTGTAGTGGTTTCATGTTTTTGTGGTTACAACAATTCAATATCTATGTTTCTAGGAAATTCAGCCACAATAGCCTTTATAAGCAATTAAATTATGTAAATTATTACATTATTGTTTCACAATATAAACCACAATTTGATTTATATACAGAAATTCATGAGGAATTTTTGACAGCACTTTTTCTCTGAAAAACATTAACACATAATAACACTTCATGGAATTACACCAGCTTTGCCTAACATTCCTTTGAAAGGAAGTGAAGGAGGACAGGAACACACAAACTAAGATTATCTGAAACTGATGGGGAGGATACTCTGCTGAGCTCTGTGTGACCTGCTCTCTACTCTAAACCACCCTTAACTCCGGCTCTTGGCTGTTGCATTTCCTCTGGGCAGTATTAGAAAAATGGGGAGGGATATTTTATTGTATTTCAAAAAAATATTTTCTAGTAGATATTATGGAAACATAAGCTTAACATATTTTTTTCTACCAAAAAAGGACTACAATCAAGCAGCTCTTCAACCTGCACTGTCTGTCCAGATCGATAGCATTAAGTGGACATAAGGATTACACAGACGAGACTTTTGCAGAGAAAATTATTTCAGATCAGCACAAGGTTTTTAAACCATAATTTGACAATTCAAAATGCTGCTGATTCCTATAAATGTTGCTGTGAATTATGGCCTGCTATGTGCAATAGGAGTCAAGTGCTTTAATTTACTCGCAGCAGTAGAAATCACACAACTTCATTGCGCAGTACTCTCTGAAAAGGCGTTCTCAAACAACAAATTTTGGGGGTTTGTCAGTGACTTAGAAATGGCTCAATAGATTTTTGTGCCCTTATTTCATGGATTAGTAACAAAAAGAAAATCTTATTTGGTATGATTTGCACATTTGAAGCTTCAGTGAATTTCAGCTTTTGCACATTGTTTTTCTAATTTCACAGAGAAAATGCTGGCTTCATCAGATTCCCTAGAGCCCCTAAAGAGATATTTCAACACAAGCATCAGAATCTCCTTCAACTTTAAGTTGCTCTTTAAAGTATGGAAGGTGATGTGAAAGAAAGTATTTCTGAGTATGACTTCTGTCTTTTGATCTCTGAAGATAAACTTCCTCGAGGTGAGCAGATTAGCTAGTACAGGATGCACACTAATTGCTTCTGTCTTGCACTGTAATTTTCAGGTTTTAAAGTAATCTAATGAAAATACCCGCTCTTTCATATAAGCTGTAAGAAAGTAATGTAAAGAAATGTGACCTTTCTTGGATTTTTCCCTCTACTAACTGCTTCTTCTCTTGTGCTAAGCTTATCCAGTACCATGAGTGAGAACTTGATGTAACAAAGATGTACCAAGCCTACACACTACTCAGAAACTTATCAAAGTTTCAGATCTGTGATGTATGTGTTATTTCTTTCTTACTCTTCAGAAACTCAGTTAAGAAACAAGGCATTACTGGATTTGTGTCACCATGAGGCACTGCCAAGTTTGAGCAGTCTTCACAGAACTCTTCACCAGGTTTTGTATGGAAAAAAAAATCAGTGAAGGACGCTACAGGCACAAGTTCTTCTGCTTTCCACCTAAAGGGATATCACTGCAGAAGCGTTGACAGCCACACGATTATTTGACCTTTGGTCTGTCAGCAGTACCCATGTGTGGTGCTTGGAGCAATGTTTTTCAGACCCAGCTGACAGTACTTTGTCCCATCCACTGTGGCTTACACAGGACCATGGGCATTGCTTGACCCATGTTTCATTTCAATGCAAATGATCTCCTAGTCCGTGAAAAATTCTAGGTGCTTTGATAACTGCAGATTGGTGGGGACTAAGGAAAGAAGTGTGCAGAGAGCCATCAAAAGCCAGTATAAAACATCAGATCTTGCATTTCACTACCTATCCATTCTTACTGACTAAGAGATGCCATTAAAGGCCATTACCTAGTGAAAATTATTGAATTGTAAATGCCTCTTGTGCTGTGCATTTGTGATGCCGCTTGCAATGTAGTATGATAAAATTAAAGAAATCTATGTCTTTATTGAGCCATGTAACACAATGATTGCATCAAAAGATACTTCACATCCTTTTTATCATATAGAGAGTCTGCTGTGTTTGGAAAGAATATTGCTAACCTACAAAATGACATTAAACATGGAACTAGCAGGTCATTGCCATGACTCCACAGACACAGGTTTAAACATAGCAATGTCTTGCAATAGTATTAATACTAATTAATACTACAAAGGAATAACAAAAAGCGATTTGCAATATTCCTTTGTAATTCTGCCTCCAAATTATTCCAAGAGGGAAAACAGACTAGACACTGAGATGCTTTGTCTGATATAGCTCTCAGAGATCCCCAATTTTGAAGTAGCTTTCCATAAGGAGTAATGGGAATCAGAAACCAACAATTTTAATTGGTCAGGTTGGAACCTGATCAGTTTGTAAACAGACTGCAGATGCCTTCAACAGGACTGGAACTGGTGACTCATAAGCTCCTTTCTTTCATTTAAGAGCCTGAGGCAGAAGGGATAAATGAAATAAAAATTTTTCTCTGTTTGCTGCAGTGTTGTTCCTTCCTGTAAGAGAGAGCCTTTTCACTTTGTTTCACTTCTAGAAAGCTGAATTTATGGCTAAGCATGGAATTAGTTCTCCAGCTTCTTTTACTACTGAAGTGATGCTTACATCAAGTTGGGTCAAACATATCAAGCCACAGTTTTCTTCTTTAGAAGCAAAGCAAGGAAGCTTTCATAAACCACCTGTAGCTTTCTGCAAATGTGTCTCTTCAGCTGATGTGTCTCTTTCCCATGGCAGCATAACCTCTTGTGTTAGGTGGGGCAGGACACCACAAGGCTGTTTACATGACCCAACACTAACTGATGGTCAGCAACTGCTTTTCCCAGCGATCAAACGTACTCCCCTGTTCCTCTAGGCCCTGCTTTTCTGAAAAAAAAAGGGCAGTATATATAGACACCAGATTGCATTCACATCCTCTTATAACCACATAGCCAAAGCAAACCTCTCCAACAAATACATCTCAAGTATGATTGTCACTTGCCCTGACCCACTGCAAAGAGCATTATCCCAGAGAGCTTTGCCTATGTATATGTCCGTATATGATAGAGATTTGGATCCTTTAATACTTGCATTGTTTTATGGGGAAAATATACCACTTTCCTGTGTGCTTAAGCTTTGAGTTTTATATCCATCTACCTCATAACATTCAGAGAGAATAGAAAGAACAAATAAGAGACACATAGACAGTCCAGCTCACCATTCACTCTAGCTTTCTTTGCCAGTAGTCCTGGTCTGGGAGTTGCGAACTATGAGTAAGCATTTTGTCTTGGCTGCAGTTCCACCTCATTTTGCAGCAACGCTTTCTGTAACCTGGAAGGCCTATCCTTCACATACTTCTTGTATTATTCTCAGCTGAGTCCGGGAGTACATTCACCAGATACTGTTTTTTATCCAAACCCGTGCCTGAGGAGGAAACTGAGGCCTAATTGATGTTAATGCTTATATAAATGAGAAAAAGCCACATAGACGCAAACTTTGGCGATTTCAGGGTTGCCTATACCCTTTTCAGTTCTTCTCTTTGGCATGCCATTTCACTCTTAATATGATTTCTGTCTTCCTGTAGAGCTCCCTCCATAGCCTTCTTCTCCCTTTACGTAAAAAGGAGCTTGCAATCATGGTAATTAAGCAGACTTTCACTGTTTCATGCAGCCACTTTCACCTCATGTCCGCAAGCACAGTGCTTTAAGCTTCTTGTTGAGAACCATTAAGTAAAGCCACCATCCTCTGACAGATCTAAATTAATCCTTTTCTTACCTCAGAAAACAGCAGAAATTTCCATGAAGAATGTTAAAGTAAATTTTTTTTACTGGAGAGGGCTAAGTAGATTATGCATTCTTCAAAATCAGAGAGGGAAATTTGCAAAGGGCAGTTCAACATTACTGTATTAGAAGGAATCATCAATAGCTTTGCTGGAAATGTTTCTTTTTTACCAAAGATAACCCTTAAGATTTTTATCATTACATTTCTTATTTTTTTAATCACAATACATTTCATATACATCAGTTAAAAAGCAGGGACATGCCTGCACTGTTTTATTAGGCTTCCTTCTGCAACTGCACCACAGAAATACACTGAGCTGTTTCATGATCTCAGCTTGCAAGTGGAGAATGCTTACACTGCAAAACACCCTGTGCCCATATAAGCGCTCTCTCCTGCCACACGCTTGCATACAAGACAAGATTATGACTTTTCAATACTATTTCACTCTCCAGCATCCAAATCAACCTCTTTGTGATAGGATGTCATCAAATTTTTAAAATAAAAAAACCCTGCAAGTTTGGACCGAGGCTGTTGTACTCCTTGGTTGACCACTGAACCTCACTTCACCAAACCTAGAAATGAAAGCACAACCTTTGATGGTCAGCAGGAAGAGACTTCACCCTGCCAGCACCCCTACAAGAAATCTGGATTTCTCAACTGGCAGAAGAATACCCTAACTACTAGGATAGCTATGTATTTGGGTAGGGGCACTCTGGTCACCCTTGATGTAATATGATGCTGTAGGTTAATGGTTAACAATGCCTAAATGGGATGTGACTCACTAGACACTAATCCTTTTTCAAGGATTTTTTTGTGAATTATTATCAATATAAAACAGAATAATCTTGAAAGAGATATTCAGAACAGGCCATGCCAAGATGTATTAAAGCACTGCACTTAGTCCCATGTGCAAAATTGTTATGCAGTCAAAGTAAGTTTAACTGATCCCTCTTTCTGAATAACCATTCCAGTCACTGAGCTCTGTAGCATACAATAAATAATGAAAAACATGACACTGTTACTCTAATTCAGCAAATGTAGCCCCTCTTTGCTTTCTATTCTACACAGGAATGGCAAAGAGTTATTTGTGAATTTTTTCAAGATGACTGAGGTAACTTTTGATAAAGCTAATTAAATTATCTCTCAAAAAAAATCCTCCAGGTTATCTATTGAGTAACAATAGGGGAAGAAATAAGAAAATAGCTGAGAGCAATAAAGCCACAAGTGAGCATGTATACAAGCCTTGATGACTCAGTTAAATATAATTACTATCTTTAAATCACTTTGTTCCAAGACAGAAAAGAAGCTGGAAAATATTTGAATTAAGAAAAGGTATTGACTTAGCAGCCCAGTTACACTGGATAAAATACTGAGAGAAAAATCACCAGGGGAAAAAGCTGACTAAAAAAGAGTTACATCAGCAGCACAAATACATGTACAGTTACTGAACTGGAAAGGGCAGGATAACATACCATGAATACAGAACAATAAGTTAAAAAAATTCACCTTCTGCCTTGTACTAAGTGATCTTCTCCATATTGCCTTCTTGAGCTTTCTCCAAACATGCTTTCAGCTTTCTCCAAACATGCAAACAGCTGTATTTCACTAGAAAGCATTTCTTTTTCTAGGATCAATCCAATGGCAAAAAAAAAAGAAAAATAAAAAAGGAGAAAAAAAAGAGCTGACTCAGATATTTCTATCCCCTCCTACTTGCCGCAAGGATAAAAAAAGCAGGCATTAAAAAAAAGAGAAATGTAAACCTTTCCTGCAGACTTCAAAAAGGCAACATTTACTCCTACAAGTGTGTGGGGAGAGCATAGACAAGCTTTTGTCACATTCCCTTTCTTTCTACAACACATATTCCAGAATAAATCCCTGTAGCAGATACAGACCCATTGGGTAAGTCCAACAGGATGCCAAGGAAAAAGACTTATTTTCTTGCTCATTTGCTTGTATATTAAAAACAGAGTTTCCCTTTATAAAGTCTTAAATGTGATGGAGAAAGTTAAGGATGATTCTTGATTCTTCTGTTGGCTGCACGAGAAGACACAATGAACGCAAATCTAAGCAGACACATATCTTCAGACTAGTCAGAGAATACAGCTTAGTAAAATCAGTAAGTAAGATGTACTCAAAGGTGGTGTGGCAGATGTAAAGATCCTGTTTCCAATCGAAATCACAATACTCAAGACTGGTTCTGCACACAGCTTAGCCAGCCTGTGCCTGTTGAGCTTTTTCAAACCAGTGGTCTGAGCTACCCCAGGGAGAATTTCCTCCCATTATCCCACAAACAAGCCTGTAGCAGTAACTGTGGTGCAAGAAAGAGAAGTTGCCTGTCTAATCTAATCATACTGTCTCAACTTATAAATATTCCAGCTGACACAGTAGGCAAAACTCTGCATCCATACTTAGGGAGATCCAGCACCACATCACTGTCAGTAGTGAGACCCCAGATTGACCCTAGTATAAGCAGAATTTAGTGCACATTTGGTCTTAATGAAATCAGTTTAGTTTTCTCCATTTTTTTTCTTCAAAGGAATCTTCACCCAAACATATACGAATCTCTGGTTCCTCTGCATTCAGTTCTGACTGTCTAGTTTATTCAGTGACATTTATGCTTCATCTGCACTTGGAATTTTTTTAAACCTCCAGGGCAGTTCTGTCATATACGCTTTTTGATGGGCTCTGCTCAGCCAATGTGCTTGGGTGAAGATTGTGATTTTCATTAAGATAGCATAGAACAGTTTGAATGATAAGCTTCATAATGACATAACTTGAACTCGGAAAGGATGAAAGACTGTTCGGTGCAGACTCTCTCTATTGCAGCAGATTTCCCCTGGGGGTGTGGCTGAGGGCTGAGTGGGATTATTTTTCTTCCCCCAAAGACCATATGAGAATTGCTCTTTGAATTCAGACACTCACCTATTTCTCAGGCAAAAGCACTCTGTAAGAATCTGTCAGATCTTTTACAGATTCTGGAGGTCTGTGTATTGGAAGCAGAGTTATATGAAAAATAACTTGGGAAAAACAGTAGCTCTGCTTCAGATCCATAGAGGAATGATAGAGGACTCTAGTATGTATTACTAGTAGAGCAAAATTTGAATTTGCTACAATATTGAATTTTTTACAATATATCTGAAATAGATCAACTGTAGTCAATTGGAATTGAACTTTTCACTAGAGAAACAGTGAGCCTGCAAAAATACACACAAATTCAGCCAGGATAAAATGAAGACCTCAACTATTTGCACTTCGGACAAGGTAAGACTTCAAATAGAAATGCAATATTCCTTTCCTGATGCAACAATGCTGCAATCTACATTCTGCTTCGCTGCCCACTAAGTTCTGAGTGTGGTCTAACAAGGCTGCTGTTCACTCATAACCCAAACTGTGTTGGGACATATTTAGGATTCTGAGAAAAATTAGTTCAGACCCGTTTCAGTTATTAGCATTCATGGGCACAAGGGTCACCTGCCAAAAATGCACACACAAGGTCATGGCCTGACCAGTCTACAGGAAATGGAGATCCACATGTTTGAAGCAAGACAAGGGGATGGTAGCACGTTCCTCTCTGTGCACGTTTGTCTTCAGAGATTGTTTTTCCTTTGAAGTGTAAAAGTTAACAGATAAATTTGGAGCAAGGAATAGAGAAGGGTGCTGTGGATTTTCTATTTAATTTACGTGATATAATCCATTCTAAACAGAAGCATTCATCTATTTCAAGATTGCATTCTGGGGAGATCAAGAGCACACCATAGTGTTTTACTGTAGAACTTAAATCAGCAATTGACAAGGAAAAGCAACCAAAGAAAAGCACAACTATAAAGATGAATAAACCTGAGTCTGAGAAACCATTTCTGTCACAAATGAAGCAAAGTTGATGGTGTCCTCCAATTGTTCTGCACTTCTGAGCATATCACAGAAGATGACCTAACACATCCTTATCTGAATAACAGGAATATTTAAGGCATTTACAATTCTGATTCAGGTCCATAGCGGCAAAAGAGCTGAAGTATTTAACATTTGAAAAAGTGGTTCTACGCAAAGTTTACCACAAAAATAATAATTTAACTTTTGTTACACATTGAAACCCTACTACAGCAACTTGATAGCTGATCTATAATTAAAAATTAGTTCTTATACCTATGACAAATTCCAGTGTTCAACATTCTATCTCTTCAGCTATTTTGGTTGCAAATGTACTTTCTGTACTTGTTACAATTGAGGTTTTGCCTTAAATGACAGTAACATTCATATTAAGATCTAGAGAAAAAAAGAAAATATGGACTTGCATTACTAAGTTTATTTCTCTCCAGTATGCTCTGTCCTAAATCTGTACATGCTGAATGTAGTTTCCTGCTCATGCATTGAGATACTCATATGATTTTAATTTGGGATACATTATTTTAATGTGATCATCCTTGTCACATGAAACCAGTAATTCATATAAGTTCATATAATGTTCTCCATGTTCTTGACTTCTACACCACACTGAGTCTCTAACTCTTCAAAGTCCACTATCAAAATCTCTCTTATGTATGACTTGCACTTTGTCGGTTTTTCCCTCACTGCTCAGAAATTAACACTATCGTCTCTTGGCTATTATTTGTGGGAAATGTTGTCAAGACCAGTTTTGGGGTCACTAAGATAAGAGAAGTTTGGAACCTGCACTCACACACTGTATCCACCGCTCCAGCATTTTGGAGCTCACTCCCAAGCCCCAACAATTTCAACACTAGGAAAATGCCTATAACACTCAGTAGAATTCCTTGTTCACTTGCATTTCATGCCTCTGCCCCTTAGAAAATCTGATAAGATATAGCTGGTGTATTAGTCACCCACTCCTACTGTAGATCAGGCACAGACGCATCCCTTTATGTCTCTTTTTATTTAAGAAAATGATTAATCTTAAGCAGAATATTTTTTTCTATTCAGTACTCAACCTGAAATATACCATGGTTGCCAAGATAAGTTAATAATTTGCCTATCAGGCAGGTAGGTCTGAACCCAGTCTCTGACTGAGGCTATCTAAACCCAGAAGGGAAATTTCCCACAGTACTGAAATTTTCTCAAAATTTCCCTTTACTCTTTCAGCAGCAACAGCTGCTATGACTTTTGGTATCTTCTGAGCCCAGAGTTATTTTAAATATTCTCTGACCAGACATACTGGATATGGAGTTCATAGCCACACCTAATTTACAGCTATGGTGATTTTGTCTGCTTTAGGGCTCCCAGCAGTGGTACCAACAATGTAGATACAGCTCGTTTGCAGTGGTGAAATTACTTTAAACGGAGGAAGAAGTCAGAAAGTGAGAACAGGCAGGGTCTTCTGCTGCTATTATTTCTACAATATCCAAGATTTGTATTAGTATCTTTAACTCATGTTGACATTTAGGCTAGGATTTTCAAAAGAGTTTGAAGTACTTGGAAGCTTAATTTGCTTTGCACTGCTGATCTATTAAGAATCTTACTGTGACTTCTTACAAACACCAAGCAGAAAGTTTCTGGTTTTTTCAGAAGGGTTGTTAGGGTTTCCTAAGCATAATTAATAGCTTAGAGCTCAAGTGTCCCTCACAGTGTTGTTAATAAAGCTCTTGCTTGTGTTCAGCTGGTAACAGTATGGGTGGTGGAATGAATAGGAAGTCTGAGGAGGAAGTGTGAAAAACAGACCAAAGACAGTGCAATGTTGATGGTAATCATTATGCTTCTTTACAGAGAAGATGATGAACTCCCTGCTCGCAGTTATCTTTATATTTGCAACAGGTGAGTTTTTATTTGCTGCCTAACTTTCTCCTGCTTGGTGAAAATCCGTAACGTTATCCAAAGAGGAGG
This sequence comes from Neomorphus geoffroyi, assembly GCA_033558235.1. Lineage (NCBI taxonomy): Eukaryota > Metazoa > Chordata > Aves > Cuculiformes > Neomorphidae > Neomorphus > Neomorphus geoffroyi. The sequence continues at coordinate 16,199,320 of JAUMJM010000048.1, read as the reverse complement.
CTAGATGACTGCGATCGTGGTAGAATTAACTTCTGGGGGCAGGAGGAACAACAGCCGGTAACACTATTTCCTATTGGTTTCACAGTTCTCTGTTTAAACGACTGCTTTTGATCCCCCAGATTCCTGCAGCTGCACAAGCTGGGACTTTCCGTTTTGCCAGCAGCTCCCAGGTAGGTAAATATTTCTGACGTAATACCTACTCCATAGCAAAGACCAAGGTCACTGTTGAAGGAAAGCCGCCAGCCAAAACCAATCTGTGCGGGGCTCCTCCAGCCCAGCCCCGCTCGCCCCCCCTCCCCGCCAGCCGCCACCGCCCAACACTGCCCTGTGCCACAGCGCCCCCTGGCGGCCGCAGGCAAACACCGCCCGCGGGCTCCCCCGTGCCCGCTCGCCGCTCTGTCCCCGCGGAGCTTTCGGGACCACCTCGCGCTGCCTGCAAGCGCTAAGCAAGAGAAGGTTAGCTGGAAAGAAGCGTCTGCAGGTTGCTTAAGGGAAACCCCGGCCCAGACAGCACAGGCAGCCGTGTCTGTGTGCAGGTTTACAGCCTCACAGAGGTAACCAGCTGTGTGCAGCCTCTGGACTAATTACTGTGAGTTCATAAGGCAACGGAACGGGTAATGTTTGCGTGACAATTATTTATGCTCGACATTTCACTGATAAATGTTGTTAATGGTAAAAAGGGCCAGTTCAACACATTTCAGTAGAGGTCACTGCACAGCAGCGGGTGGCCACCTCATGCACTGTGTGCTGAATTTGTTATGGGCAGAAACATCCTCTTTGCTAAGAGACACAGCACAGAAGACAGGGGTTTTGAGTACCCAGTGGCACCGGATAAGGCAGGGGTGTCAAACTCATGGCTCCCACCCTTCTGCTCCTGCAGCGTAACACACGTCGCAAGCGCTGCACTCCTAACTGACGCACTGGCAGGAGTGCAGGGGCAAGGAGCTCGGCACTGCTGCCAGGTAGAAACAAGGTGCTGGGCAGGATGAAACAAGGTGGAGAGCCGAATTTGGCCCACAGGCCATGAGTTTGACACCCCTGGGACAAGGCATCATCAGGAGGACCATATTTTTCTGAAATTAGCCAATTAGCCACCCGTAATTTTCTAGTCTTTGCCAATCAACCAGACTAAAGTCTGCTGAAGTGTTCTGAACTTAGAGCACCAGATACACAAGAAGAAAACAAAAAAGTTCTAGTGTGAAAATATGAACCTTCTTTTTTTTTTTTTTAAGAAGAAATGGAATTGTGATGTCCTTAGCAGAGAAAATTATTTTTCTTTCTTTGCATAGCTTTTGGAGCACAGTCACAGCAGAGGAGTTGTACTGCTCTAGAGCTGGGCAGAATTTATATGTGTGTACTTTGGGGGGAAGCAGTACGGTAGAATAAAAAAGCACTAGTATAAATTTGAATGTGTATGTAGACCTACAAAAAGGACAAGTGAAAAAAACCCTAATGTATAACATTTACTGTGTTCCTGTGGAGAAAGTAACATAGAACTTTAGTATATTGGCAGCAGGGTGGTCCATTGACATGTTAGTTGATCTAAAACACTGTTGCCACATATAAAATCCACTATTTTTCTTTTGTCTGTTCTAATACCATCGTGTCATTGGGAAAGTCAGAGGGTTTTTGAAAGACAGAGCATGAGGAACAATACAACCCCCTATTCTTCTGTAAACAGAGACAGATCTGAAACCACCTGGATCTCAGTTAGTAGCAATTATTTGGAGAAGAATTTAGTAGACTTTTAGTATAAGAGTGAAAATATTTCCTTCTCATTGCTCTCTCCAGAACTGTTACATCAAATAGATTCAGGAGCAATATGTTACAAAAATATTGATGTGAAATACTACAGCAGTTTTGAAAAGGTTTTGGGCTTAGGTGTTTCTTTAAAATATCAACAACAACAAAGAAACACCAAGGGAATGAAAGGCTTTTAATTCAGACTGAAGGAGGAGAAGAATGTGAGAGCAGATGCTGCTTTCCCCAGTTATTAGAGCATCATATCCATGGGTGAGGTGGCCAAGATTTTGTTTGGCACTTACACTACAAAAGCAAAGAATTTAATAGTTATTCAATGAAGACCTGATCTCCACTTTTCCAAAAGAAAGCTGTACCCACCTAAGGTGATGCAGCATAACTCTATTAGAAAAGCACTTTTCCTTTAGTAGGAGAAAGCAAGTGTCACAGGGTGAGAGTATTAAAGTCTAAGCTATCCTCACATGACAAACATTTGGTTCTAATCAACTTAAATATACAGCTGCTGTCTGAATGATGAAAAGAATGCTGTGGATACTCTGTAACTTAGGTTTTAGGAAGAAATAGCTCTGAATAAAGAAAAGAAGAGGAATGATCTTTTACCTCAAAACTGTGCTATGAGATACCATAATTGTACTGTTACACGAGCTCCAGAGATATGCATATTTACTTCTCAAATGGCAAAATATTTTTTATTCAAGATGCAATGCATAAAACCTAATAGACGTAAAAATCTTGTGACTCCACTCATTAGGAGAAGTTAATTTTTATCTTGTTAAGCATCGTGTACCTGCTGAGATCTTTATCTACTTTTCTGAAGGGAAAAAAGTATTTTCGGGGTCTTTTTTTAAAAGTGTGGGTGGTAATTTGAGACATCATTGCTAGTTCTTCTGAACTAGTAGTTCAGACAGTAAGACAAAGCAAAAGAACAGTCATATTTTATCACTACTGGGTCTGATAAGTGATTTTTGAAATACTGAAATAAGCTTAACCACTAGAGACTGAAAATCAGTTCCTTTAAGAATGTCACCAATGTTTCATTTCCCTTCAGCTGAAAAATGCTTATGTTCAGTTGAAAAAAAACCCCATAATTTTCTTTCAAAAATATTAAGCACAAGTCGTTTTGTACATGAACGTATGCCCCTCCTGCTTTATAATGAGATCTTTATGAAACTGGTAATATAAGCAGCATATTTTCTCCAGCAACAGTGGCTTATTCTGAAATCCAGATAGACATGAAAAATGGTATTGGAGTAATTCTAGAGTCTAGTGAATCGGTTCTGCTCTTGATAATTAGCCCTACACTGCAGTATATAATGCTTTGCAAGAATCTTCACAGTAATTCTTGCCAGGTGGAAATTAAGGAAATATCATTTTGGCCTTTAGCATTACTCACTAAAATACAGTCCCTCTGTTCTTTTTTTTCTCCAGCTTAATTGTATGGCATTAATTTTTAAGATGTTTCTCAAGGGGGTCTGTGGTCTGTTCTGGTCTATACTTTCAAAATTGTCTATAAATTTGTGTTTAACAGTCGATAAGCTGCTCCATGCAGAGCTGTTACTACCTCTGGTTTATAATCCTGTCGGTGAACAGTGCCTCTCTCCTGTGCAAGGTAGATGCTCCTTGTTCTCCAGGGTTTCCAGGTCACAGCGACTCCCTCAGGGAAGGTTCTTATTCCTCATATCCAGACTAACCAGCCAGAAGCTCATGCTTTATATAGATGTCAGCAAAAAATTGAGCTCTTCCAGAAACAAAGTGGCATAACAGGCACTGTCTGTCAAATGGGAATAGCGTGAAAACAGAGTAGAGCTGTGACATAAAAATCGAAGGCCTCTTACAGCAGAGATTCACAGTAAATTTGCCCCCTGGTTTAAGGAGATAACCTTCGATAGCTTTCCTGGAAGCAGAGAACCAAAAGCTAGTAATGCTGTCTTGGATACATGCATTTGTTTCTTCAATTTTTGTGCCAAAGAGTGCAGTAGTGTTTCCAGTGGAAAAGGTATTTCATTCAGAATTGAAACAAAAATGAATATTAAGCTTTAAATAAGTACAGAGACAAGCAGCACGATGTCATTGTAGGAGAGAAACACAGTTCAAAGCTGTAACAGTACCAAAGCTGTAGGAAACACCATAGCAAGCACTTCATCGCTATGTACATAGCAGTTGGTAATGGCTTCATAAAACACAGTAAGAGCTATCCTTTTCTACCTTCATGTGAGAAAACAGGGTTTTACTTGGACACATTAGGACTGATAATCTTTCTAAATGCCTCTGTCCCTTGTAAATGTCAGTGAACTTGCCTTGAGACTGAACACAGCATAAGGTCTCACACAGTTCGTACTTTGCTGCACAGAAGGCTATAGCCTGTTTTGTATTTGGTTTTGCTACTCACAGCAAACAGCAGATAATGGTAAACAATTGCTTGTGGTGGGTCTTTTCCAGTCCACATGTTTTCATCTTGCAGACTGGGACAATGAGTTGGTATGCTACAAAGAATTAAGTGAGGATCTAACCTGCACCTGGCTGCCACCACCCAGTGCTCCGAAAACCATTAATTATACCATATTCTTAAAATGGTAAGTCTAAAATCATCTCAGAAAATGGAAAGTTGTCATTGCAGTTTGGCATTATTCCTATTGGCCAGAGTTTTCCTCCAACATGTTTCATCACATTGTAGGTTGTTATGCAATGATGGTAACAAAAAACTTTCTTTGCATGTCATTGATACCTAATTGATTTGATAATAGTCATTAACTTTCTGTGCCTCCAACACTGTTGGAAACATTATTGCGAAAGATCATCTTGATCACTTTCTTCTTTTATAAATGCATCTATTGACTTGTGTTGAACATTCATCGCTAATGCAACCAAAGTGAAAAAAAAAACCAACCCAAAACCAGACACTGATTTGTTTTTTATTGTACATTATATGTCATACTGTACCATACATCCAAGGATGTGTCAGATATGGCACATAAGAAAAACAGATTTTAAAGTATTTTCTTGCAAATTTGAATTTTCAAGTTTTGGTTTAATAGATGGAATGAACTTGTAGGTTTAATCTTAAACTGAATACATTAAAATACGTGTATCTTCAGTTGCACCTTTCTTGAGAAAACTAAAACAAAGTACCCAGGTAAAATGTAGATAAGCAGATTAACTCAACGTCTGCCAATTGTTTTGTTAAAAAAAAAAAAAAAATAAAAATTAAGCAGATTGCTGTCTAAATATCTGCATTAGAAAATACATTTTCCTCATTTTGTATTTACATATTGGGAATCTCCCATGAGATTAAGAGTATGTTTAGAAAGAGAGAAGCGAGATCAGAAGACATAAGTCCATGTCTTTAGATACGCAGGATACAACAATGGCAAATTCTGATACTCATTGCCTATTGTTTTATCACATAGCCCACCACTCTGCATTAAAATAGAGCTGTGAAGAACACCTCCTAAAGCTGATGAAATGTCACTGCACTGGGAAATTCCCCGGGGGAGAATTCTGCACATTGCAGAGGAGCAAAGCAACAACCTCAGGGCTGAAGTTACTCCCACCATCACCTTCAGTGTTTTCCCACTGAAGGAAGCAGCATGTTATAACTTCCAATAAGTATCAAACCCCATTGCATTTGCTATCTTGCCTCTCAGGTCTTTCAGGAAGCCTGGATTCTTGGAAGGGGACAAGTATCTGTAAAATTCCTCTGCTTCTGTAGAGATGATATCAGCTGAACAATTTGTAAAATATTTGCTCTTAGAGTCCTCAGCCAAAATCAAACTGTGCTGTTCCTAGGCTGCAATGTTGATGTTATGAACAGAGAAGGCAGAAAAAACGAGTGAAACAGGAGGTGGGTGGGGGAAGAAGGCAGCAAATGCCTTACAAGTATGTTGATTTTCCCAGGCCAGAGCCAGGACTTGAACCTCAGTGTCCTAGGCTTCAGCTCTTTGGTCTTACATAATAATTCCTTTTTCCTTTTCTATTGGGTTAAAAGGAAAATAAATTAAAAAAAGGTTTGAAAGGGCTTTTTTGCTTGGTGAGAAAAGGACATCACCTCTTTCTCAAGTGACATCATTTTGACATTGAAATTGTGCCTTATCCTTGCTCCTTATGATTTAGTTGTCAGAAAGAAAAGGATTAAAGAAAAACACTCCCACAGAGAAGTTCCAACTAAGCATTCAAAATCATGCTTTGAAATATTCACAACTAGTCTGAAGCAGAAGACAGGGGAACCTTGAAGTAGTTTTGTTCAGTTATTAAATATTGCATCATGATCAGCACATTTAACACTTGAAATATGTAGGTAGGCAATTAGTACGAGGCACATTTCTTTAAGAACGCTGAACTGGTACAGCTTTAACCTTGAAAAAAATCTTCTTTGTGTGTGGCAAAGTGGAGTGAGATATGCAGGGGGAAAAAAAAATACGCAGAACTAGAGCAGCCTCCTGTGTAAGGCTTTAAACCTCTGGGACTTTCTATGCTGTATGCATCAGGTATACCAGAAGTCTACAGGGCTGAGCATGCCAGTGCCATTTAGACATCTCTGTTAAACTCTGAGGCTTTGTAGGAACAAAAGTTAGTAGATAGGCTTGTAACTCATAAGAGGGTTTTCATACCTTGTGGTAATTTAGGTTCAGGTAACTGGAAAATTTTGCTATTCAAAAGAAATTTAAGTGCCCCTATGGTAAGTGGCAAGTATAATTTATAACATGATTCCTAACATAATTTTGTACTTTATAAATGCTCTTTACATCCCATGGTAAGTACCAAAGAAGCAATTCAGATTTTGTCTTGCATCATGCTGTTCCTTGGAAATTTAAGGAATTTAACAGTTCGCCATCACGTAACAAGGATTTGCATGTTAAATTTGCTAGAATTACACTTGCTGTTCCAAGCTGCTCAGGCCTCGCCTTCAGGATTTCAAGATGCTGAATTTTGTATATAGGTACCTGGAAAACTATCAGTTGCTGTAATGATGCTTTTTGGGGTAGGGAGAGGAGGGAGTAACTATAATCCAATAAAATGTTTTGTTTCTATTCTGCTTCATTTTTTCCAAAGGGACAGAATTCCAAGACTTTTTCAACAAAACACATCATTGTCTTCCATCACGATAGAACGAAAGAATCTCTACATGAAGCGATCTGCATCTGTTTGGATAGCAGTGAATTATGCCCATCACCACTGTATGAAAGGAAAGAACATCTCAGTTACACCAAGCAAAGCAGGTACAGAATCTTCATGAGCTGTGTTATTGCAATGCCCAGCTGAAGCACTGGTAGCATTTTCTTCAAGATTATTTCCAAAATTGTAAGTCCCAATATACAATTTTACTGATTCAGAGAGCTAAACTGCAGTTTAGCTTCCTTGGATGAAATTTTTACTAAAATTAACAGCAGAAGTTTATCAGTTTTTACAGGAGAAGGGTTTTACTTTAAATAATTTGCTAGACTATTAAAGTCACATCCAGAAAATATATATGGTGATATTTGTCTACTAGACGTAACAAGCTTTCTGTGCTCTCTTTGATGGTTTTCTGAACTTCTTTATTTGTTTACAAAGAACAGGTTGACTCAGTATCATTCATTTAAAGAATCATTATTATAGAGTTTTAGCATTTTGAGAAACCTTTTCAAACTTCAACAGTTTTTGAAGGTCACTCACCCATTACAGTGCCGCAGGGGAGACATGAAAAAGCAGATCCTATTAACTGTGTCTTTTGGATGTTTAGATGTAGATTTTCTACATTACCTGATAACTGAGAAACTTTTAAGAGCTTCCTAAAACTTCACTTTCTCAGAGTAATCAAGGTCCAAGAAAAAGCTGTGCTTCTCACTGCTGAGGGCACTACAAATACAACTCAAACTATCAGAGTGACCTCCTCTGGAGGGTTTTGCCCACCTTGTGTTTATTGACGGGCAAGGCAAAAATGTATTTATATTTACAATTACATAGCTAAACATAATTGCAGAAATTGGAATACACTCTGGAAATTCACAGTTACAGGTACTTGACATATTGATTTTGCCTTTCAAACTCAGAATAACACCTGCTTAGAGAAAGTGTCTTCCTGAAATCGGTAGAAGCATTCACAAAGGCAAGAAAAACAACTCTACTTTGGTGATAGCATAAAGATTTAGTAATCTAAAAACCAGAGTCTTTCAAAAGTCTTCCAGTGTTCAGTATTCTGTGCTAAGCCTTTTTTTCTTTCTAAGCCACACCTGACAGACATAATTACCAAAGCGTTCCTGCTTCTCTTGCATTTATAACAGCTGCATGTTGCCCATTTTAGGGAAGTGCTTGACACCATCTAACATAAATGCTCATCAGATCACAAATCAAATGATAATAAAGTGGGACCTGCCTGCAACTGCTACACCCCATGAGCTGAGATACAGAGAGGCACTCACAGAATCCACTCAGTGGACCCTGGTAAGTGCTTCCAGATGACAATCACTTGAAAACATGAGGTGCTGGAAGTTGACAGGATGCTGCTGAAGACCGCACACAACATGGATAGCGAGGAAGTACAGTGTGCATACAACTTGTAGTCAAATCTCACAAAGTCTCTCAGTTTTGTTCTAACAGAACCTAAGCTTTTTAGTGAAGAAAGATCAGTAGTTTTATACCGAGAAAAAACAACAGGGCATGTCAGCTGGTTCGTTAAATCATCAATGAGACACCACAACCATCAGTGCTGCAAAAGGTGAGGAAGATACCAGAAATGCCATACGAACTGAAACGCTGATTACACTTTAAGTGAAGGGCCATATTACCATATTGCTGACTGCATCACTGGGTGATGAGAATAACGAGTGCTGGAAGACTAGAGGCCATGAATATTCGTTATTCCCCATGTGTCACATCATCTTATGAACTTAGGCTGTAAACTCTTCATAATCACATGAATGCAGGCCCCATTTACAGATGGAACTGGAGGGAAAGGTTGAGTAGGGGCATACAAGCACAAAGGATATATAAGGCTAGCTGAGAAATTGTGCATATCAAGAGTAGGATTAGTGTACTTACAATGTAGTTTAACACTTTGATCTCAAATTAATTTCACTTCCTTCTTGTTCTGTAGGAGATTTAGGTTCTTTCTGTGACATTTGTGTGTTGTGGTTTGGTTTTGGGTTTAGGGGGGGGTGGTTTTGTGACCAAAGTAGTTTTATTAGCACAAGCATATGAAGATAATCAATTAACTTTATTTTAAAAAGAAAGCACTGCAGAAAAACAGAGAGTAGAATCACCTAATTGGGGTGATTTTTTTGCTGGTTTTGTTTCATATTTGGGGAATTTTTTTAGGAAATATATATAATTAAGAAAACAAAACTTGACAGCAGAAAAATGCTAAACCAAATATTTCAAACTGAAACAGCACTTCTACTAAAAATACAATAACAACTAGAACTGATCAGGCCAAAAGTCCATTTAATGCAGGATCCCGTGCTGTGATAGTGGCCACCAATGAACATCTGAGGAAGACTCTAAAACAGTTTAAGAAAATAGCAACAGTTTTCTATTATAGTTTCTCTTACAGTTTTCAGCTCAGGGATTTCCTTAGACACGAGTGATGTCAGGACAATCTACATTCCCTGTACAGTCACTGGAGCTCCAGTGCCATAATCGGCTGCAGATGCACTTTACTTCTCTGGTGCTAAGGCATAGACAGTCACATATTCAGTCCAGCCTCTCTCCTTACCACAACAGTCATGTGGATCTGTTTAAACATATTATAACATTTGAGAATATGGGGATTTTTTGAAAAATATTTAAATTGATCGTGACACCTTGTTCTTCAAAATTCCAAGAAGGCTCATATTTAAGTAAGTTATTATTTTTCAGTATATATAATGCCTAATTCATTTTAAAAGCAGTGTTTAGACCTAAACTGTTGCTTACATATCCTGACTGACAATAATGTGTTCATGAAAAAGAGGGTGTTGCCTTGAAAGAATGAAATATCATTGACTAAAATGTGTAGTAATTCTTCTTTGATTATAGGAACCTCTACGTTCAGCTGCACTCGGAAGACTAGCCCTTGGCTGACAAAACAGTTAGGTAATAGGATTATGTTTTATTGCTGCCATAAATTAAACATAATTTGTTTTTAGGTGTCTGTAGAAACCAATGCAGTAAATGTCACCATTTCGAATTTAAATGCTATGTCTTCATACGTTGTTCAGCTCAGATGCATAGCCAAGGATGATCTCTACTGCGTTTGCGTTTGGAGTAAAGAGATTTTGGTCCCCCACAGTAAGTGAAATATAGTTTTGTCCCATTTGGAATAAGTAGGAACTTAAAAGTGTTTTCCAATCTTGTATCATATGGAATACCATTGTCAGATACTGTTGAGAATATAAAGATTAACCTGATTCATATGAGCACATGTCTCCATCTCTTTCTATGTTTACCAGAACTCATGAACAAACCAAGAATATCATATAATGCAACTACACAAATCTCTCCAGGCAAAAGACGTGTTCTTCTGAAGTGGGAGGTAATGCTCACTTTGAGTCTGAGTCCCTGTTGTTATGGCCATAATATTATTATATTACTTTATTAGAAAAAATAGTCTTTCTCATTATAATGAGACTACATTATATAAGTAAAAGGCATTGAATAAGGTATTCTTGCTTCAGGTTTCAATGCAGTTGTAGGGTGGTGCTAGAAGCAAGCAATGAAAATTACACCAACTTATAAACTTGGAAAAATATTTTAACAGCAATCTCTGGGCTCAAAATCATTGATGAGAACAAAAATTCTTTCCAGCTTGCATTAAAAATTGTTGTGCCTAAAGTTTGTCTTTTAAAATTAAGCTTTCCTTCAAAGATCCTCATAAGTCTTTAGTGCATGCAGGTGACAAATCTCATGTTTCATGTGTTCTGAAGGGTTTGTCTTGGTAAGAAATGGGCAAATGACAATCTTGAATGGATAGTCAAGAGGCCAACATGCAAGTTCAATGAGCAAGGTATTATTAGAGGTAACTAATTAATTGTCTCTAAATTCTGAGAGAAAGAGCATCTACAAATTCTAAGAAGTGTACCATATGGGATATCTCTGGCAGAAAGGGCAGAGACTGATAGAGTTTTGAAATATCAGAAGATGTGGAAAGTTTTGTAGTTACCGTTTGTGTTTTTGTTAATGGAAAAAAAAAAAGACAGCAGAGGAAATAGACACCTCATCTCCTGTTCAGAATGGAAGATCCCCTTTTTCCCTTATCTCCTGAGATGCAGGCAAAGCTGCACAGTAAGTGATTCATTTTGTAGTAAAGTGATAGACCACACTTGCCAATTTAAACATCAAGCTAAGAGGAGAAATTATTCTCCATCTAAATGCTTTAGTCAAAAATAAAAAGTAATATTAAATATAATATCAGGGCTAGGACCTTCATTCAGGATAACACATTGGTCTGTTATATGAAGTAAGGTTCAAGTCCAGATGGATTCAACAAACACTGAAGGGGCAGAGGGAAGAAGTGCACTCAATAATTAACATATTAAATCCAGAGGAAAAAAATGTCTTCAGCTCTGCTGCCATGCTTGTTTAAGCTGATCTCAAACAAAGCAAACAGCTTAAAGGTGTTAGAGGCTACCTAAAGCTCCTGTGTTTTGCTAATGTTCAGATCAACAGGCACAAGTTAGCTGGCTTCAGGCCTAAACATCGAACCAGGCAACAGGTATTTCTTTTGTGGCTGCAAATAATACAGCACCTCCTGGAGGACTGCACAAGGTAGAGCAATGCTGGCCTTTTCCAGTCTCATTTTGCTAAGGTAAAAAAGCTAAATTCTACTTCTTGTGCAATACACCTCATATTCCACATATCCTAGGAATTATTTCTGCTACTCAGAAACCTTTTCCAGTGTCAAAGCCTGTTGAGAGAACCATAACATTACTCTTTCAGCAACTTTACCAGAGCTTCAAATAACAACACCAATTCTTTCCTTCCTATCCTGGAAAAAACATCTGTTTCCATTTTAAAAACTTCCAGCTTTACCAGAAATTCCTCTCAACGCATACGTATCTGCCTTTTAAATTACTGAATGTCATCCTGTCTATATTACTCAAAAAATATCCAATTATTTCATTAAGATAACCCAATCTCCCAGATTTGAAGGTTCTTCACACTATTAATTTTATGCCAAGGAATAACAGATAGGCTTAATATCGGAAGTAATCCTTGCAGAATTCACAGGCCTTTGTGTATTAAGTTCAGTTTCTATCTAGATTACAGTCATTTCCATTTCTGTACACTCATTTTCCAATCTCTCATGAAGATTAGTAGGGTGAAATGTGTGAACCATCACCATCTAGAAGTTAGTATCAATGGGTATATAACATATTCCAAAGTTGTAGTATAATTACTAGTATTTATCCTCAAAGAGACCAGATGCCTAACAGAGCCTAGTAGATGAATAATCCCAGAGGCATAAATTGCAATTAAACACCTCTCATTAACTTTCAAGTTCCTAATTATAAGGGGCATGTTCCAGTGAAATGTAGTGAATGTTACAGCTGCTTCACTGCTTTTATAACTAATTGGATGCACGCAACTAAGATCCCAATTAAGCAAAACACTTAATCCTGCGGTTAAATCCTCTCAATTTAAGCATGCTCTTAATTGTAAGGAAATGCTTTCTTTATTGATTCCTAATAACCTAATTAAAACACTATGATTTCATCCCCATCAATAAAAGTGACATTTTGTTTATACATTTTAATTCCTCTTCATTTTCTTCGCAGGACGTAATAACATTTATAGAACAATAATCTTTTTCCACTTACTAGGTAACACAAACTGAGAACGTCCTTGGATATTATGTCAATGTGGAAAGAATACCCAACAGTTGCAGCAATTCACCAAATCGCATATTCATAAAGGACAGAGAAGTTCTTCTAAATCTCTCCATGGCTTATTACAGAGTTAATATTTCTGCTTATAACACAGCAGGAGAATCTCCACAAGCCATGCACATTGTTCCAGAGTTCTCTGCAACAGGTACTTACCCTATTATTCACTCAATCCAGCAGTGGAGAAGTATTATGGGCAATCTCCAGGCTACCTTTTGACAGTTTTTGCAACAGGGTTAAGCATCCTCTTCATTGTTTACTAGGTTAATATTTTTGCATAGTGAGAGTCAGTATTGTTTTTTAAGAAAGGGGTTTGGTAGGAGATAAATAACAGACTAAGAAATTTACCATTCTGTTTACCACTTCTTTTTTCTCAAGCTAGAAAAATAATTATGTGCTATGTCTGCTTATTGAAAGGGCTTATGGAGTGTAATCAAAGTTAAGCAGATGCCAGCAGTTTAAATAAAGTTGTGTGTAAATCTAAGTCTTTGATCTAAGTAACCATTAAGAGACTTGCTACTGTCCTTTATTTCAGTATTGCCCCTACTGACAAGTAGGAGGAGGAATAGATAGGATGTAAATGTCATGTTCCGATGAGAATGTAAGTTTTTGTGATGCCTAAGTACAGGTTTTTTCATTTAAAAAATACAACTATTTAATAATTTTTTCATTATAAAATAATGTCATTTGTGACATTTGTGTCATTATGACATTTGTTATGAGGTATAGTTATTGCAATATAAGAAAAATCTCTCTCTTCTGAAGTAAATTTTTTTTTAATTAAACTATACCATAGACAAGTAAACAAGTTGTTTTTCCAGGAATTTCTAACTCACTCCCCTCATTCTGTTCTCCTTTGCCCTGTAAAACTTTTGCACTTCCATTTCACTGCTGTAGCTGTCTTCTCATGAAATATATACTACCTACCTCAAGCCATCTTTTGACTGACAGCTACTGGTTTTTTGAATCTCTTAGCCTGTTCTTCACGGCTATTTCCAGACGTGTTTCAGATTTAGTTCTACTTCTATGCAGTTACTATCATTAATTACTGGGAAGATACTTACATTAAGTGTGTTCTCAAGATAAATTCCTTCTCAGCGTGCATGCTTTTCCACAGTTAGCACATTTTCTTTAATTTTACTTTATTATATTGGTTTTCAGACAGGAGATGGAATGGAAAATTATGTGTGTCTGCCACAAGATCCACTTCTTACCCCAACATGATAGGTTGCTCTTCTTCCCCCTGAGTCTGAGTCAGAAGGTCTTTCCTAGTTTGATGATCCATCTTTAAAAATGTCAAAATATTTAAGATCCTCACAAAAAATGCTAAGTATATGAAATATGAAATTATACAACTATAATCCATAATTAGCCCCTTCTTCTCCTCCCCTAGCTAAGCACTATTTCATAGTTGCTCTATGTGAAGCTCATAGGAGGTTATTTAGCAATGTCAGGCTTCTTCCTGAACCTTGAAACAACCATTTTCCCTTTTCCTCCTATGGGAAATTAAAGGTCACAAACAACAGTTAACACTGGAGTTCCCAGAGACCACTGCAAAGTACTAGATGCTAAGTTTCCTTTACAGACATAGTACTGTAAACCTTATTCATTAAGTAATGTTATTGACTAGTATGTAGTAATCTTTGAAAAAGAGCGAAGAGAGAAAGCAAGCAAGAGAAAAGACGACTGCTTTCGTATTTATTGATCTCTAAAGGTGTATTTGTTCACAGACTTACCTGGCCAAATCCATGTTAAACACCATGCAAGTACTGCAATTGTCACTTGGACTCCTCAATACGATTCAAAATGTTTTGTGGTTGACTGGGGAACTGGTAAAGAGGATATGCACATGAAAATAGTCACTACAGCTACTGGAAATTTCACTCTAGGTAACAGCAACCACCACATCTGCTTATGGAGGCACCATTTCATTTATTGGTTATTTGTGTTTGCAGGTGGTAGTATTTTCATCATGGTTTCAAGGGCAAAGTGAACATCAAGATAAGTGCAACTCCTATCTTTGTCCAATACTGAGATATCATCTGATTTTTAGCAACACCAATGCAGATAAAAAAAGCAGTGTTTTCCATAGGATTCTTCCGGCAATAGTTGGGCAAGGAATGCAGCTGATCTGCTGTTGCTGGTGTGATGTCTCTCCTAGAGCATATTCCAAGCAGACCTATATACTACTGGCTTAAAAAAAAAAGTTTCCCTTGCCTCTTAGTAAACTTAACTTTAAATATAAGCTGCACAGTCTCCCTTAAATTGTATTTTTATCCCAATGACTGTCCTTGTCAAAGCCTAAATTCTCAGATCTGGCATTCTATTTACCAAGCTAGGCAGGATGAGTTACAGTAAGGGATCGTTTTATGGGACAGTCATTGAAAATCTTGATTCAAATCATGCAAGTGACTCTTGCAAAGGCCATTCAGGGCTGGCTTTTATATATAGTAGAGAGCATTTAGCTTCAGAGTTCTGTAAATGAATGTACGGGTTTCCTTGGTTTTTCTGCAATATCTGCACCGCCACATCGCATTTCATTATGCTTGGTTTTAAATATAGTAGTTGAGGGGAGTTGTTTGCCCTTGAACTTCATGATATTTACAGCCATTTTAGTTCACTACTTCTCCTTCAGCTCACACCTACCAGAGGGAGGGGAGACTATAAGTAGTCCTGTCGTCTTCTAAACTCGTGTTATGTCTTGTTCTGCTTTTGAAATAGTTTATATTAAGTGCTTAAGACAATGAGGAAGGATACACTTATTTTGTACTCAGTGTAGAGCATTGTAAACTTACACTATGCTTTGAGTCTCAAAAACTAAGAGCTATACAGAAAAGCTATAAAGCTGTTGTCTCTCTTCCCCTTCTTTATCATTCATAACTTTTCAGTAAACCCTGATGTACGTTTATTTGTTTTCCAGACAATATTCAGCCATATAAGTTGTACAAAATAATGGTACATACATCTGATGTATGTCAGTGTGAAAGTTCCACAAGACATGAAAAGACTTTTGGAGTGACCCATTTTTACTCAGTTGAAGGAGGTATTCCTCCCCTTTATATAACCTCATCCTTTATGTATCTTCTCATTTCCTGTCTGCAGCAATAAAAGAAATCCTGCATAAAATTTCTTTTCCAGGTGATTTAACAGCATTCTCCAGTTAGCATTGCATTTGATCCTAGCAGTTATGCACTGGTAGTGAACAACCGGATTGTTGTTCCTTACTGACAAGCCCACAGAAATATTATTACACATGACACTACCAAAATAACAGAAAGAGGGTTTTGGAGTTATTACTCCATCTAATTAAAATTTAACTGTGGCCAAAATAAGATTTTCTAATCCCAATTAGGTAGTGTCTAATCGTGCAAGCTGAAATAAATGCAGCTGTGTCTATTGGAGTGAAAGTGTAATGAATCAGTCACAATTTCTGCCTGTTTTGGTATGGCTTAAGATAAGGGGGTTTTACTGTGTGGGATTTCTCCTTTCTCTTCCACCCTTTATGTTAGTATTTATGGCAACTAGACTCAGGCAAGGTTCTAGTCATGTATTTCTATTGTATAAGTGTTGATGCAAAAATTAAATTATAATCTGATTTTTAAGTTCCTAAGACAGGTCCTGCTAATGTGACAATTCTGAATATCACAAAGCATACTGCATTTGTGAAGTGGACTGCAATAGCTGCCGAAGACTGTTTGGGCTTTCTCCAGGGATACAGAATCACCTACACAGATTTATCAAGTAAAAAGTCTCTGGGTAAGTCATTGTTGCTCAGCAGCAGCTCAGAACCACGACAGAAAGGTTTCATACGGACCATTCAGTGCTTTTGCAGCACACTACTGAGTTAAGCTAGATTTATGCAGGAACCGAGCTCTCTCAAAGGTCATATCCTGATTAGAGTTTTAATGCTTTAAACGGTCCTATGAATACCTAGAATTTTCTAGATATCACCTCAAACTAAATATTGATAAGAAAATACTTCCTTAAAACTTACAGTTCTAAGACTGCTGCAGAATTGTCTAGTAATACTGAAAGGAAGATGTACCTCAGTATTTCTGAGGTATTAGGATTTCAGTCAAGCTAGTTTTATATACTTTACATTAACTTTACACATACTAACTTTCAAATAAAAATATAGACTATAGACATCCTATAGAAGATAAACAGCACCAACACCTGATACAGGAGTACAGCAAGGGTTCTAGAATTCCTGTAAGCCTATGCCTTTACAGGACCATAAAAAGTAACAAAAGCTTTGAGCACACACTCTTAGCAGGAGGTTTGACACCATGGTCAAAGGGCTCATTCCACCCCAAATACTTACCAGAAAGCACAAGAGGAGACAGGAATATTCAGGACTGAACTTAGGTTTTCCTCAGCCATAAGCTGTCAATATAAGAGCAATACAGGACCCAAATACTCTTATTTTCCAGGCAGGCAGAAAAATTTTTTTTGAGAATCTGGGGGAAGGAAGCCTATGTGCCAGAGCACCATTTCCACTTCTTTGAAGGTCTTAAATTCACAGAGGCAAACTTGAAATGTTTCCCTCAATCCCTCTTCTGTTTCAGGTGTAACTCTCAATTCTTCTACCACAAGTTACCTTCTTACCAGGCTGAAGGAGAAAACCACATATCGTGTGCATATTTCAGGATTCACTAATGCTGGCGAAGGACCTCCAACTCTTTCACAACCTTTCAGCACTCCAAAATATGGTACTATGGAAGCTCTATTCATCTGTGTTACCCAGCATCAATCCTTGCTTTATGCACTTATGTGGCATTATTCTCTACCCTTTCCTGCTTTTCAAGGAGTAACAACCATGCACAAGATTTGTTATTCACTCCTTAGTTACTGAGAGCAAAAATTGTTCCTTTATTAGAGGTGAACTATGTATCATAGAACAACTCTGCCTGTTTTCCATTACCTAACATGCAGGGAAGACTTTCCTAGGGTTCCTCATCCCTGAAACTATTTCTGACCTTCTCATGCCAGCTATATATTCTATTTATTGCCAATTCCTGTCACAGATTTCAGCAGTTTAAGTATTTATGTGGCTAGGTAAGTTTATCAGTCTTTGGTCTCAGCAAAAACTTGAGTAATCATGTAAAACTGGTTTCCAGTTAGATCCCTGAGTAATAAAGTTTCTTTCAATTGCTCCCATTGTGGGTGACAGCTGATCAAAGTATCTTTTGTTTTCCAATAATTTAAGTGCATTTTGCCTAACAGGTCCTACAGTCACTGGCAAAAGTTTGCTTATTTCAGCAGTGCCTTGATAGGCTTGGAAAATCAATACAGTAACATTTATAAAGTCTTATGTATTGTAATCACATAGGGTTGGCTAAACATGGTCTCTCAAACATTAACACCTTATCAGTTAAAGTAAATCTCTCACTGCAGTAAACTCTTTTTTTGGTTTGGCCACAACTTCACTTGATTGAATCTTTCTAAATGAAAAACGAAAAGAACAGACTAAGATGGAATCAGTCTCAGGAAAAGTAACCTGTGAAACTCAGATGAAAGTATGCAATTGGCTTCTCTCCACTACAGCTTCTGTATTAAGTGAGGGAGGTATAAACACAAACAACTGGAAGGTGCAAAGTGGGAAGCAGAAAGAAAAATGAAAGAAATGAAATGAAAGAAAATTCAACTATTTTGAAATATATAAGGTTTCTACCCCCTCCTCGAAATCCTTTCTCCTGTCAGTACAAGCAGTTAACGTGAAGTGATGAGAAGTATCTTGAGCAGGTATTAACACAGCCAGTAGGAGATGCAGGTTCACAGCAAGGGTTGACTGCAGATAAAATTGTTTTAATGTTCCTAACAGGCCATCTACCAAATCATAGACTCATACAATGGTAGAGTCATAGAATGGTTTGGGTTGGGAGGGACCTTAAAGACCATTTAGTTCCAACCCCCCCTGCCATGGGCATGGACACCTCCCACCAGACTAGGCTGCTCAAAGCCCCATCCAACCTGGCCCTGCACACCTCCAGGGATGGGACATCCATGACTTCTCTGGACAACTTATTCCAATGTCTCACCACTCACACAGTAAAAAATTTCTTCCAAATATCTCATCTAAATTTACCGTCCTCCAGCTTAAAACCATTGCCACTGCAGTCCCTGACAAAGAGCCCCTCCTCAGCTTTCCTGTAGGCTCCCTGTAAGTACTGGAAGGCTGCTATAAGGTCTCCCTGGAGCCTTCCCTTCTCTAGACGGAACAATCCCAACTCTCTCAGCCTGTCCATGTAGGGGTGGCACTCCAGCCCTCTGCTCATCTTCAGGGCCCTCCTCTGGTATTGCTCCAACAGGTCCGTGTCCTTCCTGTGCTGAGAACTCCAGAATCGAATGCAGAACTCAAGGTGAGGTCTCAGCACAGTGGAGCAGAGGGGTAGAATCACCTTCCTTAATCAGCTATGACAATTCTTTTGATGCAGCCCAGAATATAGTTGGCTTTCTGGGCTGCAAGTGAACATAGTTGGCTCATAAATCATACTAGTATTAACAGGACCAGGTAAGATCTTAACAGCAACAATGAAAACAACAACAAACCCTACTAGTAAAACCTGAACCAAATTAAAAGCCACTTTCAATCAAACAGTATCTTATGAAATGAAACACCTGGATCAGGGTCCTGACCCATTAAACAAGCTAGAGGTCACATAACAGCATGGGGAGTGGGAATACTACTTTCATTATAAACATTTGAGTGGCATCTTTGGATATTCTAAATACCTTAAAAACATAAAGCCTCAAACCCTCCAGACATTCTAGGTCTTATTTTAGCTTGATTTCAATTACAGGAATCCCAGAGCATGTATGAAGTTTGACTTGGCTTTTGTTTGAAATATTTCTCCTGCAGAGGCAATATAGCCTTCCTATATCTGATACTGTAAGTCTGATTCAGTCTCTCCATTTCCCGCCAGATAAAGGAGAATTTGAAGGTCTGGTGGCTGGCCTGTGTTTCAGCATGATGTTTATTCTCATTTTTGTACCTCTTGCTTGTTCTCCGGTGCTTAAAAGGTAAGAAACAGATATTGCCTGAAGTCGTTAGCAGCACTTCCATTTTTCTTCACTGTAAGTTACAGAACACTGGGCCTTCTTTGTCCTTAAAACTAGTGCAACTCAAAAAACAGCACAAAAGCCACCCCACTTATTTACACTGTGATGGCAATTACAAACCACTATATGCTGATTAAAATAGTTTGTCAAAAATCCATAATCTTTTGCTTTTGAAACGGTTATCTGACTACCTGTTGCCTCAAAAACCCTTGAAAACAGAAAGAATCATTTCCCACTTGGAAAATATGTTATATATATGGAAAAGCATGCATTTGATGATTTTGCTCCTTCATTCCCAACTGATAATCATGCTCTTTCTATTGAAATACAAAAATAAAATTCAGTTGCATGCACAAATTGATGCTGCCACCTAAACAGTTCCCTGCAAGCACATTTGGATGTTAACTGTATAAATTATGCACGTAAGCACATAATGAGAAGGAGTAATGGATGGATGAGCAGCAAGAAGAGAGAATAACAAGGATGCCTATACGACATGTAAGAGATCCTCTTATTTCAGGAGAAATTGCTCCATGCAGTAATAAAGTACACCCCTCTCAAATTAATCTGAGATACAATATTAGGGGCATGCACTACCACCAAATGAAAAATGGCTTTCAAAGTAATGGGTTCTAATATTCCTTTGCTGATGGACCTGTTTGCCTACAACCATTCATACTATCATTTTGATGTAGAGAACACTACCCTCTCTTTTTCTCCTTTTTACAAAGCATCAGCTGCAGAAACTGAAAACACAGCTGATAAGCGACAGAACAGACGGACAGTACAATCTATGGCTTGGAAGCCACACAGCATAACGTAGCTTGCTTTAGCCCCTGCCACTGAGAAACAGACTGCATGTCACATTAAGTCTCCCTTGCGCTTTCCTTTTCAGATTTTTCTTTAATAGCTGCTCTATATCTGATCCAGCCTTTTTTGACAACAAATTCTGAGAGCTACACAGATGTTTTGACTTAGAGCAAACTTCATTGTGTTAAACATAAGATCGTGCTTCATTTTCTGGGCCTACTAGGAAAGAATTCTTGGAAAATTTAAAAAAAAAAAAAAAAAGCCTGGCATAACACCACAGAAGAGCAATTAAATTAATATTAATCACCTGGAACTGAGATGAAGGGTACCAAGGGCAACTACATCTCAACTCCCTGCTTGATTTGTGAAAGAGGAAACCAAACACCCATCTTCGCAGGATCATCAAGATCCAGCAACTCTACAGCCTCAGGCTGCACCTCAAACCACAGCCTAAACAGAGGCAAAGTAGTTTACAACTAACACAATATAGATTTGGTTTGAAAACCAGACAACACTGAAGCCAATACTGAGGAAGGGTCAAGACCTACAAAACCTCCCACAGTATCTCACAACACTGTCGAGTTTAGTTCTGATGGAGGTGAGGTGAAGGAGATCTCCCTCTGCTCCCACAGGTGTCAGCGATGAGCATTCAGGGATGACAGATGCTAATGGGATTAGCCAACTCATCAGATGCTCCTTTTGAAATTCTCATTCCACATCACTGCTGACCCTCTGCAGGGAAATCACAGCTGGCCTCTGTCAGCCTGGGGCAATCACCAGCCCCACGGTGGGGGGTGTGCTGGGCAGAAACCCTGTCCTCTTGGGAAGTGCTAGGGAAGACAATGGCTGAGGTGGTGCCCATGGTTTGGATGGCCCAGGGAGGCTGGAAAGCATAGCAGCTTGCTGCCAGTTTTGTTCTTTCTGAGCCCCCGAGTGCAAGAAAAGATCTTAGAAAAAGAGGGGCTCTGATGAGAGGTCTGTGGACAAGCAACCAGCTGAAACCCTCTTGAACAGCTTGGCAAACTCAGCTATACTTTAAAATTGCCTTCCTCCGCAGCAGAAGCAGCTGGTATGACATTTTGGTGAAGGTGTGCTTAGGATTGTGTCAGGTGAAACAGTGAGATGCTGTGTGCAATAGCTCCCAGAAAAGCCAAACTCCAAACAACCAGGAAAGAGCAGGAGATGTGTTTCCTCCTGTTCTGGTCTGCAGGGAGAGCCTCTTCCAGGACACTGGTGTCGTTGCCCAGAAGCTAAAAACAGGTCTAAGTTTGAAGGAAAATGAATTTTGAAGTAGAAGCCCAGGAGCAAATACTTACTACAATAAACTTCCTCCTACGTGTCCAAGAGTC